>CM024630.1:10881899-11481899 GCA_014182585.1 Eucalyptus coolabah | reverse complement strand
TCATGGTGCTCGATATTGGAAATAGTAAGTCCACTAGTGGGTATGTATTCATTTTGGGTGGAGCTGCTATTACTTGGAAATCCAAATGACAGACTTGTATTGCATTGTCGTCTATGGAATCGAACTTTTGCTTTAGCCTCAGCCGGTGAAGAGGCGAGTAGATAAAGAATCTGATTATGGATATTCCTTTGACTCGGCTAAAGATTAATTCTTTAAGCCTATTTTGTGATAATCGAGCACTGCTCAAGTCATCAATAATACTCTCTTTAATTCAAAGAGAAGACATGTGAGACTCGAGACATGCGTTGTTGAATTATTTGAGAGAACAAGGGGTTATCACCTTGATCGATGTGAGATCGAAGGATAACATAGCCGATGCTCTCACCAAAGGTATGCCTAAAGATTGATTATTCAAAACAAGTGGGGGGAACTGGGGTTAAAGACTATATAGGCAAGTCTTAACTACCATTTACTTACCTGTGTTTTGAATTATCAAATATTTCTTTATTGGCTACAATGATAAGCACAATTTATATGTTTCATCGATGTTCACAGTTGCTGACTATTTGAAGATGGTGAGTTGTCTCATTCCAAATTTGATGAAGATGACTTTAACCTAATTCAAATGTTCTATTTGGAAAAATTGTGTCATTACAAACTTGATGATACAATTCAACTAGATTGGACTATCCTTTTTGGTTAAATGATATCATTCCAAACTTGATGCTAGATTATTTGACTTTAAGGAATCAGTAATTGTGACATTCCAAATTGAAACATAGAAACAATTGTTTACATAAGAAGCCTATTTGTCTTGTTCTTAATTGAAACTTGATATTACATGACTAGGTTGTTGTAAGTGACTTGACTATTGGTCTTGTTCTTTGAAACTAGACAATAGTTATTCTCCTACAAATAAACTTAAGTTGATGGCTCTTTGTAAATCACATTGTTTAGGTCTTGTTCATAATTTATGAAACCGGCTTGATGCTTATGACATGATATTATGATGCTTTATGACATCAATATATGTTCTTCTCTCTCGCCCGATGGAATGGTGCTAAGTTTTTATTCAATTGATTGAATACATGATAATATGAAATTCATATTTGACATTCTACAGGGGATGGCAGAGATGGAGGAGAGCTTAATGAGTGGGATCCCCCGAGGATGACCTACTTGATGAATGAATATATATCATTTAGAGCGTGCGGGGACTTGACAGTTTACCTGCTATTGCCTATTTTGATGAAGTCCATTTACTTGAGACTTGCATTTTGCTATTTCTATTTTGTGGACATTATTATGCTTTTTCTTATATTTGTAAGGCCTTAGACTATTTTGACCGGCCTACTTATACTTGATTAATATGCATATATTGGTTGTGAACTGAATCGAGAATTATTTTGGGATTTGAATTTTAATCTCGAAACAGTATTCATGATAAGAATGATTCACTTATTTAGTTTGCACATGATGATTTAGTTTAATACTTTACCGCTGGAATACTCTTTGACCGATCCGAGTTGATTGTCTTGGACTGAATGTGGATGATTCATGTTTGTTTGAACATTACACCGACCAACTTATTGGATTGTGCTTTGTATGGTGAACATAGGAGGAGATTGTTGGATATATTATTAATATAGTCCAAAATAATATGTTCACATACAAGCCCAATAGGTAAAAAAGCATGGTTATTTGGGTCCATATGGCCGAAGCCCAATAATGTGCATATAAAAACTCTAGGGTTTCCCTACGCCTGGAGAACACCGTGTTAAGCGTTCCAAACTCGACGTCTCTTGGTGTAATACTTCAAGCAACTACTTCTTCTCTCTCAAATCTATTACCTCCAACAAAACCTTCGCGGGCGACCTTAAGGGCACATGTCCCCTTTATCGGCCTGATAAATTCAAATGCTACTATATGCACGATTCCAAGATCATTAGATTTTTTTGCTCCTTGGCACTGCCTTAAAATCGGAAAATAATTGCATATTACAAACAAATCGAACAAATAAAGGTGAAAAAATGAATCATCAATTACTGTAAAATAGTCAATCAACTCAAAGAGTGGAACGAATGAGGAAAATATTACAAATCACCACCTTATACCATGTATAATACTGTCTATGTACACCCTTTATCTACGTACAC
This sequence comes from Eucalyptus coolabah, assembly GCA_014182585.1. Taxonomy (NCBI): domain Eukaryota; kingdom Viridiplantae; phylum Streptophyta; class Magnoliopsida; order Myrtales; family Myrtaceae; genus Eucalyptus; species Eucalyptus coolabah. Next base: position 11,479,743 of record CM024630.1, on the reverse strand, counting down.
AACGGTTAAGTGCTAATAACTTGTGTTTTAATCTGTATATATGTGTGCGTATATAGAAGTAGAACCAAATGACTTTCTTTTTGCATGAGAACGATGCAATGCCTCCTCCATCACCCCCGCCATCATCAGTTGATGCCGGGGCTCGGTCCGGAGGGTGGCACCAACGAACCCTTCGGCAGCTTCATCAACAGGGGCAGTATCCTCTCCGCGAGCTCACACTTCGAGTCCCGACGCCCACCTCCCGGAACCCGATCACGGATCGCCAGAGGCCGTGCCCGAGCCACCTCCGCGATGAGGCACGTGAGCATGGACCATCTTGCAGCAGCTCCGAGGTGGAGATCGAACATCCATGGTTTTTAGGGTTTTGGTGCTTAGTAACTTGTACGAGGAGAAGGTGCTTTATATAGTGTCCGCCCGAAAGAAGCCACGGTCAAAAAATGGCCGGCTTTGCTTCGACTGAGATATGGCGGTTTAATTAATTTGCCGTCGACACGCATACACATAAAGGAAAGATGAGGTTTGTGACTTGATGAAATAGCCGGCACACGTTATTGCAAATTATACGACCAAAAGAAAAGAGGAATCTAAGTTGTTCACTCAAAAATCAATTAAGGGCCGGCAAAAAGGAGAGTTTTACCCAGTCTTAGGTACATTCACAGATCACAATTTACAGGTAAGAAGTTGGTGGAAAAGGATGCATACGAAGCATTTTCATAAGACCACACGTGAGCACGAGCAGGCGCTACTGTTCCTATGGATGATATCGAGAATCAATTGATTGGCGTCTTTGTGCCAACAGGCATGCGATCCTACCGGTAAAAGGATTGGGGCGGTGGGGTTGGAGAGTACTAGATTCGGGAGTTGATCCTCGAGAGTATCACACACCAGATTTACATAAAAGAGAAGAACAAGATAGAAACAAAAGAAAAACATTTGTCTTTGTTGTGACGCTAATGATAAGCCACAGATCATACCGATTCAACTAGACATACTTCAGATTTGATCATCCCGGATTCGTGTACGATGTTGTATTAGTCCACATAAAGCGTAATCTGATTTTCTAATTGGAGACTACTGTTTATTAAAAGTTGTTTAAGGATTATGAGATTAACAAAGAGAATAGCAAATTGAACCGCTTTCACATTCAATCTGATTTTGTAATTGGAGATCATTATCTCTCTAATCGTAGTTGTTGAATGATTCACGTTATCAAAGAGAATGGCATATCAAGCCGCTTTCATATTTGCCTTCCTGTCTCAACCTAAGGGTTATATTGATAGATAGTTTTGACGTAGCACTCCATTTATAGGATTCTATACTGCACACAATTGGTAAAAGCTTGAATTTTTTTGGGGTTGGAGAGTATCGAGTTTGGGATTTGATCCTAGCGAGCATTACACACACATGTACAAAGAAGAGAAAAAATTCATGTCTTTGCTGCGCCGGGAAGGACAGGCCACGGATCATACAAATTTAACCAGACATGCTTCGGATTTGGTCATTTGAGATTTGTGTCCGATGTCGTATCAGTCTGCATAAAGTGTAATATGATTTTCTAATTGAAGGCCATTATTTACTCATAGTTGATTAATGATTATGAGATTACAAAAGAGAATGGCATATTGAGCTGCTTTCACATTCAATCTGATTTTCTAATTGGTGATCATTATTTATTCATAGTTTTTTAATGATTAAGAGATTAGCAAAGAGAATGGCATATTGAGCCACTTTCACATTCCTACTCCCATCTTGACCTAAGGTTTATATCAATGAATAGTTCTCATTTGCGCACTCAATTTAAAAAATTCTATTCTACGTCCATTGGTAGAAGCCCCATTTTTTTTCATAAATGATCTTATCTCATGGATGTGAATACAATAAAGAAAGGGTTCCATCAAATTTTCACGAGCAATTAATCGGAACACGCTCGCACTTCATGATCTAAACACGCTTTGCGACAATCAAGATCACGCCGGTTAATTAAAATCCTAATTCAAATGTTAAAGAAATAATTTGGCAAAAGCGTTGCTAATCAATCGATGCGTTTGCTTAGCCGGATCGAGATTAGAACTAATGGCAATGTAATTACAGGGATCACTAGATTAGGTTGCCTTCAGCGTGGGCCAAATCTCATTAATTGGGCCAGATTAGCCTATTGGGCTCAGATCAGTCCGAGCCCGATAAGCCATCTAGGCCCGATAATCTTGGACCGGGTGAGCCCGGCCCGCGAGCACCGTTTGACTCCTACACCTCCTCCGCCGCTTCGTCTCCCTCCGCCTTCGCTTCCCCTCTGCCTTGTTCGGCCGCCGACTAGAAGCGAAGCGGCGTGGTTTTTCCCTGCCTCTCGGCGACATTCTTGTGTCGGAGAAAAGCTCAAGAATTGGGTTTCTCCTCGTTTCGGGAACGCAGAGTCATTCGTTGAGCTCGGTACGTCTTCTTGCTTCTTCCCCCCCTTTTTTTTTTTTTTGGTAAAGATCTTGCTTCTTCCCCTTTGGTTCTGTATATCGTGATTAGGCTCTGTTTGTTCACACATTGGTCCCTCTCTCCGTATAAAGGTATGTGTCGTTCGGTATGCATGATATGAAGGAAGAAGCGGAGGTTTCGGGGTCTTGGGTCGTCTTTTTCTCTCTCTTTGCGGGAAAAAATCCGGTCGTCTTCTGTATTTGTGAACTTTTGGGTAATCTTGCGCGTGCTTTGTTCCGGAAGTTTTGAGCTTTTGACTTTCAATCTGTATGTGCTCGAACGGTTCGAGTTGTGGTTGTTTGGTTTGGTTTGGTTTATGCTCAGCATAGAATTTGTATATTCTCACTGTTTCGATTTGTGTTGTTTAGGAGATTCGTTTGCTATTTGATTATACCGTTTTGGTCACTCAATTTTCATACTTTTTGTTGGGAAAAGTGATTCACTGGTAAAAGGCGGGAGGAAGCGTGCCCCCCTAATAAAAGATAAGCAATGGAGAGTCGAGCAAGCTTGAGCTCCAGCTTGAGCTCCATTATAAGTTTGGAAAAGATTGAGTCAGGTCAATTCAAGCTTGCTAGAAATATTTTCGTGTCAAGTTTGAGCACAGAAAATGATATTTGAACTTGAGTTAAACTTTGAGTATTGAGTTTATGAGTTGAGTCAACTTCGAGGTCCGACTCATGTACTTGGCTTGGTTGCACACCCTTGTATCTTCTAAGCAACCTTGCTTTGCTTTCTTTCCTCTTCGTTTTGTATTTGTATCTGTGTTCGATTTGAATATTTGAATTGAGTCAAGAACTCAGCTTGATTTCAACCTTATTTCACGGACTCCGTTGTGACCTACTAATAGAAGGGCATATCTGCTCTTGCAGGTTTCTTGGCCTCCAACAACAAGGTGTGGTGCTAAGGTTAATACTGGAGAAGCTCAAGCGCTAAATTTTGAAAGCCAGACAAGCAACTGGATAATTAGGTTGGAAAACGAATTATTAGTCAGAGATGCAGCACGATGAGGTTATCTGGCAAGTCATTCGGCACAACCATTGTAGTTATATGGCCAAGTGAGTCGAGTAACTCAAAATGATCTCACCTTGTTATGTTACTTCTCCTTGCAAATTGGAGCAAAAATTATCTTTGTTTGCTTCTAATTTGATCTCGCAGGATTACCGCTGGAATATTTTGTCGAAATGAATACAATGTGACGGGGATTTGTAATAGGAGCTCCTGCCCTCTAGCTAACAGCCGCTATGCTACTATCCGTGACCATGATGGTATTATTTTTAACTATCCTCATGGCAGTGCTTTTTTTAAGTTCTCCCATGTCTTTCAAAATCTTTAATGGTATATGGTATCAACAAACTGGTTTAACATGAGATTTTTAGTTCCAAAGTTATTGTGATAGGTTCAGCAGTTAATTGCTTTTTGCTTTTGACTTTAAACTGATCTCCAGATACACTTTTTTTTTGGTCTACTATGCAGGTGTCTTTTACTTGTATATGAAATCAATTGAAAGGGCTCACATGCCTAATAAATTGTGGGAAAGATTGAAGCTGCCGAAAAATTACGAGAAGGCCCTTGAGATTATTGATAAGCATTTGGTATCTTGACAATTTAGCTTTGCAGCGTGACAGATTGTTTTGCTTTGTTCTAACATTTCTCTAATTGCTTCAATTCTGTTGGCAGATGTATTGGCCAAAGTTTCTTGTTCATAAGACCAAGCAAAGGTTGACCAAAATGACTCAAATGCGCATCCGAATGAGGAAGCTTGCTCTGAAAACTAGGTCGAAACCCCCTCCTGCATTCGGCTGCTCTATTGTAGGATGTGTTTTTATAATAAACTAAATCTCTTAATCTTCTGTGTAGCTATTTGATGGCACTTCTCAATTTAATTTGTAATATGGTGATTATAGTTGTGTGTCATCTAGAATTTGTCATTGCTCGTTGACTTGTCATACTGTTGGCTCTGATGTGAGCAAAAAGAACTATTGTTCAAGTGAATGTTTGTGTGTCAGATTTGGCGATATGATGAATCTCTTTGTCAAACAATATTATCTTTAGCATTGAATAATTCTAGGTTTCTCTACAGCTCTCTTATGTCGATTTCAGTTTTCTCTGAAATTTCTGTTCAGGAAATATCTTATGTGTTGCTTTATGCTTATATCATGATTGTGAAATCACAATTCACAAGGTCTTCGCATTTGCATTCGTGAAACTCCCTTGTTCAAAGAACCTGCAGTGGACATGGCTATTACTACTGTTTGGTCTGGTCCTTTGCGGCATCTCCTCTGTTTCAGCATTATACTTCAACATGCCTTTCTTTCCTCATAGGGAAAAGATTATGACGACACCAAGGAAAGAAAAGAAGAGAGAGGCGAGAAGGGAGGAAAAAGCAGAGAAAGCAGCAGTTTTGGAAAAGGTTGGTTGGGTACACCTTTATAACCAGAGAAGTGCCTCACCCATTATATCACCCAAGATTTTTACTTATTGTTGGCTTTGCTGCAGAGTATTGAGAAAGAGCTATTAGAACGCCTAAGGAAAGGAGTGTATGGTGATATCTACAATTACCCTGTCAAAGAGTATGAAAAAGTCCTTGAGATGGATTCTTTGCAGGCTGCCAATGAATATGAAGAGGAGGTATACTATTTTTCTAAGGAACAAGTGTTACTTTTGTTGTTTGAGATGGTACTTATGGCTTCATTCAAACAGTATTTCTGTATGGAACAATCAGAAATTTTGCTTCTTGGTAGAGTTCATCATTTGATGATTACACAATTGATATTTCTGGAATGAGCAGGTACCTGAGATAGAGTATGTGGAAGGTTACGATGAACTTGAGGAAGAACTAGAAGATGATATTGAAGATTTTGGTGGTCTTGCTATAAATAGAGTTCATGCAACTGGTGACAATGGTGAAGGTTCTTTCTATACCTAGATAAATTGTGTCCACTTAGCGTTTGAATATTCATGTGATCATTTTTTTCAAGAGCTGTGATCTTCTTCTTCTTTTTTCATTCTTTATGGTTTCTTGCTGCATTTATGTTTTGCTTTGCTTCATTCCCTAAAAATCACGTGAGACAAGAAGTTCTTAGAGGACTTATCCTGGATCCAATTAGTGGAGCTAATTATATTTTTTATACAGATGAAGATGGTGACGAAGATGAAGATGGTGATGCAGAAGCTGATCGGAAGAGAGGAAGAAAAGAATCCTCCTTGGCTTTAAGAAATGTTGAGAAAGGTGATGCTGTTTCTAAGCCCAGGAAAAGAGCTAAGGTTCTTGTTGAGGTGAGAGCATCGTTTTGAATTGTCGAATCTGCTGTCAAAATAGACATTTGTTCACAATAAGCATGTGTTTTGTATTAGTAGTGACAAATTTAAGTTCAGTTGCCAAGGAATGAGACTTTTCTATTGGTAGTGACAAATTTATAGTTCAGCTTTCTTTTATACATGGAAATCACTTTGTGCAGAAGTGTTAGCTAGTCTCCAATGCTTTTGAGTGGCATCGTGCCATGACCAACCTACATCGTCTTCCAATATATTCTCATGAAGTTCCCATACATCATGATTGTGGTTGAGTGTTCATTCTTTTCTTGGGGGTTATTATCTTCTTTAGCAGAAATGAAAGCTTTTTAGGTTAAGATTCCAAGTATTCTGATGGTCCTGAGGAGAAAAGTAGGAAAGGTAATTCAACCCATTCCTTAGAAGCAGTCTTGATAGGATCATGCCATATGCATGTGATTAGATAAAGTAACTTCTTCTCTAGGCTGATGTCTAGTGAAGGATGCAAGGGATGGTGCTTACCACTGCTATGTCCAAAAGTTGCTTTAATAGTTTACGGTGCAGCAGCAGATTTTCTGTTCATGGTAACTTTGATAAGGCTTTAGTTACTTTACTTGGGCTATCAAGAGGTGTGTGGTTCTACCTTTTGCAGGGGACTTCTTCGATCTCACCTACTGTTGGCACAGTTCACACAGCTTAGGATGTGTTCCTGTTCCATGGACCTTTGCGGATGTGGTTCTCCATTTGGAGTTTTCATGGGGAAGGGGAAAGAGAGGGGGCAAGAGGGTTTCATTAGCTCTGAGGATGGATTTAGTTACGGGATTAGTCGGATGTTGTATGTGCCCTGTAGTCAGGATGGTAAAATGAATATAATCTATGTTATTGGGTCGAGGGCAAATTCTATTTATGGTTTTTCTTTGGCCATCTATATATGGTCAATTTACTTGGGTGGGACATTGTTTTCTGCTCATTATGGAAATTGGCTCGTTCCTTTCATAGGTTGGTATTGAAATAGTGCTCTGTCGTAGGTTGGAATTGAAATAGTGCTGTGTTAGTCCAGGATTATTAACCCCTTCATAAGCAGTAAATGCCCATGTAGAGTTCAATTATTTGTCCTACTCTTCTTTGAGATTTCTGTCTGACATGGCCAAATGGCTATTTTCACGAATTATACTCATAATGGAAATAATAATGAGAATCGTAAAAGCTGTGTCTGCGCTTGCGTTTTTATTATGTGGTTTACGATTCATTAATGGATCTCATGCCAATATCAGTGTCTGAAACCGGTTATTTTGATTGGCAGGTTGAACATGAAAATGCAGATGAAAGACAAGCTGCAGTTCATTGAGGGCTCGCTTCAACCGTCTTGTTTCTGTCTGGCCTGGTAACCCAGATGGGGGACGCTGTCTTGGCTTTGAAAGTGTATGGCATACTTTTCAGAGTAGCAAAAGAAATGTTACCATGAAGTTTTGACCGAAATTAATGGCAGTTCTGGGTAATGTATTGTATCTATGTTCCGCTTCTCCCCGATGTTCTTGCTATCTTTTTAAGACAGGAGGTATTATAGGTCGTGAAAAAGATCGAAACTCATGAGCAGAGAACCAGCATCCAGTGGATGCATGTTGCATCAATACTTTCCTACTGACCTATGTTTTTACCTTTGGCTTTGATAGATAGGTTGAGAACTGTGTTGTTCCTGACCTCTTCTTCAATTATTTTTATATGTATCTCAGTATTGATTTCTTTTTCTCCTCCAGTGGAATTTTATTATATTGAATTGATGCATTCTAGCTGTGGCACTCTATGGGTAACGAATATGGAATCATAGAGTTGTTCAATCTTTTAATCTTTTATTTACGGTTGAGTGTTTGGAGTTTACGAACATATACAGGTATTGAATATGGGATCATAGATGTGTTTGGGATCATAGATGTGTTTTCATATTATGTTTAAACAGTTGAAACATATACGTATATCTCCATTTTTAAATCTGAGATCTACAATATAAATTAAGTAGGAATTATAAAGTGGCACAACAAAAGGAGCATTGCCTAGGCTAAATTTTGGGAAAAGTATTAAAAAAGTCCTAAATTTATTTTATTGATATCAATTTAATGTTAAAGTTTTCAATTTGATTAATTTAATTCTTAATCTTTTTATATTGACACCAATTCTAGCTTGGGTGAGTGAGTGCCTATTCGAGAGTTGTCAGTCCGACATTATCTTTAAACCCATCTTTCCCCAACGCGTCGGGTCGTCAGTTATCAATACTCCGCTGCATTTGGCGGCGTAAGCTAATTATCTCAAATGGAGCCAAATTCTTGATTAAGAAATTCCCCGTCAGCGCCTTCGAGCACGAGAGAGATGGCAATCTTCCCATTCATGTCCTACAAATTTTCCCTGCAACAAAATTAGAACAAAACTAAATCAAAAGGTCGCAGCATGATAGACTATTCGTCTATTTGTTCACATCTCTCCACGGTCCATAATTTACTTGCCGAAAGCCTAAGGCCATGACATTTTTTCTTGTTTACTCATTCGCTACTTGCAGAGGTTTTTTTTTTTTGGTCGAAAATACGTTTACTATTCATTTACTTAGGGAAGTTCGGAGTAATTACATCAAGAGCATCGGTGCATAATAAATCAAATAAGGCTGTCGGGGATTACTAACCCAATTACTAAGAAGATAATTCTCTCGTTGGGCTTTTGCAAGCCAGTCGGCGGGCCTATTGGCTTCTCTACTACAATGGGCCAAAGAAAGGCCCTGGAATTCTTTTAGCTTTTCCTTGATCCGGTCCATGATTGGCTTCAGCTCCCATCTGAAGTCTTTCTCGAACTAAACTCCTCGCACAAGCAGCATACAATCTGACTGTACTTGCAGAGGTTGACACACATAAATTTGGCATCTGTTTGAACCCCTAAGAGTAGAGATTAGCCATATGCGAGCCATCTAGCCATAGACAGACGAAAGAAATGGAATTGCCAGAATTGGATAGACTTAAGGACGAGATGAATACCTAGAGAATTGTGTCAAAAAAGTTATAAATCTATTATACGATGCCAATTCAGTCATAAACTTTTTTAATGGTGTCAATTTAGTCATAAATATTTTTATGGTGCCAATTGAGTTATGAACTTTTTGAACTAGTGTCAATTTAGTTTTAAATGTTTTGATTTGGAGTCAATTTAGTCCTTTCAACTAATTTTGGACGGATATTGTGATATGGATGTCAATCTGCTTATGTGGCACCACTAGCGCTGGTGTGGACAATCTTTTATTATTTTTTTCTCTCCTTTTTTCTTCTTCTTCATTTTGCCAATGATCGGCCACTGGCCATGGTCGGGTGTTGCCTTCACCCGAGCGAGGCCACCCTAGCTTGGGCAAGGGTCGGCCTTCTCGAATTTGGCTAGGGGAGCTCTCGCCTAGGCGAGGGTCGGTCTCCCAAACTAGATCCAAGAAGGCCATCCTAGCTTGGGCGAGGGTCGGCCTTGTCGATTTTGCCAAGGGAGCCTTCACTAGGACTACCCTCACCTAGGCAAGGGTTGGTCTCGCCCGGGCCCAATCCGGTGAGGCCGACCCTCATTGGGGCTTGGCCTCACCATGGCTAGGCAAGGCTAGCCCGCCCAGTCATGGCTAGTGGCCGGCCATCGCTTGTGGTTGGTGGTTGGTCACTGGCAAAATGAAGAAGAATAAGACATGAGAGAAAAAAAGAAAAAAAAATCAGAAATAATAATAATAAATCGAAGAATTATTAAAAATTATCTACGTTAGTGCTGGTGGTGCCATGTAAGCGAGTTGGTGTCAATCTCAGCAATATCCGATTAAAATTAGTCGAAATGACTAAATTGACACAAAATCAAAATATTTATGACTAAATTGGCAATAGTTCAAGATTTACTTGGCATCATCAAAAGATTTAGAGTTGAATTGGTACTAACTCAAAAGGTTTATGACTGAATTAATACTACTAAAAAGTTTAGGATTTTTTTTTACACTTTTCCCCGAATACCCGCTAGATTGTGACTGCCCTTGTGGGCGCCATGACTTTTGCTTCTGGTTTGGCCGTTCCTAGAGAATACAATGGCTTTAAACCCGATGCCAAGATTGCGATACAGCTCAACATCTTCGTGATCCTCCTGTGGTCTCAGATAAACAATCCCTACACAGAGTGAAACGTGCCGCTGAAAGCGAAGCTGCCGTGTTGCGGCAATGTCGGTGGCATTCATAGTAGGCTTCTCTGTGATCGCGGCTGAACTTGCTTGGCTTGCCTTTGTCAATTTGATCATCTTGAGTGTCTATTTCATGCTGTGTGTCCCGCTTGGGTACGCTAATCCTCTCGTACGTCGCTTCACCGAGTTAATTATTGTCGCTGGAATTTCGATATCGGAAAGTGAGACTGCTGGAAGTGCGGTACCGGGCCACGCGACCACATCTTCAGGTGGCGCGCTATGATAATCTCGGTCTCCGCCTGAATAGATGATTAGCTCGTGGGATCGCATCCAATCTTCTCTTATAATTTATGATCATCTCGCTTATAAGTCACCAGGTCATTAGCTTAGTGTGTCAGAACAGTAGGTGATGGGAAAGTAGCCGAGAATTGGAAAAAGATGTATTTACTTTCTCATACATAAATTGTACGGTTACAACCCTATAAGCCCTATCTAATCGAAGAAAGAAATATACAAAAGGAAGGGAAATATTTTTTCCAAAATATACAATATTCTAATCTCCTCTAAATGAACCAATCAGCATAAATCAAAATCAATTATAGCAACAGTATTTTCAATATCCCTCCTCAAGCTGGTGGTCTATACATATCAAAGACACCAATCTTGCTCAATAGATACGTATGTTGCCTTTGATACAAAAGCTTAGTAAATATTTCTGCGGGCTGTTATGTCATTCTTATCCCTCTTATCTTGATTACTCTAGTTTGAATCTTGTCTTTGATGAAGTGACAATCAACCTCTATATATTTCGTTCTTTCATGATAAACTGGAGTTACTGTAAGCTTGAGCGCAGCATCATTGTCACAAAATAGGATAGTTGGCTCTTTCACCCATACACCAAGATCATGGAGCAAGCCCTTTATCTAGACTATCTCATAGCTGGTCTTTGCCATTGCCCGGTATTCTGCTTCAGCGGATAATAACGATACAGTTGACTATTTCTTTGTTTTTCATGAGAATAATGAATCTCCCAATTTGGGCCCCCGGCGCTCCAGGGTTTACTCTCCCCGCGAAGCGGCGTTCGGAGGTTCCCTGGGTCACCAAAAAAAAAAAAAAAAAAAAATGAATCTCCCAATTTTATGCAGAACCTTGTAACTGATTTTCTACTCATAGGGCATGTAGTATAGTTTGTGTCACAAAATTGTCACAAAATGCTGTCATTTCCATGTTGTTGTTTCGAGACAGTAGTATTCTTTAGTGTAGCATTCATGTGAGATTGTTTTGTATTATGCACAAATTGACTGAGAATTTGTACTACATAACATATGTTGGGTCTAGTCATTGTGAGATAGATAAGCTTCCCGACGAGCCTCGATAGATGGAAGGATCTTTGAGTAGAGGATCCTCATTTAGGGGTAATAGTCCCTTATCATACTCAACCGTTGTTAATTTGATATTTTGTTCAATTGGAATTACAACTTGCTTGGATCCCGATAATCCTACTTCTAAGATGATTTCCGGACGAGGCAAATTCCCTTATCTGATCGTTGAATATCTATTTCGAGAAAATCTTTGGGAGGTCCCAAATCCTTAATGTGGAATGTGGAGTGTAGGTATCCTTTAAATTGCTCAATGGCAGATTCATCATTCCCCATAATAAGTATGTAATCAACATATATAAGCAAATAAATTGATGATGTACCTTGACCCTATGTGAATAAGGCATAGTCATGCTTGGATTGTCAGAATTTTGTAGCTGTAAGTGCAGAGGTGAACTTGGCATACCACTTATGAGAAGCTTGCTTGAGTCCATATAGGGATTTACGTAAACGACATACTCGATTCTCCCCTGTTTGCGTAAACCCGATGGAAGATCCATGTAAATTTCTTCTTCTAGATCTCCATGGAGGAAATCGTTGTGAACATCCATTTGATGAAGAGGCCAATCATGGAGAGCAGCAATGGAGAGGAAGGAATGAATAGTGATTTCTTTTGCCATGGGAGAAAAAGTTTCCGTATAATCAAAACCTTCTCGTTGTGTAAAACCCTTAATTACCAATATGGCTTTATAACGTTTAATTGAACCATCTGCCTCGTACTTGATCTTGTATATCCATTTACGCATGATAGATTTTCGATGAGAGGGTATAGGAACAATATCCCAAGTGTTGTTCTCCACTAGAGCTCGTAACTCATCCTTCATCACTTGTTGCCAATGAGGATCTTTGATAACCTCATCATATGAAGACAGTTTCCGTACCTCAGAAATTTTACTTATGTAGCTCCTATGCTCAATGAAAGGCGAGCGAAGCTAACATAAGAAGAGATAGGATAATGCATACCAGATTTTGCCAAGGTGGGACCAACATAGTCTATTGTCCATGTGGGCGGTTGTGTTGTCTGACTTGATCGTCGAGGATGATCCGTTTCACTACCAATAGCTACAGGAGGGATATTAACTAAATCCTTCGATGAGATGGAATGGTATGATCCTCTGGTATCACTTCTTGTGATTCCCTAGAGGCCGCATTATTTGAAAAAATGTTATTAAAAATGTACACGTTAGTGCCGGCCGTGCCATGTAAGATAATTGGTGTCTACGTTGGTGATTTTCAGTCTAAATTGACTGGATGAACTAAGTTGGTACCAATGTGAAAATGTTTAAGATTGAATTAGTTTAATTGAAAGGTTTAAAACTAAACTGATATCAATGCAATAAGTACTAGAAATTTTTTGGTTCTTTTCCCATCCAAATTTAAGCCTTGGAGGTGCTCTCTTTGACAGTGATAAACGAGCATAGATAACGTAGCATCAAGCTCTCCGGGCTCAAGAACAAAGTCGTATATATTTTTGTGGCATCAAGTCAAGCTCATAAGAATCATGCCACAGGGTTTAGGATAAATGGTTAATATCACAAAAACCTTAAATTAATATATCTGTGACAATAAATTTAATTTTTTGACTACAAAAAACCTCAAATTAAAACATTTGTGACAAATTTATCTTCCTTTAGTTTAATAGGAATAAACTATACACCATGAGTTCCACTTCTGGTTTCACCATTCGGGGAGGATACATTGGCTATAAACCGGATGCGGGGGTCACCATACTGCTCAACATCTTTGGGATCTACAACATGATTGCCATGTATAGCTTGATCACCACACCCGTGATCCTCTTGTGGTCATGGATAAACGATCCCTACAAGTTGCAAAACGCCCGGCTAAAAGCGAGGCTCCCCTTGTTGCGGCAAATTTGGTGGTATTCACATCAAATGTCTATGCGACCACTATAAGTGCTAGTATGAACACCTAGAGAGAGGTGAATATGTGTGAAAACAATTTTTGCAAAGAACAGTAAAAATATTTTGCTTTTGAAACGAAGTCTGAAGAACAACAGACTTTAAGTTAATTCAAACTTTAGCAGTTAAATAAAACTACAAAAAAAAATAAAGAAGTTCAAGGAAGAGAATAAAAACACAGAAATTATAGTGGTTCAGCTTAGATCAAGCTTACGTACACTCTCCCACGCTAACAGCCTTTTGGTTGGATTTCACTATGCAATCAACAATAGATTATAACTTTGAGTGCAAACACTTAGAAGAAGTAGATCATACTTTCTCACTAAGTTAATCTTTTGGTATTTCTCTCACAATCATAAACGTTTAAGTTTACAAGACACAAGTGTATGATTGAAGGTCGCTCATATTTTAGAATTATAAATTCTATGCTCCGTCTCTTACTTGCTTATCGGTCATTAGTCTTCTTAAATACTCATTCACTTCCAAACTAGCTGTTGGACAATATCTTAGAGGATCGTCTTCCAATTCACCCATTGAACAGATCTGTATCTAGAAGATTTGGTAGCCGTTGAGTGATAGAAGTATAATCTCAAGTTGATTCTTATCGTCCATACAAACAGAATCTTGGTTTCCATAAGTAGAGCTTTTTCGTTTAGAAAGTTCTTGTCTTCAAGATCCAATTGTCAATCAATTAGATTGAGTCAAACAAATCAATCTTGATGTAGAATCCAAAACAGATCACTAGCCGTTATACATTTATGGCTTGTGTTATGATTTGTCTCGTTTTTGATGTAAAGTCTGAGAGCAATAGACTTTACAATCTGAGTCTGAACATATTCTGCTTCTAAACAAATTTAGCTTTAAGGTCTGAAAACAATTTGAATAAGTTCAGCTTCAACATAGAGTCATTCTTCTGGTTCTTCCAAGTATAGATTTTGATAATATCATTTACACGTTCTATCATCCGCATAGTCTATTACTCAACCATCAAACACGTTAATAGCCTTTGATTTATTTTGTCATCTTCAAAACATCATAAGGGATTTCCTTAACAATCTTCCCCTTTTTGATGATGACAAAACAATCTCTGAATATGCAGATGTGTAATTACACTTTCTAAAATATCGATAAATCAATCATCAAATTTTAGATTTTCAAAAAATGTGATTTGAATCAAAAGACGGCAAATAGATTGAGCATAACAATATATAGAAAAATAATCGCAGCTCAATATTATGCAATAAATAATATTAACCAATCAACACATATGTATATTTATATTCTCTCCCTTTTTGTCATAATCAAAAAGCGATGACAATAGAAATGGTATCATGTAGAGAATATAAAATGATAACAAATGTGTCTTACATATTTTCTAAAAATCAGTTTTTATAAAGTAAATCGAATATTAAAGATATGCAAAATAGCTTACTTCGATCATATATATCAGCAACTATTCAATAAAAATCACGAGTGGATTATAAAATTCACTTACTCTTTTTGTCATAATAAAACGATAATATCAATAAGAGATTTGTTAATGACAAAAGATAATAAAAGATGCACTAACCAAATTGACAAATTCTGTCATATTTACATTTTCCTTCCTTCCATAATAATCAAGATCACGATCAATTCAAAAATATTTTTCATAAATGATCAATGCTCCCCCTCAATTTGTTGCCTTTTTGAGTTTGATCACGATTCTTTCCTTTCTCTTGGATTCGCTTTCTCCCCTGTCATCATGACAATATTTGCGAATAGCACTAATTGTGGCTTGTGCACGTTGAAAAGAATATTTTCCATTATTTCCTTTGTAACAACAATATCCACAATGATCATTTGCATTTTGAAATTCGAGGCAAAAATTTATTTTCTTCAATCAAGCTCTTCTCGAATTCAACATGCATAAACTTAACGTACTTTTTGCACAATATCCACATAATATATAATGCCCTTTCTTCAAATAAATAAATTGAATAGCATATATATCAGCAAAAAATCACGAATGCATTTACTTGCTCATCGGTCCTTGATCTTCTTGAATACTCATCCACTTTAAACTAGCCGTTGTACAGTATCTTAGAGGATCGTCTTCCAATCTACCCATTGGACAGATCTGTATTTAGAAGATTTAATAGCTGTTGAGTGATAGGAGTATAATCTCAAGTTGATTCTGATCGCCCATATAAAGAGAATCTTGGTTTTCATAAGTAGAGCTTCTTCGTTTAGAAAGTTCTTGTCTTCAAGATCCACTTGTTAATAAATTATATTGAGTCAAACAAATCAATCTTGATGTAGAATCTAAATCAGATCACTAGCCGTTATACATTTAGGGTTTGTGTTATGATCTGTCTCGTTCTGGATGTAAAGTTTGAGAGTAATAGATTTTACAATCTGAGTCTGAGTGCAATAGACTTTACAATCTGAGTCTGAACATATTTTGCTTCTGAACAAATTTAGCTTTAAGGTATGGAAACAGTTTGAATAAGTTCAACTTTAGCATAGAGTCATTCTTCTGGTTCTTCCAAGTATAGACTTTGATAATATCATTTACACGTTCTATTATCCGCATAGTCTATTACTCAACCATCAAACACATTAGTAGTCTTTGATTTATTTTTTCATCTTCGAAATATCATAAGAAATTTCCCTAACAACCGTGACTAAACTTGCTTGGCTTGCCATTGTCATTTTGGTCGTGGGAACCATTAACGTCCTTATCGTCTTGATTGTCTATCTCATGTTGCATGTCCCGCTCGGGTATGCTAATCCTCTCATTCGTCGCTTCATCGGCTTTATCATTGTCGCAGGTATTTCAATGTATGGGATTATGGCTGCTGGGAGTGTGGTACTAGGGCGCACGGCCACATCTCCAGGTGGTGCGAGTGATGATAATCTCTGTCTCCACCTGAACAAATAATTAACGTCTAGGGTTGCATCTAATCCCCTCCTAGAATCTATGATCGTCCCGCTTATCATTGACCAGGTCATTAGCTCAAGTGCTATCCGGTTTGGGGCAGTCAATATGTAGTGAGAATTGATGGTGCCTACAATTTTTAGTTAACCAACTTGTTCTACCGCATCCTTGGTTTGGATAGTATGAATTTCTAGTGTGCCAATGATAAAGACCAGTCTCGTTTATTACTTTTGATCCGTTGCAAGAGAAACCTCCAATCAGGGGTGTCAGACTGAGGATTGATAAATCGACTGAACCAAACTAATTAAGTTGGTGTTTTTGTATGATCAGAACTGCCTCTTCAACAGATCTTTTGTTGAAGAATGGAATTGGTCTTGTGGATTGTGTTTGCCAAGCCAATTAATATTGACGCAGCAGGATCAGCTTTGATCAAATCATTTGATTGTTAAGTGAAGGTACTTTTGGGAGGATGACTGATTATCTAGGGCTTGCATGATATGTTCCTTAATTTTTTTTTTTTAAAATCTTTTTGTTCCTTAGAATAAAAACTTTTTCTATTCCTCAAAATAGAAAAATGGCTAGAAATATATTTGGAATGGAAACAAGAAGTAGAAAAACATTAGTTTCTTGCTCTTAGGAACAATTTTTAAAAATAAGTCATTTTTTTTTTTTTTTTTAAATTTATTCTTCTTTCTCTTATAATGGAGACTCATCGCCCTCGATTATCGAGTCACTATCGCCCTCGGCT
This sequence comes from Eucalyptus coolabah, assembly GCA_014182585.1. Classification (NCBI taxonomy): domain Eukaryota; kingdom Viridiplantae; phylum Streptophyta; class Magnoliopsida; order Myrtales; family Myrtaceae; genus Eucalyptus; species Eucalyptus coolabah. The sequence continues at coordinate 11,462,871 of CM024630.1, read as the reverse complement.
AGAGGAGAAGAAAGAAGAGAGGAAGAAAAGAAAAGAAAAATATAAAAATATAAAAAATATCATAAGAAATTCTATGCCAAAAAAATTGCGATCCATATCAAATACATTGTTATTTTTTTATTTCTGAAAATATAATTTTTATATAATTAAAAAATACTTTAGTTTACTCATAAAATTTTCCAAATAATAGAAATAAAAAAAACTATTTTTGAAAAGAAATTATTCTTTGAAATAGAAATTTTACGAAATGCATAACTAGAATCCTAATTTTATGAAAAAACATTTTTTTAATGAAAATGCAAAATTCTAAACAAACAAGTCCTTACTAAAGTTCGGTGCAAGTAAGGGTGAACATGGTCCGGGTTGGCTGACTTACTCCCTAACCTTAGGACCAACTTGCATAGTACTAATTCTCAATTTTGGGACCAAGGACGACCTATTGAGCTTGAAACCAAGAACTGACCCACCCAATGGGCCCGATCCGGTTTTAGGATCAATTCGGACTAACCGATAATTTTTTATTTCATTTTTTATACTTCTTAAAAAAGCGATTGAGAACCACACCGATCCAATGGGTTCGGTTCAGCTTTAAGGTCAACCTAGGACAAACAAATAATTTTTTAATTCATTTTTTGTACTTCTTAAAAGGGCAACCAAGCACCGTATTGATTAAATGGGTTCGATGATGAGCAATGTCAGCTAAGAAAGGCAAGCGGCGAGGGTTAAGTGAGGTGAGCATCGAGCGAATAAGTATCGAATGTTAAGCGTGGAGCAACAAGTCAAGCGAGTATCGAGAAGCGAGCGGCACAACCGACCCAAAGTGGGCGAGGTGAGTGTCGAGTGGCGAGCAGAGAAGTTGTTTTTTTTCAATTTTAAAAATTGAAGACTAAAATGACAAATAAAACAGAAGAGAACGAATACTAGAAGAAGATGCCACAATGTGACTTTTGGACGCCGTAAGGACTCCTCACAAAAATATTTTTTTCATTCATAAATTATGACTATTGACGTCGTAAAAGACATTAAGAACCTAAGTTATTAAATAATAATATAAAATTACTTGAATTTCTCACTAAAGAGCTGTTTAATGTTGTTGATGCTGTTATTTTAAGGTTTTCTCTATATAAAAAAATTATAAATAATATATATATATATAGTCATGGTTGGTCGGAGTTGGAGTGACTCGGAACTCTCGGGATCGAGAATCGACCCGCATAGTGTTAGCTTAGGAATTCAAGGATCAAAGATCGACCCAGTTTCCTTGGGAACCATACCAAGACCGGTAGGGTTAGGCCAGTCCAGGGTTAGTCCAGGGCTGATCCTTGACCAATACTCACCCCTAGATGCAAGTTTTCCACACATGGTGGCTTAACTAATGTTACACATAAAGGACAAAAAAAGACAAAGACGAAATATTGTACGGACCACCGCTTTAAGCTTTTACTTCTCCATTGCCTTGTGAGGCAATTGATTCTTTGGGTAAAGAAACTCTAGTCTTTTCTATGTTTTTTTCTTTTGGTCAGAAAACTCTCGCCTAGTTACTTTTCTATAATTTGTTGCTTTGGATTTGGACTTTTGTTCGACGTGAAATATCTAAAAATTTTTAAAATATATTATTTTTAATTAATATTTAGAACTTTGACCATAAAGTGTGTTTTTGCTATTTCTCTATTTTTTTCCCTTTCTGCTTTGTCATTTCCGCTTGTTATTTCCAAGAACCAATCTTGTTGAGCTTGTGACCAAGGACCAGCCCAACCTAATGGGATCGATCTGGTTCTAGGGTCAATCTGGGACCAACTGATGATTTTTTTATTTCATTTTTGTACTCCTTAGAAAAGCGATTGAGGACCAAACCGACCCAATAAGTTTGGTCCAGCTTCAAGGTCAACCTAGGACTAATCAATAATTTTTTAATTCATTTTTGTACTACTTGAAAGGGCAACCAAGGACCGTACCGATCTAATGGGTTCAATGATGAGCAATGTTAGCTAAGAAAGACAAGCGACGAGGGTTAAGTGGGGTGAGCGTCGAACAAAATGAGCATCAAATGTTGAGGGGTGAGCAACAAGCCAAGCGAGCATCGAGCGATGAGCGGCACGAGTGACCCAAAGTGAGCGAGGCAAGTGTCAAGTGGCGAGCGGAGAATTTTTTTTTTTTTTTTTTCGATTTTAGCAAATTGAAGACTAAGAGGACAAATAAGACAGAAGAGAACGAATACTAAAGGAGAATGCCATAATGTGCATTGTTGGACACCGTGAGGACTCTTTACAAAAACATTTTTCTCATTCGTAAATTATGATTATTGACGTCGTAAAAGACATTAAAAACATAAGTTATTAAATAATATTATAAAATTATTTGAACTCCTCACTAAAGAGCTATTTGATGTTGTTGATGATGTTTACTTTAAGGTTTTTTCTATATATAAAAATTATAAATAATATATTATATATATATATATAGTCGGGGTGATTCGGGTTGGAGCGACCCGAACTCTCGAGATCGAAGATTGACCCGCACATCTTGTGCAAGAATTCTAGGATTAAGGACCGACCCAGGTTTCTTGAGGAACTGCAAGACCAGGTAGGGTTGGGCCGGTCAGGTCGCCCGGGCGACCCTGGACCGATGTTCACCACTAGGTGCAAGTTTTCCACACATGGTGGCTTAACTGACGTTTCATGTAATGGACAAAAAAAAAAAGACAAAGACGAAATAATGTATGGACCACCGCTTTAAGATTTTACTTTTCCATAGTCTTGTGAGGCAATTGATTCTTTGGGTAAAGAAACTCTAGTCTTTTCTATGTTTTTTTTTGGTTGGAAAACTCTCGCATTGTCACTTTTTAACAATTTGCTGCTTTGAATTTGGACTTTTGTTTGACGTGAAATATCTAAAAATTTTAAAATATATTAATTTTAATTAATATTGAGAACTTTGACCAAAAGTTTGTTTTTGCTATTTCTCTATTTTTTTTTCCTTTTTTGCTTTGTTATTTCCGCTCGTTATTTCGAGGACCAACCTTATTAAGCTTGGGATCGAGGACCAGACCAATCCAATGAGTTCGGTCCCATTCTAGGGTTAATCCAAGATCAACTGATAATTTTTTATTTCATTTTTGGTATTCCTTAAACAAACGATTGAGGACCGATTGACCCAATTGGTTCGGTCCGGCTTCAAGGTCAACCTAGTACTAACCAATAATTTTTAATTCATTTTTGTACTCCTTGAAAGGGCAACCGAGGACTGTACCGATTCAATGGGTTTGATGATGAGCAATGTTAGCCAAGATAGGCAAGCGGCGAGGGTCAAGTGGGGTGACTGTCGAACAGAATGAGTATCGAATGTCGAGTGGGGAGCAACAAGCCAAGCGAGCATCGAGCGACGACCAACACGAGTGACCCAAAGTGAGCGAGGGAGTGTCGAATGGCGAACGGAGAAGTTATTTTTTTTTTTTTCGATTTTAACAAATTAAAGACTAAGATGACAAATAAAACGAAGAGAACGAATACTAGAGGAGGATGCCATAATGTGCATTTTTGGATACCGTGAGGACTCCTTACAAAAACATTTTCCTCATTCGTAAATTATGACTATTGACGTCGTAAAAGACATTAAAAACCTAAGTTATTAAATAACATTGTAAAATTATTTGATAATAAAGAGTTGTTTGATGTTGTTTATTTTAAGGTTTTCTCTCTATATAAAAATTATAAATAATATATATATGTAGTTAGGGTTAGTCCGGGTTGGAGCGACTCGGAACTCTTAGGATTGAGGATCAACCCACACAAAGTGTTAGTTCGGGAATTCTAGGATTAAGGACCGACCCGGTTTCCTTGGGAACCGGACCAAGACCGGTAGGGTTGGGCCGGTCCAAGTGTTGGTCTGGTCCAAGGTAAGTCCAAGGTTGACCCCGACCGATGCTCACCCCTAGGTGCAAGTTTCCACACATGGTGGCTTAACTGACATTACACGTAAAGGACAAAAAAAGACATAGACAAAATAATGTACGGACCACCGCTTTAAGCTTTTATTTCTCCATAGTCTTGTGAGGCAATTGATTCTTTGGGTAAAGAAACTCTAGTCTTTTCTATTTTTTTTTTCGGTCGGAAAACTCTCGCCTTGTCACTTTTCTATAATTTGTTGCTTTGGATCTGGACTTTTGTTGGACGTGAAATAGCTAAAACTTTTAAAATATATTAATTTTAATTAATATTTAGAACTTTGACCAGAAAGTGTGTTTTTGCTATTTCTCTATTTTTTTCCCTTTTGCTTTGTTATTTCCGCTTGTTATTTCTGAAGACCAACCTTACGAGCTTGGGACCGAGGACCGAACCCACCCAATGGGTTCGGTTTGATTCTAGGGTCAATCCGAGACCAACTGGTAATTTTTTATTTCATTTTTTATAGTCCTTAAAAAAGCCATTGAGGACCAGACTGACCCAATGGGTTCGGGTCTAGCTTGAAGGTCAACTTAGGACTAATCAATAATTTTTTAATTTATTTTTTGTACTCCTTGAAAGGACAACCGATGACTGTACCGACCCAATGGGTTCGATGATGAGCAATGTCAGCTAAGAAAGGCAAGCGGCGAGGGTTAAGTGGGGTGAGCATCGAACAGAATGAGCATCAAATGTCGAGCGGGAGCAACAAGCCAAGCAAGTATCAAACAAAAGTGATCGGCACGAGTGACCCAAAGTGAGAGACGTGAGTGTCAAGTGGCGAACGATGAATTTTTTTGCTTTTTTTTTTTTTTTTTTTTTAAATTTTAGCAAATTGAAGACTAAGATAACAAATAAGACAGAAGAAAACGAATACTAGAGGATGATGCAATAATGTGCATTTTTGACGCCGTGAGAACTCCTCACAAAAACATTTTCCTCATTCGTAAATTATGACTATTGACGTCGTAAAAGATATTAAAAACCTAAATTATTAGATAACAATATAAAATTACTTGAACTCCTTACTAAAGAGCTATTTAAAGTTATTAACGCTGTTTATTTTAAGGTTTTCTCTATATGATTTTTTTTTAAATAATATTATATATATATAGTCGGGGTTGGTACAGGTTGGACTGTCACGGAACTCTCAGAATTCAGGATTGACCCGCACAGGTGCTAGTTGATGAATTTTAAGACTAAGGACGGACCCGGATTCCATGAGAACCGGGCCAAGACCGGTAGGGTTTGGCCAGTCCAAGGTCGTGCTGGGCTGACCCTGGACCGATGCTCATCCCTAGGTGCAAGTTTTCTACACATGGTGGCTTAACTGACGTTACACATAAAGGATAAAAAATACAAAGAGGAAATAATGTATGGACCACTGCTTTAAGCTTTTACTTCTCCATAGTCTTGTAAGGCAATTGATTCTTTGGTAAAGAAACTCTAGTCTTTTCTATGTTTTTTTTTTTTGGTCGGAAAACTCTCGCCTTGTCACTTTTGTATAATTTGCTGCTTTGGATTTGGACTTTTGTTTGACGTGAAATATCTAAAACTTTTTAAAATACATTAATTTTATTTAATATTTAGAACTTTGACCGAGAAAGCGTGTTTTTGCTATTTCTCTATTTTTTTTTTCCCTTTTTGCTTTGTTATTTCCGAGGACCAACCCTATTGAGTTTGGGACTGAGGACCGGGACCAACCCAATGGGTTCGGTCCGGTTATAGGGTCAATGTGGGATTAACTGATAATTTTTTATTTCATTTTTTGTACTCCTTAAAAAAGCGATTGAGGACCAGACTGACCCAATGGGTTCGGTCCAGCTTCAAGGTCAATCTAGGCCTAACCAATAATTTTTTAATTCATTTTTGTACTTCTTGAAAGGGCAACCGAGGACCGTACGACCCAATGGGTTCGATGATGAGTAATGTCAACTAAGAAAGGCAAGTGGCGAGGGTCAAGTGGGGTGGGCGTCGAATAGAATGAGCATTGAATTTCGAGTGGGGAGCAACAAGCTAAGCGAGCATTGAGCGGCGAGCAGCACAAGTGACCCAAATTGAGCGAAGCGAGTGTGGAGTGGCGAGCTGAGAAGTTTTTTTCGATTTCAGCAAATTGAAGATTAAGAGGACAAATAAGACAGAAGAGAACAAATACTAGAGGAGGATGCCATAATGTGCATTTTTGGACGCCGTGAGGACTCCCCACAAATTTTTTTCCTTATTTGTATAACTATTGACGTCGTAAAAGACATTAAAAACCTGAGTTATTAAATAATAATGTAAAATTACTTGAATTCCTTACTAAAGAGCTATTTAATGTTGTTAACACTGTTTATTTTAAGGTTTATATATATATATATATATATATATATATATAAAGTTAGGGTTGGTCCGGATTGGACCAAGAACTCTCGTGATCGAGGATCGACACCGCACAAAGGTGCTAGTTCGGGAATTCTAGTGTCAATGACCGACCCGCTTTCCTTTGGAACCAGACCAAGACCAGAGGTAGGGTTGGGTAGGTCCATGATCGGTCCAAAGTCTTGATCTTGGACCGATGCTCACCCTTAGGTGCAAGTTTTCCACCCATGGTGGCTTAACTAACGTTGCACGTAAAGGACAAAAAAAGACAAAGAAGAAATAATGTACGGATCACCACTTTAAGCTTTTACTTCTTCATAGTCTTGTGAGGCAATTTATTCTTTGGGTAAAAAAAAACTTTTGTCTTTTCAATGTTTTTTTTTTTTTTTTGTCATAAAACTCTCACCTGGTCACTTTTTTATAATTTGCTGCTTTGGATTTGGACTTTTGTTGGACGTGAAATATCTAAAACTTTTTAAAATATGTTAATTTTAATTAATATTTAGAACTTTGACCAAAAAGTGTGTTTTTGCTATTTCTCTATTTTTTTTCCCTTTTTGCTTTGTTATTTCTGAGGACGACCCTATTGAGCTTGGGACCGAGAACCAGACCAACCCAATGGGTTCGGTCAAATTCTAGAGTCAATTCGAACCAACTGATAATTTTTTATTTCATTTTTTATACTCCTTAAAAAGCTTTTGAGAACCACACCGACCCAATGGGTCCGGTCCGCTTCAAGGTCAACCTAGGTCTAACCAATAATTTTTTAATTCATTTTTTGTACTCCTTGAAAGGACAACGAGGACTGCACCGATCCAATGGGTTTGATGATGAGCAATGTCTTCTAAGAAAGGCAAGCGGTGAGGGTCAAGTGGAGTGAGCATCGAACATAATGAGCATCGAATGTCAAGCAGGGAGCAACAAGCCAAGCGAGCATTGAGCAGTGAGCAACACGAGTGACCCAAATTGAGTGAGGCGAGTGTCGAGTGGCGAGCGAGAAGTTTTTTTTTTTTTTTTTTCTTTTCGATTTTAGCAAATTGAAGACTAAGAGAACAAATTAGACAAAAGAAAATGAATACTAGAGGAGGATGCCATAAGGTGCATTTTTGGACGCTGTAAGATCTCCTCACAAAAACATTTTCCTCATTCGTAAATTATGACTATTGATATTATAAAAGACATTAAAAACCTAAGTTATTAAATAACAATGTAAAATTACTTGAATTCCTCATTAAAGAGCTATTTAATGTTGTTGATGTTGTTTATTTTAAGGTTTTCTTTATATAAAAAAATTATAGATAATATATATATGGGTTGGACCAACCCGAAACTCTCAGGATCGAGAATCAACTCGCACAGTGCTAATTTAGGAATTCTAGGACTAAGGATCGACCCTGTTTCCTTGGGAATCCGACCAAGACCGGTAGGATGCTCACCCCTAGGTGCAATTTTTCCACACATGGTGGCTTAACTGACGTTACACGTAAAGGAAAAAAAAAAAGACAAAGAAGAAATAATGTATGGACCACCGCTTTAAGCTTTTACTTCTCCGTAGTCTTGTGAGGCAATTGATTCTTTGGGTAAAGAAACTCTAGTCTTTTCAATGTTTTTTTTTTTTTTTTTGGTCAGAAAACTCTCGCCTTGTCACTTTTCTATAATTTGCTGCTTTGGATTTGGACTTTTGTTCGACGTGAAATATCTAAATTTTTAAAAATATATTAATATTAATTAATAATTAGAAATTTGACCAGAAAGTGTGTTTTTGCTATTTCTCTATTTTTTTCCCTTTTTGCTTTGTTATTTCCGCTTGTCCTAGTAAAATTTGTGGCAAAAAGAATGTCCCCATTGAACTATAAGTGACCAACAAATAGGAAAATCTCTCTCCGTGCAAGCGAATACATACTACATCTAATTAAAGTCATGCGCATCAAGTGGGGGCAATCTTAGTCAGGGGTAATAGATGCATAAATACCCATGACAGATAATACAGTCCTGTTTAAAGATTGGAAGCATTATTCTTAGACTGAATCAAAGACAATTACGAACTAAACGCATGAACGCATAAAGATTAAAGTATGAATTCCGTGCCGAATGCATATCGCTAAAGAAAAAGTTGACTTCAACAAATTCCTCGAACTCTAGAAGATGAATCTAGAAAACTAAGTAACAACATTGCATAAAATTATTCAGAACTTTTATTATTAAGAGAAAAAGTAACAAGTAAAATTATAACTAGGTAACCCCCTCCACTCCTCCAATAAGGGCGATGCTTTGATGGATTACACGCATGGTCCTCATGAGGCTGGAGCAAGGACATCATGTGCCAAGTTACTAAGAAATCCTTCCAATTCTTCATTTTTCTTTTTGTTCTTATTTGAATTCATCAACCAATCATGTAATAACAATAAAAAAGAGATCTTGCTGGTTAACAGTGTCCTCACACTGACTAGTAAATATCTATATAAAGCATCGAGACGTGCAAACACTACTTAATCAGGATGCTTTAGTCTTCCTCTTAACCTCAAGCAATCCTTATGTTGGAATCTCTTTTTATTGGACAAGCGAAAATCCAGGATAAAGTTCATATATTCTGCACCTTGAACTTTAAGAGAACCACATGTGGAGAAAACTTTCTTTATGTGTAGGCGAATCGAGACTACAACTGGTTAAAGCCATTTGCTTCAAGAGGAGGCAATCCTATTCAAAGGGTAACGGATGTATAAAAACCCGTGGTAGACAATGTAGTTCGGTTTAAGAAATTAGAATCATTATTTTTTAGACTGAATTTATGCCAACTGCAATCTCAATGCGCAGAAAATAAGAATATGAATCTCGTGGTTAATGCATATCGCTACAGAAAAAGTGACTTCGACAAATTCATTTGAACCGTGGAAACCTAGGTAATAACATTTCATAAAATTATTCAAAACCTGAATAATAAGGGGAAAAGTCACAAGTAAAATTATAACTAGATAACCCCTCTACCTCAACAGGGCCGATGATTGGATGGATTACACATACGGTCCTCATAAGGTCAAAACAAGGACATCACATCTTAGGTTAGCCAGAAATCCATCCAATCCTTCACTTTTATTTTGCTCAGTTTTGAATTCAACAATTAATCACGTAATAATGGTAAAAGAAAGATCATGTTCCCATTCTAGAATTAGAACTACCTTTGATTTTATGGATCCACGTGAGAATTGGTCCGGTGCCTTGGTGGGTTCATGGAACTGGTCTCACCAAGCTTACCACACTCAATACAATGCTTTTCAAGCAAGTGAGAGTAAATCAAAAAATAAAGAACTTCCATATTCTAAATTGCAAAATCAATAAAAATATTGGACTCATATTAAAAATTTAAAGCGGATACTATGAGTTGATGGGCATTGAACTTGAGAGTCGAGGCCGTGAGTGAGAGATAGAGAAATGACAGAGACGAGGTGAGAGTGAAACGAGACGAGACGCAGTATTCAATCAATGGGTGTTGAGCTTTAGATTGTGGATTTTATATTAATTTTTCATAAATTTTTTGTCAATTTTTAAAATTAAATGTATTATATATATTACAATGTTTTCTAGCAAGTGAGAGTAAAAAAATAAAATAAAGAACTTCCATATTCTTAATTACATGATCAATAAAAAGATTAGGCTCATATTGAAATTTGAAAGTCAAGATTGTGAGTTGACGACATCAAACTTGGGAGTCAATGCCGTGAGTAAGAGATAGAGAGATGACTTAGACAAGGTGAGAGTGAAACAATATGAGATGAGTACTCAATCAATGGATATTGAGCTTCAGATTGGGGATATTATATTTCTCATTTTTCTTAATTTTTTTGGTATGAAATTTTTCTTAAAAATCAAATATATTTTATATATTATCAGTCCAGTTTGAGTGGGCGGTTCTAATCCTGGAACCATGAACTAAACCGGTTCCCTTGGGAACCACTACTTCCAATTTGATCTGGTCCAATTCCGAGCAGTCCAAGTGATCCTCGATTCCTTTACACACCTCTACCTAACACTAACTAGTAGATATCTATGTAAAGCATCAAAGTTGGCGTGCAAACACTACTTAATTAGGGTGCTTTATTCTTCTTGGAATCTCTTTCTATAGGACAAGGGAAAATCCTAGGCAAATAAAGTTCACATATTCCGCACCTTGAACTTTAAGAAACCAACATATATGGAAAATCTTTCTTTGTATGTGGGCGAATATAGATTACATTTAGTTATATTCATTTTCTTCAAGTGGTAGCAACCCCAATCATAGGGTAATTGATGTATAAAAACCTGTGGCAGATAGTGCAGTCCAAATCAAGAGATTAGAATGATTATTTCTTAGATCAAATCCAAGTCAACTTCCATCAAGAGTATGAATCTTATGCTGAACGCATATCGTTGCACAAAAATGTGACTTCGAAAAATCCATTGAAGCCCTAGAAGATGAATCTAGAAAAGTAGGTCAAAACTTGAATATTAAAGGAAAAAGTCCCAAGTCAAAAATAACCTCCACTCCTCCAACGGAGGATGATGATTGGACTGATTACCGCATTCCTCAATAAGGCCATAGCAAGGACATCACGTGTCAATTTAGTAGAAAATCGATACAATCCTTCATTTTTATTTTGTTTATATTTGAATTAATCAAGCAGTCATGTAATAACGATACCGGAGAGTTCTTGCTGGTCAATAGTGTCCTCACATTGACTAGAAAATATTTATGTAAATCATTGAAGTTGGCCTGCAAACATTTCTTAATTACGATGCTTTATTTTTCCTCTTAACCTCAAGCAATCATTATGGAATCTCTTTCTACTGGACAAGTAAGAATCCAGGATAAAGTTCGCTTATTCTGCACCTTGAACTTTCTTTTTTGTCGAAAATACGAGTGATTTTAATTACTTAACGAAATTAGATTAAAATACATCAAGAGCTTTGGAACATAACAAATTGAAAAGAGTTGACTTTTAAGAGAGCAATATATAGAGAAAATCTTTCTCTAAGTGTAGGCGTATACAAATTACATTAGATTAATGTCATTTGCTTTAAGTGGGGGTAACCCAAGTAAGAGGGTAATGGAAGTATAAATACATGTCACAGACAATACAATCTGGTTTGAGAGATTAGAACTATTATTTCCTAAATCAAATATGAGCCAACTGCATTTTGAACCTATAGAAAATAAGCGTATCTATCTCGTGCTGAATGCTTGTCGTCACAAAAAAAAAAAAGGTGATTTTGACAAATTCATTAAAACCTTGAAAGATGAATCTAAAAACTATGTAATGACATTTCATATACATATTATTCCCACCGTTTAACTAATTAAAGAAAAAGGCTTAGCAAGCCGTAGAAAGCTATTACAATCATTGAGTTATAGTTAATTCTAAGAAATGTAAAATGAGTAATGCTACATGTGCTAAGAATTTATTATTATTATTATTATTATTATTATTATTATTATTATTATTATTATTATTATTATTATTATTATTATTTTGTAGATGATGCGGCAACTCATGTAGTGTATGCAATGTCATGAAGTATGTGTACAATAAGCAATATTAATACATAAAAAAAAATAGTACAAATTTGGGCAAAAATAAGGAAGGTTTTTTCCTTCCTTATTCTATTTCCTATTTCTGTCAACTATGAGGAAACAAAAATTTCTTTTTCCCAAGCTTCGCTTATTCTACTAGAAGTAGAATTAAAGGGGACTTGAATATGATTAACTTGCATTACATCAATGTCTCTTTCATACAAATCTAGTATAATTGGGGCTCCTACAGCATGAGGATATTTTTTATGCATGGAAAGATCTCATGTAATTGGGACAAAAAGGCCAATAGGTATACAGCCTTGCCGATAAAGGGAATGGGGTAGGGCTAGAGAGTATTAGGTTCGGAGTTTGATTCTCATTAGCATCGCGCACACAGGTGCACATAGAAGAAAGGAGTGAGAGAAAAAAAATAAAAAATAAAAAAGAATATATGGGGCCCACACCCTATCAAAAGATACTATTTTATTCATGAAAGGACCTAAGGCAACAAGCTTCCCTGATGCTGAGGCCTTGCTTTATCAGAGTCCCTACATATTCAAGAAAGAGGGAAAATAGGACGTGGGGTCTCCCTAAAAGAAAAGGAAAGAAGCATGATTCTGCTAATAGATATGACGTGAACCATGCCCGGAGGATTTGCTCAAAAAAAAAAAAAACCATGCCCGGAGGAACCTGTGTAGACTTTTCTTAAATGGCATGATGCCCCCTTTCAAAAAGTTATATTTACAACTTCATTGGGAGTTAAAATAGATATGCACCATAAGATTCGAGGCAGACCATGGGAATTCTAATTTAGTTTGTACTTAGATATACCTATACTTTTTACTATTTGTTTAATCTAATCTTGCAAAGCATGTATTTAACTAATTATGGGAAGGGGGCGTGTTCGGTATTTGGTATAAATTTCTGTGATATGGGAATATTTTGCTGCCGTAATTACCCTTACATTTGTGTACATCCTATTTTTGCATGACACGCTTTAGAAACAACTAAATTTAAGAAATATTTGGGACAAGTTGTTATAATTGAGCTGATATAAGCGACAAAGTGGAAGAAAAAAATTAATTCAAAGGAGTAAACCAGCGCAAAATACATTTTTTTAGAGCAGGGTCTACTTTTCTCACGGAGTAATAATTCTTTAACTATAGTTAACTGTTAAATAAAAGTTGAAACTCTATCCCATAAATCAGAGACAAACACTAAAATTTTGAAATTATCGTAGAATTGAAAGTTTAAACATTATCAGGCCGTAATTCAAAGACAAACCCCAAAAATGTTAATTTCAACTAATTATCCAGAGAGACCTTTGGCTATTAGGAATAGGCCTAGGGTCAAAACCTAGTTGTATAACGTGGGCTAAGCAATAGCATGTTATTTCTCCACTGTCCAAGTGCTGACGTGATGGTGATATCATTTCCATTTTTCCTCCTAGAAGCTGTAAAGACAAAAAGACATAAACAAAAGTCCATCCTTGGGTACGGAGAATCTTTTGACCAATGTCCACGTTCATATGACAAATGAACCCTCGGACGTTTAATGGCGAAAATTTTAGAAATAGAAATTGAATTTTAATTAAAAATTAATTTTTAAATTTTTAAAATAGAATTTGAGAAATTAAAAATTTTAACTTATGATTTCTTTTTCAAATCTATTCATGAAATAGAAATTTATCCTAGAAATAAAAAAAAATCAAATTGTATTACCAAATGGATTTCTATTCCAAACCTGTTTCGGGGAATGAGAAACGAGAAAAATAAATAAGTATAAATTTTATCATGCAGGCCCTAAAAATACTGCACTGTTCCACTTGTCGACAAACAATTTAACTTGATAATTCGCATTTTCCTCGGTTTTGCAACTCATGAGCACTTTATCCGAGAGAAGAATCAAATTAGGGGTGAGCATGGTCCGGATTGGTTCGGGCCACCCCTAACCCTAGGACCAACCCGTACGGTGTCGAGTCCTTAATTTTTAGGACCGAGGACCGACCCTATTGAGCATGGGACCAAGGACCGAACCAACCCAATGGGTTTGGTCCGGTTCCTGTGGTCAACCCGGGACCGATCGATAATTTTTTTCATCTTATTTTTTATACTCCCTAAAAAAGTAAACCTACAAATTCAAATTACACATCCATCGATAATGCGACATTATATAACTAAACTATAAATACCAATACATATTTAGCAAATTTAAGATGACACAATAATAGAAATTTTGTACCTATTAACCATTCATCGAGATATGGGGCAAGATGGAAAGTTTTTGTAATCATCTATTTTTAATATTCATAACACCATATGCAAAAGCGTTTTCCTGCATTTGATTATGTAGAGTTCACTCAACCAAAAAATGAGCTTCACACCACTTGACTAACAAATCACCGTAGCAACTGTAGTACTACTCTACTCTTCAAAAACTTCTACCATTTGACACAAATTGAAAAGCAAAGTGCAGCTGAAATTCATTAGTAAAATACAATTAAACCATAAAAAGTTCAAAATACTTAATATAAACCATGAATATATAACTTCACATCTTGTTAATTCACTTAAACTTCTAAACACCTAAAAACAAAACAAACGACACGTAATTAATACTTAACAAAAGTTTTAAATTGAAATTACTATTAGTGCTATTGATAGAACATCTCAATATAATATAATATAATAGACATTTTACTTAGGTTTGAATATATAAAAGAATTATAAATAATATAATATAATATACAGGGTTGGTCCAGGGTTGGACCGACCCAAAACTCTTAGGACCGAGGACCAACCCGCACAAAGTTGATCATGGAATTTCAGACCAAGGACCGACCAGTCCCCATTGGGAACCGGACCAGATCGGTAGGGTTGGGCCGGTCCAGGGTCGGTCCAGGGTCGACCCTAGACCGCTGCTCACCCCTAAATCAAATGCTTAAAACATTAGTGAAGAAGAAACAATAGAATAACTGGAGGAGCGCGCATCAAGAAATGGATGGTGGAAGGATGGGTGAATGATTAGCAGGCTCCAAGGACATTGGATATTAATTACATTAGTTAATTGATTTATCAATCCATTCACCAGCACGCTAGCGGTGGATCATCCGAGGAGTAAAATAACTAATTGAAAAGAAAGAAAAAAAGGAAAATGAGGATAAAAACATATCAATCCATTCACCAGAGTTAATTCGTCAGGTTCATAGTCCCTACGGTAATAGTATCATTTCCAGCTTTCAAAAATTAAGAAAAGTTCGTTACTAGCGAGCTGAAAGATAAACAGACATAAATACAACTTCAAACGTTAATCATTATTCATGTCCAGGGATAATTGTCTAAAAAAGCCTAGAACTATTGTACGGGTAAATATAATCATTAACTTTTAAATTTTGTTAATTTAGTCATACACCTTTTGAAAATTTACCAATGTATTTATTTTGATTAATTTGATTGGAAATTGCTGACTTGACGGTCTAGTTAGGGTTAACCATTCTACATGGCATGATCACCACTCGTAAATGATTTTTGCAATTTTAATTTTAAATCTTCTAATCTTTATTTTTTTTCTTTTTCTTTTATTATATTTTCTTTTCTTTTCTTATTTCATTGGATTTCCAACAAGCAAGGCCACAACGCCTTCACCAGGAAATCCAAGAGAGGAAAAAAAGAAAAAGAACAAAAAAAGAACAAAAGGAAAAAGAATATAGAAAAGAAATTTAGAATATAAAAAAATTACAAAAATTATCTATGTTAGCATTGTCAACAATTTCCATTTATAATTGGTTGGAATGGGTATATTGACAAATCGTCAGATTAAATTAGCAAAATTAAAATGTTAAATAATGAATTGACTATCATATAATAGGTTTCTAATTTTTTTGGCATTTTTTTTTGGTAATTTTTCTGGTAATTTTCCTTCAGGTCTATGGTAAATAAATATTTACATATCTATAAAGGTATTGTTAGCGAGTACCTTTGAGAAATTTGTCAAGAAATGTTTCAATTTTCAATATATTAATTACACATAACACATAACATTCTATACAATTGCATTTGCTCAAAGATATTTGATTTAATAATTCGCAGCTTCTTCGTAATGCGAAGTTATGGCAACTCATGAGCACCCGATCTAAAAGAAGAGTCACATGCTCAAATCATGAGAGTAAAGGAATAAAAAATAATTAAAGAAGAGTTCCCTGAGAAAATGGACGTTGAAATATTCGGTGAAAAGCTGGCGATAAGGATGTGGCAAATTAATTGCATTAGTTAGTTAATTTATCAATCAATTCATCAGCACGCTAGTTGTTGATCGCCCGAAGAGTAAGATAACTAGTTGAAAAGAGAAAAGAGAAAAAAAAAAAAAAAAAAGATGAAAAAAACATTTATGCACGTTAAACTGAATCTAGAAATATTTCTATTTATGCGAATCTGTTCTCCATAAACTAATAAATGAGACGGACGTTTTGCTGATATTCCTAACGTAGTTTAACTTATACCTATGCAAGGTGCATTGCACGGGCTTATCTCTTCTTTAGGATAATATTTAAGGGAAAAAATATGCAACTACAACACATTTATTTTGAACTTTTTTTGTGATATCAAAAACCTTAAATTATGTAAATGTGACACATTTACCTTGAACTTCTTTTGTGATATCAAAAACCTTAAACTATGCAAATGTAATATGTTAACCCTAAATTTTTTCTTGTGACATGAAAATCTCAAACTCAATGTTCCGTTAGATGATTTTTCAGTTAAAAAAATACTGTTTTTATTTCATTCATGTAAATATTTTTTGTTTTCTAGGATACATGTAGATAGCTTATTAACGACTTTCATTGACAGGACTTTGACGGAGGGTAACTATGTTATGCAGATACAAGTTTGGAATTTTTGTATCACAAAAAAAAAAAAATTATGATAAATGTGTTACGGTAAGTATAGTTTAGAGTTAATTATGGTTTTTTTTCCCAATACTTAATAGGAATTAGACACATTTAAAACCGTGTAGCATTTACAAGCTTTTATCATTTCTTTATGGCCTAATTTCCATTTCATGCGTGTACAGTATAATTTTTTTAATTTTAATTTTTTTTTTTTTGGGTTTTATTAGGAGGACGTGAGAAGCAAAGGCCGCAGAGCATTTCCTTACATGTGCTTCGCAAGATTCTATTCTTTTTTTTTTTGGAAGATTCCCCTGTATTGAATTTTGTATATCGCTTCAAAATAACAGCTGTCGTGTAAATTCATAAATATTGAATTCTTCTGATTAGCAAAAGTTGGTAGACTATAGATGGACGGTACGGTGCTCCTACCTACTATCAAACTGCAGAAAAAGACAAACCATGTTAGTTTAGACTGAATCGATATCTTGGGAAAGAGGGACAAACTGTCGGAATAAAAAGACAAAACCAAGTTATTTGAGAGTTTTATCTGAGGGGTCACATGAAGTGCGAGATCATCGAGGACGAGTAATATTGGTTGGAAAAAGCAATCCTATAGTTTTTCAGATTTAATCATTAATTTGAATTCTTTTTTTTGGTGGATTAACTTTTCTTAATTCGTGGATTCCTAATTTAATGTAAAAGCTTCTTTCTACGATTGGCTCGATAATTTTTAAGATTAATCAATGACTCTTTGGATGGATCAATGATGGAATGGACAAAATCATTCAGAGTAAAGAAATTATAGTGAAACTTGTGTGCAATGGACAATGTGGATCTCACTAATTTTGAATATGCAATTGACATTGAGTAAAGTCCTTTTCTTTGTTCCGAACATTGAGTAAAGTCTACACATTAACTTCTTGAGCTGATCGCTAATTGATAGTTGAGTCTAAAATCAATGACATTGTCCGAGGTGAGTTGCGTATGGTGTTGGGTTGATGTGATCACGTGACCTTTGTGGAGTCAGCGCTCTCTCTCCTATTGTATTCTTATTAATTGACTATTAAAAAGAGTCTCCACAATTTCTTAGGCTGATCATTAATTAATTATTTCTAATATCAAAGACATTGTCTTATCTGGTGTTGGGTTGATGTGAAAACTGACCCTTATAAAGAGAGTGCTCTCTGCTTGCTTGTTTACTCCATTCCCATATCCATCGTTTACCTCCTTATCTCTGCTTCCTTGTTTGCTTCCAGAGACTCCCACTGTCTGAAATGGACTGTGCAGTAATGCTTGCTGGGAGAGAAACAGGGGCGACACCGAATGAAAGGTTTAAAGCTTTGAAGGCGAGATACCTCCCAACTCCAAATGACCAACAAGAGCTCGGAGATGGAGATCTGAAAAAAATTATGGATCGTGACCTATATGAAGCCACGAAAAAAGGGGACATCGAGAAATTCATCGATGCACTAGAAAAGTTGTGTGAGTTGAGGAAACTAGCTTTGTTGAAAATCTTTGAACAAGTCACTCCCTCCGGGAATTCACTGCTTCATGTAGCAGCAAGCTCTGGGAGCAATGCTGTCATGGAGCTCATTCTCATTCATTTTCCTCTCATTCATTCTCCTCACATCATGACCCAGAAAAACTCCTCAGAGGATACTCCGCTCCATGTTGCAGTTCAAGATAAAAGGTTCGACGCCACAAAAATGCTAATTCGCTGGGGAACAGACTCGGACATTATATATTGGAAGAACAAGAGTGGTAAATCTCCATTATGTCTAGCAATTGAAAATTTTAAGTTTGAAGGGCAACCTCGCGAGGAGGCACCTTGGGAGATTCTTCGGCTTCTCTTGCAAGAATCCGCTCGAGATGAAGCTTACGCAGTCAAGATGGGCATGTCACCAATTTTGGCCGCAATCAAGAAGAGGAATACAGGTAATGGATACTTTTATGTGTAGTTCTAGTCCATAAATACATAGATGTAAGTAAACTGCACTGCTTTTTAAAATTCATATTCGTCCAATTTGGAGAAAAGCTTGATAATAGCATTTGGTCAAAAAGCAAATGACTCTGCAGGAGCTAACAGCAATAATTATTTAATTAGTTAATTGCACCCAAACTAAAGAGTGCTATGACCTATAATGTCAGATTTATTGAAAGAAATTATAGATCGGCTCCCGAAGTTACTCCACGTGCGCGATGAAGACGGAGGGACACCAATGCACGCTGCAGCGTCGGTTGGAGATGACAACGCAATTGGCCTCTTGCTGGAGAAATGCCCTTATCTCGCCCTTCAAACGGACAATAACGGCTCCTACCCGATTCACATCGCTTGCGAAGCCGGCAACTTCTGGGCAATGGAACGGTTACTGAAGGACACGTGGCCTGACCTGGCAGAGATCAAAAACAAAAAGGGTCAGAATATTCTTCACGTTGCAGCCAAGGCCGGGCACATCCGCGTGGTCAGATTTTAAAATATTGCACAATATCCGAGAAGCTGATAAATTCGAAAGATGTCGATGGGAACACGCCCCTCCATTCGGCAGCGATGCACAACCATTGTGAAGTTATGCGCTTTTTGACGAAGGACAAAAGAATTGAGGTGGGGCTTTGGAACAATGATGGTTTGACCGCCTTGGATGTGGCCATGGAATCCAGAAGCTTGTCGACGAGAAATCCAGCGGTAGTGTAATTTTGGTTGCAGGCTGTGTTTACTCTCAACTGAATCTAATGTGCTCGGGATTGATGACTAATTCTCTGATTTGACATTTGCAGTTAATAGGACGTGCGATTTTGATTACTGCTGGTGTGAAACGAACCGAAGGTCGAGACACTCTGTTGCCAAAAGAACAAATAGATCGAGTGAGCAAATCATCTTCTGCCGATTGGATCAAGGACCAAGTCAATACATTATTGCTAGTGGCCACACTTGTGGCCTCCGTCACGTTCACTGCGGGCTTAACCTTGCCCGGTGGATATAATGCTCCCAGTGATCCGAACCCGGGAATGGCGATCATGCTGCACCACAGAATGTTTCAAGTTTTTGTAATTGCCAACGTATTAGCTATGTACAGCTCCATTCTTGCAGTCGTAGTCCTCCTCTGGGGTCTCAACAAAGATTTTTATGTTGCAGAACTAGCTTACCACTCAGCAGGGCCATTATTGTTGATGGCTCTCACAGGCATGTCAGTGGCTTTTTTGGCGGCCGTAACCGTAGCAGTGAGCAAACTTACTTGGCTTGGCATTCTTGTTCTATACGTCGGAGTCTTTTTCCTCGCGATGGTTGTGGTGGTTTTAGCGGCCTTCGTATTCTCATCCTCCAAGACTACTATGAGGATTGTGGTCTTTTACTTTGTGGTAGCTAAAATCAAGAAATATGTCAAAATATGTCTTTTAGTTTTTGTCTGCATTATTGCATTGCCATTCACTTTATGTATCCTACCATTTTACGGGGTCTACAAATGTGTAGAGTACTTCAAGTACTTCAAAAACTTGATCGACCTCTGTACTAATCTTCAATTCAATGCGAATCTTCTATTCCTTCTGAGTAATAGTTGTTTTCATTAGAAATTCTTCACAATCTTCTATATTCCCTTGAATAAAATGGGAGTTCCCATTCGCTCTTCCTTTCTTTTTTCCTTCCTTTTCTCCTTAGTTTCCCTATTAATGCATCTATATATTTATATTTATGCTAATGCTTTAACACGGAGTACCGAGAGAGAAACCCGCAAGCATCCATCCTAAAATGCCACGTGTCAATCAAGCCGCCAGCTCTTGATCCTCCAATTTTTAGTTTTCTTTATTTTTTTAATCATTTTCCTAAAGATTTCGTCGCCCCTCATTTGCCCAAAAAACGCAAGATTTTTACGAAGTTGAGTTTTTTTCCTTTTTCCTCTATATCATTTTACTTCTAGAACTCCTGTCGTTGATGACGCACTTGATCGTTTCAGATATTTCTCTGTAGACTCCATGAAATAATGTCATTACCCTTTTACCATCCCAAAGAAAAAAAAAAAGGATGAAGTCATTGTGTCCAAACTCGAGCAAACTTTATTCATACTAGAAAGGCTTGCAAATGCATCAAGTGTGTAATAAAGGATAACAATATTTTCAATGAAGCTGCAAATTCAAGTTAATTTGTGAGGCTCGTGCACTTACAAGTGGACTAAATAATTATGGGTCAAACCGAATATTCAATGACGAGCACGAATTCTCGACGGTTGGAGGAGATAGTTGAAAGCTACTATAAGCATTGAGTTATAGCCAATTTCAAGAAAAGTAAAATGTGTAATACTATATGTGCTAAGAGTCTGCTAAGAAACTTTTTAGTAAATGAAGTGGCAAATCGCGTGTCTTTTCAGTAAGTAAAGCAATAATGATGCATACCAAAAATCAAGTAAATTACAAATTGAATAAGATAAAAAAACGGTTTCTTTTCCAAAAAATATCAATAAATGAAAATTCCCAAGCTTCACTTACTCTACCAGAATTAGAATTAAAGGGGGACAGAGTGTGATTAAGTCGCATCACACGAATGCCTCTTTTGTACCTATCTAGTAAAATTGGTGAGGAGGGCTCCCATGGCATGAGAATATTTTACGCATGGAAAGACCTTAACATAATTGGGAACGAAAGCTGCGGGGACCGGACCCAATTAGTTCCGATCTAGGCCCACCTCATTCGGAAGATAATTTTTGTTCATGAAAAGGCCTTGGCAACAAGCTCAACTCGATGCAGATGCCTCCCGCTCAATCAAAGTCCATCTCTTGTACTCTGACATTATATTCGAGAAAGAATACAAGGACGTGGGAGTCGCACACTAAAGAGAAAGGAGATGCGGGGCCCACTTGAGAAGAGAAAAGTAGGATGCAGCCAAGAGATATTTTTATATGCATGGAAAGATCTCGTATTGTTGGGATAAAAAGAAGACGTGGAGACCACACACAACTGGAAGATACATTTAGGAATAATGGCACAAACATTCCCTAAGATTGTACATAATATGTAATTTGATTTTTGAACTTTTAATTTATTCAATATAATTGATCATTGAATTTTTAATTCATTCAATGTAGTCCCTGAACTTTTGTAGTTATTCAATATAATTCTTGAACTGTATTTAATTGTTCAATGTAGTGAGGGCCTATAATGAACGTGTACTAAAAGTTTAGTTATTATATTGAACAAATTAAAAATTTAGGGACTACATTGCATTTTGATTAAAGCTTATGGACCATATTAAATAAATTAAAAATTCACGTTCTAAATTTCATATTGAGCTAAAATTTAAGTATTGTTTGTGTCATTGTCCCATTAAAATACATGGAAAAGTCTCTGCTTTGATTGCAAAAGAGAAGACGGTGTGGGGTGAAATCCTATTATTGGCAGTTGAAACCAGACATTTCGGGCAACGTTGATGAACCCGAATGCTAAAAAAGGAGGAATCTTTCCGATTGCTGAAATCAAAGGAAAAACACAGAAGGTGGCCCAATGATCAACGAGAGATTGATAATTGAAGGAAAGTGGCCATTCTCTGGCCAAAAAGGAAAAACAAAACATGATATTGAAGCGGCCTATTGGTAGAAATCATATGGAACTTTCATGTCTACCAATCATCTTTGGTCTCCGTTAAGTATCAAATTAGGCTTTATATAGATGTCACTTGTAACCGTTTGGGGATGACATTTGCTTTTAATTGTGGATTTCTTTCGGCAAACTTTATGGTACTCACACTTTAACTTTTATTTAACATGAAATTATTATATCTTTCGATTAAAACTTCCAATTTAGAAGTGTGAAATCGAATAAATGTAATGAAATTATTTAAAACTTAAATATCAAAGGAAAAAATCACAAGAAAAATTTAACTAGATAAGCCCCTTAACTCCAACAAAGGTCGATGATTGAATGGATTACACGCATGGCCCTCAAAAGGCCAGAGCAAGGACATTGTAAGTTAATCCAGCTTGGCAAGGTTCTCATATCCGCACAACAACCGTCTCTCTCTTTTCCTTTCCCTTTCTTTTTTTCTCTTGGCTTTGTCCTTCCATCGGGCCCAAACTTGAGCAAACTTTATTTCTACCTGGAAGGCTAAGTTGGCAGCCAAGTGACGGAGAGGGAGGTTGGGTTTTTTTTTTTTTTCTTTTTCGTTTTTTTTTTTTTTTGGGCGGGGGGGGATTTAAATGGTGTTGTTAATGAACCTTTAATCAGATTGTGTTTTGGGCATTTGCCATCTTACATAGAGAAATACTTCATTGATATCCCGTTCCCACCCTTTTCACTAATTAAAAAAAAAATAATAGCTTAGCAAATTATAGACAACTTTGATGAGGAGTGGACTAAAATGAGTAATGATACGTGTGCTAAGAGTTTACTTAGACATCTTTCACAAAATGATATGGCAACTCATGTGGCGTATGGAGCCTCGTCAAGTATGTGAAGAGTAAGGAATAATGATACTAAAGAAATTGAAAGGAAATGCAAATTCAAAGGTTTTTCTTTCCCTTATTCTATTTTCACTTTCCGCCAACTTTAGTGAAATAAAATAAAATTCCAAGCTTCACTTATTCAACTAGAAATAGAATTAATGGGGGACTGTGTATGATTAACTCGCATCATATGAATGTCTCTTTTGTAGCCATCTAGTATAATTAAGAAAATTGTCTAAAATTACATCGAAGGGCTCCTGTAGTGCCAGGACATTTTATGAATGGAAAGACCTCGTATAACTAGGGAGAAAAGGAGATGTAGGGACCAAACCTGATTAGTCCCGAGCCCTCAACAGTAGCCACGAGGCTGTCTCACACTAGGCAGCAAGGCTCGCCCTTGTCAAATCTGGTGAGGATCAAGCCTCGCCGGCCATAGCCAAGGCTTGACCTTGTTAGATCGAGCCTTGCCTAGCCTTTGGTGAGGCTAGCTCGAGGCTACCTAGGCCACGAGGGCGGCCTTGCGCCGAGCCGGCGAGGGTTAATCCTTGCCCAACCTCTTGCAAGGCCTTCGCAGCGAGGGCGACCTCACCAAAGGCTAGGCAAGGCTTGACCTTGTTGGATCTAGCAAGGTTGAGCCTCGCCCATGGCTAGTGAGACTTGACCCTCACTAGATCCGATGAGCGCGAGCCTCACCGCCCAATGCGGGGCCGCCCTCGCGGCCATTAGCAAGGGCTCGAGCCTTTTTGCTGTTGCCTTTGGCTGGTTGCCAAGGTTCGGCTACCGGCTAGAGAAAGGAGGAGGAGAAGGAAATAAAGATAAAAGAAAAATAAAAAAGAACATAAAAATTCAAAAATATTAAAATATTATTAAAAGTTGTCTACATTAACGCCGATCGTGCAACATCAATCAATTAGTGCCCAATCAGCAAAATTCGGCCAAAATTAGCCGGAAATGACTGAATTGGCACAAAGTGAAAATGTTTATGACCAAAGTAGCATTAATAAAAGGTTTAGGCCTAAATTAGCACAAATGCAAAAGGTTAGGAGTTTTTTTTAACACTTTTCCCACTTTGTGGGTCTCTAGTCAATGACTTTGGCCGAGGTGGGTCCCCTGAGGTGCTCGGATAATGTGAAAACTTGACCCTTTATAAGAGTGAGTGCTTTCTCTCCTTATGCAATCTTACTACATAAGGTAGGGAAGAAATCAACAAAGATTGCCGCAGTCCGAAATGGAGCATGCTGTAAGCATCGATAGGAGTGCAAAATGGGCAACACAAAATAGAAGGCTTGAAGATCTGAAGGCGAGATGCGTCCCGACTCCAGATAACCAACAAGAGCTCGGAGATGGAGATCTGAACAAAATTATGGATCGTGACCTATATGAAGCCACGGAAGAGGGGACATCAAGAAATTCATCAATGCACTAGAAAAAGTGTATGCATTGAGGAAACTAGCTTTGTCGCACATCTTCAACCAAGTCACTCCCTCTGGGAATTCATTGCTTCATGTAGCAGCAAGCTCTGGGAGAGATTATGTCATGGAGCTCATTCTCATTCATTTTCCTCACACCATGACCCGGAAAATCTCCTCAGAGGATACTCCGCTCCATGTTGCGGTTCAAGATAAAAGGTTCGACGCAACAAAAAAGCTAATTCACCGGGAAACAAACTCGGAAATTATATATTGGAAGAACAAGGATGGTAAATCTCCATTGTATCTAGCAGTGGAAAAGTGCGAGTGGCGGCCTTGGAAAGATCGCAAGGGGGTGGACAAGGAGGTTTTTCAGCTTCTCTTGCAAAAATCTACTCGAGATGAAGCTTACGCAATCAAGATACAGGGCATGTCACCAATTTTGGCCGCAATCAAGAAGGGGCATACAGGTAATGGATACTTTTATGGGTAGTTCTAGGCCACAAAAGCATAGATGTAAGTAAACCGCACCGCTTTTTGCTCTTTTTCAAAATTCATATTAGTCCAATTTGGAGAAAAGCTTGATAATAGCATTTGGTCAAAAAGCATATAACTCTGCAGGAGCTAACAGCAATAAATGATTTAATTAGTTAATTGCACCCAACCTAAAGAGTGCTATCGCCTATAATGTCAGATTTATTGAAAGAAATTATAGATCGGCTCCCGAAGTTACTACACGTGCGCGATGAAGACGGAGGGACGCCAATGCACGCTGCAGCGTCGGTTGGAGATGACGACGCAATTGGCCTCTTGCTGGAGAAATGCCCTCATCTCGCCCTTCAAACGGACAAAAACGGCTCTTACCCGATGGCCGATTCACATCGCTTGCGAAGCCGGCAACTTCGGGCCAATCGAACGGTTACTAAAGGACACGTGGCCCAACCTGGCAGAGATCGAAAACAAAAAGCGTCAGAATATTCTTCACGTTGCAGCCAAGGGTAGGAACGACTACGCGGTCGACTACGTATTAGAAAAATACAGCGAGCCCGATACCATCGAGAAGTTGGTGAATGCGAAAGATGTCGATGGAAACACACCCCTCCATTTGGCATCGATGCACAACCATTGCCAAGTTATGCGCTCTTTGACGAAAGTCAAAAGAATTCGCTTGGAGCTTCGGAATAATGATGGGTTGACCGCCCTGGATGTGGCCATGGAATCCAGAAGCTTGTCGACGGAACATCCACCGGTAGTGTAATTTTGGTTGCAGGCTGTGTTTATTCTTAACTGAATCTGATGTGCTCGAGACTGATGACTAATTCTCTTATTTGACATTTGCAGTTAGTAGGTCGTGCGATTTTGATTGTCGCTGGTGTGCCGCGAAGAGAAAGTCGGGACACTCTGTTGCCAGGAGAACAAGGTTCTGGACCGAGCAAATCATCTCCCGCCGAATGGATCAAGGACCAGGTCAACACATTATTGCTAGTGGCGACGCTTGTGGCCTCCGTCACGTTCACTGCGAGCTTAACCTTGCCCGGTGGATATAATGCTTCCGGTGATCCGCACCCGGGAACAGCGACCATGTTGCACCGCATAATGTTTCGAGTTTTCATAATTGCCAACATATTCGCCATGTACAGCTCCATTCTTGCACCATTCTTGCAGTCGTAGTCCTCCTCGGGGTTCTTAATAGAGATTTTTACGTTGCAGAACTAGCTTACCACTCAGCAGGGCCATTATTATTGATGGCTCTCACCGGCATGTCAGTGGCTTTTTTTGTGGCCATAACTGTAGCAGTGGGCAGACTTACTTGGCTAGGGAGCCTTGTTATGTCCGTCAGAATCCTTTACCTCGCAATGGTCATGGTGGTTTTAGCAGCCTTGATATTCCCCTCCTCCAAGACTACTATGTTTATTGTGGTCTTTTACTATATAGCGGTATATACAGTCAGAAGATATGTCAAATTCTGTGTTAAGGTTTTTAACGGAATTATGTTTAGAGTACCTGCATTGCTATTCACTTTTTGTTTCCAAACAGTAGTTAGAATTTGCAAATGTGTATTCCCATTATTGTTGGAACCAAAAGGATTTGGAGGGAGAGAGTACACACACAAAGAGAGATTATATTACACAATATGCCTTTGTAAAGACTTAAGAGAGTACACACACTAACTTTGCTAAGCTTAAAACTCTCTCTAAAATCTCACTTTCTCTCACTTTTACAGACACTCTCACACACTAAGTAGACTAACATAACCCTATATTTATAAGCATCTTCACCACCATTATCTTCAACATGCAAGAGTTGAAGTTGAACTTTTCTTCTTGGCCAAGGAGTCAACAATTGTGGGCTGAAACTTTTCCTTCACGTTCAAGTTTACAAAGTTGAAACTTTCTTCCTACTCTTCAAGTACCACTTGTAGCTTCTTCAAGAATTCTCTCCTTTGCAGCCCACTTTTCTTTGGGTTTTTACAAACCGACTAACTCTTGCTTTCACACACTTAGCCAAAAAATAATTAAAAGACAAATAAGCTAATCAAAACACAAAAACAATTTTACTATTTTCTAACAGCCTCCCTTAAAATTGATTTTGAAAAACAACGACACCAAGCATTTTCTTCAATTTCTCGAACAAGTCCGCCTTCAATGGTTTTGTCAAAATATCTCGCAATCTGGTCTTTGGATTTACAAAATCAAGTTCAATCTCACCTTCTTTAATCAGCTCACAAATATAATGATACTTGATGTCGATATGTTTGCTCCGCCATGAAATACGGGATTCTTGGCCAATGCAATCGCTGACTTGTTATCACACATCAATTTAGTAGGACCTTTTTGTTCATGCATAAGCTCAAAAGCATCCTTCGAAGCCACATCGCCCGACATGCTGTTGAAGATACGCAATGTATTCTGCTTCAGCTGTTGAGAGTGCAATAACTTGTTGTTTCTTTGATGACTAAGAAATTATTCGTGATCCAAGAAAGAACGCATATCCGGAAGTGCTTTTCCGTGTTTCAGTATCACCTGCCCAATCACTGTCTGTATACCCCACTAAACTGAAGTTTTTTTTTTTTTTTTTTTGGTGACCCAGGGAACCTCCGAACGCCGCTTCGCGGGGAGAGTAAACCCTGGAGCGCCGGGGGCCCCCACCGCTGACCCCCAAGCACAGGTAAGACGCGCATTATGCATTGAAGCATCGCTTCCACGGAGGTTCGAACCCTTCCCCCGCGTTTGGGGTACCAAGCCCTAACCAACGCTTCCACCGCGGGCGGTGGTCCACTAAACCGAAGTTGTCGGTGTAAGAATATAAAATTCCATGATCGCGAGTTCCACCGACATACCTTAAAATTCTTTTTGCTGCTTGCAAATGTGATTGGTATGGTTTCTCCATAAACCGACTAATAATTCCCACGCCATAAGTTATATCTGGCCTAGTGGTAGCCAAATATCTTAAACTGCCAACAATACTTTTGAAATAAGTGGGATTTACCAATTCACCGGTTCCTTCTTTCTTCAACTCCAACCTTTCTGCTACAGGAGTTCGAATTGATTTGAGCGTTTCCATATTGAATCGCTTCAAGATATCATTAGCATACTTCTGCTGTGAAACAAATATGCCTTCATTTGTCTGTTTCACTTCAAGGCCCAAAAAATAGGACATTAATCCCAAATTTGTCATCTCAAATTGACTTGTCATGGCCTCCTTGAATTCAGCAAACATCTTCTCACAGCTTCCTGTAAATATCAAATCATCAACATAAAGACAAACAATTATAATATCGCCGTTAGTATTTGATTTGATATACGAGTGTATGCTCATAAGGGCACTTTTGAAAGCCATGCTCCAACAGGTAAGTATCAATCCTCGTGTACCAAGCTCGAGGTGCCTGTTTTAGCCCATACAACGCTTTCTTCAATTTATAAACTTGATTTTCACGCCTTTTCTTCACATAACCCTGTGGTTGCTCCACATATACTTCCTCATCGAGAAAACCATTAAGGAATGCTGATTTCACATCCATTTGATGGATTTTCCAACGGTTACGAGCTGCAAGTGCCAAGATCATCCGAATGGTATCCATTCGAGCCACCGGTGCAAATACTTCAAAATAATCAATACCTGGCTTTTGCTTGTAGCCTTTCACCACCAGTCTAGCTTTGTAACGGTCCACCTGACCGTTGGGTTTGTACTTCGTTTTGTACACCCACTTGACACCTATAGGCTTCTTACCAGGTGGTAAAGAAGTTAGCACCCACGTGTCATTCTTTTCAATGGAGTGGATTTCTTCATCCATTGCTTGGTTCCACTTCTCATCTCGCTTTGCATCATCATAGGATATGGGGTCACATTCGATAAATAAACAAAAGTTTACCATTGTTTCATCAGTGATTTCGTCACTGTCATTACGATCAACTCTTGTGACCACATAATCCTTGAATTTTACTGGCGTCTTCTGCGGTCGTTGTGAGCGACGAATCAATGGTTCTGCAGTCGTTGCTGGTGAGGAGGATGAACTACCAGGTGAAAGTGATGGATCTTCAATTGAAGATTCTTCGGTCTCCCTCACCAATGGTTCATCTTCCATAGGAATGCCTTTCTGGTCAGCCTTTTGATTCCAGTCCCAGGCTTCATCTTCAAAAAATTGGACATCCCTGCTAATAATTACCTTCTCCGTGACAGGATTATATAGCTTATAACCCTTAGTCACATTACTATATCCAATGAAAATGCACTTCTCGCTTTTATCATCCAACTTTTTCTTCGTTCGTCCGGTATATGGGGATATGCTACGCACCCAAATACCCGTAGGAACGAAACATCCGGCTTGTTGCCGCTCCAAGCCTCTTTTCGGAGTTCTTCCAAGAACACTCCTTGTTGGACACCTATTCAACACAAATACAGCACAAGCAACAGCTTCTGCCCAAAACTTCTTCGGTAATGCTTTAGCCTTTAGCATACTTCTTGCCATTTCAAAAATTGTTCTATTCTTTCTTTCTGCTATACCGTTTTGCTGAGGAGTATAGCTAGCAGTCAATTGACGTTTCACTCCATGAATTTTACAATAATTGTCAAATTCATTGGAAGTAAACTCTCCACCTCTATCCGATCTCAATGTCTTTAAATCAAAGCCACTCTGTTTCTCAACATAGACTTTAAACTCTTTAAATTTGCCAAAAGCTTCGGATTTTTCTCTCAAAAAATAAGCCCATGTTTTTCTAGTAAAATCATCGACAAAAATTAGCGTGTACCTTTTTTGTCCAAATGATTCCACCTCAACAGGGGCCACGAGATATCTGTATGTACCAACTCCGAGAGGTTGCTTGGCTCTTCTAGCTCTCCCAATTGGAAAAAATTTCCGATGTTGCTTTCCAACGAGACATCCTTCACATGAGCGGTCTGGAGCGTCGATCAAGGGCATGCCAGTCACCATCTTTTTCTGGACTAGTAATTTAAGTCCACGAAAATTTAGATGACCGAACCGAAGATGCCAAAGCCACTTGCTATCTTTTGTCGTTGCTTGAAAACTCAATAGAGTCTTCGTCGAAGGGATAGAGGAAACATCTGGTTCTTCGTCATTTGTGTCGTCGTAATCAACTTATTGTTTGCGCCTCTAATGGTGCACACACCATTTTCAATGTTAACTTTGTGGCCTTTTCGGATAGTTGCCCAACACTTAGCAAATTCCAAAAGAGTCCCGGCACAAAGTAAACGTCTGCAATAGTAACATTAGTACCATCTTTTGAGTTGATATCAATGTTACCTTTGCCCATCACGAGAATTTTGGATTTATTCCCGAAGTTGACTTCACCACGAACCGTTTCATCTAACTTCGAAAATAGCTCCTTTTGACCACACATGTGATTGCTGCACCCGGTATCAAGGTACCAAATTTTTGTGTCCATGGTACTTGAGTCATCCATTTGGCATGCTAACACCACGCCTTCATTTGCATCGACAGCATGCACATATTCTGGCTGCTCTTGCCACCTGTTTGCTCGACATTCGGATTTGTAATGTCCGAATTTGTTACAGTTAAAACACTTGACTTTTGATTTGTCACGTGTTTGATATCTTTTAGTGGAATTCAGATTTCCACCTCTACCTCGGGCACCACCACGACCTCCACGACCTCGGCCACCATGATGACCTCCTCGATTTGATTGAGTGACCCGACTGCGGTGCTTGCTCGAAATTGAATCGATAGACTTCTGGTTCATTCTTTGCTCATGCGAACATAATGAACCCATCAACCTCTCCAACGTCATAGTTGATATATCTTGGCCTTCTTCGATCGCCGCAACCACGTAGTCAAATCTTTCGTCAAAGACCTCAAGATTTTTCTACGACTCGCACATCTTGGAGCTCTTCACCATTAACCCTCAGTTGGTTAACGATGGTTTGTACACGATCAAAGTAAGCCGAGATAGATTCAGAGTCATTCATGCGTAAAGACTCAAAATCTCCTCGAAGTGTTTGGAGCCGCACTCGCCTGACACGATCATCACCTTTGTAGGATTTTTGCAATATATCCCACGCTTCTTTCGCAGTCTCAGCACTCGATATTTTTTCAAATATCGTCTCCTCCACGGCTTGAAAGATCGCATATAATGCTTTCTGATCTTTCTTTCGAGATTCCACCAACGCTTCTTTCTCCTCTTTCCTCAAAGCATTGAATTCTTCAGCATCAGCTACTTCGGTGTAGCCGTTCTCCACCAGATTCCACAAGTCTTGGGACTTGAATAGAACCTTCATCTGGACGAACCAATTGTTGTAATTTTTTCCGTTCAACTTTGGAAGTTGCATCTGAACGGAGCTAGTGGATGCCATGGCTAGCTCTGATACCAATTGTTGGAATCAAAAGGATTTGGAGGGAGAGAGTACACACACAAAGAGAGATTATATTACACAATATGCCTTTGTAAAGACTTAAGAGAGTACACACACTAACTTTGCTAAGCTTAAAACTCTCTCTAAAATCTCACTTTCTCTCACTTTTACAAACACTCTCACACACTAAGTAGACTAACATAACCCTATATTTATAAGCATCTTCACCACCATTATCTTCAACATGCAAGAGTTGAAGTTGAACTTTCTTCTTGGCCAAGGAGTCAACAATTGTGGGCTGAAACT
Source organism: Eucalyptus coolabah (assembly GCA_014182585.1). Lineage (NCBI taxonomy): Eukaryota > Viridiplantae > Streptophyta > Magnoliopsida > Myrtales > Myrtaceae > Eucalyptus > Eucalyptus coolabah. The sequence goes on along the minus strand of CM024630.1, from coordinate 11,431,165 downwards.
TTTCCTTCACGTTCAAGTTTACAAAGTTGAAGCTTTCTTCCTACTCTTCAAGTACCACTTGTAGCTTCTTCAAGAATTCTCTCCGTTGCAGCCCACTTTTCTTTGGCTTTTTACAAACCGACTAACTCTTGCTTTCACACACTTAGCCAAAAAATAATTAAAAGACAAATAAGCTAATCAAAACACAAAAACAATTTTACTATTTTCTAACAATTATGAGAGTCCTCCTAAGAACTATGTCGGACTCTATACTTATTATCAATTCAATGGGAATCTTCTATTCCATCTGATTAATGGTTCTTTTCATTAGAAATTCTTCACAATCTTCTATATTTCCTTCAATAAAATGGGAGTTCCCACTCTTTCTCTTTCCTTTTTTCCCTTCCTGTTCTCTTCAGTTTCCCTATTAATACATCCTTATATTTATATATCTTCTAATGCATTAACACGGGACATCAAGAGAGAAGCCTGCGAACATCCACGTAAGAATGCCACGTGTCAATCAAGTCGCCCGCTCTTCCCCCTCCATCTTTTTTTGTGGCTTTCGCAAATATGTTCTCGCCCTTCATTTGCCAAACAAACGTAAGAATTTTACGGAGTTGAGTTTTTCCTCTTTCCTCCATATTATATTATTTTTAAATAAAGAAAAAAATTATAAGCATTTACGTGTTACTTTTAAATTCTTATATATTTTCACGTCAATCTATTAATGCGCCCTTCATTATTTTATTTATTTTATTTATTCTTGTTGTGTTCAGTTAATAATTCTTTCTTACTTTGGGTACGTGTCATTTTGGAATGCCTATTTTTATAGAATTAGATTTTGAGCTTGTTGAACAAGAATAACCTTTGCAATTTTGAAGAATTGAGGCCCTATGTAACACGGACACGGACACGCGACACGCGATACGACACGACATGCCGACACGTCATTTCTCAAAAAATAGAGAATTTCGACACATTACAACACGTTATATATTAAATATATATTTTTAGATATAAATGCAAAAATAAATAAATAATAATAAAAAGAGCATATAATTAATTTATACTAAAAAAATTAACCCAACATTTGTTAATATCATTCATTGTTTTAATTTGACAAAGATTGAATGATAAATTCAAAAATTGTAAACACAAAAGAGTAAATTTGAAGGAACATGTCATGTTTTCTTACACCTGTTGGAGATTAGTGAGATTTCTTATAGTCCCAGACCATAGTTCATGATATAGACTGGCTTTGAGCTCCTCTCGCAAAACAAGGTTTGAGAAAAATGAAAATTCAGGACAATAACTCTCAAAGTACGACCAAAAGAAAAGGAAATAACTAAATTTGCCATGGAAAATGTGAGAGATAACTCACAAGCCAATGATATAGACCAAAAGAGATAACTTGCAGGCGACACCTACGAGAGGCGGAAAGAAGCAAAAAAAAACTCACAACTTTAAGTCTGCCGGGCGGTAGAACGACACCGACGAGAAGAGGGGTGTTCCATCATCACTTATGGGAAGGTTAAAACTTATAAGTGAGAAACTTGAAAGTGAGAATTTTCTTATTTCCCCTTTATTTTTGTTATTTTCATTATTTTTTCATATATTTATATTTTGACCCTTTAAGTATTGAAATTTTTTTAAATTGACTTCGTGCATGTCGAAATTTCAAACTCGCGAATCGGAAAGAGTTGACCATGTGTTGGATTTCCCAACACTCTTTAATCACGTGTCGGAGCGCGTCGGAATGTCGGACACAACACGAATGCTTCCGAGAGTGTCGGTGCTTCTCAGTTGAGGCCCTTGCAATTTACTTTCTATAGCTATCAATATGTTAATTAATGATTAAGGGGTTCAAATTTTGAATTTCCAGTTAAGGGCGATCATCGTTTGTATTCCAGTTCACAAATTTCTGAGTTATTTGTCTTTTCCGTTGTTCTAATAATTCTCCCCAAAGTTGTATCAATTGAAATTTTAAATAACAAATTTTTGCATTCATGTCCTCACAATATGGATAATTCAAATTCTCGATTTTTACTTTGCAACTATTGGAATCGATTTCTCAATATTAATTTGGATATGTATAACTGTTTTCTGAACACGGGAATTCAGTGAAAAACTGTAAATTCTACCTTCAATAGTCAATAAATTTTCAGAGTATATTAGATCCAAATTATCTTGGAGATTGTTCGAAAGTCCAATTTACAGCGAAAACCATGTGTATACAGATTATGTAACACGTGGAATTTGATAATGGGCACACATGTAAACTAGAGCAAAACTTGATTCTGATACCGTATTAGAATATTTGACTTAAAATCTTAAGACAATAGGTGGAAAAAAATAACATGTATATAAAGAGAATATAATCTACATAACATGCAATGTGGGATATTTCAATAGCTACTGTATTATCCAATTTTGTTTATTCTCTTTAAATGGTAAATATATATGTTGATGGTTTTAGTAAGCGTGTAGTTCACTTTTATTCCCATAGCGATCTGGAATATGGTATTTAATTATGTTAATTCTATTTCGTGCTTGGTTGTTTCATTTTGATATCAAGACTTTTAATTGGTAAGTAAAACGCATTCCCGAAGGACATCACATGTCCAATTGAAGAACTTATGTCTAGTTGAAGAACTTAATCGCAAATCCATCCGATCCTTTTCTTTCACCACCTTCTTATTTGAATTCATTCAATAATCATTTAATGACTATAAAAGAGAGATCTTGTGGGTCATCGGCGTTGAGCATATAGTTGAGTGAAGCATCGATGTTGATGTGCAAACATGATGTTATTGGAAAACATTTTCTAATAAGTCATTATTAAAAAAATAGCAACGTCATTTTATGTTTGGTGAAAATTAAAAAATGAGTTAAAAACAATTCCTGCTGTTGGAATAGAAAATTGTTTTGTAATGTGATTTTCATTATGTAATGGGATGAATTATCTATTTAGGAACACCTTTTTTTTTTCTTTTTCTTTTTATCAGATAGTTGTGTTTCAGGATATGTAAGATAGGTTTTATGTCCTAAAAACCGGAAACTGGTCTTGACACAGCAAGTTCTAAGTTGGGTCAGAACCACTCACCCCTAAAGCTGTGGCGAATGGTCTCTCTGTCGTTTGGTGCTCTGCATTGGGCAAACAAGGAAGGAAAGTCCCGCGTTGTATTTGGCAGTCGAAGCTGAGCACTTGGAGATCCTCACACTTTCGCTCGCCGTTCCATTTGGTCCATCAAGGATTCAGGGCATGTCCGCTGCTGTGCCTCGGTAACTCACTCGAATCTGGTTAACTTCAGTTTCAAGTTCCGAAATGAGATGTTGTCGTTGCAAGCACTGATCCAAGGATAAGAAAAAATTCAGGCTATATCTGCATGAAAAAGAATTTAGCGTAAGTTCCAGCATATTCATTATCACCTAAGAAACTAAACCATCAGTCATGGTCGTTGGGATCCTCAGCGCCTTTAATGCCAGTCTGCTGAAAGAGATGGCAGAAAGGAAGGAGGAGCTTTTCCATTCGAGAGATGATGCAAATTACAAACGGCATCAGCTCCATTCAGCGGCATATCTCGATCACAGTGATGGAGTTCAGTTTATGCAGAGAAAATCCACCACTAGCGCTATCAAGGATGACAGAGATGGCAATCTTCCGATTCACGTCGCTTGCAAGATGAATCAGCTTGGGAGAGTCAAGGATCTACCTTCGCGGTAACTGAGCAAGAATCTAAACAGACAGGGACATAACATTCTGCATGTTACAGCAAAGTATGGCATATACTTGGCAGAGAAGCTTGTGATTAAAAGGGACACTAATGGGAATACATCACTCCATTGGGGGCCACAATGCATTGGCAATCTGGGATTTTGTTCCTTCTCTCGAGGGATACAAGAGCTAATCTCAAGGTGGTGACTAAGGAAAACTTCATAGCGCCGGACATTGCCCGGGAAAACTTGAAAACGGGCTATCCCTACCAAAAGGCATGACCGTCTCTACAATATCCGCAGCCAGTGCAAAACACACGCTTTTCATAGGCGACGTATGATCTAGCGATATATGCAACTGAAACCTGATTCAAAGTCATATATGACAATTGGCAACGAATACCACTAGTAAATAATATTATGAGCTGTACACACATAGACATAGCACAGTGTCTTTTCCTTCGCTTCCATGATAGAGTCTAACACCCAAAAGTAGAGATTTGGTCATGTTTATGCCTGAGCGAGAGCATTACATTGTAGTGGGACAAATCCAGACTCCAAGAGGAGACTTCATGGAGGACCAGTAAACGCCCACTTGCTCTTGGCAACACTCATGTCCACTGTGACTTTCACCACTAGTCTGGCAGTTCCAGGAGGTTATAAAGGTTCTGGCGAAAAATAAGACCATGGCATTGCCACAGCATTGAAGAAGACCGCGTTCCATGTATTCTTTGCATGCACTACCCTCTCCATGTTCAACTTGATGGTCATGGTCGTCATGCTCCTCTATGCGCAAATCAATGACCCTCAAGCGGCGCCATTTACATATGGAACCATGGTATTGCCAATGTTGGCTGCTCTCGAATGTCCCCACATTCACGAGAAAATATTGGGTGGTCTGGGACCGCCACGTCAGCGTGGTCCCGGACCACTCACGCGACGCCACGTGTATGGGGAGGGGGGACAAAGGACCGAAACTGGGCCCACTTCTCTGATGCTCTCTCTCTCCTCCTCTCTTTTGTCCCCTCCCCATACACGTGGCACCGCGTGAGTGGTCCAGGACCATGCTAACGTGGCGGTCCCAGACCACCTAATATTTTCTCCACATTCGAGCACAGTAGGCTTGTACATGATTGTCAGAAAACTCAGCTGACTCGCAAGAGAGTGAGATTTTTAATTTTTTTTATTTATTCCACGTCATCGACATGTGGCATTTTGTGATTGGACCTCAAAAAAGCCACGTCGGCCTATAATGTGGTGCATTCTAAATACTGAATACTTTCTTCTTCAGTTGAGCTTCATTTCTCATAAAAAGCTCATTCGAACTCTTCGGCTTCAGCGCGATGATATGATTCCGCATCTCCGCCTCCTCCCTTTTCCTACAGGTTTATGGCATTTCGACTGCACTTGGGAAGTGGATGCGCTTTTAGTCTCTACTAAATTCATGGAAAAAGCGCAACTATTGTCACAAGGTACTACAAATGCAATCTCTATCTAAGCAGCAAGATCAAATAATGCTTTCAGAAAACGAGAGCAATGAAATTAAACTCCCATAGTAATGTCCAAAGTAGATAAGAAACCAAATCCTTCCTGGTTCATTACGAACTTTAACTGCTAAAACAATGCAAATGGAAATCAACGAATATGAATAAAAACCATAGAGTTCCTATCCAAAGTTACTCAAAATTATAAATCTAGTCAGTCCATGAATAAGTGCGACTTCCTATTCTGTTTGATTGTATAGTGTTGAATGTATTAGCGTTGGCCTTACATGGTAAGTGTTGAATATATCAACCAACAAATCTCGGTTCAGCGACAAGTACCCCGCATGAAGTTAGGACAAGGGTAGGGGCCCTACCTCGAAGATGTCGCCCTCCGCAGCGGACAAAGGGGGAAGCGTTGGCGAAGAAGTCAGTTGGAGGGAGAAAGGCAAGGTCGTAGCCCGATGAAGGCATCGTCGTGGAAAGGGCTCGGCTGGTGGGCCTACCGGTCGGGGTTGCGAGGGTGTGCTGTGCTCCAGCTTCGGTGTCCACCGCATCGAATGACTCCATTTCTCAGCCTCATTTTGGGTCAGGGCCAGGTTTGGCCCTGGGCCTCAATGCCCTAATCTAGGCTCAATTTATTTTCTTGAATAGGCCGAATCCAACAGCCCGTCACATGGGCCCAACCTTATTGAAGTTTTGGGTCTCAGGAGGATCATTTGCACGATGTTTAAATTAAACAAAAAAAATATAAAAAAATCTACCAAGACAAGCCCTTACTCTATGGCTAATGTTTGGGAAAGCACAGGGCTTATAATTCACCGCAAGTGGCAGACCCCATTATTGTCCTTCCATTTCATGTGTCATCTTCTCTCTCTCCTCTTTTCCTTACTTTTTCCTCTTTTTTTCCAAAGGCGGGCATATAGATGTAACATAAAGCCATAATTTTCCGTCATCTCTCTTTTTACTATTTTCCTTACCTTTTCTTTTTCCAAAAGGCGATCACAAACAATTTTCTATTTTTGTCTCTTTTTCCTCTTTTTTCCAAAGGTGGCCATATATATGTAACATAAAGCCATAATTTTCTTTCATCTCTCTTTTTTCCTATTTTCCTTCTTTTTCTTTTTCCAAAAGGCGATCACAAACAATTTTCTATATTTGTCTCTTTTTCCTCTTTCTATTTTTGTCTCTTTTTCCTCTTTCCTTACTTTTTCCTCTTTTTTCCAAAGGCAGCCATACAGATGTATCATAAAGCCATAATTTTCTGTCATCTCTTTTTTCCTATTTTCCTTACTTTTTCTTTTTCCAAAAGGCGATCACAAACAATTTTCTATTTTTGTCTCTTTTTCCTCTTTTTTCCAAAGGTGGTCATATAGACGTAACATAAAGCCATAATTTTCTGTCATCTATCTTTTCCTGTTTTCCTTACTTTTGTTTTTCCAAAAGGCGATCACAAACAATTTTCTATTTTTGTCTCTTTTTCCTTTTTTTTACTTACTTTTCCCTTTTTCATAGGACCGCCACAAAAGTATAAGATAAGGTCACAATTTTCCACTCATTGTACAAAAGAATCTTTCAATGAAAAATGTTTCATTGGCCAACATATCATAATCACCGTCCACTTACCAAGGCTACACTACATCCAGAACAATCAATTCAAGCCTAGCAACCATCTCAATACAGCTGAGACAACAGCATCAGCAACATAATAGTGGCTACACAGTCTCTGGTGTTCGCTAGACGGTATCAACTTTATGCTCGATTGTATGATGTTACATTTGAGTTCCAACAGTAAATATTATTATTTTATATCAGCTATCTCATTCTCTCATAATTTTTTTCTACGAACCAAACGCTTCAAAATTCAAAAATCTTCTGTTTTAGAAGTTGTTATTTGTGAAATGAATGTAACTTGAGATATGTTAGGTCTCAGCGTAACTTTTGTAGTGACAATTATCCCCTAAATCAAGAGAATCCTTATCTTTTTTATTTTTATGTTGTTGCTCAAGTTATTTCACTTCTTCATGAAACTTATAATGTCACAAAACAAACTATCTAAGAATAGCTTTCTAGATCATATAAAAATTCCCTAATGAACCCCGCTTCTTGTCTACCATATCAAAACTCTTTAGAATGAGAGAGTTTTAACCCGGTAATCCTGCTCACAAGTCCATAATTAACCATTCAGAGGCAGTGTGTAGGCCCTGGTTTTATGAAGCGTACCCACAATAAGTCCATGGGCATAAGCTGTAGTTATCTTTATATAGGTATACACACTCTTTCTGTATCGCAGCCTTGAGGAACAACTATATGCAAGAAATATTTTGGAAAAGCTGCTATAATTGAGCTAAGATAGGTGACAAAGTGTTTTACATGCAAAGCAGTAATCCGTTGCAAAATACAGTGATGGGACAAGTGCGCTTGAAGCACTAAAATTTATCACGAAATTGCATTTGAATCCAATAATTTTTAGATAATGCAATCAAGTCTAGCTTGTCAAATTAATACAATAAAATCCCTTTGTTAAACTCCATCCAATTTGGTCAATGGAACATACTAATACGACATTCTTTGTTACTTTCCTAAGACACGTGGTCCTAGTGTGGTGCCTAACAAGCACCCCAATAGAAAAAACTTTGAAAATTCCCAAAAAAAGGATGAATGAAATTAAAAAAGAAAAAGGAAAATTGTTGTTCATATCTTTATAATCACCATGTGGAAATCTTACAAAAACAGTAGGATAATTACCTACTTCAGTTATTGGTATGGTGATTTTGAATTTTCTACATAGGGCACGGAAGATTTCTTTCGGTAGAAAGAGAATTTCATAAAATAAAAACATAATCCTCACCAAAACCATTCATAGTAGTGGGGGCATACACCCGTCAGCATCAAAACTTGGCAAATCATTTAGCAAGAAAGGTATACCGCAGAATTCGAAGATAACAAAGTCATTTTCTAGATTCCACACTGTAAACTTTGGGGTATTAGTGACGTGAGAAAATTTTAATCTATTAATATCAAAGCAAGCATAAGTCGAGGTTTTTGTTATAATTTTCTAGATCCACTTTACTTCAATTTGTTTATAAGTTGCTATATAAGATTCTTATAGTAGTTTTTGATAGAATTGCAACAGAGTGTATTCTTATCATATTACTTTAAGTTTGAAATTTTGATGATATAATAAACCTTCAGAGTATTAATATTATGATATGCATCATTTAGGATTTTAAGTAATAATTTAGAGATTTATGCGATATTTTTCCTTTTTACAATACTTATCGTTTTTACCTTGAGGTAATTCATCACGTTTGTTTTCTCTCTCTTTTAACCTCAGTCCCCATCCATGACAAATGTATTTTAACGTGTTTGTTTAGGCCTTTATCAACGAATGCCCCTGCCCAAAGCAGGGTCCCGGTCACCTACCTGCCTGTACTCCAACATTCAACGCAAGTTGGAGATGCGGCAAGCTGGAGAGAGGATAAAACGAGGGGGTCTCGCGAAAGATAAAGGAGATGCGGGGCCCACTTGAGAAGAAAAACGTGGGATAAAGTTAAGAGACATGATATGAACCATGCGACAGGATCCTGTCTCAACTTTTCCTGAATGCTATAGTGCCCCCCGCCATAATATACAGACGTACAATATCATGGGGAATCAGTCAGAATCTGAGATACGGAGGGATTCAGTAGATATTTTGGGTGTGCGCCATTAAAAATTATTCAGTGAATCTAATACTTAAATTACATATAAATACAAACCGTAGAATTTGATTCGATCGGGCAAGATTTTTATTTTTTGGGACTGAAATGGGTTTTGGCATGTCTTCAGTCTAGATACGTGAAAGCAAAACAACTTTTTATTAAAGCAACTTTTCTTCTTAATCTCTTTAATGATAACGCGACATGTGAGTGCCGCAATTAACATTGTTTATTTGACTAGGACTCCACAACTGCATCTTGGGCTGACCACTCATTGACTGTTGGGTCTGAAATTAATGACATTGGCCGAGGTGAGTCATATTGGGTGTTGGGTTGATGTAAAAACTTGACCCTTTATAAAAGCCGAGTGCCTCTCTCTGCTCTTGTATTCTTACTACATAAGGGGGGAAGAGATCAAGAGAGACTCCCGCCGTTTGAAATGGACCATGCTATAAGCATGGACAATCGTGAAATGAGGATGATGCCAAACGAAAGGTTTGAAGCTTTGAAGAGGAGAGTCATCCCACCAAATTACCAACAAGAGCTTGGAGATGATGATCTGCACAAAATTATGGATCGCGATGTATATAAAGCCACGATGGAAGGGGATGTTGAGAAATTCATCGATGCATTAGAAAAGGTTATTGAGTCAAGGAAACTAGCTTTGTTGCTAATCCTCAACCAAGTCACCCCCTCCGGGAATTCATTGCTTCATGTAGCAGCAAGCTCTGGGAGCAATGATGTCATGGAGCTCATTCTCATTCATTTTCCTGATATCATGACTTGGAAAAACTCCTCAGAGGATACTCCGCTCCATGTTGCAATTCAAGATGAAAGGTTCAACACAACAAAAAAGCTAATTCGCCAGGAAACAAACTCAGAAATTATATATTGGAAGAACAAGGATAGTAAATCTCCGTTGTGTCTAGCAGTGGAAAAGTGCTAGTTTGGATGGGAACGTCGCGAGGAGGCACCCTGGGAGATTCTTCGGCTTCTCTTGCAAGAATCCGCTCGAGATGAAGCTTACGCAATCAAGATGCAGGACATGTCACCAATTTTGGCCGCATTTAAGAAGTATAATACAGGTAATGGATGCTTTCATGTGTAGTTCTAGTCCGTAAATACATAGATGTAAGTAAACTGCACTGCTTTTTGCTCTTTTTCAAAATTCATATTCGTCCAATTTGGAGAAAAGCTTGATAATAGCATTTGGTCAAAAAGCAAATGACTCTGCAGGAGCTAACAGCAATAATTATTTAATTAGTTAATTGCACCCAACCTAAAGAGTGCTATGACCTATAATGTCAGATGTATTGAAAGAAATTATAGATCGGCTCCCGAAGTTACTCCACGTGCGCGATAAAGACGGAAGGACACCAATGCACGCTGCAGCGTCGGTTGGAGATGACAACGCAATTGGCCTCTTGCTGGAGATATGCCCTTATCTCGCCCTTCAAACGGACAATAGCGGCTCCTACCCAATCCACATCGCTTGCGAAGGCGGCAAATTCCGGGCAATCAAACCGTTACTAAAGGACACGTGGCCTGACCTGGCAGAGATCAAAAACAAAAAGTGTCAGAATATTCTTCACGTTGCAGCCATGAGCTGGTACTATTTCCCGGCCTACCGCGTATTAGAAGAACACGGCGAGTCCGATATCATCGAGAAGCTGGTGAATTCGAAAGATGTCGATGGGAACACGTCCCTCCATTTGGCAGCGAAGCACAACCATTGCCATGCTATGCGCCATTTGACGAAGTACAAAAGAATTAACGTGCGGCTTCGGAACAATGGTGGTTTGACCGCCTTGGATGTGGCCATGGAACCCAGAAGCTTGTCGACGAGAGCTCCAGCGGTAGTGTCATTTTGGTTGCAGGCTGTGTTTACTCTTCACTGAATCTAATGTGCTGGTGATTGATGACTAATTTTCTGATTTGACATTTGCAGTTACTAGGATGTGCGATTTTGATTGTCGTAGGTGTGCCACAAGCCGTAAATCGACACGTTGTTGTGTCGCTTGGAGCAAGCAACTCATCTCCCGCCGAATGGATCAAGAATCAGGTCGATACCTTAAAGAATCAGGTCGATACCTTATTGATAGTGGCCACGCTTGTGGCTTCCGTCACATTCACTGCGGGCTTAACCTTGCCCGGTGGATATAATGCTTCTGGTGATCCGCACCCGGGAATGGCGACCATGCTACACCGCAAGATGTTTCAGGTTTTCGTAATTGCCAACATGGTAGCCATGTACAGCTCCATTCTTGCAGTCGTAGTCCTCATCTGGGGTCTTAGTAAAGATTACTACGTTGCAGAACTAGCTTACCCCTCAGTAGGGCCATTATTGTTAATGGCCCTCACCGGCATGTCAGTGACTTTTTTGGCGGCCGTAATCGTAGCAGTGAGCAAACTTACTTGGCTCGGGAGCCTTGTTCTGTCTATCGGAGTTCTTTACCTCGTGATGATCGTGGTGGTTTTAGCAGCCTTGATATTCCCATCCTCCACAACTACCATGCGTATTGTGGTCTTTTATTATATAGTGATATCTATCGTCGATAAATTTGTCAAGTTTGGGGATAAGGTTCATGACTTTATTATGTATGACCTATGTACGTGTATATTCTGATTACGAGAGCTGTTCTAAGAGCTTCGTTGGACTTTGCACTAATCATCAATTCAAATGTGAATCTTCTATTCTATCTTATTAATGGTTCTTTTCATTAGAAACTCTTTGCAATCTTCTGTATTCCCTTCAATAAAATAAGAGTTCCCACTCTTTTCCTTTCTTTCTTTCCTTCCTTTTCTCCTCAGTTTCCCTATTAATGCATCCATCTAATTATATATCTTCTAATGCGGTGAGGAATATCAAACTCGCGAACATCCACCGCAAAATGCCACGTGTCAATCAAGCCGCCAACTCTTGCTCCGCCAATTTTTAGATCGTCATTTTCCCAAGGGTGTTCTCCCCTAATTTGCCAAACAAACATAAGATTATTACGAAGTTGAGTTTTTCCTTTTTCCTTCATTTCATTTTATCTTTAAATATAATGAAAAAAACAATTCTATTTTCAAATTATTTTATAAGCATTTAAGGGTACTTTTAAATTCTTTCATATTTTCACGTCAACTATTAATGTGCCCTTTATTATATTATATTCTGTTTTTATTTATTTCTTTTTATTGTATTCTGTTAATAATTCTTTCTTACTTTTGATGCTTGTCATTTTGGAATGCCTCTTTTTTTTTCCTTTTTTTTTTTTAATGGAATTAGGTTTAGAGCTTGTTGAACAAGAATAACCTTTGTAATTTTGAAGAATTAAGGACCTTGCAATTTACTTTCTATGGCTATCTATATGTCAATTAATGATGGAGTAACGTGTTCAAAGTCGGATTTTGAGTAAAGAGCGATCATATTTTATATTCCATTTTACAAAATTGAGAGTTGTCTGCCTTTTTCGTTGTTCTAATAACTCTCCCCAAAGTTGTATTACTTGAAATTTTAAATAAAAATTTTATGCATTCATTTCCTCACATTATGGATAACTCAAATTTTCGATTTTAACTTTGGAGATAATGGAAATAATGGAATCGGTATTGTCTCAATATTTATTTGGATATGTACAGCTGCTTTCTAACACAACAATACAGTGAAAACTGTAAATTTGAGCTTCGATAGTCAATAAATTTTCATAGTCTATTAGATGCCAAATGTCTCACATATTGTTAGAAAGTTCAATTTAAAGTGTAACACGTGGAATTTGACAATGGATGCGCATGTAGACTAAGCAAAATTGATTTTGATATCGTATTGGTCTATTCGACTCAAAACCTTAAGCCAATAGATAGAAAAAACCATTCACACACATAAAAGAGCATATAACCCACATAACATGCAATATGGGATATTTCAACATTGACCATATTATCCTTCTTTTTTTTTTTTTTTAATTCTCTTTAAATGGCAAATATATTTGTTGATTATTTTATTAAGCTTGTAGTTCACTTCTATTCCCATAGTGATTTGAAATATGGTATTTTTATGTTAATTCTATTTCGTGATTGGCTGTTTCATTTTCATATCAAGACTTTTAATCGGTGCATTACATTCCCCAAGGACATCACATGTCTAATTACAGAACTTAATGGGCAATCCATCCGATCCTTTATTTTCACTTTCTTCTTATTTGAATTCATTTAGTAATCATATAATAACCTTAAAAGAGAGATCTCGTTGGCTATCAATGTCCAGCACATATCTGAGTGAAGCAACAATGTTGATGTGCAAACATGATGTAATTGGAATACTTTTTCTAATAAGTCATTTTCAGGAAAACAGCAATGTCTTCTTATGTTTGGCGACAATTCACAAATGAGTTGAAAAATAATTTCTGCTGTTGGAATAGAAAAGTGGTTTGTGATTTTTGTTATGGGATGATTATCTTTTCAGGAGCGCCTTTTTTTTTTTTTAGATAGTCATGTTTCAGGATGTGCAAGATAGGTTTCAGGTTTAAAAAAACTGGAAACTGGTCCCAAGAGGGCAGGTTCTAGATTGGGTCGGAACCGTTCACCTCTAAAGCTGTGGTGAATGGTCTTTCTGACGTTTGGTACTCTGCAGTGGGCAAACAAGGGAGGAAAGTTCCCCATTGTATTTGGCAGTCGGAGATGAGCACTCGGAGATGCTCACACTTTCGCTTGCCATTCCATTTGGTCCATCAAGAATTCAGGGGATGTCCCCTGTTCGTGCCGCAGTAACTCACTGTAATCTGGTTAACTTCAGTTTCAAGTTTCGAAATGAGATGTTGTCGTTTTAAGCAATGATCCAAGGATAAGAAAAAACTCAGGCTATGTCTGCATGAGAAAATTTTTAGCGTGAGTTCCAGTACATTCATTATCACCTAAGAAAGTACACCATGACTCATGGTCATTGGGATCCTTAGCGCCTCTAATGTAAGTCTGCTGAAAGAGATGGCAGAAAGGAAGGAAGAGCTTTTCTATTTGAGAGAGATGCCGCAAACAGCTACATTCAGCAGCATATCTTAATCACGTTGACAGAGTTCAGGTTTTGCTGAGAAAATTCACCACCAGGGCTTTGAAGTACGACAGAGATGGCAATCTTCTGATTCACTTCGTTTGCAAGATGAATCAGCTTCGGACAGTCAGGGACCTACTTTCGTGGTGTCTGAGCGAGTATCTAAACAGACATGGACAAAACATTCTGTATGTTTTGGCGAAGTGTGCCATATTCTCGGCCGCCAAATACATACTCAGAAGTCCCGAAGCAGAGAAGCCTGTGAATGAAAAGGACAGTGATGGGAATACACCACTCCTAGTGGCCACAATGCATTGGCAATTCGGGATTTTGTTCCTTCGCTTGAGGGATGTGAGAGTCGATCTCAAGGCGGTGACTAAGACATGCTTCACAGCGTTTGACATTACCCAGGGAGCACTTGAATAGGGACTATCCCCACCAAAAGGTATGACCATCTTTAATATCCGTAGCCAGTGCAAAATACACTCTTTTCATAGGTGACGTGTGATCTATGCAATACATGCAACTGAAATCTGATTCCAAGTCATTTATGTAAATACATAGACGTATCACAATGTCTTTTCCTCTGCTTCCATGATAGAGTCTAACACTAAGGATATTGTTTGCTGGATCAACCAAAAGTAGAGATTCGGTAATGTTCATCCCAGAGCGAGAGCATGAAATTGTAGAGGGACGAATCTAGACTCCAAGAAGAGACTTCATGAAGGACCAGTAAACACCCGCTTGCTCTTCGCAACACTCATGGCCACTGTGACTTTTGCGGCTGGTCTGGCGGTTTCAGGAGGGTATAACAGTTCTGGTGCTGGACAAGACCATGGCATTGCCACTGCATTAAAGAAGACTATGTTCCATTTATTCTCGGCATGCAATCCCCACTACATGTTTAACTTGATGGTCGTGGTCGTCATGCTCCTCTATGCACAAATCAATGACCCTCAAGCGGCACTATGGATTGAACCGCGGTATCGCCAATGTTGGTAGCTCTCGAATGTCCCCTGTTCCACAGTAGGCTTGTAGTGTTTTTTGGCAAACTCAGCTGGCTGGCGAATGCTATTTTGGTTATGGGTGTCATTTACTTAAGCATCATCTTCACTCTTCAAGCTATGTTCTATGTGCCACTCAGATTCAATCTAACTTACCTTCGCCATATCTCCTACTACCTAATCTTGACTGCTCTTTACGGGGCAGGAAGTTTTGACAGAAACTGTGTCGACACTGACATTGAAGAGAGGAGGATATCTCAATGTGAAGACTCGAGGGGGCCGAGATGTACACTCAGCCCAGTGGCTCGGAGTGGGCTTAGTGGTCAAGGGCACAAAATATCTTCACTGGAAAATTGGGCCAAGGGAAGGATAAATTTGAGAGCATTACGACTAGCCATAGCTATCATAGTTCGAAAGACGAATTCAAGCTAGTTGAGAAAGGATTTTTCTTTTTCCAATCCAGCATCATTTAGTAATGTCCGCTTGGCGGAAGGCCAACGTCAAGAAGGCAAGATCGGTGTTTCCATATTTTTAAAAAAAAAAAGGCCATGACAAGGACGGGCAAAAGGCATCCCAGAGCGACAATCTGGTCTATTGAATTAAATTATCTTTTGCTCACAAAGTTATACCAGTAACATAAAGGGATAAATCATCTAAGCTAATGAATAAGAATAGATCGTGTGAAGAGAGCCGTCAAGGTTATTTCCCACCTAAACATCAGAAAACTTGCAGCGTGTTTGGATTAAAAGCTCTGCCCTTCACATTGCTCTGAGGCATCTAAAGAAGTTGTGCTTATTCTTTACCGGAGGCAGCTAGTAAGCACCCGAATTAACCAAAAGAAGAGAAAGAAAGTCAATCAAATAAGAAAGAGAATGGAAAAGTTGCATCACTCGGCAGTGACTGCCCCCGATCAACGGCTTTTTCTCCCTCAGGGGCTTCATGAACCTCTGCTTTCTCAGGGTCACCACCATCGGGCGTGATTTTGAGAGGGTTCGTCTTCTCTGCGGCTGTTTTCTCTGCAGCAGTGCTAGGAACATCACCAGATGGAGCAACTGCAGGATTTGTCCCACTCTTTTCGTCCTTGCTCCCTTCCTTTGAGTCCTTCTCCTTCTCATCTTTTGTGGACGGTGACGATGGGGGAGGTATCATGTGAGGCGGAGGGTGCTGTTTCAGCTTGAACAAAACCTGCCTCATTCTCGAAAGATCGGTTGGCTTTCCTGGCTTTGGCCCCTAAATGACCACCACTGAGGGCTTTTTCTCGGTGTCCCTCTTCCCTCACTTCTCTATGTTTGGAACTTCTCAAGGGATGATCTCAGGCTCTCAGCTACGGCTTTCCAGCAACGTTTGACGGCTTCCTTGTGGAACTTCCCTTGGTCGGCTACGTACAATTGACGGAGAATAAAGTAATGCTCATGAGATAACCTACCGAATATTTTCTCACGGCGTTTTGTAAAGAATGAAGTGACGTGGAAGGAGTGATCATGACATGACTACTTGAGTGTGAAGTTTGGGAGGAGTGGCTAGAAATAGAATGCACCATGTCTCATGTGGCTTACGTGGCATGCATTTTTTTTTTGAAGTCTAATAAAATGACATGTGTCAATGATGCGGACATATATAAAAATTAAAATTCTCACCTTTTTTTTCTCTTTCTCTCCTCCGTTCGTCGTCCATAGCCAGCTCCTCCATCTGCAGTCACCGGCAGTTTCGCCGGAGCCACATCCAAGCCAGTCGTCCATGGTCGAGTCACTCCCTGTCGTCGTGGCGACTCACATTCGTCGCCTGTCCGTGGTCGAGCCAGCAACTCACTTCGTCGTCAGAAATGAACAAACCCCACAATGCAGCTCGTTCGTTTGCTTCCGCAGGCGGTCAAGCAATGGTAGAGGCTTTCAAGTCAATATCACTTTGAGACTATCACTGGCGTAGCCATTGAAGCATACGACACTGGAGTGAAGGTCCATCACTTAAAAATACAAAGTTGAGATCTTTGAAGGCCATCAAATATCTCTGTACAGATCTGAATATGGGCGTTGCTCCAAATCCATCCACACAACTCTTTTTATGATTAGATGAAAGCAACGAGCGATGTCGACACTCGTCCATGCCCATCGTCAATGTCGTTCTTCCAAATCTGGAATTTTGGGCGCTCGAAAACATGAAAATTCCAGGTCCATGGTCGTCGGAGGAAACCTGGAAATCTGTGGTCCATGGCCGTCGACGGAGGAAACATGAAATCTGTGGTTCATGAAAAAAGTGCAACTATTGTCACGGGTAGAGCCGTTAAACGGGTGGGTCGGGTCGGATTATTAATGGTCCGGCCCAAAATTGGCCCATTAACCCATTTATGGCCCATTTATGTTTAATGTAAATTTTTCAACCAAACCCGACCCAACCCATACTCAACCCATACCCGACCCGACCCGACTCATATTAATAAAATATTTTTATATTTAACAAATTTAGAAAAACTTATTCCTATGTTTTTTTTAAAGATTGTATTATTAAAATACTTCCAAGCTTTTATATATATATATATATATATATATATATATATATATATATATATTATTTTTTAAAAAATTGTATTGCTAAAATAGTTTTATACAATATAAATTTAATGGACAATTTTTATAAAATTTAAAATAATTATTTAAAAAAAGAAATTTAATTATTTTTAAAATTAATTTTTAATTAAATTTATTTTATTTTTAAAATATAATTTTCTTTTTCTTTTTCTTTTTTTCTTTTTCTTCTCCTTCTTCTTCTACTTTGGCCGGCCGTCGTCGTGGCCGGCGGCCACGATCGACGGCCGGTGACCGGCCATAGGCGGACTTGAGCTCGCCGGACGCCGGCGAGGCTTGAGCCTCGGCCAACGCCACGAGGCCTCCGCCTCGCTAGATCCGGCGAGCTCGAGGCTCGCCGGTTGTCGCGACCTACCCTCGGGGGAGGGGAGCAGGTTTAGGGGGTATTGCCTAAAGGACGGGCTTAAAGCCCATGATTAGGCGTGGGCTCTCCCAAGCCCATACCCCACGTGACATTGGGATATTTTCTATGAATTTTTACAAAATGAGTCGCCACTAGCCTATTGGGGTCGGCTAGAAACCAATTGAAGCATGGGAGTATATCTCACTTCCTATGCAACCAGAGAATCTAGGGTCGGGGACTTGATTACACTAATTGGTCAATTAATGCCCTTTCGGTACCTAATCTTGTTCATTTTAACAAAATGATTTTTTTTTTTTTTCGTTAGGCAATTTGGATTAATTTTACTCATCCACAAAACATATCAAAGTGATCATACGGGTGCAATCTAAACACGTACTATTAAACATACCATATAACTACACACATACCATTAAACATAACAATATATACAATCTAAACATGCGATGTAATCAAAATAAATGCATAATTACACTTAAAACAACAACACCTAGCAATTCCTAACCAAATTCTATCATTTTTGGAATTTTCAATTTTTTTTTAATTTTTTAAATATTTTTAAATGAATTTTTAAATTTTTTAAAGAATATACTTTTAAAAAATTTAAATCTTTTTTATTTTTTTTAAATTAAATTTTATTTAAAAAGGTGAATCGGGTCGGGTTCGGTTCAAATGGGGGTTGGCCGAACCGGCTCGACCGAAAAAAGAGGAAGGCAAGGCCCGACCGGATGGTGGGGCCTTTAATTAGCTACGGGTTGGGCCTATCGAATGGGCCTAACCCCTAAAAAAAAATCCCCGCAGGCCCACGACCTGCATGTCTCTAGGCCGCTAGCCCGCGGGCAGGGCTAAGTGGGCCGGATCTACGATCTGGCCCATTTCGGCTGTCCCCCTCTAGTCGCGATTTCCGGTCGCGACCGAAGGGACAACGCCGTGCCACTGAGCAGCTCTCCGGCTCGGCATGGCAGCATCGCCTTGTTTTGAGGAGGGGGATGGCCCGGCTTCCCGGAGGGCCGGGCGGTACTCCGGCAACCAAGATATCGAGTCAAAGCTTGGGGTGCGGGGTGGTTTTCATTTATGCATTTCGACAAACATGTGGCGTGCGAAACAGCGTTAAGAGATTTCAGCACGGCTAGAGCCCAAGCACGCATCCGCACCTTCAACAACGTACACTAGAACAGCAAACAAACCAACAAGGAAAGGTGGTGGCCGAAGCTCGCCCGAAACCGGTCGGGATGAGCTTCGGCTGGAACGCTTTCGAAGACGCACTCAACTGCTAAAAAAATGCCTACTGGGTTCCCGGGAATGGCGGCTTAGAGATACGTCCACGGCGGTGACGGTGGCTTGGAGAAACGCCAGCAGCGGAAACAACGACTAGGAGGCGCGTCGGTGGTGGTGGTACCTCGGAGACGCGCGCCTCTTCTCCCTGTTCCCTTTCGGTTCTCTGCATTGTTGGGCTTCAAGGGTTGCAACGGTGGCCGGTGGCTGGCCGGCGGAGGTTGAGTGGTAGCGATCGAGGACGATGGTGGCCCCTGCTCCCCTCTTCCTCTTTGTGTTTCTCTCTGTTCTAGGCCTCTCTCAGTGTTTCGCGGATTCTCCCCCCTCCCTCTTTGTGTCTGTCTTCTCCCTCATTTTATACCCGGCCAGCAAGCGCGCATGGCCTCTGCGGCTACCAGCTTGCCGCCCCCCTCGACCCGCGGATCACACTGGTCACCTGCAACCCCGATCGCCTGTTCCCGGTTGCTACTCCGTTTTTCTGTTCCCTGCAGGTCGTCGCGCGAAGGACAGCAGGAGGGAGATGACAGGTTCGTGTGCGGGCCGGGCTAAAGGGAAAAGGTGGATGGGCCGAGTTAATGGGCCGCGCGAGGGAAAAAGGAAAAAGAAAGGGAGAAAGGGGCCAGCCTAGGGTTTGTCTAAACCCAGGCCCAGCTGCCCCTTTTTTTCTTTGATTTCGAATTTTCTTGTAAAATTTTTTTGATAAAAATTTTTGATTGATTATAAGACATAAATTCTCCTAATGTCTACATGTGATGCAATTTTAATGAAATTTTTGTTAAGGGGTTAGAAATCAATCCTCAATTTTTCAATGCAATTAAGAAACATTTAAACAAATTGCCAAAATTAGGTGTCAACAGCCCCTCTTCGAATGGGAACTCGAAGAGATTCCTTTCAAAGACGAGAGACACCTAAATTTTGCCCATGGACGATGACGATCGGGGGCCGCCGATGAGAAAAGGGGATGAAAGGACGACCTTACTTTCTAAGAAAATAGCCTTCAACTGATATGGGAAAATCTTATTGTATGATAATAAGTTTCGATGGGAAGAAAGGTCTCATTGTGTATAAACGGGTTTCAACCCGATGATAGTCTTACTGTCTAAGAACGAGTTTCGACGGAGAAAGGTCTCACCGTGTACAAACGGGTTGCGACCGAGAGGAAGGTCTCACCGTGTACAAACGAGTTTTGACCAGATGTGATAGTCTCACCATGTAAAAACGGGTTTCGACTGGATGATAGTCTCACCGTGTAAAAATGGGTTTTGACTGGGAGGAAAGTCTCACTTTGTGTACAAACAGGTTTCGATCGGATGATAGTCTCACCGTATAAAAACGGGTTTCGACCGAATGATAGTCTCACCGTGTAAAAACGGGTTTCGACCGGATGATAGTCTCACCGTGTAAAAACGGGTTTTGACTGAGAGGAAAGTCTCACCGTGTACAAACGGGTTTCGACCGGATGATAGTCTCACTTTGTTAAAAACAGGTTTCGACTTGATGATAGTCTCACCATGTAAAAACGGGTTTCGACCGGATGATAGTCTCACCGTGTAAAAACGGGTTTTCATTGGGAGGAAAGTCTCACCGTGTACAGACGGGTTTCGACCGGATGATAGTCTCACCGTGTAAAAACGAGTTTCGACCGGATGATAATCTCATCGTGTGCAAACGGGTTTCGACCGAATGATAGTCTCACCGTGTACAAACGGGTTTTGACTGGGAGGAAGGTCTCACCGTGTACAAACGAGTTTCGACTGAATGATAGTCTCACCGTGTACAAATGAGTTTCGACTGGGAGGAAAGTCTCACCATGTACAAATGGGTTTCGACCGGATGATAGTCTCACCGTGTATAAACAGGTTTCGACCACGTGGTTTAGGAAAAACCACCAACCCCGTGGTTTAAGAATAAACCCACCAACCTTGTAAATGGCATGGTTTAAGGCTGACCATGAACCTTTGGAGATGGCATGGTTTAAGGCTGACCATAAACCCTTTGAGATGGCATGATTTAAGG
The DNA here is from genome assembly GCA_014182585.1 of Eucalyptus coolabah. Classification (NCBI taxonomy): domain Eukaryota; kingdom Viridiplantae; phylum Streptophyta; class Magnoliopsida; order Myrtales; family Myrtaceae; genus Eucalyptus; species Eucalyptus coolabah. The sequence continues at coordinate 11,410,020 of CM024630.1, read as the reverse complement.
CTGACCATAAGGGAAGCACCCGCTAACCCCATGAAAACTGCATGGCTTCGCTGAGGAATCCTGTCAAACTCAGCTTGAGCAAATGTCATTAGGAACGTCATCAAGAGACATATTTGTAATATTACAGCATTAATTGAACATGCTAATCAAGCTAAGTCCGACTACTTTAGAAAAACATACGATGTCAATCAGCATTATGTGGCACACAAATATCTTGCTCGTGAATATATCATTAATCGTCAAATTCTCTAGGGAGTCAAGTTCTTATCAGAACGGCTATGACTCATGAAAAAGGCTCATTAAGTATGCCAAATTAGAGCTTCTTAGTTAGAAAGGGTTTCTCACACACTCTCGATAAAATGGCTGCTTGATCCTATTCATTCATGTGGGAGATAACCGATTCTTTGAGAGTATCTCACAGAACCTATGCCAAAGGCTTCAAGAAACATTCGCAATGAGCATGGTCTGATTGATCATAAAGGTCTTTTGAAAGGAGCGCAATATGGGTTTTAACATGGGCTTACACAAGGGGATTATTGCTTTGAGGCCAATAAAGGAAAATTTATTGCTATCTTCATCGGGTTTACAAGTCGAGAACTTGAAAGATAAGGCAAGATAGGATTACTTCCACTTCTTCAAGCAATAGCTTCTTTGTGGCATTCTCATTTTCACTCGAATCATCCCAATCAGAAAAGACTTCGGAAGAGGGTTGTAATGTTGGCTTGGGAAAGGCTTGAAAGGCTTAAAATTCTCAAGGGGGTTTTTAAGAGTCAGTGATCATCATAGCATCATGACCATGTCATTCGATCTTTCGAAGTCACTTGGCTTTTGAAACAGAGCGCATCTCGAAAGTCCCTTGATTAACCATTTCTGTATGGAGGTTTGCTCCTCTCTAATTTTCTTTGCACTTGTGATGATTTTTTTTTTTTATTCGGGCACTTGGACTTCGATAATTTTTTTCACATAAGATGCAGCCTTTTGGCTTTTTTTTTTTTTTAATGGGCATTGGCCTTGCTCTTACTAGATACACTGCTTTTTTATGCCCCATAATTTGTTGAACTTTTTGCTTTTTGAACTTTTGGAGCTCTTATGACTTTCGAGATGCTTTTCACATTTTCTCGTGACTCTCAATTGTATTTGGTTAGTTGTTATGCCTTGCCCCGTGAAGGGAGATGATCATCGCTAGGGGTTCAAAATGAATAATCAAGCCCAAATTGGTTAAAACAATGGGTATCGGTGTTTGGGTAGAGAAGGAAATGCTCTTCTGCACCTTAGGATGAGTTAAGCTCTAATGAGAATTCCTATGAAGTTATCACTAGAAGATTGATGTAAGTGAAAGTAATAGAATCTTTCTCAATCTTTCGCTCTACAACACGCTCGTAACCTCCTATGCTACCCCAATGTAGGGTTATTCTCAACAAGGGTACTTTGAAGGATCATCTTTACTTAGCAGAAAGGGTGTCAACAAGATGTCAGTTCAGTGCTTGGGATTGATGAAAGAAATGCCTTTATCATTTCAATCTCTGTGCTCGATGCAAATGAATCCTTCGTCCTAAGAGAAAGTCATTTTCCACTCAACTCTCAAAAGTGTTTGAATGATGTGTTTGGAAATGGCTTACCTTTCTTCATTCTAAGCTCTTCTTATTTGGCATGATTAACATTCCCTTTTAGTTTTGTCAAAATCACTCATATGAAGTCCCCCTCATGAAGAGGCAATTGACAATAACTGAAGACGCTCTACTTTTCATTCATTCATCTCTTTCATCATTTTCGATTTTTTGTTTTGTTTTTGTTTTGTTTGTTTTTTGTTTGTTTTGTTTTTTTAATCATAAAAAGGAATACTCGACTGCCTTTGCGGAGGTTGGGTAGCCATTCGCATCAACCTTTTAGGGGTAACGATCAACTTCTTCCATTTTGTTGTAACTTCATCAAGTTGGTTGGATACCTGAAATACAAATAAATATGCATGTATGTGATGTATGCATGACATGCATGAAGCTATGTGACTCGGATTATGCGCAAAATGGCTATACGGCCTTGATCTCATTCATGGGAAATATTTCTTTACAGCATTGGCATTTACATGCTTAGACAGCTCACGGCTGTCCATTTCAACTAAAACCATAGCACCACCCGGGAGGATCTTCTTAACGACATAAGGTCCCTCATAGTTTGGGGCGAACTTGCCATGAGGATCGGGGATGATTGGCAGCACTTTCCTTAGCACCAAGTCATTGACCTCAAAGTGCCTAGGACGAATCTTCCGATTGAAGGCCTTCGCGACCCGCTTCTGATAGCATTGACCATGACATGTTGCTCTCAGCCTCTTCCCATCAATTATGTTTAGTTGGTCATGCCTTTGTTGTATCCATTTGGCTTCATCAAGCTTCGACTGAGAAAAGACCCTCAACGAGGGAATCTCGACTTCTATAGGCAGGACAACCTCCATTCCATATACTAACGAAAAGGAGTTGCCCCCTGTGGAGGTGCGAATAGATGTTCGGTATGTCATCAGTGCGTAAGAAAGCCTTTCGTGCCAATCACGATAATTTTCAGCCGTCTTTGCCAAGATCTTCTTTATGTTCTTATTTGCTGCTTCGACTGCCCCATTCATTTGAGGACGATATGGTGATGAGTTCAAATGGCGAACACGAAACTCATTAAGCAAGTCATTTACAACTTTGTTGTTTAAGTTGGACCCATTATCGGTGATGATCGCCTCAAGGACCCCATAACGGGCAATAATATCGCGACGAATGAATTTGGCTACATTCTTGGCGGTGACATTGGCATACGAGTTGGCTTCAATCCACTTCGTAAAGTAGTCGATCGCCACCAAGATAAATCGATGTCCATTTGACGCATTGGGATTGATGGCCCCAATCAAGTCAATTCCCCACATAGAGAAGGGCCAAGATTGGGACATTTGGTGAAGCTAATTTGGTGGAGCGTTTATCTTATCCCCATAAATTTGACATTGGTGACAACATCGCACATGTTGTATGCGGTCGATTCCATTGTCAACCAAGAGTGCCGAGTCTCATGATCTTTCTCACCAAAAGGTGACCATTCATGGGGGGCCACACTCCCCTTCGTGTATTTTCTTCATCAAACGATTGGCTTCTTTGGCATCGATGCACCTTAGCAATGTCGAGTCGAATGACCTTTTGTAGAGGACATCTCCACTGGTGAAGAATTTTGATGCTAGCTTTATCAAATGCTTTATGTCTGCTGCTTCACTTCCTTCGGGGAATTCACCCTTTTGTAGATACTTCAAGATGTCGTGATACCAAGGTTGTACATCTGGTTCCTCTTCAACTGTCATACAATGAGTCGGGCGCCGAAGGATTTCAATTCTCAATGGTTCAATGTCCAAGCCCCTAGCTACTTGCAACATAGAAGATAAGGTAGCTAGGGCATTAGCGAACTGATTTTGAGACCTTGGTAAGTATTCGAATGATATTTCTTGGAATTCTTCCGTCAACTCCCCAAGGAACTCATGATATGGAATCAATTTAGAGTCCTATGTTCACCATTTGCCTTCGGTCTGTAAGATGATAAGGGTTGAATCACCATAAACTTGCAGCTTCCGAATCTTCATATCAATGGCGGCTTGAAGACCGAGAATGCATGCTTCATATTCAGCGATGTTATTTGTACAAGGAAATGTCAATTTAGCGGCGACAAGGTAGTGTTGTCCATCTGGGGAAATAAGGACCGCCCCAGTACTAGACCCAGCTAAGTTAAGCGCACCATTGAAGTACATCGTCCATGTGTCATACAAGTAGAATTCGCTCCTCGCATCACTATCTTCATCAAACGCTCTGGACCCCTTGGAACTTTCCGCTAACATGTCTACTATGGCGCAACCTTTAACAGACTTTTGTCCTAGGCTCTGAACATCGAATTCTGAAATTAAGATTTGCCATTTGGTCAACTTGCCCACTAACGTCGGCTTCTCTAAGAGATACCCGATGGGATCGTTTTCGGTCACCAGTAATATTCGGTAATGAAGCGTGTATTGCCGCAGCCTGTGCAAAACCCAAATTAAAGCCACGTAAGTTCTCTCAACTTCCTTGTAGTTCATTTTCGAAATGGTGAACTTCTTACTCAAATAGTATATGACGCATTCTCTCTTGTCATTTGGTCTTTTTTGTGCCAACATGGCTCCCAATGATTTGTCATGTATGTTTAAGTATAGAATTAGGGGAATTTGAGGGAAAGGGGGCACTAGGGCCGGTGCGTGAGTAAGATAGTGTTTTATCTTCTCGAAGGCGTTCTAGCACTCACTATCCCACTCAATCTTTGCATTCTTTTTCAAGAGCTTGAAGAATGGCTTCGCTGTTTCAGATAGCTGACAGATGAATCTCACCACATAATTGAGTCGTCCCATCAGACTGCGGACTTCCCTGGTGGTAGTCGGGGGTTGTAAATCATAGATAGCCTTTACCTTTGATGGGTCAATCTCTATGCCCTTACTATTGACCATGAACCCTAACAGTTTCCCTAATTTCGCTCCAAAAACGCATTTTGCAGGGTTGAGGCGTAGCTTGAATTTACAAGACGTTCGAACGGTTTCCGCAAGACCTCAACATGGTCTTCGCCTCGTCTTGATTTTGCAATCATATCATCCACATATACTTCAATCTCCTTGTGCATCATGTCATGAAACAACGTGACCATGGCTCTTTGACACGTTGCCCCGGCGTTCTTCGGACCGAAAGGCATCACTTTGTAGCAGAAAGTTCCCCAAGGAGTTATGAGCGATGTTTTGCTCCTATCTTCCTCCTTCATACGAATTTGGTTGTATCCAGAAAAACCATCCATGAAGGAGAATAACTCAAATCCTGCCGTACTGTCGACTAAGACATCAATATGCGGGAGCGGGAAGTCGTCTTTTGGACTAGCTCGGTTCAGGTCACGATAATCTACGCACACACCGACCCGCCCATCCTTTTTCATGACAGTACAATGTTTGCTATCCAATCCGAATAGTGTGACACTTCAATGAAATCCACTTTTAATAACTTCATGACTTCCTCTTCGATTTTCTTAGACAACTCGGCTTCATTCTTCGAGCCTCTTGTTTTTAGGTGGCACATTAGGATCGGTCGGAAGGGCATGCTCTACAATATCAGGGTATAACCACGGCATGTCGGATAAGTCCAGGGCAAATATATCCTGGTATTTGTTCAGGAGATTAATCATTCGTTCCACTTCTAACTTCGAGAGACATGCCCCGATTTTTATTTCCTTGACATTCTGTGTATCGCCCAAATTTACGGTGACCCCATTACTCTTCTATCGGCGGTTTTGATCCCTTATGTCGATTCCAATCACGCTCGATCCCTTTCAGATCTTCATCGGCATCAGATTCTAAAAGATCTCCCTCACGTGAATCCGAGTCACATAAATCTTTGTCATGATTATGCATAATGTACTGCCTAAGATGCAATGAGATGAGTTAGTATGCATTAATAATAAATAAAACGTGTCATTTGTGAATGATTTTTCAAATAGTTTTTGAAAGACTATTTCGAGCTCATCCTCATATCCTCATATTTCCTTGCTCTTACGAAATTATGAAACTAGGGAGCATGTAGAAGCCCAGCCCTCAGTGACCATCATAGAACCAGTTTGGTGTGCTTCCACATGTCCTTAATAAAACACGCATTTTCATTGAAAGGGAAATGATAAGGCCGTATTACAACATACTCCACCCAAGACCAACGGCTCAAAGTCAAGGGCTTAACAGAGTTTACATCATAAGCAACTCAAACAAGCAAATTGAAATAATGACGAGTTCCCACGCAGGGGAAGAAAACATAAAGTAAAAAGCTACGCTAAGCTAGAACCGTCCTACTCTAAAGGGTCGGCGATGCTCCTAGAAGATTCAGCCTCCTCATAAGCTAGGATGGTGCATATAATATTCTCTTCAAACATCTTGGCTATACCGTCAATAGCTCCATCTTCTTCCATCAGCATTTTTGGGGGTCCTGGGAATGTTTCTTTCAGTGGAGGAGGGAAAACACTATGGCAACTTCTATTTCTTATAATCCAACCTCTGTGGTTGCCTCGGCCTCCACCTTCACCTCGACATCCTCGGGTACCTCGACCTCCACATTCGCTACGACCTCCTCTATTGCCACAGCCTCCACGCTCTTTGACAAACCCTAAGCCTTTTCTCTTTATAATTCTTCGAGCCTCAATAGGCTTTCGAATCCCTTGTTCATGCAACCCTAGACCACTTCCAAGATTGTACCCATTTGCTAGCATAATCTTCTCTCTTGCCCGGGCCAGCTTGGATAATTCAGGAATGCCCACCCAAGAGCCCACGAGGAACGTGGACCATAGACACCAGCTCGAAATTCTGAAAGCTTGACTCTTCTTTGCACTCGGGTTCCACGTATGGGATGGCCGTTTCTGGTACACCTTGAAGTCTGTCTCCCCATGCACAGTGATGAGTCTATTGTCTACAACAAATCGTACTTTCGATGAAGGCTGGAGGTAACGGCACCCGCTGTGTGAATCCATGGTCTCCCCAACAAAAAGTTGAAGGCGGTTGGTATATCTAGGACTTGGAATGGTACCAAGAAAAGCACAGGACCGATAAGTAATTCCAACTCAATTTCTCCTAACACCTCTTTCCTCATCCCATCAAATGCGCGCACAGTGGACTTAGTTGGACGTATCCTTTCCATCTCAACACCTAAGCGGTGGAGTGTAGCTAATGGACATATATTCAACGCAGAGCCATTGTCCATCAACACTCTAGAGACAACGGTGCTATCGTGCTTTGCTGAAATGTGCAGCGCCTTTGTGTGATCACCTCCATCAGCAGGGAGGTCTTCATCAGTGAAGGCAATCTGATCTTTCAGAAGGATGGTCTCCATGAACTCTTGTAGTTGGGTATCATCAATTGTTTCGGGACATGTATCTTGTTAAGGACCTTCAACAAAGCATTTCGTGCTTTTCGGAGGATTGAATCAACTCCAAGATGGAGATTTGGGTTGGCATTTTTCGTAGTTGATTCACTACGTTAAATTCGCTCATTTTCACCACGGCTAAGAATTCCCTTGCGTCCTCCTCTGTCACGGCTTTCTTTTTGGTTCCTCTGACAGGCGCATAGCAACGACCTGATCGAGTGACAGTATCTACTTCCTTTGTCCCGTAATCCCAGGGTACCGCTTTGGTGTTGAATTCCAAGGGAGGTTCTAGCATTATCACCTTATCCTTTCCTTGAGGTGGCAATTCGATCACGACCGGCGTCAGGCTTTCCTCCAAGATTTCGATCGCTGATAATTCTTCGACTATAAGGTCAATCGTCATTGGTTCAGTGGTTTCCGTCTCGACATCACTAGTGCGATCCTCATCAGGCAATTCTATCACTACCAGGGCAATCATAGTGACCAGCCCCTCCTCTCGTGGCATCGGATCATCCATACCCCTCCATCCATCAGGGACAATGTCCTTAGGATCGTCAAAGAAACTCGAGGCAGGCGAATATTTCACGTAGTAGTCATATTTTCCGCTTGGTTGACCCAATGTATCGAACACTTCACCCTTATCACGTATCTTCCTTAGCTTGTTCACCCTCTTTCGGGAAAGGAAGCTTAGCTTTCTCCACTTCACGGTCACGAGTAGCATCGTAAGATGATGCGCTAATCATGGTTGGTGTTATCATGGGTAGTGGTCTTTGTTCTCCATTAACACTTCGGATTACCCCCATGCCTATCATTTTGCAGATACGTTCTAGTTTTTCCTCCATGGTTATGTCCTCCCCTCTTTCATAGTGCCCAGCTAGCTCGAGAGCCTCATACAATATAGGGACGTCCACCGCAAAGGGTCATTCATTCGCTTGCATTTCCCCAAGAATCATATTCACTTCTTCAGCATGATCGGGCCAAGGGTTTTGTTGCACATTGGGTGTAGCTTCTTTGAAGGTCAACTTTCCTTTATCCAATAGGTGTTGAACTCTCCATTTCAATGTGTAGCGGTTATCGACGTCATGCCCTCTTTCTCCCATGTGGTATTCACATGCCTTGGTCACATCGAACCCCGGGAATCTTGGGGGATTATCTCTAGGCACCTCCTTGGCTACCAATCTCTTTTCGAGGAGGATAGGTAACAATTTTGATAGAGGTCGGGATAGAGGCGTGAATTCCCTTCGAGGGAACTTCTTGCTTCCGTCAAATCCCCGTGACATGTTCCTTTGCATGGCTTTAGGCTTTTGCGAAGGTGTCGACACTGATTTAGGTGCAGATGGCTCTTGGATAAACGCCACTTCGACTGTCGACTCTTTATCCTTCTTTGTTGAGAACTTTTTGCTATTCCCTGTGGATATCCTTCCATCGACTATCGCTCATTCAACCCCTTCACCAACTTCCACTAGTTGTGAAAATGTTTAGCACCTAGAGTACACTAATCCCTGTAAATAATCAGATGGCAAAGTCTTTAAGAAAAGCTGCCTCATTTCTTTCTCACTTAGTGGAGGTTTCACTTGTGATGCCATCGTTTTCCACCTCTGGGCGAATGCTTTAAATGATTCGTTCCTCCTTTTTTCCATCCAAACTAGCTCCTCTCTTGTAGGGACAATCTCAGAGTTGAATTTATATTATTGTAAAAACTCTTTAGCAAGGTTGTCCCATCAAGTGAGCTTTTCAATATCCAGTGCAATAAACCACGACAAGGCAGGACAGTCTAAGCTATCTTGAAATGTATGTATGAGGAGCGGGACATCGTCGGAGTAGCGAGCCATCCTCCTTAAATAGTATTTGAGGTGGGTTATAGGACAGCCGGTGCCATCATATTTTCTTGTGAATTCCGGCTCCTTGAAATTCTCGGGTACTTTCACCTTAGCATATGGGGTTAGCTTGTCCACTCCCTTCATCTTATATCCTTGGAGGACACAAAGTCGCTCCTCCATCTTAGCCAAACGTCTTGCATTTTCTTCGTCGAGCGGATGGCAGATCCTTCCTTTGGAGAGGGATCCAAATTGACGATTACAGGCGTAACAGAAGGGGCTTCCTCAGAAGCACCTTTTTCAGCAGGATCGGTGACATGTGGTTCTCCAGTTGAGGGTGGAGCGGTGATATGTGGCTCTCCAGCTGAGGGTGGAGTGGATCCCGACAAAACGGGAGTAGAGGTTCTGGCTATGGCCAGGGCCGGAGGTTCACCGATTTTTCGGCTTATCTCGGCCATCAAAGCAGTGAGTTTAGCCAGTTGGTTCTCCATGTTGGCCACACGTATGTTGACGTCCTCATTCTCCATCCTGGCTTTTGCGTGAGTATGAATTGGAGATCTTTTCTTAGCCGTGTTGACAGTTGGACGAAAGTAGACAACTTGTTAGTACCTGGACAAAGATAGATAAGCATATATAAGCATTAGGTAATGATTAGGCGGTTGGTCATGACAAAGATCTAATCGCCCCAATTTGTTCGTTTCATTGAAAGCAAGGTTGCTACATAATATAGGAGAAGACATGAGGGAGAACCCCTAAACAAAGAAACTATCCATGACTCTTATCTCCCAATAATTGCGACACGAGACAAACTCTTTAGTATTGTAGTACATATGTGGGCATGGGCCCACTACATATCGCGCTTGACTCAATCTAACTAACGAGTATAGCTTCCGCTCGTGGCAGCCCCACTGACTCGGGTTAACTTCGAGGCACGCTTCTCGGCTTCTTCGAGCTTCCTTTTGAGGCACTTGATCTCGGTTCGGTGGGTGGTCTTTAATGGCACGTCGGGAATCTTCGAGCGTAGGTTCTCTGGAATTTTATGCTTAAGGATGTATTCCATTGAGGCATTGTAATTCTTCTCTTGTCCTTCCAACTCCTCTTCGGGCCATATTAGCTTCCGGATGGCACATATCCCACATTGACTTGACTAACGCAATGGAGTCTTCGTGATCCTGGCATCCATCAGGGAAGTCTATCCTAAGCGGGTCTTATTGAATCGTCGGTAGAAGTTGTTGAACCTCTTGAAACTGGCGGGCAACTCGGGTTGGGTAATACTCAGTAACTCCGGTAATTCCCAACAAAGGAATAGGTCCAGTAAGCCCACACACGGACCGCGCTTCTCGAACTCGAAGCCATTTGGCATGCCATTGAAATCTTCAGGTCCATGGTTGGTCACGAAAGCTAACCATTCAGAATAATAATAATCGGGGTGAACTTCTTCCTATCTTTAAACTCCAAAAAAGGGTGGTGAGAGTCGAAATGTCGTTCATAGTCATCAAGCTACCAAACCCTTTAACGTGAGAGAATAACCAAATTTGCAAGAGTTCAGGAGGAGCATGGAAAGTTTTGTTTTTGTTTTCTTTAAAGCGAGTAAGGGAAAGAAAAGTTTCAGTTAGGATGGCGTTAACAAAGCCCTTTCCCATATATACCTCACGAACTACCCATGCCACAGAAGGGTTAATAGTGTTCCTATAATGTGGAAATAACACGAACCCAAAGAAAGCTAACAGGAAGATCCTATCCTTTTGAAAAGATGGGGCATTTTGAAAAAGCTCGTTTAGGAATGAAAACAGGCAGGTCTTGCGATTAGCTTTCAAAACTTTCCTCACGTCACCCTCCTTAATCCTAAGGAAATCAGATAAGGTCGATGCATGTTCAGTCCCTATAGGTGGGCCAATTAACTCCGACACCAAAGGCTTTCCCATGGCAACACTGTATTCTTCTAAGGTTGGAGTGAGCTCGTGGTCACCGAACATGAATGTGCAAGTTTCAAGACACCAAACATGCACCAACGCTCGTACAACACTATAATGAGTTTCTATTTCTAAGAAGGGAAGTAATCGTCTGACATAGGATCGCACCCAATCATAGCCAGTCGGGTCTAGTCTATCCCACCATGTGCGAAGCTCGGCTTTTGGGGTAGCAATGATGTGAAGCTTGGGTATCCCCATCATATACTACTCACAGTTACGATCAACCTAATTTGCCATGAACCAACCAAAGAAAGAAAGCGAATAAGTAAATTACGAAGGAGAGAATTTGAAAATCTTACCCTACTCATTGAGTAGCAAAGCCAATGACATAGACATACGCATGGACGGTGGTTCAATTTCTACTATAAATGGCTCAAAATGGAGCCATGGGATCACCGGACTGAACCAGTAAGGTCGCGGCTAGGTTGGGTTACCCATGACTCCGGCTTCGTCAAAGAACCGACCCGTGTCGTGCGGTTGCAGACCGGGGTGGGTACCTTTGACATGAAGAAAGAAATTTCGGGGTTAAGGTGGGCGACTCGTACTACGCGGTTGTAGTTGGAGTGGTATCCACCTCAACACCATCCTAGGTGATCCTATGCGGCCCCGAGTCCGGCTGCGGGTTGTGTGTGCTATGGTGTAGTGCAATGCGGGAGACTCATGCATGACAATTTAAAAAAAAACAATCAGCACTTCAAACATGAATAAACCATTCACTCTTATACCCCTACAAAACAAAGGTTAGAAATCATCACCCCTTATAACTCCCATAAACAATCAACATTCGACATGCTATGGATGCATATACTATCTTTGCTACCAAACAAAAATATTTTTGAACAAGATTAATTTTAGCCTAAGTCCTCTAAAGTTTAAAACCAAGTCCCCAGTGGAGTCGCCAAGTCAAGCGCGACCTACCCTCGGGGGAGGGAGCAAGTTTAGGGGTATTGCCTAAAGAACGGGCTTAAAGCCCATGATTAGGCGTGGGCTCTCCCAAGCCCATACCTCGCGTGACATTGGGATATTTTCTATGAATTTTTACAAAAATGAGTTGCCACTAGCCTATTGGGGTCGGCTAGAAACCAAGTGAAGCATGGGAGTATATCTCACTTCCTACGCAACCAGAGAATCTAGGGTCGGGGACGTGATTACACTAATTGGTCAATTAATGCCCTTTCGGTACCTAATCTTGTTCATTTTAACAAAATGATTTTCTTTTTTTTTTTTCGTTAGGCAATTTGGATTAATTTTACTCATCCACAAAACATATTAAAGTGATCATACGGCTGCAATCTAAACACGTACTATTAAACATACCATATGACTACACACATACCATTAAACATAACAATATATACAATCTAAACATGCGATGTAATCAAAATAAATGCATAATTACACTTAAAACAACAACACCTAGCAATTCCTAACCAAATTCTATCATTTTTGGAATTTTCGAATTTTTTTAAATTTTTAAATTTTTTTGAAATATTTTTGAAATATTTTTAAATTTTTTAAATTATTTTTTTCAAAATTTTTAAAGAGAATACTTTTTTAAAAAATTAAATATTTTTAGTTTTTAAATTAAATTTTATTTAAAAAGGTGAACTGGCCGGGTTCGGTTCAAATGGGGGGTTGGCCGAACCGGCCCGACAAAAAAGAGGAAGGCAAGGCCCGACCAGATGGTCGAGCCTTTAATTAGCTGTGGGTTGGGCCCGTCGAATGGGCCTAACCCCTAAAAAAAAAAATCCCCCGCAAGCCCACGACCCAAACTCTCTTTGGGCCGCCGGCTTGTAGGGCAAGGGCTAAGCGGGCTGATTGTAGATCCGGCCCGACTCGCCCCGTCTCCTCCGGTCGCGATTTCCAGTCGTGACCGGAAGGGATGACGCCGTGCCCCGAGCAGCTCTCCGGCTCGGGCGCGGCAGCACCGCCTTGTTACGAGGGGGATGGCTTGGCTTCTAGATGGGCCGGGCGATACTTCGGCAACCAAGATATCGAGTCAAAGCTTGGGGTGTATGGGTGGTTTTCATTTATGCATTTCGACAAACATGTGGCGTGCGAAACAACGTTAAGAGATTTCAGCTCGGCCGAGCCCGAGCGCGCATCCGCACCTTCAATAATGCACACCAGCACAGCAAACAAACCAACAGGGAAATGTGGTGGCCGGAGCTCGCCCGAAACCGGTCGGGATGAGCTTCAGCTGGAACGCTTTCGAAGACGCACTCCAACTGCTAAAAAAAAATGCCTACTTGGGTTCTGCGGGAATGGCGGCTTAGAGATACGTCCACGGCGGCGGCGGTGGCTTGGAGAAACGCCGGCGGCGAAAACAACGACCCGGGAGGCGCGTCGGTGGTGGTGGTACCTCGGAGACGCGCGCCTCTTCTCCTTGTTCCCTTTCGATTCTCTGCACTGTTGGGCTTCAAGGGTTACAACGGTGGTCGGTGGCTGGCCGGCGGAGGTTGGGTGGCAGCGATCGAGGACGATGGTGGCCCCATGCTCCCCTCTTCCTCTCTGTGTTTCTCTTTGTTAAGGCCTCTCTCGGTGTTTCGCATTCTCCCCCTCCTTCTTTGTGTCTGTCTTCTCCCTCATTTTATACCTGGCCAGCAAGCGCGCATGGCCTCTGCGGTTACCAACTTGCCGGCCGAACTACCCCCTCTGACCCGCGGATCACGTTGGCCGCCTGCAACCTCGATCGCCTGTTCCCGGTTGCTACTCCGTTTTTCTGTTCCTTGCAAGTCGTTGCGCGAAGGACAGCAAGAGGGAGACGACAGGTTTGTGCGCGGGCCGGGTTGAAGGGAAAAGGTGGATGGGCCGAGTTAATGGGCCGCGCAAGGGAAAAAGGAAAAAGAAAGGGAGAAAGGGGCCAGCCTAGGGTTTGTCTAAACCCGGGCCGGCTGCCCCTTTTTTTTTTTTTTTTCGAATTTTCTTGTAAAAAAATTTTTTGATAAAATTTTGTTATTGATTATAAGACATAAATTCTCCTAATGTCTACATGTGATGCAATTTTAATGAAATTTTTGTTAAGGGGTTAGAAATCAATCCTCAATTTTTCAATGCAATTAAGAAAAACAAATCGCCAAAATTAGGTGTCAACACCGGTGTCGGGCGAGCTCAAACTCGCCCCTCGCCGGAACTACAGACAAGCTCGAGGCTTGCCTGGCCGGTCACGGCCGTCGCCATGCCGGCGACCGGAAGGAGGAAGGAGAAAGAAAAAAAAAAAAAAAAAAGAAAGAAAAAAAAAAGGAAGAAAAAGAAAAGAGAAAATAAAAATAAAAATAAAAAATTATAATTTCGATTTTTATAAAGTTGAAGAGAGAAGGGAGGAATTATAATGTTTTTGTTAAAGATGAGTTTTTAACCCAACCCATTTAAAAACCCACTTAAGAGCCACCTATCTTAAACCTTTAATTGTGAAACCCATTTAACTAGCTTTTGTTATAAACAAGTGACCCATTTTAACATCTCTAGTCACGGGATACTACAAATGCAATCTCTATCTAAGCAGAAAGATCAAATAATGCTTTCAGAAAATAAGGGCATTGAAATTAATCTCCCATAGAAATGTCCAAAGTTGATAAGAAACCAAATCCTTCCTGATTTATTACGAACTTTTACTGCAAAACCAATGCAAATGGAAATCAACGGATATGAATAGAAACCATATAATTCCTACTCAAAGTTACACGAACTATACGCATGAAGACTTAGGGTTTGTTTGGTAATCACTTTTTTTTTTTGTTTTTTATTCTCTGGAATAGAAAATGAATAGAAATGTTTGCTAACGTCTATTAATTTTTCTATTCCCCGAAATAGAAAAGAAGTTATAAGATGGATTTGGAATAGAAACAATAAATAATAAAAATTACCTTTTTGTTCCTAATAATAGAAATAAATAAAAAAACTATTTTTGAATAGAAATTATTTTCAGAATAGAAATATTACCAAACGCGTCTTTATTCCCATGCAAGTTGTTGAATGACATAAAATTCGACATCTTTATCACTCTCATGAAGCATTGATATGCTCCTATTGGTGGATGGAAAGTTACTTAGCAATAGGACAGAGAAAACCGCGATGAGGCGAGCGAAATGGGATCCTTGCCGGAGGCCGTGAATCTATGGATTGGGAATCACCTCTTGGTGTCTTCGTTCCACAAGGCTGTCTGTGCTTCCATTGGGATAGAAGTGAACGCTTGACGATTGGTGAATATGTCAACCGACAAGCCTCACACATGCTTCGGCTCGTTGACAAGTGCCCCGCATGAAGTCAGGACTAGGGTAGGGGCCCTTCCCCGAAGATGTCGCCGGCCGCAGCAGACAGAGGGGGAGCGTTGGCGGAGAAGTCAGTCGGTGGGGGCGAAGGCGAGGTTTGTAGCCCATGAAGGCGTCGCCATGGAAAGGACTCGAGTGGTGGGCCTGCTAGTCGGGGTCATGGGGGTGCTCTTCGGCTTCGGTGTCCGCGGCGTTGAACGACTCCATTTTCTCAGATTTTCTGTAGCTCCAAACAACATAACAGTCGCGCCTCTCGAGAGAGGAGGAGGAGGTGTTTCTGGTTATCTACTTCTCTTGATTTTTTCCGACTTTGTTCTGGGTTTTTCTGATGTTCGTGTCTCTGCCGTTGTGAAGAATGCCGTCTCTCTCTCTCTCTCGCGCTCGCTCGCTCTTCCTGCTTTGAAGAGGTGACGCGCCAGTGGAGTTTCAGTGGGAACGTGTTGATTTTCCACTGCGATTTGGAAATAAAAAAATGCAACCCACGACGTCGTTTTCAGCCGTTTCGTTATCACGTGATGTTTAGAATTCATTTCCATGGCTATCAACCGTTCGTTTTCAGACCCCCAAAAAGGTAGCCATTTTTGCATGAGAAGCTTCGTAAGGGCAATTTAAACCGGTGAAAATCTTAGAAGGCGATAAGGTGCATACATGGTTTAATTGGTGAAAGAAGTTCTGCGATGATAGTTTCTTTATTTGAAAAAAAAAAAAACAGAGGAATTCTAATAGGATATGAAGAATAGCATCATTTTGTTTGTTTAAGTGCGTCTGACCGGAGAGAAATAGGAGTTCCTTAAAGAAAAAAGAGAATAAATAAAGCAGATCCAAACTTTAATATATATGTTATTTTTAGTACAAATTATTTCGAATGTTTTGCTTCAAAAGTCTCACTTCAAGATCAAAGGGTATGCAAGGAGAAGAAGTCATGAGAAAAGTTCCCAGTATTGGAAAAGATGCAGCATTACGAGCTATTTGTATAAGTGAAACAGAGGGATTTTTCAATTTAGCTCGTCTCCAAAAAATAATTTCCGGCTAATTGTAGACTATTAGTTTCTTAGACATTGAATGGCAGGAAAATCGATGTCCAAATAAAACTAAGACTAAGACCAAAACATTACGTCTATTGCACATGCAAATAAAATGTTAAGATACAAATGTGAGCATTTTCATCCTTCCAAGAATCTCTCGAAAGATGACTGATGAGGATCGAAACATTTATAAATCCATTCAGTCCACGAACCAATAGTTAAGCTTTTGAATAAGTGATGGCAGTGCAATGGCTCATATTAGCTAGGCCAGGCATGGCCCACTAGACTACCGGTCGAGCCCATTTTGAGCTTGGGCCAAGTCAGGCCCATGGGTCCTAGTGTGTTCGATCAAGGCCCAAAATGTTTTTGGATAGGCCGAATCCAACTGCCAATCACATGGGCCCAACCTTAAAGAAGCTCTGGGGTCTCAAGAGGATCATTTGCGTGATATTAAATTAAACAAAGGCAAAATATAAAAATCTACCAAGACAAACCCTCATCTATTTTGCCTTCTCTCTTTACAAGTGGCGGGCAATATTATTATCCTTCGGTTGATGTATCATCTTCTCTCTCTTTCCTATCGACTTACTTTGCCTTTTTCCAAAGGGCAATCAGGAAAATTGTGTGGTAATTTCTAAAAACATCTCCGACTTGCTCTAAATTTTTGGCTCGCTAAAAAAATTCTTAACTATCGCTCTAATCCCAAATCTACCGATACGGTAAAAATCATTATTGATTTCTTTAAAATTATATAAATCAAAACTGATAAGAAATTTATTATTCCTGCCCACACGTTCAAATATCCCTTTTGATTTTTTCAAGATTATTAACATGACCTTGTTTATAGGTTTTATAGGGTGTTGATGAAGACGCTCTGACCCTCTATTGACCCTCTATTGACCTTGATGTCGATGATTTTGAAGAAATTAATAGTGATTTTTAGACGTGTGGAAAAATTTGAGATTAAATTAAAAGTTTGGATTTTTTTAGATAAAAAAAATATGGACAGAATTTGACCTAAAGTAGAGATTTTCTTTTTTAGATAATCATGCCTGAAAAGTGTAACAAAGCGCTAATTTTCCATCTCTTTTCCCTTCTCTTTACATTTGCTTTTTCCAAAAGGGAACCCGAACAAATTTCCATCTTCTCTCGTTTTCCTTTTCTCCTTACTTGGCCTTTTCTCCAAAAGGTGACCACGAACAATATTTCATCTTCTCTCTTTCTCCAAAGGCCACCACAAAAGGTGTACGATAAGGCCACAATTTCCCACTTGCCGACGTCAGTATGCAACCACCATGGCCTTGATAGAGGGGACGAGACAAAGCACGATAGTCGGCCGATGAGTTAAGCAGTGACAACAAAGGCATGGCCATCAATCTAGTGACACCGGAGCATTAGTGGGAAAGGTGTAGGAAGGGGAAGAGAGAGAGAGAGAGAGAGAGGGAAATGAGTCTGTTTGGTGTTTGGTATAAATTTCTCTGAGATATGGAAAATTTGGTCCAGTTATAGCTTTATTGGTTACAATTACCTACTAAATCAATCCGAATCTTTTATTTATATGTTCTTTTACATGTTATTTCACATTCTTTATTTGGTGATATGTGACTGTAAACGTTTTCGATGTATGAATCTCATTTTGAAATTTATTTCATTCTCATGACTTTATCTCAAGCAAAAAAAAAAAAAAAAAATTAATAATTTGGTTATTTTCTTTATTTTCTATTTCCTTATTCCTCCTCCACCGGTCGTCGGGCCTCGACGAGGGCTGTCGAGGGTTGACTTGGCTAGTTTTGGGCAAGGTCGAGCCTCACTGGCCTTAGGTAGAGAAGGAAGAAGGAAAAGAAAAAAAGAAAAAGAAAGAAAAGAGAAAAAGAAAAAGTAAACTATTAAAAAATTCAAGAGGAGCAATTCTATAAAGTTTTTTCACATTCTTAGATTTAAAAATTCACTTTCCTAAATTTATGTATGATATTTTCCTTGATCAAAAGTGTTTTCGGTTAATTAATTATTTTTGGCGAATCAAATGGATAAAAATTTTGAAAACCAATCCCAAGAAAGTATTTTCCCACGAACAAACACACACAACTTTCTAGATCATATTTAAACATTCCCTAATGAGCCGGCTCCTTATCCCCCATATCAAAACTCTTCTATAAGAAGCGACCAAAAATGGGGATGCCGACGAATTCATCACTGCATTAGAAAAGGTTTCGCAGTCGAGGGGACTAGCTTTGCCTCTAATCTTTGACTAGGTCACCCCATCTGGGAATTCATTGCTTCATATAGCAGCAAGCTGTGGGAGTGAAGATGTCGTGGAGCTCATTCTCATTCATTTCCCTTACCTCGTGAGCCGAAAAAACTTCTTAGATGATACTCCGCTTCATGTCGCCGTGCAAGATGGAAGGTTAGAGGCGACAATAAAACTGATTAGCCTGAGAAGAGACTCGGAAATTATATTCTGGAAGAACAAGTATAGTAAATCTCCATTGTATTTGGCAGCTGAAAACGGGCAACATGGGATTTTTTGGCTTCTTTTGCACGCTGCTGCTCAAGATGAAGCTTACGCAGTCAAGATACAGGGCACGTCGCCCGTTTTTGCCACACTAAAGCATTTCAGATCAGGTAATGGATTCTTTTATGTGTAACTCTAGTCCGCAAAAGCATAGATGTAAGTAAATTGCACTGCTTTTTGCTCTTTCTAAAAATTTTATTCGTTCAATTTGGAGTCAAGCATGATAATAGATTTTGGTAAAAAATAAATAACTCCGCAGGAGTAAACAGCAACAGTTTTTTAACGAGTAAATTGCACCAAACATGACAAACGCTATGGCCTAAAATATCAGATATGTTGCAAGAAATTATAAATTTGCTTCCGAAGTTACTTCATGTGCGCGATGAAAACGGGGGGACACCACTACACTCTGCAGCATCGATCGGAGATGTTAACGCGGTGCAGCTCCTGCTTGAAAAGTGCAGTTATCTCGCCCTTCAAACAGACGAAAATGGCTCCTACCCTATTCACATCGCTTTCGAAGGGGGCAACCTCGACACAATCAAGGAGTTGGTGAAAATATGGCCTGACCTGGCAGAGATCAAAAACAAGAAGGGTCAGAATGTTCTTCATGTCGCAGCCAAGGCCGGGAACAACAATGCGGTCCAATACATTCTCAAGGAATGCGGTGGGCCCTGCATCAAGAAGCTGGTGGCATGTAAAGATGTTAATGGGAACACACCCCTCCATTTGGCATCGATGCAAAACCATTGCCGAGTTTTGCTCTCTTTGACAAGGGACAACAGAGATGCCTTGAGGCTTCTGAACAATGACAAGTTGACCGCCCTGGATGTGGCCATGGAATCCGAAAGCATACCGGCGAAATATTCACCGGTAGTGCAATTTTTTGTTGCAGGCTGTATTTACTGCTAACTCAATCAACTGTGCTCATGATCGATGACTAAGTCTCTGATTTGAGGTTTGCAGTTACAAGGACGTGCAATTTTGATTGCTGCTGGCATACCGCAAACCAAAGGTCGAGACATTTGGTCACCAAGAGAACAAAGTTCTGGAGTAAGCAAGTCACCTCGCACCAAAGGGATCAGTGACAGAGGCCACGCTTCGCTGCCGGCATCGCCTTACCTGGTGGATATAATTCTTCCAGTGATCGACACCGAGGAACAGCGATCCTGCTGCACAACAGTGTTTCAGCTTTTCATGATTTCTGAAATCTTAGCCACGTACAGCTCCATCCTTGCGGTCACAGTCCTCATCTGGTGTCACGCTACAGATTAGTCCATAGCAGAGCAAGCTCACCTCACGGCAGGGCCATTATTGTTTGTGCCTCTCACCGGCATGTCAGTGGCATTTTTGGCTGCCGTACTTGGAGCAGTGAGCGAACTCACTTGGCTCTGGATCCTTGTTCTGTGCATCACGGTTCTTTACTTTGCTGCTCATAATTGTTTTAGAAGCCTTGATATTCCCATTCTCCAAGACTGCTATGCTTACCGTGTCCCTTTACTATCTGGTTCCGGCCCTACCAGGATATGCAGTCCCGCAAATAGTCAAGATGCACTTGCGAGCTTATCTAAATAGGGGCTTCCGTTATTATTCATTCTTTTGGGGCGGATAGATCTCCTGATACTTCGTTTAATTTTTAATTTTTATCTTGGGAGGATTGGAAGATTTTACCCTTTCATTTGCTGTCGAGTAATACCTTGTATGTATTTTTGTAGTGTACGATGAGTATTACAAGGAAATTACAAATCCTCCCACTTAAAAGTCCAAATCTTAATCAAGGCATCTTAAAAAGAAAAAAAGGTTAGAAGGCCTTTGTGCATTTTAATTTCATTTCGTTGATTATAATTCGTTAATACCACAAAAAATCATAAACTACCCGAATTTTTTTTTTTCGTGTCACTAAAATTGTTAAATTTGATCATTGTAATACAAATAT
The DNA here is from genome assembly GCA_014182585.1 of Eucalyptus coolabah. NCBI lineage: Eukaryota > Viridiplantae > Streptophyta > Magnoliopsida > Myrtales > Myrtaceae > Eucalyptus > Eucalyptus coolabah. The sequence continues at coordinate 11,389,560 of CM024630.1, read as the reverse complement.
CTTTAAAAACAAAAATTGTGTTATAAAAAATCCCGAACTTATATTAGTATGAAAAAAATACAATAGGTGGAATTAAAATAGAGAGTATAATGTCACACGTATATAAGTCAGAAAGCCATTGTTTACTTATTAGAGTTAACTTGTTATATGGCTTTCTCAAATTTATTAGTTTTGATCGGAACAAACAAACTGTGTCGTGTTGCAAATATTTTTCCAACACATACAATTGATTCTAAAGGTCAATCGGAATGGAAACAGCCTGGTAGGAGTGGTGGCGATACCATACCAGCGGCAAGGCAGAAGCGTGACCGGTGGTGCTGCAGCGTGGTAGTGGAGGCAGCCGCCTTCCATTTTGGAGAAACTCCGCTCTCGCGCAGTCACTAGTCCAAAGCTTGAGGTCACCACCACCGAGTCAGAGATGATCTCCATCTTGAACAGGTACTTCTTGAAACAGAGTCCAACTTCGTTGTTCCATTGAACACCTTCCTTGCAAACTTGATTTCCCCTCCACAGTGCCACCAGTGGCAATGGAAGTTGGAAGACAGCGAGAGGATGGAAGAAATTAAAACGAAACAAAGATAAAAGAAAAAGGGCAAATCAGGAAGGAATCGAAAGGTCATATCAGTTTGCATAGATAGAGCCAGATAAATGATAATTCTCAGGAGTCTAGCACAAGGTTACGTGGTGAATTGCCTTGATCTGGCAGATTCCTTCAAGGTTCGGCCATGTTCAATGGGAAACATGCATTTCTATCATCCCTTTCACACCTCCTTGACAAGCTCATCGAAGTCATATGTACTCCCGTATAGTCTAACAAAACACTGCACAGACCTCGATGTCTACAATAGTCCGACCATTCAAAAATACTCGGCCAATAGCATTGCCTTCATAATCTGCGAGTCGAGACACCTTCGATAAATGATCACCATGTAATCAATTCAAGCATAACCTACAAAGACAAATGAAATCAACGGTTTCTTTGTTAAAGCATAACAAGCAGAAGAAGGATATCACAAGGCGGTGAATAGCAGATGCTTCTCAGCCCTTGACATTGCCAGAAAGGCTTGAAAAGAGGCGATCCTTACCGGAAGGAATGACCGTATTTCTTTTTGTAGGCGATATATAACAGCTTGTAACGGCTTGCCCCAAGTATCTCTTGAATTCAGTCGTTCCTAAAGCAAGAGATACAGAGATTGGGTGTGCACTGATATAAGGATGATCAAGACTTAAGCCTGTAGACTTGTGGTGGTTACGCTTTTTGCGAAATACAATTTTTCGCAGCAATGTCTACTTTTCCTCAAAGTGATAACTGGTCAGCTATATAGTAAAGCCTTTAGCACAATGAGATATCTAAAGGGACCTTAGGCTATTAGGGATAGGCACAGAGTCAAAATTTAGATGTATAATGATCGAAAAAACAATAATTTTTTCTAAAAACTTTCTTTATTACTTGGAGGTAATCCAACTCCTTTTTTTCGTTTTCTCCCTTTCGGTCAGGGAGTTAATTTGTTGCCTTTCACTGATCATAAGGTAGTGATATCATCTCTATTTTTCCAAAATTAAGCAAAGTCAGCTACTAAAGAGCCAAAAGACTAACGAACATATATTATACAAATTTGACGTTAGGTATAAAAAATCTTTTAACCACTGTCAATGTCTAACGACTAAATATTCACATATTTTTAAAAGACTTGTTAACAAGTACCTCTAAGATATTTATTAATGATTCTTAATAAGAAAATATTTCGGCTTCCAATATATTAAGTATACAATACCCCAAAACATCCTACGTAATCCTATCTGCCCAGGAACATATTAATCTAATAAGCCACACCTTTCTCATGACGATAAGTTATGGTTAGCCATTTATGAGCACCCGACCTATGAGAAGAATCACATGTTTAAAACGTTGGGGATTAAAAGAATAAAAGACAATTGGAGGAGAGCGTCCCGAGAAATGGACAATGAAAGATCGGCGAATAGTAAACAATAGGGACATAGAAAATTAATTACATTAGTTAATATATATAAGAATTGGCTTATCAATCCATTCATCGGCACACTAGTTGTTGATCAGCCGAGGAGCCCCACTATCTTTGTTTTCTTTTGAGTTCAATCTCTCTCTCTCTCTCTCTCTCTCTCTCTCTCTCCCCCCCCTTCCACCCTCCACGCCAGACCTCAGCACCAACGCATCACCACCTCTCGGCCACCCTATAGTACACGGCCTCAAGATGATTGAGAATCCCCGCCCCTCTGAAAGTTTTGAGGTACAAAAGATGGTGTGGCTGTCACGCAGGGAGCTAACATGGAAAAATTTCCAAATGGGCCAAGTTGGGCCAGTGTAAAACCCTGTGCCAAAGGCCTACACTTCTTTTCTTTTAATCAGCAAAGCGATGACTGAATATTTTCAGTCTGTTGCCTGTGGGTCGCTAAGTCGGGCAACGAAGAGGGCGTATCGCCAGTTTGATGAGCCCCGTCATTGTTTCGGACATTCCTGCCGTCAGGGCTTAGTAGACTTTTGTGGCGTCGCACCCCGAAACCAATAGAAATGGGGCAATCACAGGGGCGTCTTTTCCGGCTGAAGGACAGAACCTCAAACGGAGACCAATAACCTATTGTCAAAATATATATCTCCATATATATAGATATATAATAAACCAATAGGTTGAATACAATATTAAAGGTTCCATAATTTATTTTAAAAAAATTGTGCATTTCCAACTAACAACTAAATCTAGCAAACTCATCTTAATCATATACAGCTAAAAAATGTACGACTAAGTCTATACCCAAAAATCCCCGATCAAAATGCCCTTGTGAAAATATAAATGCTCTCGTCCTATTTACGACTACCTGAAAAATAAAAAACAAGTAAGACGAATGGATAAGTAACCATAACTTGGTGAGTAATATAAATCTCTTTTAAGCAAATCAACTGTGCACTATGCATGTTTAATACACAAAAACGTAACTCATTTACACCAAATCCAAAACATAACAAATTTCAAGATAAAAGAAAGTTATATATTACTTCAGCACAATTATATTCATAGCAAAAAATACCTATTTAATCAATAATATCAAAAAGTGTAATGGTTCATTTCAGCGATCAATTTCATTAAATCACACATCAATAGTCCCATCCGTCAACCATCCTATGTTCAAATATTTAATCATGATCATGCTTACTATCCGTGAAAGGCGATTAAGATTTCCTGTCTTGACTATGTCTTCATATATATTGCCGATGGCCACTCACATTGATCTCCTAAAATTAGTATACATACATATAATCCCTCAATGGGCTCATAAAGACACTAAGTATCAACACAAACTCCTAACATCATCCTCCAAAATCCACAAAACCAATCTAGAATCTGTCATAAATCAATTTTACAAACCAACACATATAATCTTTCACAACTCACTTCATCGGTTAGAATATTCTTCCATAAAGTATTTCTCAAATCTTTTCACGAGTTAGCTTAGCTCATAAATCGATTCACAATGTAGTACACTTAACCTTTTCAAGAAAGATTTATCAAACTATCTCACAATAACAATAAAAGCAGTAAACGTTCCATTCAGCTTTATGCAACAAATATGCTCTCTTTATATATCGAATCACTATTACTTCATGTTAACGCCTAAATTTTTCCTATTTATTTAGGGCCTAATCGCATAGAAAATTAGGAATTAATCATACAACAAATGATTTTCATTAAAGTGCATTGCATATAGACATTAGGAACATTTGCATCACTAGTATCAATTATTAAAATTTTTATAAAAATTTAAAAATTCATTAATTTTTTTAAATTAATTAATTAAAAAAAATGAAAGACCAAACCGCGGCAGGGCCCCTTAGCCTAGCCCCTCTTTCTTTTCCTTTTCCTTTCTTCCTCTGCACGGCCCGGCCCATTTCTTCTTCCCTCTTTCCCCGGCCCAGCTCTCTTCCCTCTTCTCCTTCCCTTCTCTCATTTTGGACTTCGGCTTAACGACAGCCGACGAGAGGACGACATCCGATGAAAAACGGAAGGACGGTGAGGGAATTTAGTGCGGTTTGGGCAGGCTGGCGGCAGCTGCCATCGTGCTGGAGATAGAGAGAGGAGTTTAAAGGGGAGCCGAGGGGAATTTTTTGGGGTCTTCGGCCGAGAAACGAGAGGGAGAGGGAAAGAGCGAATCCGAGAAAGCGATTGAGAGAGAGCGACTGAGAGAGTAAAACCAGAGGACGAGAAGGAGTTCTCCGGCAGCTTGGCCACGCTTGAGCCCCGTCCGACGACTCTCGGCCGACGTCCTCGAGTCTGCATCTCCCCTTTAACACTGCATCAAACCTCCGGTGAGTTTCTTTTTGGTTCGAGCCGCCTTTCCCGATGATCTTGGCTCAGAGACATTGCAAAGCAGTCGGCCATAGCTCGACCCATCTCATGCTCGCCCTATAACCTCCATCTCCGAGTCGAGTAGAGATTTCGGCAGTCGAAACTCATTACCATGAACTCCTTTTTGCCTCACCCTGTTCTGTTTTAAGAAAGAACCAACTCAGTGTCTCTAGTTCTTGAGCGTTTTGTTTTTAACTGAGTTGTTGCTTGATGTGGAGCATTCCCTCGTGATTTTTCTGGTCTAGACCCGAGTTCGAGTTCTAAAAATGTTCAATATCTTCCGTTCTCACCATATGTTCAAGAGAATGCCCGAACTAAAACCGTTCATTTTAGTCCCGCATTCCAACTTGTTCCTACGATTTGTAGATGTGTTTTGCCCGGTACAATGTGTAATATCCAGACTTTGACCCGGTCAAAAGCGAAAGACAAAAAAAAAAACGAGAAAAGAAAGAAAGCTGAAAAGTCAGAGAAAACGGGAGTTGGGGGGGGTGCGTATCTCAGGATAGAGAGAGCCCGAGCGCTTGTGCAAGAAAGGAAAAGGGGAGAAGAAGTGAGGAGGAATAAGAGAAGAAGAAAGAAAGGGAAGAGGAATAAGAGGGGTTTCTCATGTGTACGCTTTTGGAACCTTGCCAAGCCGACTGGATAACGTAATGCAATGCCCAGTAAGGCTCACGCCTCTCGCTCGTCCAATTGAGGTGGTTTCCGGAAATAGGGCTAAAATTTGAAATCATGTGGAAATCGAGCCGCGAAATTCAATTTTTGAGTTATGGAGCTTTGGGATTTCTTGGGAGGTTTATGGCGTTGTAGAGCCGTGGATTTTGATGGGAGTTGTTTTTAGCGCAACGGTTTCATCGAAAGAATAATTTAGGATTTTGCGGCAAGTTTCAAGTAGAATTTAGGTTTGAGTTTTCACTTTGGATGACCAATTTGTTAGTGCGTATGAGTCGTTTGTTAGCATTCAGTTGTAGTTTAGTCGTTTCATAGAGGTAGAGTTTTATTTAGTTTTAATGCCAATTCTCGTTCAATCGATAGGGTTACAAAATCATCGGCCTGTTTACCTACGCGTTATTTGGTTTGGTTTGGATGTTCTTGGGTGAGTAGTGCTATCGCTTCTTTGAAGTTGTAAACTCATATTTTAAAAATGAAAAGTATGAGCTATATCATGTGCAAATTGTGATTTGTCTAAAAGGAAAAAATAATGTTCGTGACATGCTTGATGCATAAGTTTGAATTATATAATTATTACTTTTTATTCATTTAAGAATGGTTTGTGAAACGTCTTATGGAAGGTGTTTTGAAAGTTTAAATGTATGTATTGCGTTGAGGATTGATTTATGGAATGGATTCTTTAATGATTTGGGATTCTATTTGGTGAATAAAGGGAAATTTGATATATTTTGGGTTTGGAGAACCTTGTTGTAAAAGAATTGATTTGCAAAAGGCTTGTGAAATCAATTGTGATATGGACTGGTAAAGGAATAAGTGTTATACGATAACATAGTTTTGTGAGAATTAGGAACTACCTCTAGAGTTTTGTGATCGAGAGCTAAGTACTACACGATAATGTAATTTCATGAGAACCACCTTTAGAGCCTTGTACAATTAATATATGTTAATCAAGGACTAAGTGCTACATGAGAGCCACGGCTAGGACCTTATACTACTTAAGAGCTAAGTGCTACATGATAACATGGTCTTATGAGAGTCGCCTTTAGGGCCTCAAGATGTGAGGTGCTTTGAGATGTGATGTGCACGGAGATGTGATGTACTTTGAGAGGGCATGTGCTTTGATGTTTTATAAGATTGATCAGTGAAATGGACCATCGATGTGTGTTTTGTATAAGATTGATCAATGTACTTGACCCTTGATGTTTATTATGATTTTAATAAGTATTGTCGCGACCTACCCCTCGGGGGGAGGGAACAGGTTTAGGGGTATTGCCCAAAGGACGGGCCTAAGACCCATGATTAGGCGTAAGCTCTCCCAAGCCCATACCCCGCGTGACATTGAGATATTCTTAAGAGATTTTGGATCAAAGGAGTCGCCACTAGCCTATTGGGGTCGGCTAGGAACCAAGTGAGACATGGGAGCGTACCCCACTTCCTACGCAACCAGAGAATCTAGGGTCGGGGACTTGATTACACTAATTGACTAATTAGTGCCATTTCGGTACATAATCTTGTTCATTTTATCAAAATAATTTTTAGCAGGCAGCTTGAATTGATTTTATGTTTATCCATTAACATGTGAGGTGATCTTGCAGGTGCGCAATCATTAAAATAATAATCATAGCTACCAAGATCCTAATTGCTGTAAAATTGAGCACGTGCGATTAAACATCCACGAACGTAATCGAATATACAAATTAAACATGCAATAAAATCAAGGTACAAGAAAAGAAAGGCGCAATTGCACTAAAAAGGCAAGACACAACAATTCCTAACCAAACCCTAAGTTCTTTTCTCTTTTTTTTTTTTTTTTTTTAATTTTCGAAATTTTTAATTTTTTAATTTTTAATTTTTTTAAATAAAATAATTTTTTTAATTTTTTAATTTTTCAATTTTTTAATTAAGAAAAAGGTCAAATTTTTTTGAATGCTTTATGAGTTTTTGAATTTTCGGAAATATTTTTGAATATTTTTTGATTTTTTGAAAATTTTTGAATTCTTGAAATTTTTAATATATTTTTTTATCTTTAATATTATTATAATCGGATAAGGGGTTCGGAGCGGGTATATCCGATCCGGCCATTGACCCGACCTAAAGCCAGATTCGCCCTTTTGGATAAAAAATATATCATTTTCGATTTTTCAATTTTTCAATTTTTTTTTATGTTTAAAAAAATTCTTTCTTTTGTCTTTTCTCACTGCATCGTACTGTGTTCTTTTCCTGCACCTCCTGTTCAACAGCCATTCCCGATGCCCACTTTTCATTTTATAGTTTTTCTATTTTTCTTTTCTTTTCTTTCTTTTGATTGATTTTTTTTTGTTTTTTTTGGTTTTTTATTCTTTCTTTCTTCCCTTCTGGCCCTTTCACCGAACATCCCCATCCATTGCCTTTCTTTCCTTTTTTTGGGGTTTTCCTCTTTCGTTCTTTTTTTTTTATTTGCTGGTTCTCCTCTTTTCTTTGTTCTTATTTTTTTATTCTTTTTGTCCTTTTCCCTATTTCGGTTATTCTACTGCATCTTCTCCTTCCTAAAGCTAACGCCAATCCTACAACTTCCTCGCCGGAGCTCCTTCCCACCGAATCTCATCCGCACACTAATGACACGGCCTTGAACAATCGGTGACCCTTCCATCGCCCGTCCACCGGTAGTTGCTATCCCACGGAAAGATGAACAGGCGCAAAAGAACAACAAGAAGACGAGGAATGGAACACGGACACTACTGAACAGCCGAACTCCTTAGATATTAAGGAACTAAGTCAACATCAAGAAATGTTCAGATTCAGCCATAACAACAATGCAACCTAAACGAAATCATGCTCAATGATCCATAAAGGATTCCTTTTACGCAAGAAAGGAGCATACTCATTCCAAATGATCCGAAATTCACGACTTAATCCACGTTAACTTAGTTCAAGCGTTTTATCAAACACGTGGTGGGCACTGACTCGGGATGAAGTTATTAACTCCTTTTTGGACCCACTCGAGTCTAGACCTAGAGAAATCATCAAGAAACGTGCAAGATCAACCACATCAACTTACTTAAACTCAGCGTGCATATAGGCTAACAAAAGGAACAAGACTTGGCTTTCGGTTAGACCAAAACAAGGAGGAGCAGCAAGGGTTCGTGCGAACAAGCATCTCATCACGGAGTTCCCTACCCAACTCGAAGATGGCGGAAGCGGGCTTACTTGCGACAAATCGAGCTATAACTCGACACTTTGGCATCTTCGAGCTGAGATCCTCGGGCAAGCGAGGTTTAATCCAAGTAAAGAAACTCACCGGTGACGCCGAGATCCGTGGGCGAAAGATGGTATGCTAGAGGGTACTGGCCAGAGGTCGTCGAAGATGGTTCGAGCGTGGCCGATCTACTAGAAAACTCCTTCTCGCTCTCAAGTTTCACTCTCCTCCTCCAAGTCGCTCTTTGTCTCTCCCTCGCTTTTTGGTGTTTTCTCCCCCTCCTTTTTTTTACCAAGCCCCCTCTTCTCTCTATAAATCTGCCGTAGGTTGCCCCCTTTTGGCATCCCTCCAGAGTGGTTTTGAATGGCCAACGAAGCCAGCTGCCTTTTCCTTCCATCTCCATCTCAAGACTGTCGTTAATCAGCCTCCTCTCCCCTTTGTGTATGTGCTCGCAGCTATTTCGGTTCTTGGGGGCGAGTTAATGGTATTTTCGGCTAAGATGGTAGCAAGCTCTTTTGGGTTTTGACAACCGCAGGCATCGCCATGCTGCAGCCGTGTGTTTTCGCTTCCCCTTCTTCTGCTCTGTCTCCTGCCGCTCCCTCTGTTCTATTTCTTTCTTTTTTGCAGGTCTTCGAAGACCGACACGAGAGGAGGAAGACCCTCGCTCGGCGGGCTAAAAGGGAAAAAGGGGGTTGGGTTGGGCCCAATGCATGGAGAGAAAAGAAAAAAGGTGGGCTGTTGTTGTTTCTTTTTTTTTTTTTTTTTGATTTTTTTACTTTTTGATTGATTTTTTTTTTTTTTTTTTTGTAAAAATAGGTGTCAACAGCTACCTCTCTTTGAATGTAGCTTCGAAGATGTTGCATTCAAAGACAAAAGACACCTAATTTATTTCAATGGTAGAAGGACCCTGAGTGCACAAGCACGTATCAGGTCGACAAAAAGGACTCATAATTATGGATGTGTGTCTTGTCGATAAGAGGAAGACTTCGGGATACAGAAACTCTCCGGGTCATAAAAAGAGAAGACTCGGGGATATAAAACTACTCGAGTCATAGGAAGAAAGACTTCGGGCTACAAAGCTCTCCGTCACCGGGTTACAAAGCACACCGTGTCATAAGAAGAAGGACTTTGGGCTACAAAGCTCTCCAGGTTACAAAAGCTCTCCGAGCTACAAAGCTTACTGTGTCATAAGAAAAATGACTCCAGGCTACAAAAGCTCTCTAGGCTACAAAGCTCACCGTGTCATAAGAAGAAGGACTCCGGGCTACAAAGCTCTCCGGGCTACAAAAGCTCTCCGGGCTACAAAGCTCACCGTGTCACAAGAAGAAGGACTCCGGGCTACAAAAGCTCTCCGGGCTACAAAGCTCACCGTGTCATAAGAAGAAGAAGAAGGACTGAAGTCTCACCGTGTAACAACGGGTTTCGACCAAGTTAAAATACATGGTTTGAGGAAAAGCCATGAACCTTTGGAGATGACTTGGTTTAAGGTTAACCATACCTTTGGGTTTTAGGGATGCGCCCGCTAACTCCTTGAAACTACATGGCTTCACTGAAGAATCCTGTCAAACTCAGCTTGAGCAAATGTTATTAGGGACGTCATCAAGAGACATATTGGCAATATTGTAGCATTAATTGAACAAGCTAATCAAGCTAAGTCCGACTGTTTTGGAAAAAACATTTAATTTCAATCAGCATCATGTGGCGCAAAATTGTCATATTACTTGTGGATATATCATTAATCATCAAATTCTCTATGAGTCAAGTTCTTATCAAGACGATCACGACTTGTGAACAAGGCTCATTAAGCATGTCAAACTAGAGATTCTTAGTCAGAACAGGCTTCTCACGCTCTTTCAATAAAATGGCTGCTTGATCATATCCGTTCATGTGGGAGATAACTCGGTTGCTGAGGGTACCTCACATAACCCGAGATCAAAGGCTTTGAAACATTCGCGATGAGCATAGTATGATCGATCAAGAAGGTCTTTTGAAAAAAAAAAAAGAAACCGCAATATAGGCTCGTTTAGGGCTTACATGAAGGAATTATGGCCTTGAGGCCAATAGGGAACACTTGTTGCTATTTTCGTCGGGTTTACAAGTCGAGAACTTGAAAGATAAGACAAGATATGATTACTTCCACTTCTTCAAGCAATAGTTTCTTCGTGGCATTCTCATTTTCACTCGAACCATCCCAATCAAAAGAGACTTTGGAAGAGGGTTGTAATGTTGGCTCGGGAAAGGCTTGAAAGGCTTAACATTTTCAAAGGGGTTTTTAAGAGTCAGTGATCATCATAGCATCATGACCGTGTCATTCGATCTTTCGAAGTCACTTGGCTTTTGAAACAGAGCGCATCTCGAAAGTCCCTTGATTCACCATTTCTGTATGGAGGTTTGCTCTTCTCTAATTTCCTTTGCACTTGCGATGATTTTTTTTACTCAGGCACTTGGACTTTGATAATTTTTTTCATAAGATGCAGCCTTTTGGCTTTCTCTTTCTCTTTTTTTTTTACAGGCATTGACCTTGCTTTTACTAGGTACACTGCTTTTTCATGCCCCCTAATTTGTCGAACTTTTTTTTTTCTTCTTTGAATTTTTATAGCTCTTATGACTTTCGAGATATTTTTCACATTTTCTCGTGATTGTCAGTTGTGTTTGGTCAATTCTTATGCCTTGCCCCAGTGAAGGGAGATGATCACCGCTCGAGGTTTAGAAATGAATAATCATGCCCAAATTGGTTAAAACAATGGATATCGGTGTTTGGTTAGAGAAGGAAATGCTCTTCTTCACTTTAGGATGAGTCAAGCTCTAATGAGAATTCCTTTGAAGCTATCACCAGAAGATTAATGCAAGTGAAAGTAATAGAATATTTCTCAATCTTTCGTTCTACAACGTGATCATAACCTCTATGCTGCCCCAATGTAGGGTTGTTCTTGCCAATGGTACTTTGAAGTATCATCTTTTTTTTTTTTTGGCCCAAAGTGATAACAAGAGATTAGTGCAATGCTTGGGATTGATGAAGGGAACGCTTTGTCATTTTGATCTTTGTGCTCAATGCGAATGAATCATTCGTCCTAAGAGAAGGTCGATTTTCACTCAGCTCTCGAAAGTGTCTGGAGGATGTGTCTGGAAATGGGCTTGCCTTTCTTCATCCTAAGTACTTCTTGTTTGGCATGGTTAACCTTTTACTCTTTTGCCCAAATAAGGTCATTTTTACGAGCCATTTTCTTGAGGGTCGCAGACGTGAAGCGTGCAGAGTGACACCAAAGAATAGGTCATGCGAATCATGTCATGCATTTTTGTTTTTGTCCTTATTCTTTTGTTTGTTTGTTTTGCCCCCTTTTTTATCGTCTCAACTTACCTTTCAAAAGAGACATTCAACCTGTTGTGCGAAGACTTGATGGATTCTTGAGTTGGTTCTTTCCCTTACCATTTCCTCGTTAGACGGTAGGATGCCTGAAACACAAATAGATATGCGTGTATGCAACATATGCATGATATCTACAATGCTATACATGGTGCTATGCGACTTGAATTGTGCGTGAAGTGGCCCCTCGGCCTTGATTTCATTCATGGAAAATACTTATTGACTGCATCAGCGTTTACAGGTCTAGGTAATTCACTGCCATCCATTTCAACTAAAATCATGGCACCACCAGGAAGAATCTTCTTAATGACATATGGTCCTTTGTAGTTCGGGGTGAATTTACCATGAGGATCTGGTATGATCGGAAGTACCTTCCTCAACACCGGTCGTTGACTTCAAAATGTCTAGGACGCACCTTTCGGTTGAAGGCTTTTGCGACTCATCTCTGATAGCACTGACCATGACACATAGCTTGCAATCTCTTCTCGTCGATCATGTTTAACTGCTCATGCCTCTGTTGCATCCACTTAGTCTCATCAAGCGTAGATTGACAAAGGACCCTTAAAGAAGGGACTTTAACTTCAGCAGGCAAGACCGCCTCCATCTCGTATACGAGAGAGAAAGGACTTGCCCCTGTGGAGGTGCGGATAGAAGTTCGGTAAGCCATTAGCGCGTAAGGGAGCCTATTGTGCCAATCACGATAATTTTCAGCGGTCTTTGATAAGATTTTCTTTATATTCTTGTTCGCCGCCTCCACTGCTCCATTCATCTGAGGACGGTACGGTGACGAGTTCAAATGCTTAATTCGAAACTCACCGAACAAACCATCCACGACTTTGTTATTCAAATTAGTGCCGTTGTCGGTAATGATCGCCTCCGGCACCCCGTAACGAGCGATAATGTCACGACGAATGAACTTTGCCACATTCTTGGCAGTAACATTAACATACGAGTTGGCCTCGATCCACTTGGTAAAATAGTCTATCGCCACCAAAATAAATCGATGCCCATTTGAAGCCTTGGGATTAATGGGCCCGATCACGTCAATTCCCCACATTGAAAAGGGCCAGGGTTGAGACATTTGGTGAAGTTCATTTGGAGGGGCATTTATCCTATCTCCATAAATCGCACCGGTGACACCGTCGTATGTGCTGAATGCGATCGGACTCCATGGTCAGCCAATAGTAACCAAGCCGCATGATCTTTCTCGCCAAGAAGTGTCCGTTCATATGGGGGCCGCACTCCCTTTCATGTATCTCTTTCATCAAACGGTCAGCTTCTTTAGCATCAACACACCTTAGCAATATTGAGTCAAGGACCTTTTATAAGGACGTCTCCACTAGCGAAGAATCTTGATGCCGCTTTATTAAATGTTTTCGTTTGCCGCTTCACTTCCTTCGAGGAATTCACCTTTTGCAGATACTTCAAGATGTCATGATACCAAGGTTGTCCGTCCGGTTCCTCTTCAACCGTCATGCAATAAGCCGAGCGCCTGACGATTTCAATTCTCAACGGTTCAATGTCCAAGCCTCCAGCTACTTGCAACATCGAAGACAAGGTAGCTAGGGCATCGGCGAACTGATTTTGAGACCTTGGTAAGTATTCGAATGATATTTCTTGGAATTCTTTCGTCAACTCTCCAAGGAACTCATGATACGGATCAATTTAGAATCATGTGTTCACCATTTGCCTTCGGTTGTAAGATGATAAGGGTTGAATCACTGTAAACTTGCAACTTCCGAATTTTCATATCAATGGCGGCTTGGAGGCCGAGAATGCATGCTTCGTATTTAGCAATGTTATTTGTACAAGGGAACGTCAATTTAGCAGCGACGGGGTAATGTTGTTCATCCGGGGAGATAAGAACTACCCCAGTACCCAACCTGGCTAAGTTAACCGCACCATCAAAGTACACCATCCATTTGTCGCTTGATACAAGTAAAATTCGCTCTTTTGCATCACTATCCCCATCAGATGCTTTGGACCTCTTGGAATTTTCTGCCAACATATCTGCTATTGCTCGACCTTTAACAGATTCTATCCCGGCTCGAACGTCAAACTCAAAAATTAAGATTTGCCACTTGGCCAACTTGCCAACCAACGCCGGCTTCTCTAGGAGATACCTGATAGGATCATTTTCGGTCACCAACAAGATTCGGTGATGAAGTGTGTACTGTCGTAGCCTGTGCAAGGCCCAAATTAAAGCCACACAAGTTCTCTCAACTTCTGTATAGTTCATCTCAGAAACAGTGAATTTCTTGCTCAAGTAGTATATTGCGCATTCTCTCCCATCGTTTGGTCTTTTCTGGGCTAGCATAGCTCCTAATGACTCATCATGTATGGTTAAGTACAAAATCAAGGGAATTTTGGGGAGAGGGGGCACTAAGACGGTGAATGAGTGAGATAATGTTTTATCTTCTCAAAGGCACCCCGGCACTCGGCATTCCACTCAATCTTTGCATTCTTTTTCATGAGTTTGAAGAATGGTTTTGCCGTTTCAGACAACTGACAAATGAACCTCGCCACATAATTAAGTCGTCCCATCAGGCTGCGGACTTCTTTGACGGTATTCGGGGGTCGTAAATCACAAATGGCTTTAACCTTCGATGGATCAATCTCTATGCCCCTACTACTAACCATGAATCCTAATAGTTTCCCAAATTTCGCTCCAAAAACGCATTTTGCGGGGTTGAGGCGCAACTTGAACTTCTGAAGACGTTCGAATAACCTTCGCAAGACTTTAACGTGATCTTCACCACATCTCGATTTCGCAATCATGTCGTCGACGTATACTTCGATTTCATTGTGCATCATGTCATGGAATAACGTGACCATGGCTCTCTGATATGTTGCCCCAGTATTCTTTAAACCGAAAGGCATCACTTTGTAGCAGAAAGTTCCCCAAGGAGTTATGAATGATGTTTTGCTCCTGTCTTCCTCCTTCATACGGATTTGGTTATATCCAGAAAAACCGTCCATGAAGGAGAGTAACTTAAATCCCGCCGTACTGTCAACCAAGACATCGATATGTGGGAGCGGAAAGTTGTCTTTAGGACTTGCTTGATTCAAGTCGCGATAGTCAACACACACCCCGATTCGCCCATCTTTCTTCATTATGGGCACGATATTTGCTACCCAATCAGGATAACGAGTTACTTCGATAAAGTCTACTTTCAATAATTTCATCACTTCTTCCTCAATCTTCTTGGACAACTATAGTTTAGTTCTTCTAAATCTTTGCTTCTTAGGTGGCATATTGGGATCCGTTGGTAAAGCATGTTCCACAATTTCAGGATCCAATCCCGGCATGTCGGCATATGTCCAGGCGAACACATCTTGATACTCTTTCAGAAGATTAGTCATCCTTTCTGCCTCTGATTCTGAGAGACATGCCCCGATCTTTATCTCTTTGACATTCTCTGCATCACCCAAATTTATGGTGATTGTTTGCTCTTTAGTCAACGGCTTCAATTCTTCGTGTCGATTCCATTCGCGCTCGATCCCCTTCCGATCGTCGTCGTTGATGTCATCGGAACCTGAGGGACTTTCTTCATGCATATCTGAGTCACATGCGTCCTTATCATGATTATGCATAATGTAATGCCTGAGATGCGATGATGTGAGTTAGAGTAATGTCAACAACAAAGACAATGCATGTCATTTTCAAAAGTTTTCAAAGTATTTTTGTAAAAATTTCAAGAACTCATCCTCATATCCTCGGATTTCCTCATTCTTGCGGAATAGTCAAATAAGGGAGCATGTGGAGGCCTAGGCCTCAGCGACCATCATAGGATTAGTTTGACGTGCTTCCACATGTCCTTAATAAAACATGTGTCTATTTTATTGAATGACGAAAAATAAGGCCGTATTTTAACACACACCACCATCGACCAACGGCTCAAGATCGAGGCTGATTATAGTTCAAGTTACAAATGACGAAAATAGGAAATAAATAAAGAAAAACTACGAGATCCCGCACAGGGGAGAAGACATAAAACGAAAGACTAGGCTAAACGAGAGCCGCCCTACTTTGGAGGGACAGCCATGACTTCAGAGGACTTGGCTTCCTTGCACGCCAGGATGGTGCATATGACGTTCTCCTTAAATAGCTTGGTCACACCATAGATATCCTCCTCTTCCTCGAACAACATCCTTGGGGGTCCTGGAAACGTCTCCTCTAGCAACGGGGAAAACAGGCTTTGATAGCGCTCATCCTCTTCAGTCTGGGCAATGCGTTCACTCTGGTCTTTATACCCGTCTTGGCCTCCTCGGGCACCTCGGCCTCCATGCCTTCCACGGCCTCCTTGGTTGTTATGGCCTCCCCGCTTCTCGACATATCCCAAGCCTCTTCTTTTGAAGTTTTTATGAGCTTCGATGGGTTTTCGCACACCTTGACCGTGTGATCCAAGGCCCTCTCCAGGATTATGCCCATTTGCTAGCATAATCTTTCCCGCAGCTATGGCCGGCTTAGACAATTCAGGAACCTTTGTGAAAGACCCTGCAGGCACGTGGACCATAAATACCAGCTCGAAGGTTTGAAAGCTGGATTCCTCGGTACACTCAGGCTCCATATATGGGATGGTTGTCTCGTGGTAGATCTTGAAGTGAGATTCTCCATGGACCGTGATAAGCCTGTTATCCACCACAAATCGTACTTTTTGATGGAGGCTAGAGGCAACAGCGCCTGCCGTGTGGATCCATGGCCTCCCTAGCAGAAAATTAAAAGCGCTTGGTATATCTAACACCTGGAACACGACTTGGAAGAGTACGGGGCCAATCAACATCTCAAGCTCAATTTCCCCTATCACTTCCTTCTTCATCCCGTCAAAGGCCCGTACAGTTGACTTGCCAGTACGAATTCTCCCAAGATCAATGCCCAAACGATGAAGGGTAGCCAATGGGCATATATTAAGCGCCGAACCATTATCGATCAACACTCTGCAAACTAGAGTGCTCTCATGCTTCACCGAGATGTGTAGTGCTTTGGTATGATTAGGACCATCGGGAGGGAGGTCCTCATCCGTAAAGGAAATCTGGTCTTTCAGTGAACCGCCTCAACAAACTCTTCCAATTGGACTTCATCGATTGTTTCGGGTACGTGTACCTCATTGAGGACCTTCGAAGATGTCCCCGTGCTTCTCGGAGGATTTCAACAACTCCGGGAGGGAGATTTGGGCCGGCAACTTCCGCACTTGATCTACCACATTGAACTCGCTAGATTTTACTACGGCCAAGAATTGCTTCGCCTCCTCCTCGGTCACGACCTTCTTTTTATTCCTTTATCGGGTGCGTAACGGCGGCCCGATCGCGTGACAGCGTCTACCTCATTTGTTTGATAATCCCAAGGTACGGCTTTGGGATCGAATTCGAGAGGACTCTCCAACACTATTACTCCATCTTCCTCCCGCAGTGGCAATTCAATTGTGACCGGCGTTACGTTCCCTCCCGTGACTTCAATTGCCTACATTTCCTTGAACATAAGGTCGATCATTGTGGGTTTAGCGACTTCCATCTCGATATCACCGGCAGTCTCCTCATCCGATAGTTCAATTACCATCGGAGTTATCATAGCTATCACCCCTTCCTCGTACAAAGCAAGGGTCTTCGAAATTCCAGGCATAATCTTCTTCGCTCGAGATATACGAGTAGTGTTGCAAAAATATGAGTGGAATGATGACAGGATTATCATGGATACGACATTCTCTTCCTCTTCTCCGCTTCGAATTACCTCCATGGCTATCATCCTACGGACGCGGTTCAGTTTCTGCTCCGGGGTCACATCCTGATGACCTCCATAGTATCCCGCCAACACTAAGGACTCATACAACTTGGAAGCATTCACAACTAGAGGCTGTTGACTCACCTGCGTCTCCTCGGAGATTGAGTTCACTCCCTCCGCATGGTCCGGTAGGGGTTACATTGCACATTAGGCCGAGCTTCCTTGAATGTCAAAATGTTTTTGTCCAAGAATCGTTGGACTTTGTACCTTAGCACATTGCAACTATCTACATCATGCCCCCTTTCTCCCATGTGATACTCGCAGGTCTTGGTTACATCAAACCCGGTGAACCTCGTGGGGTTGTCTCTAGGTACTTCCTTTGCAACCATCCTCTTTTCAAGAAGCATGGGCAACAGCTTTGACAATGGTCGTGGCAATGGGGAAAATTCCTTTCGAAAAGGTCTCTTGCCCTTGTCATATGATCGTGACGAGCTCCCTTGAACGGCCATAGGCTTGTGTGCCGGTGCTATGGACGACTTAGGGTAAAATGACTCTTACACGAGCGCTACTTCAACTGCAGCTTCCTTATCTTTTCTTGCCTGGAACTTCTTCGTGCCTCCGGTGGATATCTTCCCTTCGATGAGTGCCCACTCAACTCCTTCACCTACATCTACTAGCTGTGAAAAGGTTTGGCATCCCGAAAATACTAATCCTTGGAAGTATTCGGGGGGGTAATGTCTTGAGGAATAGTTGTTTCATCTCGCTCTCATTCAAAGCTGGCTTCACCTGTGAGGCCATGGTTCTCCACCTTTGCGCAAAGGCCTTAAATGACTCATTTCTCTTCTTCTCAACGCGGGTCAATTCTTCTCTCGTAGGGGCGAGCTCGGTATTAAACCGGTATTGCTGCAAGAACTCGTTGGTCAAATCTTCCCAACTAGTGAATTCTTCAATGTCCAGCGCAATGAACCACGTCAGGGCAATGCCTTCCAAGCTATCTTGAAACGTGTGTATGAGAAATGGCACGTTGTCAGTGTAGCGAGCCATTTTCCTCATGTAATATCTGAGATGGGTCTTGGAACATCCCGTTCCGTCATATTTTCTTGTAAACTCGGGCTCTTGGAAGTTCTCAGGGAAGTTAGTCTTGGTGTATGGAGACAGCCTATCAGCTCCTTTCAGCTCGTAACCTTGCAAGGCACATAGTCGCTCCTCCATCTTTGCTAAGTGTTTTTCACTCTCTTCACTTAGACGGGGTGCTGGGTTTTCCTTTGGAGGAGGATCCAGATTGATGATAATTGGCATGACAGAAGGAGCCTCTCCAGCAGTTTCTTTCCCAGGGGGATCAGCAATGTGCGTGCCTTCTGTTGACACTGGAGTGGATGTTCTCGTGACAGCTACAGCAGGGGGCTCCTTGAGCTTCTGGCTTATTTCAAGCATCATTGTAGTGAGTTGAGCCAGCTGGTCCTCCATCTTGGCCATGCGTACGTTGGTGTCCTCGTTCTCCATTCTGACTTTTGCGCGCGTGCGAATTGGGGATCTCCGCTTGGCCGTGTCGACGATCGGTAAAAGACAATCAATCGGCTAGTACCTAAACAAGGATAGATAAGCATGTATAAGCATAGAGTAATAATTAGGCGGTCGGTCCATGACAAAGATCTAATCGCCCAAAATTTGCTCGTTTCATTGAAAGCAAGGTTGCTACATAAAGCAGGAAAAGACATGAGAGAGAACCCCTAAACAACGAGGCTAATCATGACTCTTATCTCCCGATAACGCGACTCAAGAAAAATTCTTTAACATTGTAACATACGTGGGCATGGGCCCATTACATATCACGCTTGACTCGATCTAACTAGCGAGGACAGCTCCCGCTTGTGACCACCCCACTAACTCGGGTCAACTTCGAGGCACAATTTTCGGCTTCTTCGAGCTTCCTTTTGAGGCGCTTGATCTCGGCTCGATGGGTGGTCTTTAATGGCACGTCAGGAATCTTCGGGCGTAGGCTCTCTGGGATTTTGTGCTGAAGGATATATTCCATCGAGGCATAATAGGTCTTCTCTTGCCCTTCCAACCTCTTCGGGCCATATCAACTTCCGGGGATGGCACATATCCCACATCGACTTGACTAATGTAATGGAGTCTTCGTGATCTTGGCATCCATCAGGGAAGTCTATCTTGAGCGGGTTTTCTTGAATCATCGGTGGAAGTTGTTGAACCTCTTGGAACTGACGGGCAACTCGGGTTGGGTAATACTCAGTGACTTCGGTAATTCCCAACAAAGGAATAGGTCCAGTAAGCCCACACACGAATCGCGCTTCTCGAACTTGGAGCCATTTGGCGTGCCATTGGAAATCTTCGGGTCCAGGGTTGGTCATGAAAGCTAACCACTCAGAATAGTGATAGTCGGGGCAAACGTCTTCCTATCTTTAAACCTCAGGATAGGGTGGCTAGAGTCGAGATGTCGTTCACGGTCATTAGGCTACCAAACCCTTTAACATGAGAGAAGAACCAAATTTGCAAGAGTTCGGAGGAGCATGGAAAGTTTTGTTTTTGTTTTCTTTGAAACGAGCAAGGGAAAGAAAAGTTTCAGTCAGGACGACATTAACAAAGCTCTTTCCCATACATACCTCACGAACTACCCATGCCACGAAAGGGTTAATAGCGTTCCTACAATGTGGGAATAACAAGAACCCGAAGAAAGCTAACAGGAAGATCCTATTCTTTTGAAAAGATGGGGCACTTTGAAAAAGCTCATTTAGGAATGAAAATGGGCAAGTCTTGCGATTAGCTTTCAAAACTTTCATCAGTCATCCTCCTTAACTCTAAGGAAATTGGATAAAGTCGATGCATGCTCAGTCCCTACAGGTGGGCCAATTAACTCCGACATCAAAGGCTTTCCCATGGCAACACTGTATTCTTCCAGGGTTGGAGTGAGCTCGTGGTCACCGAACATGAATGTGCAAGTCTCTAGACACCAGACATGCGCCAATGCTTGTACAACACCATAATGAGTTTCTATTTCTAAAAAGGGAAGTAATCGTCCGACGTAGGATCGAACCCAATCATGGCCAGTTGGGTCTAGTCTATCCCACCATGTGCAAAGCTCGGCTTTCGGGGTAGCAATGATGTGAAGCTCGGGTATCCCCATCGTATACTACTCACAGTTACGATCAACCTAATTTGCCATGAACCAACCAAAAAAAGAAAGCGAACAAGTAAATTACGAATGAGAGAATTTGAAAATCTTACCCTACTCATTGAGTAGCAAAGCCAATGACATAGACATACGCATGGACGGTGGTTCAATTTCTACTCTAAATGGCTCAAAATGAAGCCATGGGATCACCAGACTAAACCAGCAAGGTTGCGGCTAGGTCGGGTTACCCATGACTCCGGCTTCGTCAAAGAACCGACCCGTGTCGCGCGGTTGCAGACCGGGGTGGGGACCTTCAACATGAAGAAAGAAATTTCAGAGTTAAGGTGGGCGACTCGTACTACGCGGTTGTAGTCAGAGTGGTATCCACCTTAACACCATCCTAGGTGATCCTATGCGGCCCAGGTTCGGCGGCAGGTTGTGTGTGTTATGGTGTAGTGTAATGTAGGAGACTCATGCATGACAATTTAAAAAAAAAAACAATCAGTACTTCAAACATGAATAAACCATTCACTCTTATACCCCTACAAAACAAAGGTTAGAAATCACCACCCCTTATAACTCCCATAAACAATCAACATTTGACATGTTATGGATGCACATACTATCTTTGCTGCGAAACAAAAATATTTTTGAACAAGATTAATTTTGGCCTAAGTCCTCTAAAGTTTAAAACCAAGTCCCCAGCGGAGTCGCAAGCTGTCGCGACCTACCCCTCGTGGGGAGGGAACAGGTTTAGGGGTATTACCCAAAGGACGGGCCTAAGACCCATGATTAGGCGTAAGCTCTTCCAAGCCCATACCCCGCGTGACATTGAGATATTCTTAAGAGATTTTGGATCAAAGGAGTCGCCACTAGCCTATTGGAGTCGGCTAGGAACCAAGTGAGACATGGGAGCGTACCCCACTTCCTACGCAACCAGAGAATCTAGGGTCGGGGACTTGATTACACTAATTGACTAATTAGTGCCCTTTTGGTACCTAATCTTATTCATTTTATCAAAATAATTTTTAGCGGGCAATTTGAATTGATTTTATGTTTATCCATTAACATGTGAGGTGATCTTGCAGGTGCGCAATCATTAATATGATAATCATAGCTACCAAGATCCTAATTGCTGTAAAATTGAGCACATGCGATTAAACATCCACAAACGTAATCGAATATGCAAATTAAACATGAAATAAAATCAAGGTACAAGAAAAGAAAGGCGCAATTGCACTAAAAAGGCAAGACACAACAATTCCTAACCAAATCCTACGTTTTTTTTTTTTTTATAATAATTTTCGAAATTTTTAATTTTTTAATTTTTAATTTTTTAAATAAAAATAATTTTTTTAATTTTTTTAATTTTTTATTTTTTTTTAATTAAGAAAAAGGTCGAATTTTTTTGAATGCTTTCTGAGTTTTTGAATTTTCGGAAATATTTTTGAATATTTTTTGATTTTTTTGAAAATTTTTGAATTCTTGAAATTTTTAATATATTTTTTTATCTTTAATATTATTATAATATGATAAGGGGTTCGGAGCGGGTAGATCCGATCTGGCCATTGACCTGACCCAAAGCCAAATTCACCCTTTTGGATAAAAAATATATCATTTTCGATTTTTCAATTTTTCAATTTTTTTTATGTTTAAAAAAATTCTTTCTTTTGTCTTTTCTCACTGCGTCGTACTGTGTTCTTTTCCTGCACCTCCTGTTCAACAGCCATTCCCGATGCCCACTTTTCATTTTATAGTTTTTTCTATTTTTCATTTTGCTTTTCTTTTCTTTCTTTTGATTGATCTTTTTTTGTTTCTTTGTTTTTTATTCTTTCTTTCTTCCCTTCTGGCCCTTTCACCGAACATCCCCGTCTATTGTCTTTCTTTCCTTTTTTGGGGTTTTCCTCTTTCGTTCTTTTTTTTTTTTTGCTGGTTCTCCTCTTTTCTTTATTCTTATTTTTTTATTCTTTTTGTCCTTTTCCCTATTTTGGTTATTCTACTGCATCTTCTCCTTCCTAAAGCTAACGCCAATCCTGCAACTTCCTCACCGGAGCTCCTTCCCACCGAATCTCATCCGCACACTAATGACACGGCCCCGAACAATCGGTGACCCTTCCATCGCCCGTCCACCGGTAGTCGCTATCCCACGGAAAGATGAACAGGCGCAAAAGAACAACGAGAAGACGAGGAATGGAACACGGACACTAATGAACAGCCAAACTCCTTAGATATTAAGGAACTAAGTCAACATCAAGAAATGTTCAGATTCAGCCATAACAACAACGCAACCTAAACGAAATCATGCTCAATGATCCATAAAGGATTCCTTTTATGCAAGAAAGGAGCATACTCATTCCAAATGATCCGAAATTCATGACCTATGTTAACTTAGTTCAAGCGTTTTATCAAACACGTGGTGAGTACTGACTCGGGATGAAGTTATTAACTCCTTTTTGGACCCGCTCGAGTCTAGACCCAGAGAAATTATCAAGAAACATGCAAGATCAACCACATCAACTTACTTAAACTCAGCGTGCATATAGGCTAACAAAAGGAACAAGACTTGGCTTTCGGTTAGACCAAAACAAGGAGGAGCAACAAGGGTTCGTGCGAACAAGCATCTCATCACGGAGTTCCCTACCCAACTCGAAGATGGCAGGAAGCGGGCTTACTTGCGACAAATCGAGCTATAGCTCGCCGCTTTGGTATCTTCGAGCTGAGATCCTCGGGCAAGAGAGGTTTAAACCAAGTAAAGAAACTCACCGGTGGCCGAGATTCGTGGGCGAAAGATCGTATGCTAGAGGGTGCGGCCGAGGTCGTCGAAGATGGTTCGAGCGTGGCCGATCTACTAGAAAACTCCTTCTCGCTCTCAAGTTTCACTCTCCTCCTCCAAGTCGCTCTTTGTCTCTCCCTCGCTTTTTGGTGTTTTCTCCCCCCTCCTTTTTTTGCCAAGCCCCCTCTTCTCTCTATAAATCTGCCGTAGGTTGCCCCCTTTTGGCATCCCTCTAGAGCGGTCTTGGATGGCCAGCGAAGCCAGCTGCCTTTTCCTTCCATCTCCATCTCAAGATTGTCGTTAATCAACCTCCTCTCCCTGCCTGTGTATGTGTCTGCAGCTATTTCGGTTCTTGGGGGCGAGTTAATGGTATTTTCGGCTAAGATGGAAGCAAGCTCTTTTGGGTTTTGACAACCACAGGCATCGCCATGCTGCAGCCGTGTCATCGCTTCCCCTTCTTCGCTCTGTCTCCCGCCGCTCCTCTCGTTCGTTTCTTTCTTTTTGCAGGTCTTCGAAGACCGACACGAGGGAGGAAGACCCTCGCTCGCGGGCTGAAAAAGGAAAAGGGGGTTGGGTTGGGCCCAATGCATGGAGAGAAAAGAAAAAGGGTGGGCTGTTGTTGTTTCTTTTTTTTTTTTTTTTTTTTTTTTTTGACTTTTTGATTGATTTTTTTTTTTTTTGTAAAAATAGGTGTCAACAAGTATAATCTGAATTGTATATAGCTTATTGAAATGAAACAACTTGTGTATGTTTTGATATGTGCTACTCGCTGAGCTGTGGTTGCTCACTCCTCTCTTTCTCAACCTTTTCAAGCTCTTTGGTTAGCAATTAGTAGAGCGGGAGTGCTATTGATAGGGGTTTTTAGAAGTTGAATTTTGATGATTTGAGGCTGCATTTTTCGGGTGGAAGAACGACCGTGTCATCTCCATCTCTATAGGATTTGTGGTGTGACACAATGTTTTTACTAATTGCCGAGTACATTTCTTTAGTTAGATTTCATCTCTACAAAGTCTGGATAGCCTTGGATTTTCAGTTGCCGTTGTGTCCTATGCTTTGATATATTCTGATTCATTGTGCGGTCGCAAGCGCGAGTGCCCGTGGATAAAGGCTGATAGCTGCTCACAAGGTTCGAAAGTCATTCGCTATGGAGATCCGGTGAACATTGGGTCAGTCATTGCTGGGAAGGATCTTTCACGATGTGGTTTGGGAAGTCTCGGTCATGGGCGCTCGATGGTGGAATCCGTACATGCAACGTGCTGATGTATTAGTCAGATGAGCTTTGACTACTGAAGTCTCGTGCGGTCGTCTTGCATTTTGGTGTGTTCTGGGTTTGTCTTGGGGTAGCCAAGTAGGAAGAAGTAGAAGTGAGTGATTCCAGGTTTCGTACAGGTTTCACTTGAAGCCTAAAACCTATCTTGGGTATAGGTTTCTTATTTTTTTGAACCTGGAACCTACTTGTCGAAATTTAAATTTGAAACTTGGAATATACCCTATCACAGCAGCTCAACATCTTCGTGATCTGCAACACCATTGTCATCTATAGCTCGATCGCCCACTCGTGATCCTCCTGCGGTCTCAGATAAACAATCCCTACACAGAGTGAAACGCGCTGCTGAAAACGAAGCTCCCGTGTTGCGGCAATGTCGGTGGCATTCACAGCAGGCTTCTGTGTGATCGCGGCTGAACTTGCTTGGCTTGCCATTGTCAATTTGGTCATGAAAACTGTTGCTGCCCTCATCATTTTGGGTGTCTATCTCATGCTGCGTGTCCCGCTTGGGTACGCTAATCCTCTCGTTCGTCGCTTCACCGACTTAATTATTGTCGCTGGTATTTCGATATCGGGGAGTGAGACTGCTGGGAGTGCGATACCGGGCCGCACGACCACATCTTCAGGTGGCGCGCTATGATAATCTCTGTCTCCACCTGAACAGATGATTAACCTGTGGGATCGCATCCAATCTTCTCTTAGAATTTGTGATCATCTCGCTTATAATTTGCCAGGTCATTAGCTTAGTGCTTGTTTGGTTTGGCTAGTCGACGGTGTCTGCAGTCTTTAGTCTTCCAAATTGTCCTACTACATCCTCGGTTTGGCGAATTCGAATTTCTAGTGCGCCAAAAATAAACACCCATTTCGATTATTACTTTTGATCTGTTGTAAGAGTAATCCGCAATTATGAGTGATCTGAAAAACTGAGGATCAATGAATCGAACTGAATCAAACTAAGCAGGTTAGTGTTTTTGCAAGTTCAGAACTGCCTCTTCAAGAGATGGACCAAATCACCTGACTGTCAAGTGAAGACACTTTTGAAAGGTATAAAGTGCCGGAAGCGGGAGCCATCTCGTGGACCTCGTAATGGCTATCTCTAGAATCCTAATTTTGGGATTTGGGCCGATGGAAGAGGACGTAATTACGTTTGATACAGTCGACTGGAAAGGAAGGCGGAAATGAGGTGGAAAAAGAATGGAATTAGAATGTAATTGATTAGGCTGAAGATGTTTATTCTGGTGTTTGGTTTAAGCATGAGTGGAACGGAATAAGGTTTCTTTTGTTTGATTGTAAGACAAAAATTCTGCAATAGAATGGGATGGAAATTTTAAAATATAAAAATTCTTTAGCCAAAAAAATTTTAAAATATAAAAATTTATGTCAAATTGCTTTTTGATAATTTATCAAAATCATTAGATACTTTCATCTAATATACTTTTAAGACAGATTAATATAAAGAAATAGCTAGTAATATGCACAAATATTATAAGTATAGTAATTCAAAAAATTTACTATATAATGCAATATTCATAATAATGATTAATTTAATATTCATAATTTCTATTAATAACTCACTTATTTTAATTAATAATTTAGTTATTTAATACTAACTATGATTTTTTCTAAGTTTTCTATGTGGCATTCCTTCTTCTATCTTTCTCCAAACTTAGGAATTGGAACTAAACCTTGAATGTTTGTTCCATTCTTGTTTGATTTTGATGCGTTCCAACAAGTGGAAGAATTCATCTCGAAAAGCCAGCTGTTTAGGAGAGGGAATCCAATCAATTATAAACTCTAGAATATCTCTTCCATTGCCTGATATGAGACTTTGCCCACATTAGATTCCTTCGTACCAAACATGCCATAAGTGCTTTAAGTAAGGTATCTTGTAACATTTGAAGTCCTATGTTGAATGAGAGAAAATAAAGTGATATATAAGTTGAGTAAATCGAATGGCATCATCTTAAACACTCTTTTTTGAAGCTTGCCACGTGATTGTGAGTCAAGTCATTTTCGTATAGCGTTAGGCTCAATCAAAGTCCATAATCTCTACTCTATCATGGGATCCAAGAAATAGAGAAAATAAAATGTGGGTCTCAATAAAAAAAATAATAATAAGGAGATGCCGGGTCTACCTAAAAAGAGAGAACTATAATACTTCTGAGAGGAACCTGTCTCAACTTTTCTAAATATCAAATTCATCTGATATACCTTTAAGATAGAATAATATAAAGAAATAGCCAGTAATATGCACAAATAATATAAGTATAGTAATTCAAAACTTCTACTATTTAATGCAATATTTATAATAATGATTAATTTAATATTCATAATTTCTATTAATAACTAACTTATTTGAATTAATAATTTAGTTATTTAATACTAAATATGAACTTTTTCTAAGTTTCCTATATTGGCATTCCTTCTTCTAATCTTTCTCCAAACTTAAGAATTGGAACTAAACCTTGAATGGGCATTCCATTCTTGTTTGATTCCAATGCGTTCCAATGGGTGAAAGAATTCATCCCAAAAGCCAGCTATTTTAGGAGAGGGAACCAATTAATTATAAACTCTAGAATATCTCTTTTGTTGCCCGATATGAGACTTTGCCCACATTAGATTCCTTCCTACCAAATATGCTATAAGTGCTTTAAGTAAGGTATCTTGTAACATTTGAAGTCCCAAGTTGAAAGAGAGAAAACTTGTAAAGTGATATATAAGTCGAGAACTAATCGAATGGCATCATCTCAAACACTCTTTTTTAAAGCTTGCCACGTAATTGTGAGTCAAGTTAGTTTCATATAGTGTTAGGCTCAATCAAAGTCCATAATCTCTACTGTATCATGGGATCCAAGAAATAGAGAAAATAAAATGTGAGTCTCAATAAAAAAATAAATTAATAATAAGAAGATGCCGGGTCTACCTAAAAGAGAGAACTATAATACTTCTAAGGGAATGTGTCTCAACTTTTCTAAATATTAAATTCATCTGATATACTTTTAAGACAAATTAATATAAAGAAATAGCCAGTAATATGCATAAATAATATAAGTATAGTAATTCAAAACATTTACTATTTAATGCAATATTTATAATAATGATTAATTTAATATTCATAATTTCTATTAATAACTAACTTATTTTAATTAATAATTTAGTTATTTAATACTAACTATGAATTTTTCTAAGTTTCCTATATTGGCATTCCTTCTTTAATCTTTCTCCAAACATAGGAATTGGAACTAAACCTTGAATGGGTGTTCCATTCTTGTTTGATTCTAATGCGTTCCAATGGGTGGAAGAATTCATCCCAAAAAGCTAGGAGAGGAAATCCAATCAATTATAAACTCTAGAATATTTCTTCCGTTGCCCGATAAGAGACTTTGCCCACATCAGATTCCTTTATACCAAACATGCCATAAGTGCTTAAGTAAGGTATCTGGTAACATTTGAAGTCCCACACTGAATGAGAGAAAACTTGTAAAGTGATACATAAGTTGAGAACTAAATCGAATGGCATCGTCTTAAACACTTTTCTAAAGCTTGTGACGTGATTGCGAGCAAAGTCGTTTTCGTATAGTGTTAGGCTCAATCAAAGTCCATAATCTCTACTCTATCATGGGATCCAAGAAATAAAGAAAATAAAACGTGGATCTCAATAAAAAAAAAGTAAATAAATTAATAATAAGGAGATGCCGGTTCTACCTAAAAAAAGAGAACTATAACACTTCTAAGAGGAACATGTCTCAACTTTTCTAAATATTAATTCATATGATATACTCTTATGATAGATTAATATAAAGAAATAGGCAGTAATATGCATAGATAATATAAGTATAGTAATTCAAAACATTTACTATTTAATGCAATATTTATAATAATGATTAATTTTATATTCATAATTTCTATTAATAACTAACTTATTTTAATTAATAATTTAGTTATTTAATACTAAGTATGAATTTTCTAAGTTTCCTATATCGGCATTCCTTCTACTAATCTTTCCCCAAACATAGGACTTG
This sequence comes from Eucalyptus coolabah, assembly GCA_014182585.1. Lineage (NCBI taxonomy): Eukaryota > Viridiplantae > Streptophyta > Magnoliopsida > Myrtales > Myrtaceae > Eucalyptus > Eucalyptus coolabah. Next base: position 11,361,059 of record CM024630.1, on the reverse strand, counting down.
GAACGCCCATTGAACTAAACCATGAATGGACATTCCATTTTTGTTTGATTATGATGCATTCCAATGGGTGGAAGAATTCATCCTAAAAAGCCAGTTGTTTAGGTGAGGGAATCCAATCAATTATAAACCCTAGAATATCTCTTCCATTGCCCGATATGAGACTTTGCCCACATCAGATTCCTTTGTACCAAACATGCCATAAGTGCTTTAAGTAAGATATCTTGTAACATTTGAAGTTCCATTTTGAATGAGAGAAAACTTGTAAAGTGATACATAAGTTGAGAACTAATCGTCGAATGGCATCATCTTAAACACTTGAATAAAAATACATTTGATAATGCAATTTCATTTTTCTATTTCTTGAATAGATTTCTATTCCAGAAATAGATTTAGAGTATAAATCAAAAGTTGCAATTTTGGACTTTTCTATTTCTGGAACAAAAATGATAAATAAAAACTCTTTTCATCATTCACTTTTGTCATTAGCCACTGCCTACCACCGGACGTCGGTCGCCGCCCCTCCTAAAAATATAAATTTTATTCTGTTATTAAATGAATTTCTATTCTAGAAATAGAAATTTTGAATTGTTATCAAACACGTTTTTTTGCTTAGAACTCGTTTTGGGAATAGAAATTGATTTTGTTCAAGAAATTTTGTTATGCACACCCTCATTAGCTGATCTGAAGTGGCTCGACTAACCCAATATTTTATCCTTAATTGCGTATCCATCGATAAAGAAGAACAGGAGATGGAATTCGGGAACTGGGGACACATTTAACACGACTATATAATGTGGGTTGGGGAGGTTGACCCGGTGACACTCGATGTGGTCGCTATAACTCTGCTGAATTTGATTGTTAGGACACCGAAGCAATTCCCTCGAAGTCCCAGACAGAGTCTCACACACGCACGGAGAGATGGATGCGAATTTGTCTATAGATGAACAGGACATGTGGGAGCAGAGAAGGCAGAGACTCGACGTGCTAATCGGGGCCAACCCGAGCCAGCAACAGCACTATCCTGCACAACGCGCCCAGACAATGGATCCTCTGCTGTACTTGGCTGCAAAGGAAGGGGACGTCGACAAGTTCATTAAGGCCCTGGAGGATCAATGCGCCAAAGAAGGAGTGTCGTTGGGCGTGACTCTCGAGCAACTCAGCCCATCCGGGAATACACTGCTTCACGCTGTGGCGGGTATGTTAAAGCGGGTGCGACCATAAGTTTATTTTTTGTGCTGCGCATTTCAAAATGCCTGCGATTTTTGCACTCAAATGAACCTGACATCAGTGAAATCAGGGAGTGATGATAGTCTCAGAGCCGTCATCGATTTCGTCCCTGTCCACTTGATCTCCCGGGTGAACTCCAATGGAGAGACGCCGCTGCACATTGCAGCTAGAGCTGGGAAAACCGGTGTGGTGGAGCTTCTCCTTTCCCGGGCGAATCCAAGGGTCCGTGATAGCAGTGGCAACTCCCCCCTGCATGAGGCCGTGAGGAATTGCCATTACGAGGTGATCCGCCAGCTGACAAGCAAAGACCCCAATCCGCTGTTTCTTCAGAATAGAGAAAGTCTCCATGGTGCGTGGCTGTCGAAACAGGGGACTTGATGGTCCTCAAGCTCTTGCTGGAACTCTTGCTGGAAGTCTTGCCGGAAGCACCAGTCCCGGTCGAAACAGTGATTTCAAGAACTTTTCGGCATGCCACCTGCTCATGTCACTGTTATGTACCAGAACATGGGTAAATCCTCCTTCCAAGCTCTCGCGTATTGTTTGACCTTCTTGGTCACGCACTTTTTTTCTCCCTTCATTTTCGTTTCTATTGGTGGTGGAAAAAGCAAGTTTCATGTGTACATTTGGTATGATAGCTTACTATGCTAAGGGTAAAGATTGTGAGTCTGTTAGGGAAATCCCTTATGATGTTTTGAAGATGACAAAATAAATCAAAGGCTACTAACATGTTTGATGGTTGAGTAATAGACCATGCAGATAATAGAACATGTAAAGGATATTGTCAAAGTGCGAAGACGGCGGAAGACTGAATGTAACTCATGTCCAAAGTATATTCTGAAGATTTCCAGACTTCTGTGTCAAAGTCTGAAGACTGCCAGACTCAAGACTCAAAGTCTGAAGACTGCCAGACTCAAGACTCAAAGTCTGTTCTACATCAGAAGTCTGCTCACTCTGACTAATTCCAGACTGAACGTAAATGATGAATCGAAGAAGACAGACTATGCTAAAGTCTACAGACCCAGATTATAAAGTCTAGAGACCCAGATTGTAAAGTCTGGAGACCCAGATTGTAAAGTCTACGAGACTCATATTGTAAAGTCTACACTCGAGACTTTACATCCAAATTCGATTAATCGTAACTCAAGTCCAATCATATAACGGCTAGTGATCTGGTTTGGATTCCACATCAAGATTGATTTGATTGAAGACAAGAACTTTCTACACGAAGAAGCTTTACTTATGGAAACCAAGATTTCGTTTGTATGGGCGATCGGAATCAATTTGGGATTTTACCTTTGTTACTCAACGGCTACTAAATCTTCTAGATACAAAGCTGTCCAATGGGTATATTGGAAGACGATTCTCCGGGATGCTGTCCAACGGCTAGTTTGGAAGTGGAGGAGTATTTAAGGAGATGAAGGACCGATGAGCAAGTAAGAGACGGAGCGTAGAATTTATAATTCCAAAGTCTGAGCGACCTTCGATCGTACACTTGTCTTTGGAGAGCTTAAACGTTTGTAATCGTGAGAGAAATACCAAGAGAGTGACTTAGTGAGTTGGTGTGATCTACTACTAAGTGTTTGCACTCGAAGTTGTAATCTCTTGTTGATTGCATAGTGGAATCCAGCCAAGAAGGCTGTTAGCGTGGGAGAGTGGACGTAGGCTTGGATTAAGCCGAACCACTATAATTTCTGTGTTCTTATTCTCTTCCCTAACTCATTTATTTTGTTCATACTAGCACTCTCAATTGGTATCGAGTTCGTGTACTCACTTTGTTTGAAGTGTTTTACTTGAGTAAAAAGATCCATGGCTAGTATGTTGGCACCAGGACTTATGGAAGGGCAAAGCAACACAAGGCCACCATATTTTGATGGAAAGGAATACGACGTATGGAAGAACAAAATGAAAGCATTTCTAAGATCCAGAGATCTCTTACAATGGGATGTTGTGGAAAGAGGAATCAACCCCATTGCTGCGTCTACATCAACTAAGAATGGCAAAGACAAAGAAACCAAACCCCCCGCTCTTATGTCTCGGACGGAGTTGTCCAAAAGAGAAGCGCTTGATGCGAAAGCAATTTATTCTTTATATTGCGCTTTATCTCTTACTGAATATAACATAATCTCTTCATGTGAAACAACAAAAGAAGTTTGGGATAGACTTCATGTTACATATGAAGGGACCGATCGTGTAAAAGAGACAAAAGTAAACTTCTTGCTTGGCCAATATGAATCATTCAAGATGAAGCAAGGAGAATCAATTGGAGATATGTTTAGCCGTTTTACAGAAATTGTAAATGGTTTAGCATATCAATGTCAGCAAATTTCTACCCCGATGAAGGTCAACAAACTCTTGCGAGGTCTATCAAAAGATTGGAATCATGTCAAGACCTCAATCCGGGAGACTCAGAGGATTATGCCACTCTCCGTTGATGAATTGATCGGCACTCTTCAATCCTATGGAGTGGAACAACTTAATGACGAAGATCCCGAAGGTAAGAAGTCTATCGCTTTAATATCTAATGCTATTTTTGATGAAACAGATTCAGAAAATGACATGGACGACGAAGAACTTGCCTTTATGGTCAAGGAATTCAAAAAACTGAGTAGAAAAGGAAGGAACTTCGATGGAAGAAGTCAATACAAGCATAATGGTCATAAAAGAATCATGAAAGAAGATGATGATCAAGAAAATATATGCTTGATGGCACATTCAAAATCTGAGTCTGATTCGGACACGGACTCGGGAATCAAAGTCGATTCGGACATGAGACTCGAATCATAGTCGACTCGCATACGTACTCAAAATCATAGTCTTACTTGGACATAGACTCAGAATTCGATGAGGAAATCGAGGTAAGCAATTCAAAAATTCCTCTCAAAGTTTCAAAGTATATAAATGAGCTTTGTTCAAATCTCAAATCTTCTCTTAAAAGGATTTTCGAAATTAAAAAGGAGAATTCTCGACTTAGGCAACAAGATCTTTCTCAAGTCTGGAGACCTATTAAGAAAAATTGGATAAAAGAAGCATATTCTGCTAACTCTCATGGACCCAAGAAAAATGGGTACCAAAGAAAAGATAAGTTATTTTTGCAGGATATAAAGAAGAAAGAAGAAAGAGGATTTGGTAAGGAATTTTTATTCTCAATTTCTCATTATGCTTGATATTCGATATATTATTGATTGATTCAGATTTTATAATGATCATATTTTGCTTTATGGAAGAAAGAATCGTATGATTTGTTTTTGTGATTTGTGAGTTGAGATTTGATTTAGTACGTGTGATTATTTGAGATAATTCAGATTACTTTGTCTAATTTTATGCTCTCAAATTGTCATATTTTGCAAAGTAAAAATCCGATTCTACGTTATACTAATTTTGCAAGATATTTTTTTCTGAGATATTCAAGGATTTTATTCTCTCTGATTTTATTGTACTATGACTAAGTGAGAATTTATTTTTCAAAATATCATTGTGCATAATATTCTTTCTTTGAATACTTTATTACGATGAATTAAGAAAGAATATTTGATTATGGAGATTTTCTATTTTACTCTAACGTCAAGGAAGGATCCAAATTAATGGATACCAAAAAGGGAAATGAGTTGATTGCAGGAAATTCTTTGAGGGAAGGATGATTGCGAATCTACGCAAATTTTGGTGCAATCAGAAAATATCTCCTACGACAATTGCAACAATTGTTTCTATCCGCAAATATTGTCATGATCACAGGGGAGAAAGCGAATCCAAAAGAAAAGGAAAAGAATCGTGATCATCTCAAAAAAGGCAACAAATTGAGGGGGAGCTTTGATCAATTATGGAAAAACATTTTTGGATTGATCATGATCTTATTATGGATGGAAGGAAAGGTAAATGTGTCAGAATTTGTTCAAAAAAATCCGGTTAGTGCATCTTTTATTACCTTTTGTCATTAACAAATCTCTTAATGATATTATCATTTTATTATGACAAAAAGTGTACGTGAATTTCATGATGCATCGGTGATTTTTATTGGATATTTGCTGATATATATAATCGAAGTGAGCTATATTGCATATCTTTAATAGTCGATAAAAGCTGATTTTTGGAAATTGTGATTCATGCAAGATATTTGTTATCATTCTCTACGTGAATCCATTATTATCGCTTTTTGATTATGACAAAAAGGGGGAGAAGATATGAATATGCATATGTGCTGATTGGTTGATATTATCTATGGCATAATATTGAGCTGCGATTATTTTTCTATATATTCTTATGCTCAATCTATTTGTTATCTTCTGATATCCTTTGATTTAAAAGTATGTTTACAAATCTGCATATTCAGAGATTGTTTTGTCATCATCAAAAAGGGGGAGATTGTTAAGGAAATCCCTTATGATGTTTTGAAGATGACAAAATAAATCAAAGGCTACTAACATGTTTGATGGTTGAGTAATAGACCATGCAGATAATAGAACATATAAAGGATATTGTCAAAGTGCGAAGACGGCCAAGACTGAACGTAACATATGTCCAGTATATTCTGAAGATTTCCAGACTTACGTGTCAAAGTCTGAAGACTGCCGAGACTCAAGACTCAAAGTCCGAAGACTGCCGAGACTCAAGACTCAAAGTCTGTTCTACATCAGAAGTCTGCTCACTCTGACTAATTCCAGACTGAACGTAAATGATGAATCAGAAGACAGACTATGCTAAAATCTACAGACCCAGATTGTAAAGTCTAGAGACCCAGATTGTAAAGTCTAGAGACCCAGATTGTAAAGTCTACAGACTCATATTGTAAAGTCTACAGACTCAGACTTTACATCCAAATTCGATGAATCGTAACTCAAGTCCAATCATATAACGGCTAGTGATCTGGTTTGGATTCTACATCAAGATTGATTTGATTGAAGACAAGAACTTTCTACACGAAGAAGCTTTACTTATGGAAACCAAGATTTCGTTTGTATGGGCGATCGGAATCAATTTGGGATTTTACCTTTGTTACTCAACGGTTACTAAATCTTCTAGATACAAAGCTGTCCAATGGGTATATTGGAAGACGATTCTCCGGGATGCTGTCCAACGGCTAGTTTGGAAGTGGAGGAGTATTTAAGGAGATGAAGGACAGATGAGCAAGTAAGAGACGGAGCGTAGAATTTATAATTCCAAAGTCTGAGCGACCTTCGATCGTACACTTGTCTTTGGAGAGCTTAAACGTTTGTAATCGTGAGAGAAATACCAAGAGAGTGACTTAGTGAGTTGGTGTGATCTACTACTAAGTGTTTGCACTCGAAGTTGTAATCTCTTGTTGATTGCATAGTGGAATCCAGCCAAGAAGGCTGTTAGCGTGGGAGAGTGGACGTAGGCTTGGATTAAGCCGAACCACTATAATTTCTGTGTTCTTATTCTCTTCCCTAACTCATTTATTTTGTTCATACTAGCACTCTCAGAGTCAACTCCCGATACTTTGGATCATCTAGAACGGATCAAACCATGTTAAAGAATTACGGGACTTTGTGTTCATCCCAAAATGATCAAATTCTTGCATTGGATCTAGATATGCTGAAAGAGATGTGGAACAAGATGCCGGTGCTACTTCTATTCAATGATGAGGAAAACCGCAGCCCACTCCATTTGGCAGCTTACACCAATTATATAGATGGAGTCAAGTTAATGATGGAGAAGTTCCCATGGAGCGCCCTGAAGCAAGACAAGGAGGGCTATCTTCCTATCCATATTGCTTGCAAGATGGATCATGTGAGGATCGTCGAGGAGCTACATCAACTATGGCCAGACCCTGCAGAGTTTCGAGATAGTAGAGGAGAAAACATTTTCACGTGTCAGCGAGTTACGGATGCATTTCAACTGTCAAATATGTACTGAAAAGTCCCCAATTCGCTCACCTCATAAATGCAAGAGATAATTTCTTAAATACGCCTTTGCATCTGGCTGCATTGCACTGGCAACCATCGGTGTTGCTGCTTCTTGCGCGAGACGGAAGAGTTGATCATAAGCTGGTAAATGAGGATAACATGATGGCTCTAGATGTGGTAGAGGAGGCCATTACAGAAATAGATGCTCCACTTCGGAAGGTACGGCCTTTTACACTCTTGTTACGGGTAAAAATCATTGCAAATTGTTGCACGAATCAGGAAGAGACCTAGAAATAAATTAGCGAGGTATGTGAATTAGTGTGCTTTCAGCTAAATCTGCAATTTAGTAGCCAAATCATAATATTTAGGTTTCTTTGTTTATTCTTTTACTCACTACTTGTAGAGGTTAACGCGGATAATTTTGGCTGGAACACCGAGAAGCAGAGATTTAGCCATTTGTAAGGGAACCGATCAGAGCCTGGAGAAAGAAATGGAACCACCGGCATTAGACAGACTCAAGGAGGAGGCAAATACTCGCATGGTCGTGGCAGCACTAGTAGCTGCTATGACTTTTGCATCTGGTTTTTCTGTTCCCGGAGGATACAATAGTTCTGACCCTGATGCTGGTATTGCCGTATTGCTCCACAAAGCCATGTACAATGTCTTTGTGATTTGCAACTCCATCGCCATGTATAGCTCGATCATTGCACTTGTGATCCTCCTTTGGACACAGATTAATGATCCTCATGTGGTGAAAAATGCCCTTTCGAAATCAAGATACCCGTTGTTGGTAACTCTTGCTGCGATGCCTCTGGCATTCATGGCGGGCGTCTACGTGAGTGTAGCCAAACTCGCTTGGCTCGCCATTGTTGTCTTGGTCTTGGGATCAGTCGCTCTCTTCATTATCTTGAGTTTCTACCTTTTGTTGTATATCCCGCTTGGGTGCAAGCATCCTCTTGTTCGTCGCTTCACCGACTTAATTATCGTCGTGGGCATCTCAATGTCGGGGAGTGCCACTGCTGGCGGTGGGACTGCGGGACGACCAACTACAACTCCCGGTGCCAATCGTGACGCTAATGGCTACCGCCTTCATGCGAGAAGTGAGATCCCTTGAATCTATTGTCTTCTCGCTGATTGTATCTATGTCCGTACCTTTAGCTCCCCATTAGTTGCATTAGCTGCTGCTGTTTCGGCTTGGCTAGCCCAACTGTTATTGGTACGAACTAGTGATGTCTGCAATTTTTAGTCATCCAAGATATATCATGATTACTTATTCAATGGTATCTATTCGTAATGAGTTCGGTAAAATTGGAGTTTTGGGATTGAGCTACATCGTCACAACCTCCACTCCCCCCTCACTTCCCTCTGTGAAGATGAAGAACCAGATGGAAATATGAAGATGAACAAATGCAGATGAAGATGAAGAATAGAATCTAGGATAGAGTAACCGATTCTGGAAGTGCTTCGTATTTCATTGTATCAAAGTATTATTGTAGTACAAAGTATTTGAAACAACAACAATGAATATAGATCCTCTGTTCTACCTCCTCTGCTCTATCTTACTTGTATCTCTTGAATTGAACCTTCAGCCATTGATCATTCCTTGAGGCTTTCATTTGATACCTTGATGCAGAGCATCCATGGAGGATATCTATCTCTACCTCTATCTCCTCTTTCTCTCCCTTACTTCTTCATGTAACCAAGAAAACTGAATATCTTTCATAAGGAAAACAGAATACAACTTAACAGATTACTCCTCATAGTTAGTTTTTGGATTTATATAACTTGGCGATCCATGTCATTCTCCATTTCAGGCATCTCCTTCATTGATGTCGATCCAAGCTGGTCTTCATCATGAGTTCTTCACCGTTGATCATCATCTCTTTGTAGTTTGCTGCATCGCCAAATCGTCTGCTTTCTTTTGTTTCTTGTTTTTCAACACGTGCCGTTCTTCTTCTTCAACTCTTGTTCCTTTATATTTAACACCCTCAACATAAGTTAGACACATTGATTTGCATTAATTAGATAAATATTTAATATGATATATCAGTTGATAAATCCAAGCTCACAAACTAGACACGCACTTTGTTTTTCTTTTATACGTTATTGACGTGTGATGTTTCTATTAATAATTAAATAAGGGCTATGAGAATTGTGTAGGGTAATATCCGCTTTTATTTTATTTTATTTTTGGTTGAAAAGAAATTTGTACTCATGGTTCAAAAAGATACATGAGGAGTACATAGACTTTCATGATAAAGCAAATCGAAGCAAAGCAAAGGTTAGAACACTACAAAACAAAGCCAAATCCAGAAAATAAGAAAGATCAACAAAGTATTGGTAGGGTTGAGTACACAATCATTTCAAAAGAACGGATATGTCAAGCAAAATAATTGGTGGCCAGTCATGAGATTTCGTATGGTCGTCAATGATGAGCACGGGCTGGAAATTCCTTCTCCAATAACTACAGTACTGCCATTTGGCGGTGCGTGCCTCGATTTGGTTTCCTCTACATTAACGCCATACAAAGATGAACAAAATAGATTGAATAAATACAGATTTAAGCTTTGAAAGAGTAAATCTTCATAGTTTAGTGAAACGTCAAAGCTCCTTCAATCATTATTGAAACTGGAGCCAGAGGACATGTATAGGGACATAATATAGAGATATCGAATCTCCGAAAATGTTATTAAACTCCTAGATTTAAATCGGGAGAGAAGAACTCCTAGGTCTAGAACTATATTTGGAGAGTTCAAAGTCTCAAATCTAGAATTAGATTGGGAGGGCATAGCTTCTCAATCTAGATCGGGAGAGAAAAAAGGAGGAAAAGTACCAAAAACAAACTAAAAGAAAATCAAAATAGATGGAGGGGAGGGTGAGACTAACTCAAACCCTCCCCATGGTTGAAGGTTGAAGAAGACAATGAAAAGAGGAGAGAGGAAAATACTTTTCAGCTTCTTGGAGAATTCTTATTTATTTTCAAGTTATCAATTTACCTATAAATTAATTTATGCACATTGTTAATATATAATCTCTCATTTATTAATTGCATTTTATATATAAAAGAGGGTTTTCTACAATTAATGAGGATCATTAATTAGCTTATACCTATAGCTGTTTTATGTCAATTTATTGCTATTTTTACTTTTAATTTGTTTTGTGAAAATAAAGAGGTCAAATGAGTTGAGAGCTCTAACGAATCATGAGAAGATGCACATTTATGCGAGGGCTAAGGTAAATTTAATGGGAATAAATTATTTAAGTACGTTGAGGTGCTTGCAACGGTAGGTGACAAAGTGAAGAAAAATGACTTATATACAAATTAGTAAACCAGTGCAAAATACAAATGGTCAGAGCAAGGATAACTATTTAAAAAATCCTAAAACTATTGTTCCAAGGTCAATTTAGTTTTAAATTTGACTAGTTTAGTCCTAAACATTTTAAGGATTTGTTGATATAGTCCTTTTGACCAATTTTGGCTAAAAATCACTAAAGTGGATGTCAGACGTGCCACACTAACGTGGACAATTCCTTCTTCTTCTTCTTCTTCTTCTTCTTTTTTTTTTTTTTCTTCTTCTTCTTCTTTTAATTTTATGAATCTTCTTTTATTTTTCAAATAGCTAAAAAAGGAAAGGAAAGAAAATAATATAAAAATTCAGAAAATTTTGAAATAAATTACAAAAACTGTCCACATTAGCATCGCTTGTGTCACGTAGGACTGTCATTGTCCACATTAGCAATTTCTTGACAAAATTGAGTATAAGTACTATATTGGCAAATAATCCAAAGATTTAGGATATATTGGCCAAATTGAAAAGTTGAGAGCTGAATTTGCAATCGTATAATTTGTTTAAGATTTTTTTGGTATTTTCCCCAAGAATGTTAATAATGTTGATCCGTTTAATGATGGTTCGATTATTTTTAACACGTGGAGCAGAGTTATATCTATTTAAAAGTTTTTACTCTGTCAAGATGGAAATAAAAATCAAATCATGTTTACAAATGAACTAACTTTCGACCAACCTGCTCAAATTCCCACCTTTTTTTTGGTTCTTTGTGAAAAAGAACAATATTTTGTATCTTTTGAGCTCATTAGCATTGGGGACCCTCCAATCTGCTAAGAGTATGCCTTTCAAGAGATGAATATTCAAGAAAGCCTTGCGTCTTTATACTTCATTTACATAGTTAGCTTGCATTAGCACAGTAGTGTCATTAAAAGCCGGGTCGTATGACAAAATTCAGAAGATTTGTGCAAAATTACTTTCTCACGATCAATGTCCTTTTTAGTTTACAGTATTAAATTTCTCCTTAGCATGGTAAAATATCTCCAAAATTGGGGCCAAATTGCAGTTGTAGCCTTGAAGATCCCAAGTTGCACATGCGTGGACACTTTGTCCCACTAGGATCTGGAAATTAACAGAACAAGGGGGCGAAAAATAAACAAAAAGTAGTCCAACGATCAACATGAGATTGATCATCGAAGGAAACTGGCCATTCTCGGTTTAAAAGGAAAAACAAAACATGAGACTGAAGCAGCCGATAGTTGAAATCGGAATTGAACTTTCACGTCTATTGTCTATCGATCATCTGTGGTCTACTTCATATCAAAATAGGTTTCATTTATTTGTCACTGGTTGGGGATGGCGTTTACTTTTTACTGTCAATTTCTTCTGGTAAATTTTATGGCACTCATATTTTAACTTCTATTTAATACAAATCTCTTAAATCCTTTAAAAAAATTTCAAATTTAGACCAGATATGATTCTCGAGAGATTTGCATATATCATAATTAGAGGCAATTGTTTATATCTTAGGAAATAGAGGGATTACAAGAATGTACACTTTCTTTTATTATCATTCTATCTTATGTTTATATACAGCATTGTACATTATTACAATAAATGAAAAACAGAGGCACAAATTCCCTCTCAAAAATTCTTCTCTTTATCCCTAAACCTCGTTTATTGACATAGACCAGTAGAATCGCATATTATTAACTATATTATTTGAAATTTGAAATGTTCTTTTAAAAAAAAAAAAAAGTCACAAGTCAATGATAACTGGATAGCCTCCTCCAGTCCTCCATCAAGGGCCGATGATTGGATGGATTACACGCACAATCCTTGTAAGGTTACAACAAGGACATCGCACGTTAAGTTAGTAGGAATTCCATCCAATCCTTCATATTTTATATTTGATTTCATTAATTAACCATTAATAATTGTTAACTAGAGATTTGTTCATTGTCAGTGTCCTCATTTTGATTAGCCCATAACACCATTACAGGGACATTGCATCTGAAGTTACTAGAAAATCCATCCAATCCTTCAATTTTACTTCATGCTCCTTTGATTTATTAACTAATCATGCAATAATTTTGAAAAATCAATCACTTAAATACTATTGATAATTTGTCTTGCTAAAAATCCACCACCAGCCTTGCTTAGATCTAGGCGAGGACCTTTGCAAGCCCACTAGCTGAGGGTGAGGTGGCCTCACCTAGATTGGCAAGTTCCTTTGTGCCCTTGTCCACAGGAAGCAAGGCCACCATGGCCTTGGGCAAAGCCATTATGGCCTTGCTAGTTGCGGGTGAGGCCATTGTAGAATTGCCGATAGCTAGCGAGGCGGCCTTGCACAAGGCCCTTGTTGCCTTGCTAGCCGAGAGTGAGGCCTTTGTGGCTAGCACACAGAAAAAAAAAAAAAAAAAAAAAAATGTATGCTAAAAAATTAATAAAAATCCACATGAGATAATTTGCTGAAAGTGACATTTCAATAATATTTTACTTTGATGTGATACTTACGTAAGTGAAAAAAAAAAAATGATAATCTTCAAGTGAGCGTCATATAAAAATTGTGATACTCCTACTGTATTGTCTCAAATATAAGTTAAAAGGGCAAAATGAGAAACTTGCCATTTACATGTTTTAGCATAATATATCATGTTCAATACAAATGGAATAAACTAATCCCTCTCACTATAAGATGCAACAATATTGGCATTTTGAGATCACAAATCATTTTTGCAGTACGGTTTTCACAGTCTTGAACGAGAGACGTCAGCTTTCTTTATTTTTTATTTTTTTTTTGGTTTTATCAGGAGGACATGAGAGGCATGTGCTTATCAAGATTTTTTTTTTCTTTTTTAAATTTCTCACGTATTGAATTTTGTCAAGAATATTGCTTCAAAATAAGAGCTGTCATGTAAATTGGCAGATAGTGAATTCATTAGAATAGCAAAAGCTGGTAGACTAGAAGATGGACGGTGCAGTGCTCCTGCCTATTGTCAAACTGAAGAAAAACCGACCAAAAAAAAAAAAAAAAAAACCGAAGAAAAAGATTTTGACAAAAAAAAAAATTGAAGAGAAAGACAAAACTATGTGAGTTGAGAGTTGAGACAGAATCAATATCTTGAGAAAGAGGAAAAAACGTGCGAAGAAAAAGACAAAACGGTGCATTTATTTGGGAAAAAACTTTATGATAAAAGAAAATATTTTTAAAGAAATCCTTTTTTTTATTGAAATGGATAATTTTCCTTTCTTTAGTAATATATGATGAAAAATCTTTTTATATGTTTAAATTTCATTTGAAAAATGATTTCAAATTTAAAAATTTTATCTAAAAAATTTTTAAATAATTATTTTACCTTATTCTTTTCTTTCTTCCTTTTCCCAATTTTTCTCTCTCTTTTTTTTTTTTTTTTTCCCTTCTCCCTCCCACCCGCCTCTCCACCTCACCCACCACTCCCTCCTCTCCACCGCCGCAGCAGCAGCCGCCGCCATCTCCAACGACCTCGCCTCCCTCTGCGCCGACGCCGTCCATCGAAGCTCGGCCTAGGTCGAAACACAGGCATAGGCCAGCAAGCTTGACCTCGCCCGAGGCGCAGGCACAGTCGTCCGAAACAAGGGCGAACCTCCGCTCGCACTGGAAGAAGGTACAGGCGTACTGAATAGAGAAGCAGTAGAGCTCCCCGACGAGGCAAACAACAGTGAAGGGGAACTCGACGCGAACGGTGGACAAAAGCTTGCGGCAGGCTGAACCATTTTGAAGGGTGACGATTCTCCTTACGCGGCCGATGACAGCATACGGAAGAGCGTCGGCGACTCCCCATCAGGTAACTCTATGGTTTTCCACGGTAAAAGGACTCCTGACCAATTTGAAACATGGAGCCAAATCCATAGGAGATGAAGGAGCAGAGGACGCCGACGAAGAGGAAGAGGCCGGAGCGAAGCTGACAGGAGCAAGGGAAGAGCCAGGGTTGGAGGCGGTGGCGAAGGGGGAGGGAGAAGCAGAGGAGGAGGGGACAAAGAAGAACGAGAGAGGGGAGGAGGAGGAGCTAGGGCTTGCGCTGGAAAAGAAGGGAAAAGAGAAAAGAAAAAAAAAAAAAAAGAAAAATGAAATATTAAAAATTTCAGAGAAGTAATTTTGAAAAGTGTTTACACATTCTTAGATTTAGGAATTCACTTTCTAAATTTTATTCATGAATATTTTCAATTCTTTTTATTCATGATTTTTCCTTGGAAAGTGTTTTCGATTGACTAATTTTCTCAAACCAAACCAAACAGGTAAAAGTCTAAAAAACTAATTCCGAAAAAAAAAAAAAAAACATTCCCTCACACCCTAAATTAATTAAGAGTGGAGGTGACCAATAGATTTATTTAAGAGATCACATGAAGTGTGATATCATCAAGGGTGAGCAATATTAATTAGAAAAAGCAAATCCTCCAGTTTTCCGGATTTTATCATTGTTCTGATTTCTTTTTTGTTCAATGGATTAATTCTTCTCAACCCGTGGATTCCTAATTTAGTGAGAAAGTTCCCTTTTTATGATTGGCTCGACATTATTTGAGATTAGTTAATGACTTTTTGAATTGATCAATAACGGAATGGACAAAATCAATCTTAGGGTGGAAATTGTATTGAAATTTGTGTGCTTTGAATAGTGCGGTCTCACTATTTTTTTATCCGTGATTGACATAAAATAAAGTCTGCATAATCATTTTTGGGCCGATCACTAATTGATGGTCGGGTCTAAAATCTATGACATTGTCCAAGGTGAGACATCAACTGTTGATTTGACGTGACAACGGGATCTTTATGGGAGTCAATGCTCTATCCTTTTGCGTTCTTTTTAATTGACTATTAAAGGAAGTCCACGCAACTTCTAGGACTGATCACTAATTGATTGTTTCTATCGTAGGATGTGTTTTTATGATAATCTTCTGTGCGGCTATTTGATGGCATTTGTCAATTGAATTGGTGAAATGGTGATTATAGTTGTGTCATTTAGAATTCGTTATTGCTCAACTTTTAACTCTTAATGTTGTTGTGCAGATCGAACCAAAAAGTGCTATTTGTTCAAGTAAATGTTTTTGTGTCAGATTTGGCGATGTGACAAATCTCTTGTCCAACAATATTTATCTTTGGCATCAAATATTTCTAGGTTCTCTATTACTAAGGTTTCTCCACAGTTCTCTTATGTCGATTTCAGTTTTCTCGAGAATTTCTGTAATCTTATGTGTTGCCTTATGCTTATATCATGATTGTAATATCACAATTCACAAGGTCGTTGCATTTGGATTTGTGAAACCCCCTTGTTCAAGAACATGCAGTGGATATTGCTCTTACTGGTGTTTGGACTGGTCCTTTGGGGCATCTCCTCTGTTTCAACTTTATGCTTCAACGTGCCTTTCTGCCTAATAGGGAAAAGATTATGACGACACCGGAGAAAGAAAAGAAGAGAAAGGCTAGAAGGGAGGAAAAAGCAGAAAATGCGGCAGTTTTGGAAAAGGTTGATTGGGTTTGTTAGATATATGCACTAAATGAATTAATTAATTAATTATGTGTTCATTTAATTAATTAATTAATACTTTTTAATAAATTATATATATATATATATATATATATATAAAGCTTCATGCATGTGCACGAAGCACATGCATGAAATCTTGGATGGTCAGCAACCGCTGACCATCATGCACGGTCGTGCATGAGCAACCGCTCATGCACGAACTCGTGTGTGAGCAACCGCTCATGCACGATTGTTCGTGCATGAGTGGGGACGATTAGCAACGGTTGCTGATCGTCCATCGATCAGTAACCGTTGCTGATCGGTTTATATTTTTTAGTTTAAAAGAGTTGTTTTTGCAACACTTAAAGGGGTTGGAAAAACAGAGAAAAGGTGGGTGTGCATTTTGTGTTTTAGAGATAAAATGTTTTGCTGAAAACAGAGAAAATTGTGTGCGTGTTCTTGTGTCTTTGAGACGCAAGAAAGAAGAACGTTATCGCGTTCGGATCGTGACTATTATACATCAAGGATACGACGGTTTGTTTCCACGTGATTGCTAGCACGATCGAAGTGGAGAATATCCGAAGGTTCTCTCTTCCGTTCGACGTTCGTTGTTGGTGTGTCCGAACTAGAGGTCCGACGCTTGTGGGACTCGTATTGCAGAACATCCGAACCGACTTGTTTCAAAGCGCGCTTCAAGAGGTATTTCGTTTAACTCTCTTTTCTGTTTAGATTTTTGATTAAAACGCATGAACAACGCCTAAGGAGAATCATGTGTGAAATATATTTTTGTTTCCGCTGCGTTTATTTCGTTAATTTTCTTATACATGATTCATGAAATCCCAACAGTGGTATCAGAGCCAACCTTAGGCGTTATCATGCGTTTAATTGATTTGTAGTTCAAATATATTTTTGCGTTCTAATGGCCAATTTATTTTGTTAAGAGAATCGGTTCTCTTACCTTTTATGTGGCCTATGGAAGTTGATTAATTTATGTGATAAATTTAATCAACTAAGCAAAAAATTAGAACAAAATCAATTTTGAATCAAAAATTGTAACTTGTTATACTTGATGTTTATATTTTGCAAATGATATGCAGAATTTTATGCATGCCTTCCAGAGCTTTAAATTTTGAATTTATGGCTCGTAAGGAAGGGTGGTGATCATGGAAAAATCCCTAATTGTTGTGATTGTTGTATGGATGAATGTATGATGATTACAGGTATTCTTTTTGGGGATGTAATTATTAAATGGAGGCTGTGTCCTTCCTTTTATTTTACTTTAATTTTTCTTGATATGTAATTTTTAGTATAGTTTAGTATTTCAATTGTTGATGTAAATACTACAAGAGAGGAGGAGCCATTGGAGGAGCCATTAAACCTGTGAGCTCTTTGGGCCCGGTCTTTGAAGAGTTCAAAGATTGAAGAAAAAGTGAAGAGCAGGTCCATATAATTAAAACATTAAAATGGCTAAATGGGTCTCTTTGGCTCGAGACCCATTGAACCATAATTCCATGATCACCACATAGGATAGATGTTAATGTGATATCTATTTATTTATTGTGTTTATGATATCGTGCATGTTAAACCGGTTAATGTGCAAAGTGAGACCGTTAATAATGACCCAAAATCTCCTTATTAATAATATTAAGTCGAAACGGGTTTCGGACTCGTGGCCTTCCATCGTCGTGGTTTGATCCAATATTATAGTGGTTAACTAACCGGTTATGGATACATAGGGGTTAATTACCATTTATAATATTGGACCACTCCATTATGCATATGATGCTGTGGGGTTGGAGCCAAATGATTTCTAATAACTGTTAGGTGAGGGAATCATTTGTGTTTTCAATACTTGCATGAGACGATGGGCTAGACTTAACTATGATCATGATGCCAATAACTGTTAGGTGAGGCTTTCATGGTCTAGAGGCCGAAGTTATGATTGGGACTTGCATATGATGCGTTGAACAAGCTGATTCACTCACTAAGTTCATAGGACACCAATAACTGTTAGGTGAGGTGGACTTTGGACTGGTGGGACTCCAATCCCCACTAGTAATCTTTACCCAACAAAGATTACCGCTTCCCATCTTAAGAAGTATGGGATTCGAATATAAATTTAGTGGGAGGTTCTATTTCATTTAAAGGCCAAAATGAAATAGTTACTTTGAAAGATACAACGGCTAACAATTTATTTTCTGCAACAGATATATTATTACTCGAAAATGGTGACCACAAACCCACTCGCTTCTATACTTGACAAGAATTGTTTGACTGGACCCAATTTCACCGGGATCGGGTGAGGAATTTGAGAATTGTTCTCAATTAAGAAAAAAATTGGGTATGTGCTTGATGAAAAGATGCCAACCTCCTTTCCCGAGGGTAGGACCCAAGAGGAGCGTGTCACTTATGATAAGTGGCGTGATGATGACTTAAAAGTTAGGTCATATATGCTTGCTTCTATGAATAATGAATTACGAAGAAGTATGAATCTATGGAAGATGCTTTGGGTCGATCATTTTGCACTTAAAGGAATACTTTGATGAGAATGGTCGAACCTCTAGATATGAGATATCTAAGGCATTGTACCGTATGAGGATGGCTGAAGGATCATCTGTTAATGATCATGCTTTGAAAATGATCTGGCATATTGAAGAATTGGCTAGGCTAAATCTCGTTATGGACAATGAGTTAGATGTGGATTTGATCCTCCAATCTTTACCCGATTCCTTCTCTGGTTTTGTCCAAAACTTCCACATGCATAAGATGGATAAAACTCTTGCGGAGTTACATAGCATGCTGGTAGTTTATGAGAAGGAAATGCATAACACGAGGCCAAATGTAGTGGCTATGGCTAAGGCTTCTTCTTCGAAGGGTAAGACCATTTTAAAGAAGAATAAATGGAAGAGGCTTGCCAAACCTGTTGTGCAACCAAAACCCATGATTGATAAAGGGAAATGTCATTACTGTGGTGTCAAAGGGCACTGGAGGAGGAACTGTAAGAGGTACCTTGCGAGCTTGAAGGTCAAGCCCAAGAACCGACCTTATGAAGGTATGGTGTCTATGCTTATTGAAATTAATCTTATGGTTAGTACCGAATCCAGCTCATGGGTTCTAGATTCTGCTGCAACTTCACATATTTGTATGTCTTTGCAGAATCTGAAATAAGCAGATCTTTGGGCGAAATGAGATTGTCCCGACGTTTGCCAATGGAGCAAGAGTTGCTGCATTAGCTATAGGGACTTTTCGTTTATGTTTGCCTTCTGGACATCTATTGGTTTTAAAGAACTGTTTGCATTATAAGAATGCTGTTAGGAACATCATCTCTATACCTCGTTTGGGTAAAGAGAATTATGAATTTTCTTTGCTGATGATGTATGTTCTATTTATCATAATAGAATATGTGTTGGTTCTAGCTTATTAACCAACAATCTTTATACCATTACAAGGTCTGGTAATGCGATTACCAATGTCAATAAGCAAAATAGAATTGATATAAATGCCATAACTAATGAACGCCCTAGAGACGGTCCAAATAAAAAGTATGTTTGGCATCTCCGATTAGGTCATATTGGAGAAGACAGAATTAACAAGTTGAGTAATGATGGATACATTGATCCTTCAAATTTTGAGTCATACTCGACTTGTGAGGCATGTCTTCTAGGAAAATGACCAAAGCACCTTTGTGGGACAAAGTGCACGAGCTGCTGACATATTAGAATTAATACATACGATGTATGTGGACCAATTAATGAATCTGCTAGAGGTGGTTATAATTACTTCATTACCTTCACCGATGATCGAGTCACGGTATGGTTATTTATACCTCATGAAGTATAAATCTGAATCCTTTGAAAAGTTCAAGGAATTCAAGGCTGAAGTTGAGAAACAAACAGGAAAATGTATTAAGGCTCTTCGATCGGATCGAGGAGGTGAATACCTTAGTCTTGAATTCCTGGACTTTCTTAAAGAGAATGGCATTTTATCACAATGGACACCTCCTGGAACTCCAGAACATAATGGTGTATCTGAACGAAGAAATCGTACTTTATTAGATATGGTACGATCTATGATGAGTTACGCCGATTTGCCAATATCCCTTTGGGGATATGCCCTTGAGACTGCTGCATATATACTGAATAGAGTACCGTCCAAATCTGTTCCAACTACGCCCTATGAGATATGGCATAGTAGGAAACCTAGTCTTAATCATATTAAGATTTGGGGTTGTCCAGCTTTTTGTGAAAAAGCTGAAAGTGGAAAAAATTGGAGGCAAGATCTCGAACAAGGTCGCTTCATTGGATATCCAAAGGAAACTCTTGGATATTATTTCTATTTTCATTCAGACCAAAGAATTTTGGTATGCAAGCACGCTTCTTTCTTGGAGAATCGGTTCATCCAAGAAAGTGGTGTCAAGCGGAAAATAGTCTTATAAGAAGAAAATAATGAAGTATCAAACAACCGAGTTCGATACCAATCTCTCGATTCAAAGGGGAGCTTCGATACACAACCTCTTAGGAGAAGTGCGAGAACGTCTCGCCCACCTACTCGTTATAGACACTCGGTTGATCATATTGAACCATTATTCATTGTGAATGATAGTGATCAACCTGGTGATCCTAAAACCTATGAGGAGGCGATGTTGGACATCGATTCTGGTAAATGGCTAGAAGCCATGAAATCCGAAATGGATTCAATGTATTCCAATGAGGTATGGACCTTGACTGACCTGCCTGATGGTATTGTACCAATTGGCTATAAATGGATCTTCAAGAGGAAGATGAATGCTGAAGGTCAAATTGGAACTTACAAAGCACGGCTGGTGGCGAAAGGATATCGTCAAAAAGAAGGAATTGATTATGACGAAACTTTCTCACTGTGGCCATGCTAAAATCCATTCGGATTATGTTGGCTATAGCTGCACACCTTGATTATGAGATATTCCAAATGGATGTCAAAACGGCTTTTCTAAATGGTTTTCTCGATGAGGACATCTATATGGAACAGCCACAGGTTTTGAACCCAATAGTGAAAAACGGAAGGTGTGTAAGCTTAAGAGATCCATTTATGGACTCAAACAAGCCTCCGAAGTTGGAACATCCGTTTTGATGAGGTAGTCAAATCGTTTGGCTTCATCAAAAATCCGGATGAACCTTGTGTATATAAGAAGATCAGTGGGAGTGCAATTGCATTTTTGGTTTTGTATGTCGATGATATACTTTTGATTGGAAATGATGTACCAATGATATCATCAATAAAACTATTCTTGTCACAGAAATTCTCCATGAAAGATTTAGGAGAGGCAACCTACATTTTAGGTATCAAGATCTATAGAGATAGATCAAGACAATTGATTGGCCTCTCACAATCTACGTACATAGACAAAGTGTTAACACGGTTTAACATGCAATGTTCCAAGAGAGGATTATTGCCTTTTAGGCAAGGGATCCGTCTTTCTAAGGAGATGTGTCCCAACACTCCTGAAGAAAGAGAGCGGATGGCAAAGATACCATATGCATCCGCTATTGGAAGCATAATGTATGCTATGCTATGTACTAGACCTGATATTGCGCATGCTGTAAGTATTACTAGCAGATATCAGTCTGATCCAGGAGAAGAGCACTGGATAGCAGTCAAGAATATTCTTAAGTACTTGCGAAGGACTAAAGATTTATTCTTGATATATGGAGAAGGAGAATTTGAAGTTGTAGCTTATACTGATTCTGATTTTCAATCGGATCCTAATGATTATAAGTCTACGTCTGGGTTTGTCTTCACATTCAATGGTGGTGCAGTTAGTTGGAAAAGTTCCAAACAAAGCATAACTGCCGATTCCACCACTGAGGCGAGTGTGTAGCTGCTTCCGAAGTAGCAAAGGAAGCCGCTTGGATGAAGAAGTTCATTTCAGAACTTGGAGTCGTTCCTTCAATTGAGCAACCGATCACATTGTTTTGTGACAACAATGGGGCGATAGCTCAAGCTAAGGAACCAAGGTCTCACCAGAAGTCCAAGCATATTGAGAGACGCTTCCATCTCATCAGAGAAATTGTTGGAAGAGGTGATATCGCCTTACAGAAAATTGCCTCAGCAGAAAACGTGGCAGATCCCTTCACTAAGGCCTTACCTCGCCTTCTTTTGAAAGACATATTGACAAAATGGGTTTGAGGTACCGAGACAAGTTGGCTTTAGTGCAACTGGGAAATTGTTGGATGTATACCCTAAAGCTACTATGTAATAGTTACATATTAGGGATTTCAGTTGTACTTTCATTATTATTATTTAATTAATGGCAACGACGTATTCATTCATTTGTCCAATTATTTTATATTGATGAATGATTCCATAAGATCAGTTGCAACTAGACCTATTCTTGAGACGTCAAGAATATATGTGACGGGTTCATAGTTAGACTGAATCTTTAAATTGTTCCCGGTCGATGGATTATTAAGTGGATATTAATAATCTTGTTGAGACCGGTGTGTTCTAACTTCGCCATTAAGTATTGGATACTTAAGGGAATGATGAGTCACATGTCATTGGGTATTATGATGCCTGAGTTAGAACACGGGTGTTTTGTATTAGACAAATTCACTGAACGTGACGCATATGGAACGATTAGCGACATGGAAGCTTTTAGCGTGGTCAATGTCTAATTGTTCATGCTTTGGTCTTGTGTAAATAATCCTTAGACCTGAGGCACAAGAGTGTTAACTTGTGTATCGAACAACTATGGTTCACGGGTGCACATAATGCCGGGTCGTCGATCCGTCTTTATACCTGATGGTCATAGTTTGTTCATATACGAAGTTACACGTGTGCGCAATATGGAATCTGTCTCCTTGTTATATGCAAGGTATGATAATGATGTCCTATGCGATTTAATTGTGACACTGCATTGAAATCCTCGGCCGGGGTTGTAACCGAGAATAAATTGTTTATGTCTTGAATAAAATGCATGTCAATTAGATTTGTGCATATGATCGAATTAATGACTTGACAAATATTCCATAGTCTTTGTTTGATCGAGACATAGTAAGACAGAAGGATTGAATTACACCGTAGCCAAAGCGACAGGTTCATTATGTTCTTAAAGCATTCACACTATCGGGTAGCCATGACATATTGCTAGATGTCAATCATGGCTTGTAGGACCTAAAAGATTAATCGGGACAATTAATTCTTTTGGAAGTACTAATGTGTTAGTACAAGTCTTACTACCAGCTTAGTGATGAACCTAGGGATGTCACACACCATAAACAACTAGGATGACGTGGAACAAGAGAGAAATATTATTGCAAATATGTTTGCAATTACTGCAATCGAATTGAGTCGATTTGAAATTAAATTAAATGAGATTTAATTTAATTTGTATTATAGTCATGAGCCTACTTGCATATGATGCACACGCATGCCCAAAGTGGATATATGTTAACATACTAAACAAGTTGGCTTTAGTGCAAGTGGGAGATTGTTAGATATATGCACTAAATGAATTAATTAATTAATTATGTGTTCATTTAATTAATTAATTAATACTTTTTAATAAATTATATATATATATATATATATATATATATATAAAACTTCATGCATGTGCACGAAGCACATGCATGAAATCTTGGATGGTCAACAACCGCTGACCATCATCCACGAATTGCATGAACGGTCAGCGATTTTGCGACCATCATGCACGAAGTCGTGCATGAGCAACCGCTCATGCACGAACTCGTGTGTGAGCAACTGCTCATGCACGATTGTTCGTGCATGAGTGGGGACGATTAGCAACGGTTGCTGATCGTCCATCAATCAGCAATCGTTGCTGATCAGTTTATATTTTTATTTTAAAAGAGTTGTTTTTGCAACACTTAAAGGGGTTGGAAAAACAGAGAAAAGGTGGGTGTGCATTTTGTGTTTTAGAGATAAAATGTTTTGCTGAAAACAGAGAGAAAATTGTGTGCGTGTTCTTGTGTCTTTGAGACGCAAGAAAGAAGAACGTTATCGCGTTCGGATCGTGACTATTATACATCAAGGATACGACGGTTTGTTTCCACGTGATTGCTAGCACGATCGAAGTGGAGAATATCCGAAGGTTCTCTCTTCCGTTCGACGTTCGTTGTTGGTGTGTCTGAACTAGAGGTCCGACGCTTGTGGGACTCGTATTGCAGAGAACATCCGAACCGACTTGTTTCAAAGCGCGCTTCAAGAGGTATTTCGTTTAACTCTCTTTTCTGTTTAGATTTTTGATTAAAACGCACGAACAACGCCTAAGGAGAATCATGTGTAAAATATATTTTTGTTTCCGCTGCGTTTATTTCGTTAATTTTTCTTATACATGATTCATGAAACCCCAACAGGGTTCACCTTTATAACCACGGATTGCTTCACCCATTATGTCCCCCGAGATTTGTAATTGTTGTTGGCTTTGCTGCAGAGTATTGAGAAAGAGCTATTAGAACGCCTGAGGAAAGGAGTGTATGGTGATATCTACAGTTACCCTGTCGGAGAGTACGAAAGAGTCCTTGAGATGGATTCATTGCAGGCCGCCAATGAAGATGAAGCAGGGGTATACTATTTTTTCCTGAACACATGCTACTTTTGTTGTTTAAGAAGGTACTTATGGCTCCTTTAAAACGGTATTTCTGTCTGAAATGTGCAGAAGTTTTGCGTCTTACATAAGTTTATGTCATTTAACGATCATGCAGTCGATATTTCTGGAATGAGCAGGAACCTGAGATAGAGTATGTCGAAGGTTACGATGAACTTGAGGAAGAACTAGAAAGATGATGTTGAAGATTTTGGTGGTCTTGCTATGAAGAGAGTTCGTGCAATTGGTGACAATGGCGAAGGTTCTTTCTATACCTAAATAAAATGCATTCACTTAGTGTTTCAATATTCATGTGATCATGTTTTTCAGGAGCTGTTTTCTTTTTTCTCGTCCTTCATGGTTTCTTGCTGCATTTTGCTTTACTTCATTCCCTTAAAAATCATGTGAGATGAGAAGTTCCTAGAGGACTTATCCTGGATCCAAGTAGTGGAGCTAATTATATTTTTGGTTCAGATGAAGAAGGTGACGAAGATGAAGATGATGATGCAGAAGCTGATCAGAAGAGGGGAAGAAAAGAATCCTCCTTGGCTTTAAGAAAGGTCGAGAAAGGTGATGCCGGTTCTAAGCCCAAGAAAAGCGCTAAGGTTCTTGATGAGGTGAGAGCATCATTTTGAATTGTCAAATCTGCTGTCAATATAAAACCTTTGGTCATAATAAGCATGTATTTCGTATTAGCAGTGACTTTCTGTTAGTAGTGACAAATTTGTAGTTCAGCTTTCTTGAATACATGGAAATCACTTTGTGTAGAAGTGTTGGCTAGTCTCCAATGCTTTTGTGTGGCAGCGTGCCATGACCAACCTAAATTGTCTTCCAATATTTTCTCATCAAAGTCCTATACATCATGATTGTGGTTGAGTGTTTGTTCTTTTCTTGGGGGTTATTATCATGTTTAGCAGAAATGAAAGCTTTTCAAGTTAAGATTCCAGGTATTCTGATGACTTCCTCTTTCCTGAGGAGAAAAGTAGGAAACTTAATTCAACCTACTCCTTGGAGGCTGCCTTGATAGGATCATGCCATATGCATGTGAATGTATAAGTAACTTTTTCTCTATGCTGATGTCTAGTGAAAGATGCAAGGGATGGTGCTTACCACTGTTCTGTCCAAAAGTTGCTTTAATAGTTTATGGTGCAGTAGCAGATTTACTGTTTGTGGTAACTTTCGTTAGAATGTAGTTACTTTCCTAGGCTATCAAGAGGTGCATGGTTCTATGTTTGATGCTGGGGTCTCCTTCGAGCTCACCTAGTGTTGGCACAATTCACACACCTTAGGGTCTTCCTGTTCTGTGGACCCTTGCGGATGCAGCTCTCCATTTGGAGTTTTGACGGGGAAGGGGAAAGAGGGGGGAAGAGGGTCTTCTTTAGCTCTGAGGATGGGTTTAGTTACAGGATTAGTCAGACGTTGAGGACATGCCACGTAGTCAGGATAGTGAAATGAATAAAAGTCTATGTTTTTGGGTCGAGGGAAAATTCTATCTATGGCTTTTCTTTGGCCATCTATATATGGTCAATTTACTTGGATTTTCTTCAGTTTTTCTGGAAATTGGCTCGTTCCTTTCGTAGGTTGGCATTGAATCAGTGCTGTGTTAGCCCAGCATTATTAGCCCCTCCGTAAGCAGTAAATGCCCATGTAAAATTCAATTAGTTTGTCCTACTCTTCTTTGAGTTTTTTCTCTAACGTATCCAAATGACTATTTTCACGAATTATACTAATAATAATAACAACAATAATAATAAAAATTGTAAAAGCTGATTATTATGTCTGCACTTTATGCTTCTTATTATGTGCTTACGATTTATAAAAGGATCTTATGCCAATATCAGTGTCTAAAACCAATTCTTTTGATTGGCAGGTTGAGCATGAAAATGTTGAGGAAAGACAAGCTTGCAGTTCACTGAGGGCTTGCTCCGAACCGTTT
This sequence comes from Eucalyptus coolabah, assembly GCA_014182585.1. NCBI lineage: Eukaryota > Viridiplantae > Streptophyta > Magnoliopsida > Myrtales > Myrtaceae > Eucalyptus > Eucalyptus coolabah. The sequence goes on along the minus strand of CM024630.1, from coordinate 11,334,663 downwards.
TGTTTCTGTCTGGCCTGGTAACCCTGATGGGGGTGGCTGTCTCGGCTTCTAAAGTGTATGGCATGCTTTTCAGAATAGCACCCAAAAAAAAAAAAAAAAAAAAGTTACCACAAAGTTTTGACAGTTAATGGCAATTCGAGGTAATATATTGTATCTATGTTCTGCTTCTCCCCAATGCTCTCACTATCTCTTTGAGGTATTATCGATCATGATAAAGATCAAAACTCATGAGCGGAGAATCAACACCCAATGGATGCATATTGCAACAATAATTTCCTACTGACCTCTGTTTTTACCCTTGGCTTTAATAGATAGGTTGAGAATTGTGTTGTTCCTAACCTCTTTATATGTATCCTAGTATTGATTTCTTTTTTTTTTTTTCCTCCAGTGGAATTTTATTATATTGAATTAATGCATTCTAGCTGAGGCACTCTATAGGTATTGAATATGGAATCATAAATTTGTCTAATCTTTTATTTACGGTTGAATGTTTGGAGTTTGCGAACATATACAGCTATTGAATATGGAATCGTAGATTTGTTTTCGTATTATGTTTTAGAAGAGTTGAAACGTACATGTATATCTCCATTTTTAAATCTGAGAGGAAAAGGTACAATATAAATAAAGTAGGAATTATAAAGCCGCACAACAAAAGGAGCATTGCTTTGGCCAAAATGGGAAAAGTACTGAAAACTTGCTAAATCTATTGCATCAATATAAACTCAATACTAAATTTTTTACTTGGATTGATTTAATCCTACACTTTTTAATATCGGTATTAATTCAAGCCATCTGACCAATTTAGGATAGAAATCACTAATGTGAATATTTTTTTATAATATATTATTAATTTTTGAAATATATATTTAATAATTTTATTTTATTTTCTTTTTTTTCCCTTCATTTTTGTCGGTGAGGGTGTGGCTGCTAGTGAGGGTTGCGGTTCTCACCTAGGGCCTTTGGGCGACACTCGCAAGCCAAAATGAAGGTAAAAAAAAAAAAAAAAAAAGACAAGAAAAGAAAATTTAAATTTTTAAAAAATCATTAAAATGTTATTAAAAATGTACATGTTAGTGCCGGCCGTGCCATGTAAGATAATCGGTGTCCACGTTAGTGATTTTCAGTCTAAATTGACTAGATGGACTAAGTTGGTACCAATGTGAAAAGGTTTAAGATTGAATTAGTTTAATTGAAAGGTTTAAAACTAAACGATATCAATGCAATAAGTTTAGAACTTTTTTTTGTTCTTTTCGATCCAAATTTAAGCCTTGGAGGTGCTCTCTTTGACAGTGATAAATGAGCACGGATAGCGTAGCATCAAGCTCTCCAGGCTCAAGAACAAAGTTGTGTATATTTTTGTGGCATCAGTCAAGCTCATAAGAATCATGCCACGTTTAGAATAAATGGTTAATATCACAAAAATCTTAAATCAGTATATCTGTGACAATAAATTTTTGACTTCAAAAAATCCCAAATTAAAACATTTGTGACAAATTTATCTTACTTTAATTTAATAGGAATAAACTATTCACCATGAGTTCCACTTCTGGTTTCACCATTCGGGGAGGATACATTGGCTGTAAACCGGATGCGGGGTCGCCATACTGCTCAACATCTTTGGGATCTACAACACGATTGCCATGTATAGCTTGATCACCGCACCGGTGATCCTTCTGTGGTCATGGATAAACGATCCCTACGAGTTGCAAAACGCCCGGCTGAAAGCGAGGCTCCCCTTGCTGATGGCTCTTGCGGCAAATTTGGTGGTATTCGCATCAAGTGTCTATGCGACCGCGACTAAACTTGCTTGGCTTGCCATTGTCATTTTGGTCGTGGGAACCTTTAACGTACTTATCGTCTTGATTTTCTATCTCATGTTGTATGTTCCGCTCGGGTACGCTAATCCTCTCGTTCGTCGCTTCACCGACTTCATCATTGTTGCGGGTATTTCAATGTTGGGGATTATGGCCGCTGGGAGTGCGGTACCAGGGCGCACGACCACATCTCCAGGCGGTGGTAGTGATGATTATCTCAGTCTCCACCTGAACAGATAATCTGGTCTCCTCCTAGAATCTATGATCGTTTCACTTATCATTGACCAGGTCATTAGCTCAGTACTAGGGGTGTCGGTTCCCGAATCGAAAACCGAATAACCGAAAATCCGAACCGAACCGAACTGAAAAATTTCGGTTTTTCGGTTCGGTTTTCATTCGGTTCGGTTTTCATTAAAAACCGAAAATTTTCGGTTCGGTTCGGTTTTTATCGGTTAACCGAACCGAACCGAACCAACAAATAAAAATGGAGAAATAAAAGTGGAGAAATCTAAGTTTAACAGAAAAAAAAAACAAAAACCGAAAACCAAAGGCTAAAAACCGAAAACCGAAAAAACCGAAAAACCGGACCGAACCGAACCGAACCGAACCGAAATTTCGGTTCGGTTTGGTCTTCATTCAGAATATTTTTCTAACGGTTCGGTTCGGTTCGGTTTTTTACACCCCTACTCAGTACTGGCCGGTTTGGGGCAGTCAATATGTAGTAAGAATTGATGGTGCCTGCAATTTTTAGTTATCCAACTTGTTCTACGACATCCTCGGTTTGGAGAGTCTGAATTTCTAGTGCGCCAACGATAAAGACCGGTTTCGTTTATTACTTTTGATCTGTTGCAAGAGAAACCTCCAATCAGAAGTGGTCAGGAAGACTGAGGATTGATAAATCAACTGAACCAAACTAATTAAATTGGTGTTTTTGTATGATCAGAACTGCCTCTTCAAGAGATCTTTTGTTGAAGAATGGAATTGGTCTTGTGGATCGTGTTTGCCAAGCCAATTAATATCGAGGCAGCAGGATCAGCTTTGATCAAATCATTTGATTGTTAAGTGAAGATACTTTTGGGAGGATGACTGATTATCTAGGGCTTGCATGATAACATTTTTGTTCCTTAAAATAGAAAAAATTTTCTATTCCTCAAAATAGAAAAGTGGCTAGGAAATATATTTGAAATAGAAACAAGAAGTAGAAAAATTAGTTTCTTGTTCTCGAGAATAATTTTTAGAAATAAGTCATTTTCTTTTTCTTTTACTTTTTCAATTTTTCTTCTTTCTCTTCTAATGGAGACTTGCCATCCACGGTCGTCCCGCCGCTATCCGCTAGAGGAGAAGAAAGAAGAGAGGAAGAAAAGAAAAGAAAAATATTAAAAGGAATTTTATGGCACAAATTTTTTTGTGATTTGTATTAAATGCATTCTTTTTTTTTAATCTTGAAAATATAAATTTTATATAGTTACCAAATGCATTGTTTTACTCAAAAAAATTTCCAGAAAATGGAAATAGAAAAAAACTATTTTTGAAAAGAAATTATTCTCCGAAATAAAAATGTTACTAAATGCATATCTAGAATCCTAATTTAAAAAAAAAAAAAAACAGTTTTTTGTTATGAAATATATGAATGAATAAAATACAGGAATGAATATTCATTATATTCATTTTATCTAATGTACTGATTATGATACATTTGTATCATACATTCTAAGTATATCTCTCTATACAATGAACGTCCATCTCTCCTATCTAGTACATGTATCATTCGATATATTGATATTAATGATAAATTTATTCTTGTTCTCCTTTTAATGTACCACAATATAGAATAACAATCACAACACAGAATAATAGTCATACACTCGAAATGAAACTCTCCCCTCTAGCTTTCTCTACTATCTCTAGTGTTCACTTGCTTTCTCTTCCCAATCCCTTCTCTATTATATATTTGCAACGATCCCTTCTCTATTATATATTCGCAACGTAATATTTTACAATATATATTTGGTGAAAACACAAATTTCTAAACAAACAAGTCGTTACTAAAGTTGGGTGACAAGTTTTCCCCACATGGTGGCTTAACTGACGTTACACGTGAAGGACAGAAAAAGACAAAGAAGAAATAATGTACGGACCACCGCTTTAAGCTTTTTCTTCTCCATAGTCTTGTGAGGCAATTGATTCTTTGGGTAAAGAAACTCTGGTCTTTTCTCTTTTTTTTTTTTTTTTTGGTCGGAAAACTCTCGCCTTTTCACTTTTCTATAATTTGCTGCTTTGGGTTTGGATTTTTGTTTGACGTGAAATATCTAAAAAAATTTAAAATACATTAAATTTGTAATTAATATTTAGAACTTTGACGAGAAAGTGTGTTTTTGCTATTTCTCTATTTTTTTTTCCTTTTGCTTTGTTATTTCCGCTTGTCCTAGTAAAATTTGTGGCAAAAAGAATGTCCCCATTGAACTATAAGAGACCCACAAATAGAGAAAATCTGTGTGTGTGTGTAGGCGAATACAGACTACATCTAATTAAAGTCATGCGCATCAAGTGGGGGCAATCTTAGTCAGAGGGTAATAGATGTATAAATACCCATGACAGATAATGCAATCCTGTTTAAAAGATTGGAAGCATTATTTCTTAGACTGAATCGGAGATAATTACGATCTAAACACATGACATCATGTGCCAAGTTAGTAAGAAATCCATCCAATTCTTCATTTTTGTTTTGTTCTTATTTGAATTCATCGAATAATCATGTAATAACAATAAAAAGAGATCTTGCTGGTTAACAGTGTCCTCACACTGACTAGTAAATATCTATATAAAGCATCGGAGTTGGCATGCAAACACTACTTAATCAGGATGCTTTAGTCTTCTTCTTAACCTCAAGCAATCCTTATGTTGGAATCTCTTTTTACTGGACAAGTAAAAATCCAGGATAAAGTTCATATATTCTGCACCTTAAAACATGTGGAGAAAACTTTCTTTATGTTTAGGTGAATCGAGACTACATCTGGTTAAAGTCCATTGCTTCAAGAGGAGGCAATCCTATTTAAAGGGTAACGGATATATTAATACATGTGGTACATGTGGTAGATAATGTAGTTCGGTTTGAGAAATTAGAATCATTATTTTTTAGACTGAATTTAAGCCAACTACAATCTCAATGCGCAGAAAATAAGAATATGAATCTCGTGCTTAATGCATATCGCTACAGAAAAAGGTGACTTCGACAAATTCATTTGAACCGTGGAAAACTAGGTAATAACATTTCATAAAATTATTCAAAACCTGAATAATAAGGGAAAAAGTCACAAGTAAAATTATAACTAGATAACCCTCTCTACCTCAACAGGGCCGATGATTGGATGGATTACACATACGGTCCTCATAAGGTTAGAACAAGGACATCACGTGTTAGGTTAGCCAGAAATCCATCCAATTTTGCTCAGTTTTGAATTCATCAATTAACCATGTAATAATGGTAAAAGAAAGATCGTGTTCCCATTCTAGAATCAGAACCACCTTTGATTTTATGGATCCACTTGAGAATTGGTCCGGTGCCTTGGTGGGTTCATGGAACCGATCCCACCAAGCTTACCGCACTCAATACAATGCTTTTCAAGCAAGTGAGAGTAAATCAAAAAATAAAGAACTTCCATATTCTTAATTGCAAAATCAATAAAAATATTAGACTCATATTAAAAATTTAAAGTTGAGATTGTGAGTTGATGGGCATTGAACTTGAGAGTCGAGGCGGTGAGTGAGAGAGATAGAGAAATGACAGAGATGACGTGAGAGTGAAACAAGACGAGACGAGTATTCAATCAATGGGTGTTGAGCTTTAGATTGGGGATTTTATATTTCTCATTTTTCATAAATTTTTTGTCAAGAATTTTTCTTAAAAATTAAATATATTATATATTACAATTTTTTCTAGCAAGTGAGAGTAAAACAGAAAAATAAAGAACTTCCATATTCTTAATTACAAGATCAATAAAAAGATTGGGCTCATATTAAAAGTTGAAAGTCGAGATTGTGAGTTGACGGGCATTAAACTTGGGAGTCGAGGCCATGAGTGAGAGATAGAGATGACTTAGATGAGGTGATAGTGAAATAATACGAGACGAGTACTCAATCAATGGATATTGAGCTTGATTGGGGATTTTATATTTCTCATTTTTCTTAATTTTTTTTGGTAGGAAATTTTTCTTAAAAATTAAATATATTTTATATATTATCGGTTCAGTCCGAGTGGGCGGTTCTAATCCTAGAACCATGAACTAAACTGGTTCCCTTGGGAACCACTACTTATAATCTGATCCGGTCCATTTCCAAGCAGATCCGAGCGGTCCTCGATTCCTTTACATACCCCCTACCTAACATTGACTAGTAGATATCTATGTAAAGCATCAAAGTTGGGGTGCAAACACTACCTAATTAGGGTGCTTTATTCTTCTTGGAATCTCTTTCTATAGGACAAGGGAAAATCCTAGGCAAATAAAGTTCACATATTCCGCACCTTGAACTTTAAGAAACCAACGTATATGGAAAATCTTTCTTTGTATGTGGGCAAATATAGACTACATTTAGTTATATTCATTTGCTTCAAGTGGTAGCAATCCCAATCATAGGGTAATTGATGTATAAAAACTTGTGGCGATAGTGCAGTCCAGTTCAAGAGATTAGAATTATTATTTCCTAGATCGAATCCAAGTCAACTACCATCAAGAGTATGAATCTTATGCTGAATACATATCGCCGCACAAAAATGTGACTTCGAAAAATCCATCGAAGCCCTAGAACATGAATCTAGAAAAGTAGGTCAAAATTTGAATATTAAGGGAAAAAGTCACAAGTCAAAAATTATAACTAGATAACCACCTCCACTCCTCCAACAGAGGATGATGATTGGATGGATTACCGCATTCCTCATAAGGCCAGAGCAAGGACATCACGTGTCAGTCTAGTAGAAAATCAAGACAATCCTTCATTTTTATTTTGTTTATATTTGAATTAATCAAGTAGTCATGTAATAACTATACTAGAGAGATCTTGCTGGTCAATAGTGTCCTCACATTGACTGGGAAATATTTATGTAAAGCATTGAAGTTGGCCTGCAAACATTTCTTAATTACGATGCTTTATTTTTCCTCTAAACCTCAAGCAATCATTATGCTGGAATCTCTTTCTACTGGACAAGTAAGAATCCAGGATAAAGTTCGCTTATTCCGGACCTTGAACGTTTTTTTTTTTTGGTCGAAAATATGAGTGATTTTAATTACATAATGAAATTCGATGAAAATACATCAAGAGCTTTGGAACATAACAAATTGAAAAGAGTTGAACTTTAAGAGAGCAATATATAGAGAAAATCTTTCTCTAAGTGTAGGCGTATACAGATTACATTCGATTAAAGTCATTTGCTTTAAGTGGAGGCAACCCAAGTAAGAGGGCAATGGAAGTATAAATACATGTCACGGACAATACAATATGGTTTGAGAGATTAGAACTATTATTTCTTAAATCAAATCTGAGCCAACTGCATTCTGAACCTATAGAAAATAAGCGTATCTATCCCGTGCTGAATGCTTGTTGTCACAGAAAAAATGTGATTTTGACAAATTCATTAAAGCCTTGAAGATGAATCTTAAAAACTATGTAATGACATTTCATATACATATTATTCCCACCATTTAACTAATTAAGAAAAAAGGCTTAGCAAGCCGTAGAAAGCTATTACAATCATTGAGTTATAGTTAATTTTAAGAAATGTAAAATGAGTAATGCTACATGTGCTAAGAATTTATTATTATTATTATTATTATTATTATTATTATTATTATTATTATTATTATTATTATTATTATTATTATTATTATTATTATTATTATTATTATTATTATTATCATTATTATTATTATTATTATTATGTAGATGATGTGGCAACTCATGTAGTGTATGCAATGTCATGAAGTATGTGTACAATAAGCAATATTAATACATTAAAAAAAATAGTACAAATTTGGGCAAAAGTTAGAAAGGTTTTTCCTTCCTTATTCTATTTCCTATTTCTGTCAACTATGAGGAAACGAAAATTTCTTTTTCCCAAGCTTCACTTATTCTACTAGAAGTAGAATTAAAGGGGACTTGAGTATGATTAACTTGCATTACATCAATGTCTCTTTCATACAAGCACTGACTCCACAAAGGTCACGTGATCACGTCAACCCAACACCACACGCGACTCACATCGGACAATGTCTTTGATTTTAGACCTAACTATCAATCAGCAATCAGCTCAAGAAGTTATTGTGTAGACTTTACTCAATGTTCGAAACAAAGAAAAAGGACTCTAATCAATGTCAATTGCATATTCAAAATTAGTGAGATCCACACCGTCCATTGCACACAAGTTTCACTATAATTTCTATACCCCAAATGATTTTGTCCATTCCATCGTTGATCCATCCAAAGAGTCATTGATTAATCTTAAAAAATATCGAGCCAATTGTAGAAAGAAGCTTTTACATTAAATTAAGAATCCACGAATTAAGAAAAATTAATCCACCTAACAAAAGAATTCGAAGTAATGATTAAATCTGATGTTCGTAAAATTCTAAACGCAAGTGCACATATTGAACAAGTAATATAATGATAAGATAAAGTATCGTCCCACGAAAATTGATGATTAATAAACCAATTAAATACTAAAATAGACTAATTCTAAAATTTATCTAACAAATCAAAATATAATTAAGAATGAATTAAAAACGAAATTTGTAGACTAAATGCAGTAAAATCAATCAGATAAATATGTTAGAGCATCCGATTTCACCATAACCACTATATATGAATTTCAGATTGTTGTGAATACAAGAACGATATTAAACATGTGATAGCGGAATGAGTCTTTTGGATCACCTTATCACCGAAAGCTACACAAATAACGCGGTATATTTCTATCCACGTTTAATTCATGGTTATATATTATAATGAGCAATTGCATATTATCACCTCTCGCCTCAAACATGCACATCGATCATTTAAGTGGTGGCCAATCACTCAAAAGCATTAAACGCAATAATATATAACTCACATGAATGAAATCAATTGTAAAATATAAAAATCATGAAATTTATATCATCATGGTTATGTTACATCGTAGCCCTAACAAAAGAAAATTAGAACATAGTAAAAGAAAAATATAAATATAAATCAAACCCAGCATCTTGAATTAAAGAACAAGAATTTTGTCACAACTTTTGTCTTCTCTTCAAAATACTAAAAAAAAAAAACTCTCGAACAATGGAAAACGATCTAACTAAAAAAACATAATTGCTCTCTCTTCCTATTTATAGGAAATCTAAAATATCTATCTCTCAATGCTTATAGATAACATCGGGGAACAAAATCAAGAATTTCCCGATTTGATATCCATCTTCCACTTGCTGCTTTTATTTGAATTTCTGATAATTGCCATTCTTTTCCTTATCTTCTCCATATCTAATTATTCTGCATAAACAAGGAAAATTTAAATAATCAGAAGGAAATCCAAATATTTTCTCATAGATAATACATTAATTGTTGCCTAAAATAGGTAAAATAACTCTATTTTTATAGAATTATCGTATGAAAAACTACAGGATTGCTTTTTCCAACCAATATTACTTGTCCTCGATGATCTCGCACTTCATGTGATCTCTCAATAAAACTCTCAAATAACTTGGTTTTGTCTTTTTATTCCGACAGTTGTCCCTCTTTCCCAAGATATCGATTCAGTCTAAACTAACATGGTTTGTCTTTTTCTGCAGTTTGATAGTAGGTAGGAGCACTGTACCGTCCATCTATAGTCTACCAACTTTTGCCAATCAGAAGAATTCAATATTTATGAATTTACACGACAGCTGTTATTTTGAAGCAATATACTTTGATAAAATTCAATACAGGGGAATCTTCCAAAAAAAAAAAAGAATCTTGGGAAGCACATGTAAGGAAATGCTCTGCGGCCTTTGCTTCTCACGTCCTCCTAATAAAACCCAAAAAAAAAAAAAAAAATCATACCGTACACGCATGAAATGGAAATTAGGCCATAAAGAAATGATAAAAGCTTGTAAATGCTACACGGTTTTAATATGAGTCTAATTCCTATTAAGTATTGGGAAAAAAACCATAAAACTATACTTACCGTAACACATTTATCCTAAATTTTCTTTCTATGATACAAAAAATTCCAAACTTGTATCTGCATAACACCGTTACCTTCCGTCAAAGTCTTGTCAATGAAAGTCGATAATAAGCTATCTACATGGATCCTAGAAAACAAACAATATTTACATGAATGAAACAAAAGCATTATTGTTTTAACTGAAAAATCATCTAACAGAACATTGAGTTTGAGGTTAACATATTACATTTGCATAGTTTAAGGTTTTTGATATAACAGAAGAAGTTCAAGGTAAATGTGTCACACTTACATAATTTAAGGTTTTTGATATCACAAAAAAGTTCAAGATAAATGTGTTGTGGTTGCATATTTTTTCCCTTAAATATCATCATAAAGAAGAGATAAGCCCATGCAATGCACCCTCGCATAGGTATCAGTTAAACTACGTTAAGAATATCAGCAAAACGTCTGTCTAATTTATTAGTTTATCTAATTTATTAGTTTATGGAGAACAGATTCGCATAGATAGAAATATTTCTAAATTCAGTTTAACGTGCATAAATGTTTTTTTCGCTTTTTTTTTCCCTATTTTCTCTTTTTTTCAACTAGTTATCTTACTTCTCAGGTGATCAACAACTAGCGTGCTGATGAATTGATTGATAAATCAACTAACTAATGTAATTGATTTGCCACATCGATTTGAGCATGTGACTCTTCTTTTAGATCGGGTGCTCATGAGTTGCCATAACTTGGCATTATGAAGAAGCTGCGAATTATTAAATCAAATATCTTTGAGCAAATGCAATTGTATAGGATGTTACGTGTTATGTTTTATTAATATATCAAAAATTGAAACATTTCTTGACAAATTTCTCAAAGGTTCTCGCTAACAATACCTTCATAAATATGTAAATATCTATTTACCATAGACTTGAAGGGAAAATTACCAAAAAAATTCTAAACCTATTATATGATAGTCAATTCATTATTTAACATTTCAATTTTGCTAATTTAATTTGACCATTTGTCAATAAAACCATTCCAACCAATTATAACTGGAAATTGTTGATAATGCTAACATAGACAATTTTTGTAATTATTTTACATTCTAAAATTCTTTTTATATTCTTTTTCCTTTTGCTCTTTTTTTTTTTTTTTCTTTTTCTTTTTTTCCACTCTTGGATTTCCCGGTGAAGGCGTTGTGGCCTTTGCTTGCTGGAAATCTGATGAAGTAAGAAAAGAAAAAAATAATAATAAAGATTAGAAGATTTAAAATTTAAATTGCAAAAATCATTTACAAGTGGTAATCATGCCACCTAGAATGGTTAATCCTAATTAGACCGTCAAGTCAGCAATTTCCAATCAAATTTATCGAAATAAACACATTGGTAAATTTTCAAAAGGTGTATGACTAAATTAACAAAATTCAAAAGTTAATGATTGAATTTACCCCGTACAATCGTTTTAGGCTTTTTTAGACAATTATCCCTGGACATGAATAATGATTAACGTTTGAAGTTGTATTTATGTCTGTTTATCTTTCAGCTCTCTAGTAACTAACTTTTCTTAATTTTTGAAAGCTGGAAATGATACTATTACCGTAGGGACTATGAACCTGACGAATTAACTCTGGTGAATGGATTGATATGTTTTTATCCTCATTTTTCCTTTTTTTTTCTTTTTAATTAGTTATTTTACTCCTCGGATGATCCACCGCTAGCGTGCTGGTGAATGGACTGATAAATCAATTAACTAATGTAATTAATATCCAATGTCCTTGTAGCCTGCTAATCATTTACAATTTCTTAGGCTGATCATTAATTAATTATTTCTAACATCAATGACATTGTCTCATCTGGTGTTTTTTTTTTTTTTTTTTGTCCTACTCTATTCCTACTCTACACTCACTCGCAGACTTGTGCCCCGCTCTTGCAGGCGTGGGAGTCGCAACCCACTTATCTGGTGTTGAGTTGATATGAAAACTGACCCTTAAAAGAGAGTGCTCTCTGCTTGCTTGTTTACTCCATTCCCATTTCCATCGTTTACCTCTTTATCTCTGCTTCCTTGTATGCTTCCAGAGAGACTCCCACCGTCTGAAATGTCTTACGCAGTAAGCCTGGATGAGAGAGAAACAAGGGAGACACCGAATGAAAGGTTTGAAGCTTTGAAGGCGAGATACCCCCAACTCCAAATGACCAACAGGATCTCAGTGATGTTAATTTGTATAGAGTTATGGAACGTGACCTATATCAAGCCACGAAAGAAGGGGGCGTCAATAAATTCATCAATGCATTAGAAAAGGTGTTTGAGTCAAGGAAACTAGTTTTGTCACTAATTTTCGGCCAAGTCACCCCCTCCAGCAATTCATTGCTTCATTTAACAACAAACTCTGGAAACCTTGATGTCATGGAGCTCATTCTCCTTCATTTTCCTTACACCGTGACTCAGAAAAACTCCTCGGAGGATACTCCGCTCCATGTCGCCGTCCAAAGTCAAAGGTTCAACGCAATAAAAATGCTAATTCGCCTGGGAACAAACTCGGAAATTATATATTGGAAGAACAAGGATGGTAAAAATCTCCATTGTATCTGGCGGTGGAAAAGTGCTTGAAATTTTTTAAGATGGTGCAGTGGGAGATATTTCAGCTTCTCTTGCAAAAATCTGCTCGAGATGAAGCTTACGCAGTCAAGATACAGGGCATGTCACTGATTTTGGCCGCAATCAAGATAAGGGATACAGGTAATGGATACTTTTATGTGTAGTTCTAGTCCACAAAAGCATAGATGTAAGTTAACTGCACTGCTTTTTGCTCTTTTTCAAAGTTCATATTCGTCCAACTTGGAGAAAAGCTTGATAATAGCATTTGGTCAAAAAGCACATAACTCTACAGGAGCTAATAGCAATAATTATTTAATTAGTTAATTGCACCCAACCTAAAGAGTGCTGTGACCTATAATGTCAGATTTATCGAAAGAAATTATAGATCGGCTCCCGAAGTTACTCCACGTGCGCGATGAAGACGGAGGGACACCAATGCACGCTGCAGCGTTCGTTGGACATGATGATTTAATTGACCTCTTGCTGGAGAAATGCCCTTATCTCGCCCTTCAAACGGACAATAACGGCTCCTAACCGATTCACATCGCTTGCAAAGCCGGCCACCTCTCGACAATCGAACGGTTACTAAAGGACACGTGGCCTGACCTGGCAGAGATCAAAAACAAAAAGGTCAGAATATTCTTCACGTTGCAGCCAAGGCCGGGAACGACTTCATCTCCCGGTTATCAATACATTACAGAAACCCCGATATCATCGAGATGCTGGTGAATTCGAAAGATGTCGATGGAAACACACCTCTTCATTTGGCATCGATGCACAACCATTGCGAAGTTATGCGCTCTTTGACGAAGGTGAAAAGAATTTGCTTGGAGCTATGGAACAATGATGGGTTGACCGCCCTGGATGTGGGCATGGAATCCAGAAGCTTGTCGACGGAATTTCCAGTGGTAGTGTAATTTTGGTTGCAGCCTGTGTTTATTTATTCTTAACTGAATCTAATATGCTCAGGATTAATGACTTATTCTCTGATCTGACATTCGCAGTTACTAGGACGTGCAATTTTGATTGTCGCTGGTGCACAGCGAAGTGCAGATCGAGACCCAAGAGAACACAGTTATGGAGCGAAAAAATCATCTTCCGAGGGATGGATGATGGAACAGGTTGATATTTTACTGCTAGTGGCCACGCTTGTGGCCTCCGTCACGTTCACTGCAGGCTTAACCTCGCCCAGTGTATATAATGCTTCCGGTGATCCGCACCCGGGAACGTCAACCAGGCTTTACCATGGAGCATTTCAGGTTTTCGTAATTGCCAACATGTTCACCATGTACAACTCCATTCTTGTAGTTGTAGTCCTCCTCTGGAGTCCCAGCAAGGATTTTTACGTTGCAGAATTGGCTTACCACTTAGCCGGGCCATTATTGTCAATGGCTCTCACCGGCATGTCAGTGGCTTTTTTTGCGGCCGTAACTGCAGTAGTGAGCAAACTTACTTGGCTGGGGAGCCTTGTTCTGTCCATGGGAGTCCTTTTTCTCGTGATGGTCATAGTGGTTTCAGTAACCTTGATATTCCCATTCTCCAAGCCTGCCATGCGCATTGTGTCCCTCTACTATCAAGTGTCATCTGTAGTCGCTAGATTTGTCGGACTCTGTGTTTGGGTTTTCAAGTGACTATTTTGTATATCAAATTGCTATTAGCGTTGGAACGCTGCTTTCGACCATAGTTAGAGTCTGCATGCATGTATCGAGAGTCCTAAGAACTTTGTCAAACTCTATCTGATCTTCAATTCAATGTGAATCTTCTATTTTGTCTTAATAATGGTTCTTTTCATTCGAAACTCTTCACAATCTATCCCTTTAATAAAATAGGAGCTCCGCTATTTTTCTTTCTTTCTTTTTCTCCTTCCTTTTCTCCTCGGTTTCCCTATTAATACATCCATATATTTATATATCTTCTAATGCATTAACACGGGAATTGAAGAGAGAAACCTGCAAGCATCTACCATAATGCCACGTGTCAATTGAGCCACCAGCTCTTCCTCCTCCAATTTTTATTTTTTATTTTTTGTCATTTTCCCAAAGTTACTTTCACCCTTCATTTGCCGAACAAACATACGATTTTTACAAATTTAGGCATGATTTGTTTCCATATTTAACAAAAAGGGCCTGACGAGGACAGGCAAAAGGCATGCCAGAGCTACAAGCTGCTCTATTGAATCAAATTGTCCTCTACTCACACGGTTATACCAATAACATAAAGGGATAAATCATATAAGCTAATGAATAAGAATAGATCATGTGAAGAGAGCAGTCAAGGTTATTTCCCAACTAAACATCAGAAAATCTGGAGCGTGTTAGGATTAAAAGCTCTGCCCTTCAGTCTGCTCTGCGGCATCTACAAGAAGCTGTGCTTATTCTTCACCGGAGGCAGCTAGTAAGCACTCAAGTTAACCAAGCGAAGAGAAAGAAAGTTAATCAAATAAGAAAGAGAATGGAAAAGTCGCATCACTCGACAGCGACTGCCCCCGATTCAGCAGCTTTTCTCCCTCAGGGGCTTCATGAACCTCTGCTTTCTCAGGGTCACCACCGTTCGGTGCGACTTTGGGAGGTGCCGCTGGCTTCTCTGCAGCACTGCCAGGAACATCACCAGATGTGGCAAGTGCAGGAATTTTCCCACTCTTGCCGTCCTTGCTCCCTTCCTTTGAGTCCTTCTCCTTCCCATTTTTCGTGGGTGGTGGCGATGGGGAAACATCATGTGAGGCGGAGGGTGCTGTTTCAGCTCGAACAAAACATGCCTCATTCACAAAAGATCGGTTGGCTTTCCTGGCTTCGGCCCCTGAATGACCGCCACTGAGGGCTTTTTCTCGGCGTCCCTCTTTCCCTCTCTTCTCGATGTTTGGAACATTTCTAGGGATGATCTCAGCTATGGCTTTCCAGCAATGTTGGTCGGCCTCCTCGTGAAGCTTCTCTTGGTTGGCCATGTACAACTGACGGAGAATAAAGTAATGCTCATGAGATAAACCTAACGAAGATTTTCTTATGGCGTTTCGAAAAAAATGAAGAGGTATGAAAAGAGTGACCACGACTACTTGAGAGAAGTTTTACCTCCTCTCTTTCTCTGTCATTTGCCTTGTTCGCTTCGCAGTTGAGCTTCCTTATCTCAAAGAAAGCTTGTTCGAACTCTTCGGCTTCAGCGCGATGATCTGATTCCTTATCTCCTCCTCCTTTTGCTCAAGGTTGATCACATTTAGACTGCATTCGGGAAGGGGTTGTAGTTTCTCTCGCCGAGTGTAAATTTAGTCTCCACTAAATTCATGGAAAAAGTGCAACTATTGTCACGGGGTACAACAGATGCAATCTCTACCTAAGCAGAAAGATCAAATAATGCTTTCAGAAAACAAGAACAATGAAATTAAACACCCACATAAATATCTGAAGTAAATGAAAAGCCAAATCCTTCCTGATTTATTATGAACTCTTAACTGCTAAATCAATACAAATGGAAATTAACGCATATGAACAGAAACCGATGAATCTCGCAGATGCATCGATTCGGTTCGATTGTATAAGTGCGGCTTCCTATTCTGTTTGATTGCACAGTGCTGAATCTATTATAGTTGGCCTCATAGGGTGATTAGTGAATATCAACAACCAACGAATCTCGCACATGCTTCGGTTCGGTTCGGTCGTAGCCCGATGAAGGCGTCTTCGTGGAAAGGGCTTGGGTGGTGGGCCTACCGGTTGGGGTTGCCGCGGGGCCCCCGGCAGGGGGTAGGGATTGTGTTCTTCCGCATAGGTGTCCACCGCGTCGAATGACCCCATTTCTCGGCCGCATTTTGGGTCTGAGCCGGGTCAGGACCATGGGCCTTAATGCCCTGATAAGGGCCAATTTTTTTTTAAATAGACCGAATCCAACAGCCCATCACATGGGCCCAAAGTCATAGAAGTTTTGGGTCTCCGGAGGATCATTTGCACGATTTTAATTTTTTTTTTTAAAGTTATAGAAAACCTACCGATGCAAGTCCTTATCTATTCGGCTGATGTTTGTGAAAGGATGGAGCTTTTAATTCACCGCGAGTGGCGGACCATATTTTATCCTTTCATTTCATGTGTCATCTTTTCTCTTTTTCCTTTTCTTTTTTACCTTTTTTTTTTTTTTTAACGTGACCAGATAAATTTGATATAAAGCCTTTTACCAAATTTTTTTTTGATATAAAGCCATAATTTTTGGTCTTATCTTTTTCTTGTTTTCCTTACTTTTCCTTTGTCCAAAAGGCGGTCTTAAAAACAATTTTCTATTTTTTTCGTCTTTTTCCTTCTTTTCCTTACTTTTTACTTTTCCATAGGGCCACCACATAAAATATAATTTATAAGGCCATGATTTTCCATTCATTGATGTCACCATGGTGACGCAAAAGAATCTTTTGGGAGAAATTTTTTCCATTGGCCAACATATTAAATGACCATCCACTTACTAAGGCTACATTGCATCCAAAACAATCAACTTAAGCCTAGCAATCATTTCATTACAGCTTAGACAATAGCAACAACATAGAGACTGCTCTAGTGGCTAAACAATCTCTAGTGTTCACTGGACATTATCAACTTATGCTCGATGATAAAATTATATCAACCATCTCATCCTCTCTTAGTTTATTTTCTGTGAATCAAATGCTGGAAAATTCGGAAAGCTCTTTTTTTGGAAGTTGTTTTTCGTGAAACCAACAAAACCTAAGATATTTTTGGTCCTGGCATAACATTACTGGCTACAATTACCTCCCTAAATTAGGAGAATCCCGATCTTTTTAGTTTTATGTTGTTTTACAAGTTATTTCACATCCTCTTGCAACTTAGAATGTCACAAAATAAACTAAGAATAGCTTTCCAGATCATAGTAACATTCCCTAATGAGACCCACTTCTTGTCCACCATATCAAAACTTTATAGAATAACCCAAATTAGGGAGTGTTAACCCGTAATCCTGCTCACTAGTCCATAATTAATCCCATAAAGAGGCTGTGTGTGGGCCCTGGTTGTATGAAGCGAGCCTACAACAAATATGCGGGACAAGCTATCATAATTGAGTTAGTACAAGTGGAAAAGTGTTTTAAATACAAAGGAGTAATTCGATGCAAAATACTATTCAGAGACAAGTGTACCCAAAGTACTAAAATTTATCATGAAAATACAATTGAGTCCAATAAATTTTACATAGTGCACTCAGGTTTTACAACTTGTCAAATTAATACGATAAAATCCATCTATTAAACTTCGTTCAATTTGACTAACGTAATATACTGATATGGCTGTTTTTTTGCTACTTTTCTGAGACACGTGGTCGCAATTTGGTGCCTATCAAGTGCCATGTTAGAAAATCTTTAAAAATATCAAAATAAAAAAGGAATAAATGAAAGAACTAGAAAAATTATTAGTTGCTCATATCCTCATCCTCACATCTCCAGTGTGGAAATCTACCCAAAACAGTAGGAAAATTACGGACTTCAATTATTGGTATGCTGATTTTGAATATTATATATAAAGATAGTAATCAAGTTGAGAAGATCTTTTGGTAGAAAGAGACTTTCGTAAAAGGAAATCATAATCCTCAATTTGCATAAATGCAAAAGGTTTAAATTTTTTTGGTAATTTCCCTCCATAAGTATGTGTACAATGAGCAATAATGGCACATACAAAAAGGAAAGAGATTACCAATTGGGCAAGATTATAAACAGTTTTGTACCAAAAAAATCCTATCTATAGTATTTGTATTAGTTTAGTCATAAACTTTTTGATTGGAGCAATTTAATTTTAAAATTTTTCACATTGGTATTAATTTAGTCATTCGATCAATTTTGGCTGGCCGATGATGACATGGATGTCAACCGTCCGGCGAATGCTGATATGGCAAATTTTAAATAATTTTTTGTTTTTTTCACTTGCTGGAGGCTGCAAGAGAAGAAGGCCCAGAGGAAGAAGAGGAAAGGAAAAAATTGGAAAAAAAAAAAAAAAAAATTTATAACAAGCTTCTTTGCTTTGGGACTTCTGAGTATGTATTCCTCGGTCTAGTATATGCCATACTTTGTTGTAACATGCAGAACGTTATGTCCCTGTCGGTTTAGATTCTTGCTCGGTTACCGTGAAGGTAGATCTTGACTCTCCCAAGCTGATTCATCTTGCAAGTGACGTGAATCGGAAGATTGCCATCTCTATCATCCTTGATAGCACTAGCGGTGGATTTTCTCAACATAAACTAAACTCCGTCATCATGATTGAGATATGCTGCTAAATGTAGTTGATGCCGTTTGTAATTTGCATCATCTCTCGAATGGAAAAGCTCCTCCTTCCTTTCTGCCATCTCTTTCAGCAGACTGGCATTAAAGGTGCTGAGGATCCCAACAACGATGACTGATGGTTTAAGCTTCATGCACATTTTAAGCTGAGAAAGGAAAGTGGAATTTGGCGTGAGCAGAAAGAAAGAACTATAAGAATAGCAAATGATCAAAATATAATATATTCAAAGAGGGGAGGTTTATGGCGCATTTGGTAATGATTATATTCTCATGAATAATTTTTTATTAGAAATGATTTTTTTATTCTATTCCCGAGAATAATTTCTAAGCAAAAGAACGCGTTTGATAATTGTACAGAATTTCTATTCTCGAATAAAAATATGTTTGGTAGGATTCTTAATTTTTTTATTTCTTTAAATTTTTTAATACTTTTCTTATATTTTTCTTATCTTTCTCTTTTTCATGGTGGGCAACTAGCTAAACGAGGTCCGGGCGAGCTCGTTGGAGGCTCACTGCCATCGGCGAGGCTCGACTCACCTAGGCATTAAGGCTTGAGCCAACGAGCCTCGCCCGGCTCAAGATTAGCCATAGTCGAGGCCAACAACTAGCCAAAAGGAAAAAGAAGAAAGGAAAGAGAAGAAAAGAGAAGGGAAATAAAAAATTATACTTGATTCTAGGAATTGTTCATAGTAACAGGGAAGTAACTTGTTTCTATTTCTTAATTCTGTTCCAAATCTACTCCTAAGAATAAAAAAATAGATTTTAGTTTCTGAAACAAAAATTTACTTGTTCTTTTTTTTGTTCCCGAAAATAAAAGAACATAATCAATTATTTTTGGGAATATTATCAAATAGGCCTTTAATTTTTTTTTTCCAAAAAAGCCATCTCATCCCTTCCTATAAAAGTAGGGTCACTATAGACGCTTCTAGGGGCTTCACAAGTCATAGACACAAACACGGAGAAAAATAGACAGACACACTTGAGAAGAAAAGGAGAGAAGGAGAAGCGTTTGGCCAGCATCACGTGGCCGACCCCCTTGCGGCCGCGACCTTGCCGTCCTCGTGGTTGAATCTCATATCACGTGCCTCCATGAGAAGGTGACCCATTGCCGCGTCTCCTTATCGACGACGAAACTGCCGAACCTGACCCCCACGACGACGCTGTTGCTGTTTGTCAACCATCGTTCCTGCTGCTCCGCGATTCACCGCCACGGCTAACCTCTTTCCTGACGACGAGCACTGCAGCACATCCGACAAGTCTCGGCGACATCACAACAGCGTGCCTTGCGGGGCTCTACTGCTAGTCAGCGAGAGTTGACTAATCCTTTGGTCTTGGTTCATGTTAGTGGAACACCACGTGTTGTGCTGCCCCTTTGTTTCGCAGCGTGTTTGTCCACTTGAAATCTCCCGTGTTATTGCATACCGCATGAAGTCCAGCAACTTGCTATCGCCGCGTTCGAAAGACCCGTGATCATCCTGATTATCCTTGCGGAGCAACGACGTGAACTAGCCACGTCACTGCGAGCAGAACTGAGCATCCTCGAGCCCCATCAATCCTGAGTTACTACTGTTGAACGCTGCAACCATTACCGGTTCCACCATCTGACGAGTCCATATTCGGGAATAATATGCGTGAAATAGGTAAAGATATTATCCAAACCTAGTGTGGTTATTTTCTTACTTAATTCGTTAATATTGTGATTAAATTCAAATCTTCGAATGAAATACCTTATCCAATGCTTCCCAAAGAGCTTTTTAAATTAGGGATTTTTTTTTTTAATTTCACAATGTGCATAAGATTGACAATTCGACTTGATGCCCGAAATACGACTCACAATCGCACAGAAAATCGCCAATCCAATCTCACACCCGAGATATAATTCGCGATTTTATTAAAAATTGGTCAATCCGATCTCATGCGTAAGATATAATTCGTCAATCTATTTCTAAAATTAAGTAGTCATGAATGATGTTCTGCCTAATTTGCTTTTTTATGCCTTTGCTTAAATTTGAATTTTCTTCCATAAAAAATGCCAAAAAAATAAAAAATAAATTTGAGTTGGATTTGGTTCATGTTAGAATATTGCTTGTTTTAGGATAGTTTGTATATTTAGATTAGGAAATAAATTTATTTAGGATGTTAGATTTTCTTTTCATTAATTTGAATTGCATGTTTAATTATTAGGCAATTTTAATTTCAAATTTTATAAAAAAAAGGAAAAGAAAACATAAAAATTCCGTGCATATGTCGCCTAGAATTAGGTCATTCCTTGCACGTTATCTAGTCATTGTGTGATTATGATCATTTAATTGTATAAGTATAACATATTAAGATAGTTTCATTTAATATTTACCCGTCATTAGATTAGGTAATTTAATGTCACGTGACATATAATTTACATATTAGGTTTATTTAATTGTATGTCACATGTCATGTTAGCTAGACATATTTTTGTCAGCTATATTTTTGTGGCGCAATCGTCTAGTGAAGTGGCATCACTTCCTTCCAAAAGCTTACTTGTACCAAGATTTGGCAGCATTTACCATACTGTCTAAACGAGTCAGCTATTTATTTTGCACCGATCATTTGTTTGACACACCAATCGTGTGTATATACACATACACATACACACACCCCCATAAATTGGAAGGCTTGCACATAGCTGGCCTATGGGGCTCGCTAGCATACGATTTTTACTTATTAAGACCATTTCGTTGATACTTTACCCTATTATGACTCCAGTTACATAACATATAAGATGATGATATTCCCCTCATACTTATCATTTAGACAATCAATTGCAAAGCACATAAGATTATCGTTTAATGAATTTTGTGAATTATGAAAAAGGTATTAAGCAACACATTCTATTAACCGGTTCCCTGGTCTGTACCTTTTCACGTGGACCAGATGGTGTCATTGGAGGGTGAGTACATTTTATTTAGGATAGGGATTCTCTCAATTTAGTATTCTGTGTTGTTAGGTATACTCACCCTCTTCAGATTGGGACGCATCAGCGAGAAGGAAATTGGACGATTTAAATCAAGGGTCGTTTTCTTCCTTTTCCCCTTTCAATATTTTTCCCTCTTTTCTCATGTTACAATACCTCCTTCCACCGCATGACGACCTAGCAACCGGCCACGGCCGCACCTCCAACCAAGCCTCTCTGCCGCCATGCTGACGCTGCTAGCCTGCACCTTGCGATGATGCCACTATTGCCATAGGCTCTTCCCCAAACTCCCACCGTCGTTGCTGAGTCCCCCACTCTCTACCCCATGCATCATGGTCGAGCTTGAGCTCAAACGCTGGATTCAACGTGGCCTCGCCTGGGCTCAACCTTGTTGTCCTCAGGGATTCCGAATCTGATGTCACTCAAGGCTAGGTGGAATCCAAGCGTCGCGACCCGACAGAGCCGGCCTTCATTTGTTTGAGGACAAAGGAGAAGAACTGGCCTAACGGGCGTCCTTTTATGCTGGGTCATGATGACTGTGTGGTTGCAACCTTAGTTGTCGCTGGGTCGCGGACACCATGGCCCTAATAGAGGAGACGAGACAGAGCACGAGGGTCAGCTGATTAGTCAAATAGTGATGGCGGGAGAAGTTGTGACGGCAGAGATGTGGCAGCGAATTTTGATGACCGCGGTGGTAGGGGTGGAGGAGGGGGAAGAGAGAGAAGGGGGGGGGGGGGAAGCAAATGTGTTTGTAATTGATATAAATTTATTTAAGATTAAGGCATAATTTGATCCAATAGTAACTTCATGACGTATAGTAAGCCCCCCAAATCAGGAGGATCTCAATCCTTTTATCTATATGTTATTTTACTAGTTATTTCCCATTCTCATGGAATTTAGATGGTCAAGTATAGCTTTCTGGATCATGTTAAACATTCCCTAACAAGCCCCGCTCTAGGTTCACCTTACCAAAACTCTTTACAATAACCTAAATTAGAAAGTGTTACGCTAAGATCCTGCCACTAATAATTCATTTTAAACCATGCAGAGGCCATGTGTGGGCCCTAGTTGCATGGAGCATAACTGCGGTAAGTGTTTGAGCATGAGTCCTACCATCAGACCAGTGCACGTTCTCTTTCTTGTGGGATGGGCCGGTCCAATGACCGGTCCAAGCTCCTTAGGCTTTTTCATTTTATCGTAATTGGATCTAGGTTTCATTAGATAGCTTGGTGGAAATTGAGCTCAATGGACTTCAATTAGGCTAAAAATAGCAAATGAATATTATCGTAAAACTGGGTTGGGCCGGCCTCCATCGCCGAAATTTCAATTGCCGGCCCCAAAGTCTTGAACTATGATGTCCCCGCTTAAGGGCCCGTTTGGTTCGGCTTTGGGGAAATGTCTTTGGCCAAATACAAATATCTTTAAGATAAAGGGATTTTCGGGAATGCTCGGCTGTTTGGCAAATTACACATTGAAAAGTTGCTTGTGCAAAAATACCGTTTGGCAAAACTTATTCTAATTGGGCTTTTTGCTTTTAATTTTTTTTTTAAATCTGAAAATCGAATCCGGCGGCCAGTGGTGCTGGACGGCTAGATCTGGCGGTCCAGCCGCCCGAGGTCGTGACCTCGGGCGACGCCCGTCGCCGCGACCTCCCGGCGCCTAGAGGCGCAGAGGCCGATCCGGCGGCTCGAGGTCACGCGGACCCAAGCGGCGCGACCTCGGGCGACGTCATCACCGCTGAGGCGCGACCTTAGGCGCCTAAGGTCGTAGAGGCCGATCTGGCCTCCGGACTACCAGATTGGTGGCCTCGAGGTCGCGCGGACCTCGGGCGGCGTCGACCGGTTCCGAGCGAACCCGGGCGAAACCCGCCGACGCCGCTGAGGTCCACGCCGCCTAAGGTCCATGCCACTTGGGTTGCGCGTCGTGGCACCCCCAGACGGTGGTCACCGGCGACGTGCGACCCTCAGGCGGTAGCGGCGGCGGTTGCCGGAGAAGCCCGGTGGCCGGAAAGAAGAAGAAGAAGATGAGAAGAAGAAGAAGACCACGGGGAAGAAAAATGATGAACAATAACCATGGCATTTCCCAAATGCCGAATGCCCAATGCTGCCCCTCCCAGCTTTGAGCATTGAGCATTCCAAATGCTCATATTTAGGCAAAGTAGCTTCCAAAAAATTTGCCAAACACTAAAATTATTTCCCAAGAGGCTTTGGGGGCCCAAAGCCCCTTAGAAATGCCCAACCAAACAGTCCCTAAAGTGCTGAAAAAGCCAGGCGAAATAAATGAATGTAGCATGACAGTATCGGCGATATCTTCAATTATTGTGCCATTATCGACAAAACTGATTCCTAATTTTCATGGAATGCGTGGATGACTATAATGCTTCCAATGTCTAAATGTACGAGGGATCTACAGGCGAAAATTTAGCTGTTAACATGTTAAAATCGAGCCTGGGCTTGTGACCCTAGACCCGATGTTGCCTAGCCTAGGCTCGGCCTCAACGATGCCACTCTGGCATCACTCATGGCTGGTTGCAAGGTCACGACCCAACGATGCTTGACCTTCTCTATTTGAGGTTAGAGGACTGGCCTAGCAAGCATTGCCTGAGGGTGGGCCACAATGCCAGGTGGTCGCAATCTCTATTGTCATGAGGTTGCGAGGTGATGACCATGGCCTTGATAGAGGAGAACAAGATAGAAAGGTACGAGGACCGGTCGACGAGTCAAGCTTGTGCATTAGTGTATTAGTGTGGAATTTGACGGTGGAGGTGGGGTAACGAATTTGGAGGCGCTTGTGCATTAGTGTCAGAGGTGAAGGGGATTGGGGTGGGGGAAGTTGCAGGAAAGGAGTATGTTTGGCCTTTGGTAGGGTTGATCGGTTACGGGTCAAGTCTAATCCCATTTGGGGACATGTTCGGTCCGGTCCGAAACTAATTTGTCGTGTTCACTGTACATATTCACTGTCCACGTGACGGTGGTCTCATTTCCATTTTTTAAAATCAAGAAAAGTAGGCTCTTAAAGAGCTGGAACACACACATAAATACAAGTCCAACCTTGGTCACTGAGAATCTTTTGACAAATGTCACGCTGATGACAAATAAATGGTGACATATTAAAAATACTATGCAGTCCCACTTGTCAAGAGACAGTTTAACTTAATAATTCGCATTTTCCTCGGTTTTGCGACTTATGAGCATTTGAACTTGGAGAAGAATCACATGTTTAAATTACTAGATATAAAGGAAAAACAGAACACTTGAAGGAGCGTGCCAAAAGAAATCTACAATGAAAGGGTTGGGTGAATGAATAGCTGGCTATAGGGACGTTGAAAATTAATCACATTAGTTAATTGACTTATCAATCAATTCACCAACACGCTAGTGGTTGATCATCCGAGGAGTAAGATAACTAATTGAAAAGAGAGAGGAAAAAAAAGGAAAAAAAAAAGGAAAAGCATAACACGCTAGTGATTTCACTAGACCTGATGTTGCCTAGCCAAGGCTCATACTCACCAATGCCACTCTGGCATCAACTGTGGGTGGTCGCAAGGTCATGACCCGACTGAGCTTTGCCCTTCTCTTTCGAGGATAGAGGGGAATGGATAACCTCGTAAGCGTTGCTCGAGGCTGGGCCACAATGCCAGGGCGGTTGCAACCTCGGTTGTCATGGTGTTGTGACCATTATGGCCCTGATAGAGGAGAACAAGATAGAAAGGGCACGAGGACCGATCGCCAAGTCGAGCAGCAACTACAGGAGAAGGCTTAACGGCAAAGTTAATGAGTCGAATTTGGAGACGTTGGTGCATTAGTGGCAAAGGTGAAGGTGATTGCGTGGGGGAGGGAGGTGGCAACAAGGGTGTTTGGTATTTGGTATAAATTTCTCTGCGACATAGGAATATTTTGCTCCAGACATAACTTTACCAGATACAATTACTCCTAAATCAAGATGGTCCCAATCCTTTTACCCATATGGTACTTTACAAGTCATTTCCGATCCTCATGGAACTTCAGATGTCATGAAATAAACCGTTCAAGAATAGTTTTTCATGCCATGTTAAACGTTTCCTGACGAGCCCCACTTCAGGTTCACCTCACTAAAGCTCCTTAAAATAACACAAACTAAAGAGAGGTAACCAAGATCCTGCCACTAGTCCATAATTAACCAAGCAGAGGCCGTGCGTGGGCCCTACTTGCGTGAAACATACCTGCAATAAGTCCTTGGGCATAAACTCTAGTTACACTTACATCGTATCATTGGTCCTTACATGACCTTAAAAGGCTATGACATTCCGAAAAGACGGGATAGAGCCAGGTAGGGGGCTCGAAAAAGATTCCCTCCACTTGCGTGAAGCATACCTGCAATAAGTCCTTGGGCATAAACCCTAGTTACACTTACATCGTATCACATCGTTTAGGAACGACTAAATTCAAAAAATATTCGGAACAAACTGTTATGATTGAGCTAGGGTAGGTGACAAATTGAAAGAAAAAAACTTAATACAAAGGAGTAAATGAAAATACAATTTTTTGGAACAATGTGTACTTTTCCCCAAAGTGATAACCTTAACCTATTGTTAACCATTTAAACATAAAAGTTTAAACTCTATACTTAAATCAAGGGAAAAGTGTTAAAAAAAGTTCTAAACATTTTGCATTTATACCAATTTAGTCCTAAACATTTTTTTTGTGCCAATTAAGTCCTAAACCTTTTTACATTGTGTCAATTCAATCATTTTCGGCCAATTTTGGCCAGATTTTGCTAATTGGACGCCAGCCGGCTGATGTGGCCCGATCGACATTGACATGAACAACTTTTATTAATATTTTAATATTTTTGAATATATATATATATATATATATATATATATATATATATATATATATTGTCTTTCTTTTTTTCCTTCTCCTCCTTTTTCCTTCAGTGATCGTAAGATCTCGGTGATTAGCCGAAGCGACGGCCGGCGAGGTCGACCTTGCCAGCCACCTCGCCGGTGGTCGCAAGGGTGGCCTCGCACTTTGGGCGGCGAGGGTCGAGCCTCGCCCATGGCCAATGAGGCTCGATCTCATCAGATCCGGCCTCGCATCGGGCTAGCGGGGCTCGCCCTCGCTAGCCATGGGTGAGGCTCGACCCTCATTAGATCTCGGCGGGGGAGAGCCTTGCCACCTAGGCCTCAAGGAGGCATTGCACCGGCAAGCAAGGCTCGCCCTCACCACCTAGCGTGAGGCCACCCTCGCGACCATTAGCGAGGTGGCCAACGAGGTCAAGGTCGACCTCGCCACCGTCACCTCGGCGGTTGCCGAGGTCCGGTGACTTGCTAGAGGAAGAAAGAGGAGAAAAAAATAAAAATAAAAATAAAAAAATAAAAAAATTCAAAAATACTAAAATATTATTAAAAGTTGTCCAAGTCAAGATCAAGCCCACGTCAATCGGCTGGCATTCAATCAACAAAATCCGGCCAAAATTGACTGAAATGACTGAATTGACACAATGTAAAAATGTTTATGACTTAATTGCACAAAAAAAAAAAAAGGTTTAGGACTAAATTGGCACAAATACAAAAGGTTTATGACTTTTTTTAACACTTTTCCCCATAAATCAAAGACAAACACTAAAATTTAAAATTACTAGAGAATTGAAAGTTTAAACATTACCGGGCCATAATTCAAAGACGAACACTTAAAATTTCATTTTCAACTTAACATCCAAAGGAACTTTTGGCTATGATGGATAGGCCTAGAGTCAAAACCCAATTGTAAAACGTCGACTAAGCAATAACATTTTTATTTATGTTTTTCGCTCAAGAATTAATTCATCGTGTCCACTGTCTATGTTCACCATCCACGTGATAATAGTATCGTTTCCATTCTCCAAAATCAAGAAAAGTGAGCTCCCAGACAGCCGTAACACAAACAGACTGTTGGAAGATATGCAATCTTGTGGATTTGTACAATATTAGATTGATATGGAAAATCAATTAATATCAGTCTAGTATAGGATTTGATTTGTAATATCATTTATTTCCATTTTCTTGTACATGCCTAATACTATAATTGTAGAGCTTTGTACATCATTGATTGACGGAATAGAATATACAAAAATTTCCTCCTTTTTCCCTGTTGCTCCTTGCGTTCTTTCATGGTATCAAAGCGAGCTTCGCTTCTGGTTTAGCTTCCGCACATCTCCTTCTTGATTGCCTACCGGAAAACTTGAAGACCCCGCTAACCTGCAAAAGGCGTTAGCACTCCGGTGTAGGAATCAGTTTCGAGGAAGAAAAAGCAAGTGAAGGAAAGGAAGGTCTTACCGTCACACCATGGCAGAAGACCAACCAACACTTACTGGAATGCGTACCACAGAAGAAGAAAATCAAAGCTTTGCAGTTAACTTACCGACTGAAGGCATCAGAATTCAACCAAATGCGGGTTTTATTCCATGGCAGCTCGGTATGGGGCAACCCATTCCAGGCCAATCCACATCGGGTCCGACCATGGCGGGTCAACCGTACCAGTGGGTACCGTACTGCTCAGCCTAGCTCATGGTGCGACGGGCCAAGCCCAAGTGTTCCATGGCCCGGAGCTCAAGTTTCCGAAGGCAATGCCCAACCGGATAATGGCTCGCCAACCATAGGCGGGGCAAGCACAAATACCGAGTCTAGAAATCAAGATGTGGGATTATCCAGTGGGTCGTTTAATTCGGGTACGGGTCTAAATACCTACCCAACGATGAAACCTAGATTTTTACCCATACCCATTTTCACTCGTTTCCGGTCGACTAGAGCTTGGTGATCCATTGTATGTTTCTACTGCCGATGGACCCGAAATACGACTTATCAGCCAGCAACTAAGGGGGTCTGAGAACTATTCAGTTTGGGCTCAAGAATTCCACTGAGCCCTTGTCACTAAAGATAAAGAAGGTTTTATCGAAGGATCTATTCCCGTTCCAACAGACGAAAGGATGGCGAGACAATGGAAGAAGTGTAATCAACTAGTGAGAATGTGGATTGGGAACCGCATCGCCAGAAATTGCAGCCGGACTGCCACCCAGAAGACTCGAAGAGGATGTGGGATAATATAAAGGAAATGTATGGAAAATTAGACCGTGCAAAATTTTTTTCCCCGACTCAAGCCCTTTCCGAAACTCAAACAGCCGTTTTCAACAAATTATCAGCCCTCTGGAATGAATTGGAGGTGGCAGAGGAAAACTTGAAGGACCCGAGACCACTTTGCGGTAGTATAAAGGGATATGGGATAGAGAGAAGGTTACTCGATTCTTGCTCATATTAAACGATTCTTACTTGACTTTAAGATCTTAGATCCTAGCCATGGATCCTATGCCCTCGCTTGGCCGCATCTTCCAGTTGGCCATTCAAGAGGAGAGCCGAGACTCACGGCAACGGAGCATGCAAAAGGAGCGAGACGCTGGCCTTGGCTGCTCGCGCGACGCCGGCTGTTCGGCAAGAGAAGGAGCGTAACCAAAAGGGTCCAGAGGGAGAGACGCGGCTTGACGAGCTAGGGTTTGCGTTTGGGACAGCTACACAACCTTTTAAAGTAGCTGAGATGAACGGCTCGGATCGTGAGACATGATCCGACGGCCGGAAAGGAGCCGATTCTTCATTAGGATCGGACGGTGGGCATGCGGCAGTTTTTAAAGAATCCAACGGCCCATTTTTTTCCGCAAATCCGAAGGCATATGGGCAAAATATAAAAGGAAAAAATAAGTTATTTTGTGAATATTGCAGGCGACCCCACCACACCATCAATAATTGCTGGAAATTGCACGGCAAGCCTGGTGAAAGAGGAAAACGGGAAAGGAATCTTCGGTCGCGCTTATCAAACTTCAGCTACAAATATTGATCAGCCTATCACTCAAGGGCAATATCAAGAAATTATGCAAGCTTTGCAAAAAATGGATATTTCCATAAGGGAAATAGCTTCTCAAGTATTTCTCATTGCCGGATAAATTCTATTTCTTGGAATTCTTGGATAATCGACTCGGGGCTAGTGATCATATTGTTTGTGATAAGAGCTTATTTTCTGTCATTCACGAAAAATTAAGTATTCCTGTCTCTGTGAAGTTACCAAGTGGAAATACTACCTATGTGACTACTACAGAATTGTGAATCTTAACCCTCAAATAACTCTGAGCCATGTCCTCTATGTGCCAAATTTCCAGTTCAATCTAATTTTTGCGTCGAGAGCTTGCAAAGAAAATTCTTGCAGAATTTTATTCAATTCTGATATATGTTTCTTTCGGGCCCTTTCGACTGGAAAACTAATGGGCTGGGGTAATCATACTGATGGACTATTTTTTGGACTAGCATTCCAAGAACCTTAGATTTATCTCAATTTATTTTCAATAAGCAATCATTGTGTAATGCCACTACCAATGATAAAAATTTCATTTTGCATTCCAGAATGGGTCACAAGAAAGCTTTGTTTCCTTATTCTCAATGTTATATCTGCCCTCTTGCAAAACAATCAAGTGCATCCTTCCCAATTAGCAAGAGTCGTTCCACTAGTGCTTTTTCACTTATTCATGTTGATGTATGGGGACCATATCATACGCCCAATCATGATGGGTCAAGATATTTTCTTACCACTTTGTTGACGACCATTCCCGAGCGACATGGATTTTTCTAATGCAAATCAAGGGTCAGTCCTATCTCACTTAAAGGAATTTATTTCCTTATCAAAGACCCAATTTGGAAAGACTGTCCAGCGAATTAGGACAGACAATGGAAGAGAATTTTTCAATCACGAATGTGCAGCATTATTTTCATCTTATGGCATCCTGCATGAAAGTTCATGCACATACACTCCACAACAGAATGGAGTTGTGGAATGAAAGCATCGACATATTCTGGAAGTGGCACGTGCCTTGATGTTTCAGGCTTCTATCCCAAATAATTTTTGGGGAGATTGCATTATCACGACAGTATACTTAATCAATCGAATGCCAACGAAGGTATTAAATGGTCAAAGTCCTTTCGAAGTTCTGTTCCGGAAGAAGCCAAAAATGGATCACCTAAGAATTTTTGGGTGTTTATGCTATGTCACCACGATCGGCCCTCGGGACAAGATGAGTCCTCGTGCCCAGCGATGCATCTTCATGGGATATCCAAATCTTCAAAAGGGATATTGTGTGTTTCAGCCTTCTACAGGTGAATTTTTAATAAGCAGAGATGTAGTCTTCCATGAAGACAATTTTCCATTTGTTGAAGAACAATTCTCAGAGGACAACGATCTCCATTCTTCACGTGCTATTTTCTTTGAAGAAGATGTATCCAAGGATCCCGATTATGTTATGATAGGAAACCCGGGAACATTCAATAGCACCTCCACAAGCAATCAGTCTCTTGCTAAAGATTTTTCTCCCAGATCTGAGCATGCAATAACTGAAGAAGCTTCGGATCTCATGCCAGTCCCTCCTATGGAAGAGCATGTGCTTCCACCATCACGTCCGTGATCCACCTCGATGTTCGGAGCGAGCCACACACCCACCAACCTAGACTAAAGATTATATTTGTGCCACACACAACTCTCTAGGTATTCATTATCCCATCTCATCTTATATCTCTTTCAATCAATTGTCTCCGGCACATCGACAATGCATAAGTTGCATATCTGAAGAAAGGGAACCAGCTAATTATGATGAAGCATCCGAGGATCCAAGGTGACAAAAGGCTATGGCAGCGGAATTGCAAGCCTTACATTAGAACCACACATGGGATCTTGTGACTTTACCCTCAGATCGGAAGGCAATAGCATGCAAATGGGTTTACAAGATAAAGTTTCGAGCAGATGGATCGATTGAAAGATATAAAGCTCGTTTAGTGGCCAAAGGATTTACACAGCGAGAAGGATTCGACTATCACGAGACATTCTCCCCAGTGGCCAAAGACGTCACAGTTCGATCTTTTCTATCCGTTGCAGCTTTCCGAGATTGGTCCTTGCACCAAATGGATGTCCACAACGCATTTCTGCATGGTGATTTGGATGAAGAAATCTATATGGAACTTCCTCAGGGTTTACGGAGACAGGGGGAGAATAAAGTATGTCATCTCCGCAAATCCCTTTATGGTCTCAAACAAGCATCGAGGCAATGGTATGCCAAGTTCGCAAATGCTCTCACAACAGCAGGTTTCAAACAGTCCAAATATGACTACGCTCTTTTTACATGGACAAAAGGTACGTCATCCATATTTTTAATGATATATGTTGATGATATACTCATTATGGGTAACGATACAATTGCCATAAAGAGCTTCAAGGAATACTTGCATTCGACATTTCATATAAAGGACTTGGGATCACCCAAATTTTTCCTGGGAATAGAAATTGCACGATCAGATCAAGGGATTTCACTCAGTCAACGAAAATTCGTGCAAGAGATCATATCGAAGCAGATCTATCGGGAAGCAAACCGGCAGCAATTCCAATCGAACAAAATGTCAAGTTAACCACCGTAGACCATGATGAAGGTAATCTCCAAGATGATCCTATTCTCAGAGATCCGGCAGGTTATCAAAGGTTGGTAGGAAAAATTATATATTTGACCATGACTAGACCGGATATATGTTATGCTGTGCAGACACTTAGTCAGTTTATGCATAAACCCAAGCAGTCCCACATGAACGCCGCTCTAAAGGTTGTTAAATATTTGAAGAAATGTCCAGGGCTTGGAATTCTTCTTTCAAGAGAATGCAACATGGAGATGACGTCTTATTGTGACGCTGATTATGCAACTTGTCCGATGAGCAGGAGATCAATTACAGGATTCTGTATCATGCTGGGAAAGTCTTTACTGTCTTGGAAAACGAAGAAGCAGCCAACCGTGTCTTTATCTTCAGCAGAGGCTAAGTATCGAGCTATGGCTAAGACCACTTGTGAAATAGTGTGGCTACGAGGCTTGCTTCGGGACCTTGGGGTGCAAACAAAGGGACCGACCATGTTATTTTGTGACAATGACGGAGCACTTAAACTTGCGTCAAATCCTATAATGCACAAAAGGACAAAGCACATAGAAGTGGACTGCCACTTACTCGAGAGAAGATTCAAGAAGGAATAATCAAGACAAGAGGAATTGGGACTATAGAGCAACCTGCATATATTTTAACTAAACCTCTATGTCAGAGACAACACGCATATCTACTAAGCAAGTTAAGTATCTTGGACATTTACAAGCCACCAGCTTGAGGGGGAGTGTTGGAAGATATGCAATCTTGTGGATTTGTACAATATTAGATTGTATGGAAAATCAATTAATATCAGTCTAGTATAGGATTTGATTTGTAATATCATTTATTTCCATTTTCTTGTACATGCCTAGTACTATAATTGTAGAGCTTCGTACATCATTGATTGACGGAATAGAATATACAAAAATTTCCTCCTTTTTCCCTGTTGCTCCTTGCGTTCTTTCACAGACATAAATACAAGTCCAACCTCAGATCTGGAGAATCTTTTGACCAATGTCTATGTTCATGACAAATGAGTGCTCAGGTGTTTAAAAATGCTGCGCACTCCCACTTGTCGAGAGAGTTTGATCATTTGCATTTTCCTTGGTTTAACAACTCACGAGCACTTCATCTGAGAGAAGAATCCAATGCTTAAGGCATCAGAAGAAATAATAGAACAATCGGAGGAGCGTGCCTCAAGAAATGGACAATGAAAGGATGGGCGAATGAATACCTGGCTATAGGGACAATGAAAATTAATTACATTAGTTAGTTGACTTATCAATCCATTCGCTAGTGGTTGATCATCCAAGGAGTTAAATAACTAATTGAAAAGGACAAAAAGGGGAAAAAGAGGGGGAAACATATCAAATACCCATTTTACTTTTAACCTCAACACAATTTCCACTTTGTCTGTTTTTGCTTTCCTCAAAATACCACTTAGTATTCTAATAATATTGGTGCACTTGGACAGAAAGACCAAATTATCCTCCTCTAAATGAAATTAGCGCACTGTGATTCGCGAAAAACACCAAATCCCATCTAAAAGCTAATTTGAGTAGATTCGGCAACATCTCCCTTTACTGTTTGAACGAGTCAGCTATTTTGTATATGAGGTTCGAGTTAAGCAAGTCACTGTCCTCTTAATCAGCCATGAGTTGAGTTTTACAACTTGTGGATGTTAAGAGTCCACATACCGGCCTGAGTGTGAAGGGACCAATTTGCGGGCAAATGAGTTGTGAGGTTAAAGAGGACTCCAAACAGATGCACTACATTGCTTCGAATTTATATCTTTCAATCCCGGAGTTAATTTACAGGAAGGGGGCGTGTTTGGTATTTGGTATAAAGCATTATGATTGAACTAGAATGGGTGACAAATTGAAAGAAAAAAACTTAATACAAAGGAGTAAATCAAAATACAATTTTTTGGAACAATGTGTACTTTTCCCCAAAGTGATAATTCTTAAGCTATCGTTAACCATTTAAACATGAAAGTTTAAACTCTATCACATAAATCAAAGATGAACACTAAAATTTAGAAATTACTGGAGAGTTGAAAGTTTAAACATTACCAGGCCATAACTTAAAGACGAACACTAAAAATTTCATTTTCGACTTAACATCCAAAGGAACTTTTGGCTATGAGGGATAGGCCTAGAGTCAAAACCTAATTGTAAAACGTCGACTGAGCAATGACATTTTTCTTTCTTGTTGTCGATCAAGAATTAATTCATCGCGTCCACTGTCTATGTTCGCCATCCACGTGATAAAAGTATCATTTCCATTCTCCAAAATCAAGAAAAGTGATCTCCCAGAGAGCTGTAACACAAACAGACATAAATACAAGTCCAACCTCAGATCTGGAGAATCTTTTGACCAATGTCTACGTTCATAACAAATGAGTGCTCAGGTGTTTAAAAATGCTGCGCACTCCCACTTGTCGAGAGACAGTTTAACTTAATAATTCGCATTTTCCTCGGTTTAACAACTCTCGAGCACTTCATCTGAGAGAAGAATCCAATGCTTTAAGGCATTAGAAGAAATAATAGAACAATTGGAGGAGCGTGCCTCAAGAAATGGACAGTGAAAGGGTAGCGAATGAATAGCTGGCTATAGGGACAATGAAAATTAATGGTATTAGTTAATTGACTTATCAATCCATTCGCTAGTAGTTGATCATCCAAGGAGCTAAATATCCAATTGAAAAGGACAAAAAGGGGAAAAAGAGGGGAAAAACTTATCAAATACCCGTTTTACTTTTAACCTAAATGCAATTTCCCCTTTTTCTGTTTTATTCTAATAATATGGGAGCTCATGGACAGAAAGACCAAATTATCCTCCTCTAAATGAAATTAGCGCACTGTAATTGGCGAAAAACACCAAATCCCACCTAAAAGCTAATTTTAGTAGATTTAGCAGCATCTCCCTTTACTGTTTGAACGAGTCAGCTATTTTGTATTTGAGGTTCGAGTTAAGCAAGTCACTGTCCACTTAATCAGCCATGAGTCGCGTTTTACAACTTGTGGATGTTAAGAGTCCACTTGGCCGCCTGAGTGTGAAGGGACCAATTTGTGGGCAAATGAGTTGTGGTGAGCTTGAAGAAGACTCCAAACGGATGCAGTACATTGCTTCGAATTTATATCTTTCAATCCTGGAGTTAATTTACAGGAAGGGGGTGTGTTTGGCATTTGGTATAAATTTCTCCGCGATATGGGAATATTTTGCTCCGAGCATAACTTTACTAGATACAATTTATCCCTTCTAAATCAAGGTGGTCACAATCCTTTTATATTCGTGTGTGTTTTACAAGTTATTTCAGAGTGTGGGCCCTACTTGCATGAAGCATACCCACGATAAATCCTTAAGCCGTAATTACCCTGACATTTCTGTATATCCTATTTTTGCATGACACGCTTTAGAAACAACTAAATTCAAGAAATATTTGGGACAAGTTGTTATAATTGAGCTGATATAAGCGACAAAGTGGAAGAAAAAAATTAATTCAAAGGAGGAAACCAGTGCAAAATACATTGTCTCATCTGGTGTTGGGTTGATGTGAAAACTGACCCTTATAAAGAGAGTGCTCTTTGCTTGCTTGTTCACTCCATTCCCATTTGCATAGTTTACCTCCTTATCTCTGCTTCCTTGTTTGCTTCCATGGAGACTCCCACCGTCTGAAATGGATTACGCAGTAAGCCTGGCTGAGAGAGAAACAAGGGCGACATCGAATGAAAGGTTTGAAGCTTTGAAGGCGAGATACCTCCCAACTCCAAATGACCAACAAGAGCTCGGAGATGGAGATCTGCACAAAATTATGGATCGTGACCTATATGAAGCCACACAAAAAGGGGACGTCGAGAAATTCATCGATGCACTAGAAAAGGTGTGTGAGTTGGGGAAACTAGCTTTGTCACAAATCTTCAAACAAGTCACCCCCTCCGGGAATTCATTGCTTCATGTAGCAGCAAGCTCTGGGAGCGATGATGTCATGGAGCTCATTCTCATTCATTTTCCTGACATCATGACCTGGAAAAACTCCTCAGAGGATACTCCGCTCCATGTTGTGGTTCAAGAAAAAGGTTGGACACAACAAAAATGCTAATTTGTGGGGAAACAAACTCGGAAATTATATATTGGAAGAACAAGGATGGTAAATCTCCATTGTATCTGGCAGTGGAAAAGTGTGAGTCTCGATGGCAACCTCGCGAGGAGGCACCCTGGGAGATTCTTCGGCTTCTTTTGCAAGAATCCGCTCGAGATGAAGCTTACGCAGTCAAGATACAGGGCATGTCACCAATTTTGGCCGCAATCAAGAAGTGGAATACAGGTAATGGATACTTTTATGTGTAGTTCTAGTCCACAAATACATAGATGTAAGTAAACTGCAATGCTTTTTGCTCTTTTTTAAAATTCATATTCGTCCAATTTGGAAAAAAAGCTTGATAATAGCATTTGGTCAAAAAGCATATAACTCTGCAGGAGCTAACAGCAATAATTATTTAATTAGTTAATTGCACCCAACCTAAAGAGTGCTATGACCTATAATGTCAGATTTATTGAAAGAAATTATAGATCGGCTCCCGAAGTTACTCCACGTGCGCGAAGAAGACGGAGGAACGCCACTGCATGCTGCAGCGTCAGTTGGAAATTACAAGGCAATTGGCCTCTTGCTGGAGAAATGCCCTTATCTCGCCCTTCAAACGGACAATAACGGCTCCTACCCGATTCACATTGCTAGCGAAGGCGGCGAGTTCTCGGCATTCAAACGGTTACTGAAGGACACGTGGCCTGACCTGGCAGAGATCAAAAACAAAAAGGGTCAGAATATTCTTCACGTTGCAGCCACGAAACGGTACTCTTTTCTCGAGGACTCTTTTCTCAAGGACTCTTTTCTGGCCTACTCCGTATTAAAAGAATACAGCGAGTCCAATATCATCGAGAAGCTGGTGAATTCG
This sequence comes from Eucalyptus coolabah, assembly GCA_014182585.1. Taxonomy (NCBI): domain Eukaryota; kingdom Viridiplantae; phylum Streptophyta; class Magnoliopsida; order Myrtales; family Myrtaceae; genus Eucalyptus; species Eucalyptus coolabah. The sequence goes on along the minus strand of CM024630.1, from coordinate 11,297,479 downwards.
AAAGATGTCGATGGTAATACGCCCCTCCATTTGGCAGCGATGCACAACCATTGCCCTGCTATGCGCTCTTTGACGGAGGACAAAAGAATTGACGTGCGGCTTCGGAACAATGATGGTTTGACCGCCTTGGATGTGGCCATGGAATCCAGAAGCTTGTCGACGAGAAATCCAGCGGTAGTGTAATTTTGGTTGCAGGCTGTGTTTACTCTCAACTGAATCTAATGTGCTCGGGATTGATGACTAATTCTCTGATTTGACAATTGCAGTTACTAGGACGTGCGATTTTGATTACTGCTGGTGTACCACGAAGCGAAGGTCGAGACACTCTATCGCCAAAAGAACAAGTAGATCGAGCGAGCAAATCATCTTCAGCCGATTGGATCAAAGACCAAGTCAATACATTATTGCTAGTGGCCACACTTGTGGCCTCCATCACGTTCACTGCGGGCTTAACCTTGCCCAGTGGATATAATGCTCCTAGTGATCCGCACCCGGGAACGGCGACCATGCTGCACCACAAAATGTTTCAAGTTTTTATAATTGCCAATGTATTAGCCATGTACAGCTCCATTCTTGCAGTCGTAGTCCTCCTCTGGGGTCTCAACAGAGATTTCTATGTTGCAGAACTAGCTTACCACTCAGCAGGGCCATTATTGTTGATGGCTCTCACAGGCATGTCAGTGGCTTTTTTGGCGGCCATAACTGTAGTAGTGAGCAAACTTACTTGGCTTGCCATCCTTGTTCTGCACATCGGAGTCTTTTACCTCGCGATGGTTGTGGTGGTTTTAGCAACCTTGATATTCCCATCCTCCAAGACTACTATGCATATTGTGGTCTTTTACTATATGGCGGTATCTAAAGTCGGGAGATGTGTCAAAATTTGTGTTAAGGTTTTTTACAGAATTGTGTTTGTAGTACTTGCTGCATTGCTATTCATTTTCCGTTTCCAAAGAGTAGTCAGAATTTGCAAACGTGTATTCCGATTACGAGAGTCCTCCTAAGAACTTCGTCGGACTCTGTACTTATCATCAATTCAATAGGAATCTTCTATTCCATCTGATTAATGGTTCTTTTCATTAGAAATTCTTCACAATCTTCTATATTCCCTTCAATAAAATGGGAGTTCCCACTCTCTCTTTCCTTTTTTCCCTTCCTTTTCTCCTCAGTTTCCCTATTAATACATCCTTATATTTATATATCTTCTGATGCATTAACACGGGACATCAAAAGAGAAGCCTGCGAACATCCACGTAAGAATGCCACGTGTCAATTTAGTCGTCCGCTCTTCCCCCTCCAATTTTTTTTTTGTCACTTTCACAAATATGTTCACGCCCTTCATTTGCCAAACAAACGCAAGAATTTTACGAAGTTGAGTTTTCCTTTTTCCTCTATATTATTTTATTTTTAAATAAAGAAAAAAAAATTATTTATAAAATTTTTTATTTATAAGCATTTAAGTGTTACTTTTAAATTCTTATATATTTTCACGTCAACCTATTAATGTGCCGTTCATTATTTTATTATTTATTTTTTTTGTTTTTGTTGTATTCTGTTAATAATTCTTTCTTACTTTTGGTACGTGTCATTTTGGAATGCCTAATTTTATGGAAATAGATTTTGAGCTTGTTGAACAAGAATAACCTTTGTAATTTTGAAGAATTGAGGCCCTTGCAATTTACTTTCTATGGCTATCTATATGTTAATTAATGATTGAGTAACGGGTTCAAATTTCGAATTTCCAGTTAAGGGCGATCATCGTTTGTATTCCAGGTCACAAATTTCAGAGTTATTTGCCTTTTTCGTTGTTCTAATAATTCTCCCCAAAGTTGTATCAATTGAAATTTCAAATAACAATTTTTTGTATTCATGTCCTCACAGTATGGATAATTCAAATTCTCGATTTTTACTTTCCAACTTTTGGAATCAATATTTTCTCAATATTAATTTGGATATGTATAGCTGTTTTCTGAACACGGGAATACAGTGAAAAACTGTAAATTCTAGGTTCAATAGTCAATAAATTTTCAGATTGTATTAGATCCAAATTATCTTGGAGATTTTTAGAAAGTCCAATTCACAATGAAAACCACGTGTATAAAGATTATGTAACACGTGGAATTCGACAATGGGCACACATGTAAACTAGAGCAAAACTTGATTCCGATACCATATTAGACTATTTGACTTAAAATCTTAAGCAAACAGGTGGAAAAAAAAATCACATTTGTATAAAGGGTATATAACCTACGTAGCATGGAATGTGAGATATTTTAATAGCTACTGTATTATCCAATTTTTTTTTATTCTCTTTAAATGGTAAATATATTTGTTGATGGTTTTAGTAAGCTTGTAGTTCACTTCTATTCCCATAGCGATTTGGAATATGGTATTTAATTATGTTAATTCTATTTCGTGCTTGGCTGTTTCATTTTGATATCAAGACTTTTAATTGGTACATTAGACACATTCCCAAAGGATATCACATGTCTAGTTGAAGAACTTAATAGGAAATCCATCCGATCCTTTACTTTCACCACCTTCTTATTTGAATTCATTTAGTAATCATTTAATGACTATAAAAGAGAGATCTTGTGGGTCATCAGCGTTGAGCATATAGTTGAGTGAAGCATCGATGTTATGTGCAAACATGATGTTATTGGAAAATATTTTCTAATAAGTCATTATTCAGAAAAATATCAACGTCATTTTATATTTGGTGAAAATTAAAAAATGAGTTAAAAACAATTCCCGCTATTGGAATAGAAAATTGTTTTGTGATGTGAATTTCATTATGGAGTGGGATGAATTATCTTTTTAGGAGCAATTTTTTTTTCAAATAGTTGTGTTTGGATATGTAAGATAGGTTTTATGTCCTAAAAACTGGAAACCGGTCCTGACAGAGCAAGTTCTAGGTTGGGTCAGAACCACTCACCCCTAAAGCTGTGGCGAATGGTCTCTTTGTCGTTTGGTGCTCTGCACTGGGCAAACAAGGAAGGAAAGTTCCCCGTTGTATTTGGCAGTCAAAGCCGAGCACTTGGAGATCCTCACACTTTCTCTCGCCGTTCCGTTTGGTCCATCAAGGATTCAGGGCATGTCCCCTGCTGTGCCACGGTAACTCACTGGAATCTGGTTAACTTCAGTTTCAAGTTCCGAAATGAGATGTTGTCGTTGCAAGCACTGATCCAAGGTTAAGAAAAAAACTCAGGTTGTATCTGCATGAAAAAGTATTTAGCGTAAGTTCCTGCATATTCATTATCACCTAAGAAAGTAAACCATCAGTCATGGTCGTTGGGATCCTTAGTGCCTTTAATGCCAGGCTGCTGAAAGAGATGGCAGAGAGGAAGGAGGAGCTTTTCCATTCGAGAGATGACGCAAATTACAAACGCCATCAGCTACATTTAGCGGCATTATCTTGATCACGGTGGGAGTTCAGTTTATGCTGAGAAAATCCACCACTAGCGCTATCAAGGATGACAGAGATGGCAATCTTCCGATTCACGTCACTTGCAAGATGAATCAGCTTGGGAGAGTCAAGGATCTACCTTCGCAGTAACTGAGCAAGAATCTAAACAGACAGGGACATAACATTCTGCATGTTACAGCAAAGTATGGCATATACTCGACCATGGAATACATACTCAGAAGTCCCAAAGCAGAGAAGCTTGTGATTGAAAGGGACAGTGATGGGAATACATCACTCCATTAGGGGCCACAATGCATTGGCAATCTGGGATTTTGTTCCTTCTCTCGAGGGATACAAGAGCTAATCTCAGGGTGGTGACTAAGGCAAGCTTCACAGCGCCGGACATTGCCTGGGAGCACTTGAAAACTGGCTATCCCTACCAAAAGGTATGACCGTCTCTACAATATCTGCAGCCAGTGCAAAACACACGCTTTTCATAGGCGACGTATGATCTAGCGATATATGTTAGACGCAAATTGCGCAACCCCAAGATCTCCATAACCAGAACAAGAACATGCATAATTGAATAGAAAGATTAACGCACCTGGATCCATCGAACATAAAGCGGAAGCAGAAAAAGGGATTACCCACATATAAAGGGGATCCACGCATCAAGTCCTTCTCCTCTATTGCCCTCCGTATCACTGGCTCAATGAGGCGGCCCCCTTCACGTGTAGCGTTAGGTAAACGCCCTTTAGGTGAGGATACCTGTGAGAATTAGGGTTAGAGGAGAGACTTGAGCACTATTTATAGAGTTTCCAGCCAGTCCCCCTCATTACGGGCCAAGCTCAACTCGGCCCACACTAGCCAGCCCATATTAGACTAATTAAGAAACCTTCTATCTTTCTTTAGACCAACCCTGTTTTACGATAACCGTAAAAACAGTAAATTACAATATCAATTAATTTAGTCCACATTAGGAAAACTCTTACATTCTCCCACTTGGACTATATTAATTGAAATCGTACCGTATATGCGCACATTTGGTCCAGAGATAATTCTTAATAGTCAATCCTATCCCATAAAGTCTTAAACACCGAATCATGGCGGTAACTGCATGTATACACACAGAGCCTTCCATGGTCACGAATGTTCTCAACTTTATTGATATGGATTCAATATGGTAGTGTGTCAAATGGATAACATCCCTCATAGAGAGATCCCATTTGTCACACCATTCTCTTACCTTAGGTGTCACAAAAAACTTGTGCCACTAGAGAATGCTTTATGGTTCCAATGAACCCACATATGTCTTGTCCTTATGGTTAACCTTTCTTTATGTATTACAAGACATATGCACAAGGCTAATAACCAAATGCCCGGATGCCCCTAGCCTTCACTCAAGGTCTATACAATCCCTTGAGACTTTATCAATATGTATTCAACATAATAACAACACATTCAAAATATTTTATTGAATGCAAAAGTTGATACATATCAAACCGTTACTAAGTGTAACGAACTACGATGTGAACTTTATCGAGTAAAGCCAAAATAGCTCCCACTAAACGACAGTATCCGAAGATACTTCTAGGCCCATGCTAATGACATGTCACTCAAATACACATGGGCATAGGCCTTTAGTTAGTGGATCTGCAATCACATCATCTGTGAAAATATAGTATATTAAAACGTCACCTTTCTGTACCGTTTGCTTTTGGTCAAAAATTTTGACCACCATATATTTAGACCCCTTAAGACCTCTGTAGTAAATAATACTACAAATTTGTTATCTCAATACAACCGTATGGGTCTATCCATAAAGTTAACACGATCAATTCCGTCATGAGGTTTTGGAGCCTAAAAGCTCAAGTAACAGCCTAAAAGAATGTAACTAACACTGCTTACATAGTAAAAGATGACATAAAACTTTATTTACTGCACTTCCTACTAACATAAATCTGTATTCCGTTATTGATTGCATGTCATCAAATCAGCCAGCAAAGTTTACATTTAAATACTCTACTAACTACAAGAATTGAACATGTCTATAAATTAGCATATAATCTCTTGTCTTCTTAAGTACCTTAAAACCTTCTTGACAGCAACCCGGTGATCATGTCCTGGATTTGACCGATATCTCGCCTAGAAGTCCCGTCACAAAGACAATATTTAGTCTAGTGCAAATTCGAGCATACATTATACTTTTAAGTGCACTAACACAAGGTACACCATTTAATTAGATTTTCTCAATATCTAAATAAGGACAATGTGATAGATTTAGTCCATCACCCTTAACAACAGGAGCAATTCCTGGCTTGCAATGATGTATATTGAATATTTCCAATATACAATCAGCAAATGTCCTCCGAGAAAATCTAATATAATATGGCAAAAACAATCCTTACAGACCTCAGTATTGTCTCAAGGTCACAACTTGTAAGCAAAATATCATGTACATAAAGTATGAGAAAAATAAATTTCCTCCCACTGACCTTGTAATATATTGAATTACTTTGTTCCCAATTGAACAAAATAACAACACTATGAAACTTTAATAATATTGTCTGGAAACTTGCTTAAGACCATGAATTAGAACTTTTCAGTCTACACACAAGTTTACTTGAATCTGCTGCAAAATCATCCAGTTGCACAATATAGATTTTGTATCTATTTGGCGTAACTTTATATCAAAACAAATTATTAATGCCACGTTCACTCTGAAAGAACATTTAAAAAAATAATTATTTCTTCACTATAAATAATCCACCCCTCTTTCAGAGTTAAAACGTTAGTTACAAATTTAGCTTTAAATTCCACAATCTTTGTTTGAAATTCTTTTAGTTTTGTACGCCAATTTGCAACTAATAAACTTGTGATCTTTAGACAAGTCGGTAAGTTTCCAAACATGTTTCATAGATTGTATATCGCCTTTTATGACATCTAATCACATACTTAATTGAGAATAAGAAACGATATTTATAAATATGTCATTACATCAACCATATAGTGGATATTGTAATCATGCTCTCACAAATAGACTATATAGTCGATGGTATAACTAATCGTCTTTCCTTAGCAAATCTCCTTAATAAAGCTGCAACCACTTCATTTTGCACTTGAGAGGTTTAAGAAATTTCATTATAAACTATATCAAGAATAGTACCTTGAACCTCAACAAGTTTAGTCTATGGTACAGGAGATTCCATAATTATCTGTATAGGTAAAGACAAAAACATAGTAACCTCCATCATACTATTATCTTTAATAATCTGAGAACAACTATCCTCTACAATTACGTCAATATTTAGAAACTTTAGAGTATGTGATTCAACAACTCTTGTACCTTCTTTAGGGTCATAAAATCAATACCCCTTTTGTATATGAAAAAATTGCTTTCATAATATCAGCCCACAAAAGACCAGATAAATTAGTCTTACTAATCATACTCATCACCATGTTCAATATGGTGCATTTATGCCTTTCGCACAAATCCTTTTTTCAAAATTTTCAGGTATAGTAATTAAATTATCACCCCAGAATCTACCAAGTATTTGACAAATGACCCTTTAAGCTATTTCGCATTGTCATACTTGCCAAAATACTCATTGCCACCGTTAAACCCGACAACATTTTAATCATATACGAGATGTATATGTCATTAGGACTTAAACACAATTTTTGCAGATGCAGTCCATGAGCAAACCTCTTTTTAAGTGTTCCGAGAATGGAACGCTTCATGGACAATAAGCAAATTCAATTGCTCTTTTCTCAAGCACAAATCATATGTCCACAACTTAAAATTTGAAGCAGTAAAAACCTCAATGATGACGGAATTATCATTTATAGAAAATGTGACTGAAAAACAAGCAGTATATAATTAGCATCATGTGAGCATTGTGTAACTTGACGTACAAGTACACATCCAGAGAGTTACATGCAAAATCACATAATCACCTTTGGGCAGAATACATGACATGCAATAGTACACTCCCCACATGATAAGGGTTATGAGAATATGTTCCAATTCTTCATGAATTCATCACCTTTGGGCATATGAATCACTAGAATCAGTCACTCCTCCACCACACTATCATGTATTCCTCCATGAACTAATACACAATCACCTCCTTTGGGAGTATGATTATGCATTAGACCAGGAGACATCTCAATCATCATACGAGACCGAAATTTCTCAAACCCAATCAAGCGTGCCACTTTGGCGGTCACTACTCAATTGAATCATTGAAATTCTCTCATACCAGGGATATAAGCTTTACTCCTCACATACACCATATATATGTGATTTTAACTTTAGTGATAGGGGCATCATATCACCAAAATCACATATCATGCTAATTATATTGCTTTATTCATATATATATATATATATATATATATATATATATATATAGCGAACCTGAAAGACAGATTTTAATGAGATCATTGATCACAGTAACACAAGAAACTTCTCATAACAGAGAATAAAACATCTCTTATGCACCCCAATTACATATTACCAGAACAACATAAAAAGAATTCGATCTATAATATCTCTCACAAATTAACATCAATAGTAATACAGGGTGCACCAAATCGACAAGCTTGATAGCTGATCCATTATCACTCATGAATTCATAAGGCAAAAATGACTCCAAGGCCAACAATTGATTTATTAATCAATTTTAGGTAACAAATATCATTACTTCAACCAAAGGGCCTATAAATTGAGTCAAACCACGAAACTAAATATCTAAACTATAACAGTAGATACTATTGTTCTGCATAAATATTGCCATACTCCTTAACCATAAAAATATTCAACTTGATAGACATTAACAAGTGACCGATGAGTTCATGTACAATATGCAAGAACTTAATCGACATGCATTACCCACATTCAGCAGATATGTTAATCAGTACATCAGTTTGGTCACGAGTCCTTAAGTTGTCTATCATTCAAAGATTACCAGTGTGTAAAGGAGTATACATGAGTAACAAAAGTTTCATAATTTTTATTGTTTCTCATCGGCTCAATACATAGCTTAAATACAATCTCATACGAATTGTATCTCATTAAGCCAGCTTCAATTCACAATAAAGTTTGATTTTTATTGATGAATCACACCTTTTATTATGTGATAACATATTAGTAACCCATCACCTGTATTTCCAAAATCACAGAAAATACAAGAAAAATACGTAAAATACACTAAAAATACACGTATTTAGGGTTTCATATTCAATTTCACATCAATAAAACCATCAAACATATAAAATAAATATACGACGAGATAGGAAATCACCATACGAGTCCAACGCCACCAGCCACGCGCCGATCGGAGCCTCCACGCGCCCACACGAGCCGCCTGAGTGCTCGGCGCGTGGATCTCACGCGCGGCGCGCGTTCAACGCGCAGGCGGCGCGTGGCCGCGCGTGGGAGCGCGTGCAGCCTCCTCCGGCGACACGCCGCCTACCCTCTTGCTCGTCTTGTCGAGCCCAATTCGAATTTGTGATTAATTTAATTTTTATTGAACAAAAAGTCTCGAAAATCACAAATTAGGGCAAGATCGGTACCAATTAGGGCTAAACCATAAAAATTAGGGTAGATCCGTACAAATTAGGGCAAAACCAATTGTGTTCAAGTTCTAAGATTATGGTTGCTCTGATAACACATGTTAGACGCAAATTGCGCAACCCCAAGATCTCCATAACCAGAACAAGAACATGCATAATTGAATAGAAAGATTAACGCACTGGATCCATCGAACATAAAGCGGAAGCGAAAAGGGATTACCCACATATAAAGGGGATCCACGCATCAAGTCCTTCTCCTCTATTGCCCTCCGTATCACTAGCTCAATGAGGCGGCCCAATTCACGTGTAGCGTTAGGTAAACGCCCTTTAGGTGAGATACATATGAGAATTAGGGTTAGAGGAGAGACTTGAGCACTATTTATAGAGTTTCCAGCCGCCCCCCTCATTACGGGCCAGCTCAACTCGGCCCACACTACCACCCCATATTAGACTAATTAAGAAACCTTCTATCTATCTTTAGACCAACCCTGTTTTACGATAACCGTAAAAACAGTAAATTACAATATCAATTAATTTAGTCCACATTAGGAAAACTCTTACAATATATGTAACTGAAATCTGATTCAAAGTCATATATGGCAATTGGCAACGAATACCACTAGTAAATAATATTATGAGCTGTACACACATAGACATGGCACAATGTCTTTTCCTTCGCTTCCATGATAGAGTCTTAACATCCGAAAGTAGAGATTTGGTCATGTTTATGCCTGAGCGAGAGCATTACATTGTAGTGGGACCAATTCAGACTCCAAGAGGAGACTTCATGGAGGACCAGTAAACGCTCGCTAGCTCTTGGCAACACTCATGTCCACTGTGACTTTCACCACTGGTCTGGCAGTTCCAGGAGGTTATAATGGTTTTGGCGCAGAACAAGACCATGGCATTGCCACCGCATTGAAGAAGACCGCGTTCCATGTATTCTCTGCATGTAGTATCCTCTCCATGTTCAACTTATGGTCATGGTTGTCATGCTCCTCTATGCACAAATCAATGACCCTCAAGCGGCCCCATTTACATATGGAACCATGGTATTGCCAATGTTGGTAGCTCTCGAATGTCCCCACATTCACAGCAGGCTTGTACATGATCGTCAGCAAACTCAGCCGGCTCGTGAATACTACTTTGGTTATGGGTGTCATGTACTTAAGCATCATCTTCACTCTTCAAGCTGTGTTCTCTATGTGCCGCTCAGATTGAATCTAACTTACCTTCGCCATATCTCCTACTACCTAATCTTGACTGCTATTTACGGGACAGGAAGTTTTGACCGAAACTGTGCCGACACTAACATTGAAGAGAGGAGGATATGGATATCTCAATGTGAAGACTCGAGGGGGCCGAGATGTACACTCAACCCAGCGGCTCGGAGTGGGCTTAGTGGTCAAAGGCACAAAATATCTTCATTGGAAAATTGGGCCAAGGGAAGGATAAGTTTGATAGCATTACAACTAGCCATAGCTATCATAGTTCGAAAGACGAATTCAAGCTAGTTGGAAGGATTTTTCTTTTTCCAATCCAGCATCATTTAGTAATGTTTGCTTGGTGGAAGGCCAACGTCAAGACGCCAAGATTGGTGTTTCCATATATTAACAAAAGGGGCCATGACAAGGACGGGCAAAAGGCATCCCAGAGCGACAATCTGGTCTATTGAATTAAATTATCTTCTGCTCACAGAGTTATACCGGTAACATAAAGGGATAAATCATCTAAGCTAGTGAATAAGAATAGATCGTATGAAGAGAGCAGTCAAGGTTATTTCCCACCTAAACATCAGAAAACCTGCAGCGTGTTTGGATTAAAAGCTCTGCCCTTCATTCTGCTCTGAGGCATACAGGAAGTTGTGCTTATTCTTTATCGGAGGCAGCTAGCAAGCACTCAAATTAATGAAAAGAAGATGAAGAAAGTCAATCGGCAGTGACTGCCCCCGATCAGCAGCTTTTTCTCCCTCAGGGGCTTCATGAACTTCTGCTTTCTCAGGGTCACCACCGTCGGGCGTGACTTTGGGAGGGTTCGCCGGCTTCTCTGCGGCCCGTTTCTCTGCAACACTGCCAGGAACATCACCAGATGGGGCAACTGTAGGATTTGTCCCACTCTTTTCGTCCTTGCTCCCTTCCTTTGAGTTCTTCTCCTTCTCATCTTTTGTGGGCGGTGGCGATGGGGGAGGCATCATGTGAGGCGGAGGCCCGAGGGTGCTGTTTCAGCTTGAAAAAACCTGCCTCATTCTCGAAAGATCGGTTGGCTTTCCTGGCTTTGGCCCCGGAACGACCACCACTGAGGGCTTTTTCTCGGCGTCCCTCTTCCCTCCCTTCTCTATGTCTGGAACTTCTCGAGGGATGATGTCAGGCTCTCAGCTACGGCTTTCCAGCAACGTTTGTCGGCTTCCTTGCGGAACTTCCCTCGGTCGGCCACGTACAATTGACGGAGAATAGAGTAATGCTCATGAGAGATAACCTACCGAAGATTTTCTCACGGCGTTTTGTAAAGAATTAAGCGACGTGAAAAGAGTTATCATGATTCATGACTACTTGAGAGTGGGGTTTTACCTTCTCTCTTTCCCTGTTATTGGCCACGTTCACTTTCCAATGAGGAGTGGCTAGAATGCACCAGAGAAAATATTGCATCCTCTAACAGTTCCACGTGACCATGTCTCATGTGGCTTACGTGCCCTGCATTTTTATTTGAAGTCTAATAAAAAAAATGACACTGTCAATGATGTGGACATAAATAAAAATAAAAATTCTCACTCTCTCTCTCTCCCTTTGTCATCCACAGCCAGCTCCTCCATCTGCAGTCATCGACATGTGGCATTTTGTGAACAAAGAATGCCACGTTAGCCTATAATGTGGTGCATTCTAAATACTGAATACTTTGTTCTTTAGTCGAGCTTCATTTCTGATAGAAAGCTCGTTCAAACTCTTCGGCTTCAGCACGATGATATGATTCCACATCTCCACCTCCTCCTTTTCCTCGAGGTTTATGGCATTTCCACTGCATTTGGGAAGTGGTTGCAGTTTTAATCTCTACTAAATTCATGGAAAAAGTGCAGCTATTGTCACAAGGTACTACAAATGGAATCTCTATCTAAGCATAAAGATCAAATAATGCTTTCAAAAAATAAGAGCAATGAAATTAAACTCCCATAGGAATGTCCAAAGTAGATAAGAAAATAAATCCTTCCTGGTTTATTACGAACTTTTAACTGCTAAACCAATGCAAATGGAAATCAATGGATATGAATAGAAACCATATAATTCCTACTCAAAGTTACACAGAACTATATGCATGAAGACTTAAGGTCTATTTGGTAATCATTATTTTTCTATTTTTCCGTTTTTTTTGTTATCTAAAATAAAAAATGAATAAAAATTTGTTTGGTAACGTCTATTAATTTTTCTGTTCTCCGAGATAGAAGAGTGGTGAGCAAATGGATTTAGAATAGAAATAATATATAAATAATTAGTTTTTTGTGCTCGAGAATAGAAATAAATAAATAAACTATTTTTAAATAGAAATTATTTCAGAGAACAAAAATGTTACCAAAGGCATCCTTACTCCCATGTAGAAGTTGTTGAAGGACATAAAATTCGACATCTTTATCACCCTCGTGAAGCACTGATATGCTCCTATTGGTGGATGGATACTTAGCATAGGACAGAGTGAATCGCGATGAGGCGAGCGAAATGAGATCCTTGTCGGAGGCCGTGAATCTGTGGATTGGGAATCACCTCTCGGTGTCTTCGTTCCACAAGGCTGTCTGTGCTTCCATTAGGATAGAAGTGAACACTTGACGATTGGTGAATATGTCAACCAACGAGCCTCACGCATGCTTCGGTTCGTTGACAAGTGCCGCGCATGAAGTTTGGACTAGGGTAGGAGCCCTTCCCCGAAGATGTCGAGAGCAGACAGAGGGGGAGCGTGTAAGACATAAATAATTTATATGCAGAAGCCAACATCGTTTATAAACAAACCTCCAGCCATTGTTTGCATTCACGTTCGTCGAATCTCCTGAAAATCAAGAAAGCAATAAGCGCACTCTACTAACCAAATTTCCTCACGTACTGATGGTGTATTCTAAATGTGAGGATTTTGTGTTAGACCTTGATCACCCGTCGAAATGAACGTACCTCCCTATTTATACACTCTCCCATCAAGACGGGCGGTTGTCAACGGGGTACGAAGCGTGGAAAACTTTATGTCGAATAGTCGCAACTTTTAGGAGAAAATTTGGGTATAAAATGTGGGATCACAAAAATAAATAACAATTTGGGTATAAATTGTGGGATCACAAAAATAAATAACATTCTCCCACTTGATCCCATCATTTTCATTATACGAAATCATTCAACTAATTCCACGAAAACTCTATACTTAAAGAAAAGAAACAAAACACATGGATCATGGTGACATGTCCTCTAAGAGTGAGTAATACCTTCCATGTATCACAATGCATCTTATTTCTTTAATGTCAGCCTATATGTGACAACATATCTTAATGAATAAACCTCATGTTTATTCCGAACCAAGGATAAATGTTATTCTCATAAACAACAAAATGTGTACACAAAATTGAGAATCAACATTACAACTAAATAAGAGTCCGCAGCAGAAGTAGTATATCATCCACATACAAAGCAGAGGGGGAGCGTTGGCGGAGAAGAAATACCCACTCCTTGGGTCCAGTCGGTGGGGGCGAAGGCGAGTCCATATCTGAACTACAAATATCCGTATGGTTCGTAGCCCATGAAGGCATCGCCATGTGTTGAAAGGACTCGAGTGGTGGGCCTGCTAGTCGGGATCATGGGGGTGCTCTTTAGCTTCGGTGTCCACGGCGTTGAAAGACTCCATTTTCTCAGATTCTCTGCAGCTCTATCAAACAACACAACAGTCGATCGCCTCTCGATAGAGGAAATGACATAATAAATAAATACATCAAGGGCAAGGAGGTGTTTCTGGTCATCTACTTCTCTTGATTTTCTCCGACTTTGTTCTGGGGTTTTTTCAGCGAAAATGATGAAGAAATAAGCCCGAAATCATAAGAAAATTCTGATGTCCGTGTCTCTGCCAAATGTTGGGAAGAATGCCGTCTCTCTCTCGTCTCTCAAGACGGGCGGTTGTCAACGAAATGTTACGAAGCATGGAAAACTTCATGTCGAATAGTCGCACCTTTTAGGAGAAAATTTGGGTATAAAATGTGGGATCACAAAAAATAAATAACAGAGCGTTGGCGGAGAAGTCGAAGGCGTCGCCATGGAAAGGACTCCGGTGGTGGGCCTGGTTGGGGATCATGGGGGTGCTCTTTAGCTTCGATGTCCACGGCGTTGAAAGACTCCATTTTCTCAGATTCTCTGCAGCTCCAAACAACACAACAGTCGCGCCTCTCGATAGAGGAGGAGGTGGTGTTTCTGGTCATCTACTTCTCTTGATTTTCTCCTACTTTGTTCTAGGTTTTTCTGATGTCCGTGTCTCTACCGTTGGGAAGAATGCCGTCTCTCTCTCTCGCGCGCGCGTGCGCTCGCTTGTGTAAGAAGATGGAGATTTGTAGAGGATGAAGATTGAAGGAAAGAAGTCTCTCTTTCTATTCACTTCAATGAATGTAAATGTACAATTCTTCTTGTAGTTATAATACAGAGTGCACAAATAATGGAAACAAACGATTCCGTATCAATCTATGCCTAGATCTAATATTAATTGATTATGTACATATCACTAATCAAATCAATAATCAAACCAAATCTTCAGTTGAGTAATCCGGGAGAATCCGCATATCTTCCAACACTTCCCCTCAAGCTGGTGGTCTGTAGATGTCTAAGATGCCTAGCTTGCTCAACAAATATGCGTGCTGTCTTTGACATAGGGGCTTGGTAAAGATATCTGCTGGCTATTCCATTGTCCCAATTCCTTTTGTCTCAATCACACCTTCTTGAATTTTCTCTCGAGTGAAGTGGCAATCGACCTCAATGTGCTTGGTTCTCTCATGTACTATGGGATTTGCTGCAAGTTTTAGAGCCGCATCATTGTCACAGTACAGTTTGGTTGGTCCTTGCACTTCTACTCCGAGATCCTAAAGTAGACCTCGCATCCACACTATTTGACATGTGGTTTTGGCCATAGTCCGATACTCTGCTTCAGCTAAAGATAAAGAAACAGTGGGTTGCTTCTTGGTCTTCCATGAAAGAAGTGACTCCCCCAATTTAATACAATATCCAGTGACAGATCTTTGACTTATGGGACATGTTGCATAATCTGCATCACAATATGCTGTCATCTTCATATCAATTTTTTTGATAAAAGAATCCCAAGTCCTAGACATTTCTTTAAATATTTCACAATCTTCAAGGCTGCATCGAAATGGGATTGTTTTGGGCTGTGCATGAACTGACTAAGTGTTTGCGCTGCATAAGAAATATCTAGCCTCGTCATAGTTAGATATATGAGTTTCCCAACAAGCCTTTGATACCCTGATGGATCTCTGAGTATTGGGTCATCATCTTTGGATATGCCCTCATCATAAGCTGCAGTAGTCAGTTTAGTATTCTGCTTGATGGGTATTGCTGTTGGTTTACATCCTGAGAGCCCTGCTTCTGATATAATCTCCAATATAAACTTTCATTGACTAAGGGAAATCCCTAGATCAGATCGAGCAATTTCGATTCCAATGAAATATTTAGGTGCTCCTAAGTCTTTAATATGGAAGGTAGCATGCAAGTATTCCTTGAATCTTTCTATAGCAGCCTTATCATTTCCCATAAGAAGAATATCATTGACATATATCATCAAATAGATGGATGACATACCTTTGTTTCTTGTGAACAAGGCGTAGTCATATTTTGACTACTAGAAGCCTGCTGTTGTAAGAGCATTTGCAAATTTAGCATATCATTGTCTGGATGCTTGCTTTAACCCATAAAAGGATTTGCGAGACAACACACTTTATTCTCCCCCGGTCTACATAAGCCTTGAGGAACATCCATGTATATCTCTATTGATTAACAAAATGAATTATGATCAAAGTAAAGAGAGTAAATCACACAAGGTGGAGGAAGGCATTATGGACGTCCATTTGATGTGTTCTACCACATCTCCTCAAGAGTCTCTTTGTGTACAAAATTTCGAAACAACAGAAGCTTCCGTACTTTGGAATTCTTCTATCGCGCACACCTCGAACAACTTGGAACGTCTTCCTTATATATTCTTTCATACCATCATACCCGTTGGCACTTGCCAAAGGAATTCCTCCAATTAAGAAGATGATTCAAGAAAAGGAATGGAGCGGATACAATCAAGATGACATTCCAAGAATATTTATGCAATCATTTTAATCTTCGAGTCAATCTCGATCAATCAAAGGTGAGAATGTTTCTCCGCCGATAAGGTCATAGTCAAAACCTACAAATTAGAGACGTTGAGGAAATACCTTTGCTACCAAGTGTGCCTTGTAACGTTTGACCGATCCATATGCACGATATTTAATCTTGTAGACCCACTTGCACCCAATTGGTTTCCGATTTTGTGGCAATGAGACAAGATCCCATGTGTGGTTGTCATGCAATGCCTTTAGTTCTGCCATCATGGCTTGTTGCCATCTTGGATCAAGAGCCACCTCATCATAACCTGACGGTTCTTTGTCTTCTGATAGGCGATTGATGCAACATCTATGTTCTTGTGATAATCTATGAAATGAAACATAGGATGAGATCGGGTATTGAATACCTGGAGAGTTGTGAGTGGCACAAATATAATCTTTTGGTCCATGTTGGAGGTCGAGTAGCCCGACGAGAACGTCTTGGATGATCATCTTCAGCAGGGGTGGGGATTGTCTCATTGGAAATAAGTGGCGAGATAACGTTGCTCACTTCTTCCTCAGTATTTCTAGTATCTTCAACTTCTTCTCTTGAGAGGTTTGTTGATGATTGTGAATTCTCAACTGGAGTTGGTGTCCCTGCTGGAACAAATGTAGGAGTGGAAGATAGATTCCTTGATTGAACCAGTGGTATGTAACTAGGATCCGGAGATAATGCGTCGTCATTTGAGAGACCATGAGGATTAGGGCTGATGCTTGAATTGTCTTTTGGAGATGACATGTTGGAGAAGGGAAATATGTCCTCATGGAAAATTACTTCACGGCTTATGAGAAATTCCTTTGTGAATATATCAAGGACTCGATAGCCTTTATGCAAATTGGGATAGCCCATAAAAATGCACTTCCGAGCACGTGGACTCAACTTGTCTCGAGAACCCAATGTTGCAGCATAGCAGAGACAATCGAAAACTTTGAGATGTTGTATGTCCAGTTTTCTTCCATAAAGTAGCTCAAACAATGCTCGCCCATTAAGTATCTTGGTAGGCATACGGTTGATTAAACATGCTGCTGTGATGACGTAATCTCCCCAATAATCAGCTGGAACTGCGGCATGAAACTTCAAGGCACATGTGACTTCCAAAACGTGCCAATGCTTGCGTTCAACCACTCCCATTTGTTGTGGTATATAGGTGCAAGAACTCTCATGTTGGATGCCATGAGATGAGAAAAGTATGGAGCAATTATGACTGAAAATTTTTGCTCCATTATCAGTTCGGATTTGCTGGATTGATTTCCTAACTGATTTTTGAACAAGGTGATAAAGGTCTTCAAATAAGAATAAGCCCGTTCCTTAGATTGCATAAAAAAAATCCAGGTCGCACGAGAATGGTCGTCTACTATTGTGAGGAAATAACGAGAACCATCATGATTAACCATATGGTAAGGTCCCAAAATATCAACATGTATCAAGGAAAAAACTTTACTAGCACGAGAGTTACTAGATGGAAATGGGGAACGAGACTATTTTGCAAGTGGACAAATGGGACACTTAGGACAAGGAAAGATGGCACTGTGGCCTAATCTCAAATGCATGAGAAGATTTTTGTCATTCAAGCTCAAATTACTCAAGGAGGATTTATTCAATGAAAACCTGGATAAATCAAAATTACTTGGAAGGCTTGATAAAAAATATAATCCTTATGAAAGACTACCCCAGCCCATCATTCTACCAGTTGAAAGGGCTTGAAAGAGACAAGTATCAGCATTGAAAAGTACTCGACATGAATTTTCTCTGCAGACTTTTGACACGGAAGTGAGATTAAATTGAAATTCTGGGACATATAGGACATTTTTAAGAACAATTTGGAGACTGAGATTGACTGTTCCTGTCACATTGATATGGCTAATATTTCCATTAGGTAGTTGTACGGAAATAAGAAAATTCAGCTCTTCATTTATTCTTGAGAAAAGTCCCTTGTCACATATAATATGATTACTTACCCCTGAATCAATAATCCATGCTTTCCTTGATATAGAATTAATCAAGCTATGCGCGATACCTAAAAATCTGCCTCCTTTGTCAGAAACTTCCAATTTTTGCAGAGTTTGCATTAGTTGTTGGTACTGTCCATAGGTAATAAGAGGATCGGAATTTTGGCCGGTAGGTCCATTTCCTTGGTAGGCCGCTGAAATTTTCTTTCTTTTTTCCACTAGTTTCCCGTGTAGCTTCCAACAACTGTCAATCATATGATTAGAACGCTTGCAATATTCACAAAATAATTTACCCTTTCCTTTAAAATTTTGTTCGAAATTTCTAGATGACGTGGTAAAAATTTGTCTCTTAAATCCTTTAATCGTGAGATCATCTGTGCCATCCGATCCTTTTAAAATGTCGATCTCCTGTGCGTCGTTAGATGTGCGCGATTGATCGAGACTGTTCGATCCATCCTATTTATAGGGTCCCGTGTCTCCGTGAAACCCTACCGACCCTTCACGGAACCCTAGCGTGCCTCGTCTCTCTCTCTTCTCTGCTAGGGTTTTGTTGGGTTTGTCCCTTCGCTCTCCGCAGACTGCGAGAGCGATACTCTCGCGCTTTTCGCGTTCTCTGGTGAAGCGAGTCGCTAGCTTTCCTTCTATACCGCTAGTGGATAGATTTGCTCGATTGATGGCATGGGATCCATAGCCAAGATTTGCGAGCGAAAGGTAAGAAAGGTTTCATTCAAAATGAGCAAAAAAACATGTTGCTTTCTTCCTGTCTTTGTACTGTCGAATCGTGGATTCGGGGCCCTCGAGTTTTTCTTCGGTCGCTTCAAGGCTGTTCCAATAATGACGATAGCTTGTTGAAACAAGCCGTGATTGTCATATTCCCCAGTTTTAAATCGCTGAGTTCCTGTGTGAGGGTGAATATCTTTGCTTGATCTAATTTTCCGTACATCTCCTTGATGTTGTCCCACATGCCTTTGGCGTCCTCTATCGATGGAAGTCTGGCTGCGACCTCTAAGAAGATGCAATTGCCGATCCAAGTTTGGATGAGGCGGTTGCTCTTCGTCCAGAGTCGAGCTAGACGCTCATCGAGGGGAATCGGGATGATTTTGTCAAGAAATCCATCCTTGTCCTTTGTTGCTAGGGCACGCCAAAGTTCTTGCGACCACTTGGGGTAATTCTTCGACTTAGTTATTTGTTGGCTGATTAGTTGCAGTTCTGGTCCGTCGGCTGTGGAAACAAACAAGGGGTCACCGGGTTCTGGACATTCGGCAAAGACTGCTGCTGGAAATGGCAGAAAGCCAGGCATATGATTCGGGTAGGGATTCGTCCCTTGACTTGACTCACTTGACCTAAACGGAAAACCCGCATTCACAACCCTAGGTGGGGGTTCGTACCTATACCCGGTTCACTCGACCCGTGCATCCGCTCCATTCCGTCGGTCAGGCTTGCCCCCCCTGTGGCTAGTGGGCCCCGGTTGGATTGGACGTGGCTTTGGTGACCCACGAACCCAGGTGATGATGAGTTCGGGCTTGGCCCGACATAAATTGGATATGGAAACCATTGGTAAGGCTGGCCCATCATGGGTTGCCCCATATTGAACTGAGCCTGCGTGGGTCGCCATTGCACAGGTTGATTCTAAAACAATAGTTGTTCTGTCGATGAAATTGTGATAGGCAAGTTCGAGATCTGAGGCAGGATTTCAGCGGCTGGGATGATCTCTCCAACAAATTGGTTCCCGATGGCAGACACTTCATCTTGCAAATTTGCCATGGTAAGAATTTTTTTTTTTTTTTTGAATGTGACACTAATGCCCAATATTGCTCTTCTTTGTAGGTCGGAGCTTTTAGGGACATAAGGTCGGAGCAAAGAGAAAAATATGAGCGGAAGCTTGGTTTAGAGATTCGATTGCTTTGATACCATGTAAGAAGATGGAGATCTGTAGAGGATGAAGATTGAAGGAAAGAAGTCTCTCTTTCTATTCACTTCAATGAATGTAAATGTACAATTCTTCTTGTAGATATAATACAGGCAGTGCACAAATAATGGAAATAAATGATTCCGTATCAATCTATGCCTAGATCTAACATTAATTGATTATGTACATATGACTAATCAAATCAATAATCAAACCAAATCTTCGATTGAGTAATCCGGGAGAATCCGCATATCTTCCAACAGCTCGCTCTCCCTGCTTTGAAGAGGTGACGCGCCAGTAGAGTTTCAGTGGGAACGTGTTGATTTTCCATTGTGATTTGGAATTTTTTTTTTTTTTTAAAAAGGCAACCCACGACGTCGTTTTCAGCCGTTCTGTTATCACGTGATGTGTAGAATTCATTTCCATGGCTATCAGCCGTTCGTTTTAGACCCCCAAAAAGGTGGCCATTTTTGCATGAGAAGCTTCGTGAGGGCAATTTAAACCGATGAAAATCTTATAAGCCTATAAGGGGATAAGGTGTATAAATGGTGTAATTGGTGAAAGAAGTTCTGCTACGATAGTTTCTTTACTTAAAAAAGAACGATAAGGGAATACTAATAGTGCGTCTGACCCAAGAGAAATAGAAGTTCCTTAAAGAAAAAAGAGAATAAATAAAGCGGACCCACACTTCTAACACATACGCTATTTCTACTATGAGTATTTCAAATATTTTGCTTCAAAAGTCTCACTTCAAGATCAAAGGGTATGCAAGTTGCGAAAGTCATGAGAAAGGTTCTTGATTTTGGAAAAGACACAGCATTACGAGCTATTTGTATAAGTGAAAGGGAGGGATTTTTTCAATTTAGCTCGTCTCCGAAAAATAATTTCCAGCTAATTGTGGACTATTAGTTTCTTAGACATTGAATGGCAGGAAAATCGATGTCCAAATAAACTAAGACTAAGACCAAAACATTATGCCTATTGCACATGCAAATAAAATGTCAAGATACAAATGTGAGCATTTTCATCCTTTCAAGAATCTCCTGAAAGATGACTGATGAGGATCGAAACATTTGTAAATCCATTCAGTCCACGAACCAATAGTTAAGCTTTTGAATAAGTGATGGCAATGCAATGGCTCACATTGGCTAGGCTAGGCATGGCCCACTAGACCACAGGTCGAGCCCCATTTTGAGCCTGGGCCAGGTCAGGCCGATGGGTCCCATTGTTCTGATCGAGGCCCAATGTGTTTTTGGATAGGCCGAATCCAACTGCCAGTCACATGGGCCCAACCTTAAAGAAGCTATGGGGTCTCAACAGGACCATTTGCACGATATTAAATTAAACAAAGGCAAAATATAAAAATCTACCAAGACAAACCCTCATCTATTTTGCCTTCTCTTTACAGGTGGCGGGCAATATTATCATCCTTCAGTTGATGTATCATCTTCTCTCTCTTTTCCTATCGGACTTACTTTGCCTTTTCCAAAAGGCAATCAGGAAAAGTGTGGGTTAATTTCCTAAATACATCTCATCTTGCTCTAAATTTTTGGCTTGCCAAAAAAATTTCTTAACTCTAGCTCTGATCCCAAATCTATCGATACAGTGAATATCATTACTGATTTCTTTAAAAGTATATAAATCAAAGCCGATAAGAGATTTATTATTGCTTCCCACACGTCCAAATATCCCTTTTGATTTTTTCAAGATTATTAACATGACCTTATTTATAGGTTTTACAGGGTGTTGATGAAGATGCTCCGAACCTCTATTGACCTTGATGTCAATGATTTTGAAGAAATTAATAGTGATTTTTAGACGTGTGGGAAAATTTGAGATTAGATTGAAATTTGGTTTTTTTTTTTTTTTTAAGATAAAAATATGGACAAAATTTGACCTAAAGTTGAGATTTTCTTTTTCTTGAAAATTATGCCTGAAAATCTTTTCTCTTTTCCCTTCTCTTTACATTTGCATTTTCCAAAAGGCGACCCAAACAAATTTCCATCTTCTCTCGTTTTCCTTTTCTCTTTACTTAGCCTTTTCTCCAAAAGGTGACCACAAATGTGAAAATTTTCACATAGTTGTTCATATCCTTATATTCAGCTTTGCAGTGTGGGAATCTACTGAAACAATAGGAAAATTACGTACTTTAATCATTGGTAAGTTAATTTTGAATTTTCTGCATGAAAAGGTAATAACCATGTTGAGAAGATCTTTTTCGGTAGAAAGATACTTTCATCAAACAAAAGCATAATCCTCGACAAAAACATTCATAGTAGTGGGGGCATACCCCCATCAATAGCAACGCTCAGCAAATTATGTAGCAAGAAAGGTACATTGAGGAAGTCAAAGATAACAAAGTCATTTTCCAAATTTTTCCCAATTTTCCAAATTGTAAATTTTGAGGTATTGGTTACACAAGAAAAAAAATTTGTGTATTGATATCAAAGCAGGCACAAATTAAATTTTTTTTTCTAGAATATTTCAGATCATTTAACTTCCATTTGCCTACAAGCTGCTATGTAAGATTTTTAATGGTCCTCTTTGACAGAACTGAAATAAATGTATTGTTATCACGTTGGTATATGAAGGTATTGATGTTATAATAAAAAGTTTAGAGTAGTAATTGTGGCATCCAAAATTTTAGACAACCCTTGGAAAGGTGATAGTCACCGAATTGTGGCTTTGTTTTTATTTTACAAGCATTAATTTGTATTTGTTCATTTGGATTAATATTTTAATTTTATCTTTTGAACCAAAATGATGAGATTCGGTCTTGCATAAGAATTATATGTGCTCAAATTAAAAGAATTAGAACTTTGAGGATGTTGGATGGCATGCAAGAATTTGGAATGTATATATTTATACTTGTATATAAAGCAATTTAATTTTTTTATATTAAATTTAATTTGGTAGAAATAAAATGCTTAATAATTAAAAAAAAGAATTTTGGGCCTTATTTTCAGGACTCTTGGGCCCAAGATTTCAGGCCCAAGCAAGCCCAAAGACCCCCCATGGGTGTCGACCGGATCAAGAAGGGGGAGGGGGAGTGCATGCCCTCCAACACATGTCTTCAACCTTGCCTCCACGTGTCCTTTCCCATTAACCACTTGTCCATTACATCTCCATTCAATTAATTTCCTACATGCGAAATAGTGTTAATTGGTTAATCAAAGAGTAAAAAAGGGAGGGGAATTTCGGAAGTGAGAGAGGAGAGAGAGACCGAGAGAATTTTGAGAGTGAACCGAGCAAGGAGAGGAGGAGAGTTGAGCGTGAGTGCAGGCAGCGAGGGAGGAGAAGGAAGGATTGCCTCCCACCGTGTCCGAGCTACCGCCATCGACACCGCCGGTCCCCGTCGCCGATCAAGCCAAGCCGTGACCCCTGAACCCCCCTTTTTGGACAGCCACCAAGTGAAAGAGCTTAAGGCAAGTAATAGTTCTTCAATCTATATGTTGCATGCTATTTTTGCCTAGAGAAGAGTTGGTAGATGTGAGGAAGATGAAATGCTAGAGTTGCATGTGGAATTTTGGACATGTAGGATGGAGTTAGTGTATGATGCAAATTACGTAATCCCAAGATCTCCATAACCAGAGCAAGAACATGCATAATTGAGTAGAAAGATTAACGCATATGTTTTGGAATCCATCGTTCTTTAAAGCGGAAGCGGAAACACAATGTTCCATGCGCAAGTCCTTCTCATTTATTGCCCTCCGTATCACTGGCTCAATAAGGCAACCCCTCATGTTTAGCGTTAGGTAAACGCTCTTTAGGTTATGATACATGTGAGAATTAAGGTTAAATGAGAGACTTGAGCACTATTTATAGAGTTTCAAGCTAGACCCCATTATTACGGGCCAGGCTCAACTCGGCCCATACTAGCCAACCCCATATTAGACTAATTAAGAAACATTCTATCTCACCTTAGACCAATCCCCATAAAACGGTAAATTACAATATCAATTAATGTAGTTCACATTAGGAAAAATCTTACATTCTCCAACTTGAACTATATTAATTGAAATCGTACTGTATGCGCGCACAATGGTTTAAAGATAATTCTTAATAGTCAATTATATCCCATAAAGTCTCAAACACCAAATCATAGTGGTAACTTCATGTATACACACAAAGCCTTCTATAATCACGAATATTCTCAACTCTATTGATATAGATCCAATATGGTAGTGTGTCAAATGGACAACATCTCTCATAGAGAGATCCCATTTGTCAGTCACTATTCTCTTACTTTAAGTGTCACTTGAGAATGTCAATTCTCTTACTTTAAGCGTTACAAAAAACTTGTACCATTAGAGAATGTCTTTATGGTTCCATGAACTCACATATGTCTTGTCCTTACGATTAACCATTCTTTATGTATAACAAAACATATGGATAAGGCTAATAACCGAATGCCCCTAACCTTCACTTAAGGTTTATACAGTATCTTGAGATTTTATTAATATGTATTTAACATAATAACAACACATTCAAAAATATTTTATTGAATGCAAAAGTTAATACATATCAAATCGTTACAAAATGTAACTAACATAGATGAAACCTTTATCAGAGTAAAGCCAAAATAGCTCCTACTAAACAACAGTATCCCAAGATACTCCTAGGCCCATGCTAATGATATGTTGCTCAAATACACATGGGCATAGGTCTTTAATTAATGGATCTGCAACCATATCATCTGTGGAAATATGTTATATTATAACGTCACATTTTTATATCGTTTCTTTATGGTCAAAAAATTTGACTGCCATATATTTAGATTCCTTGAGACTTCTATTGTTAATAAATACTACAAATTGATTATCTCAAAACAACCATATGGGTCAATCCATAAAATTAAAAATGGTCAACTCCTTAATGAGGTTTCGAGCCTAAAGCCCAAGTAACAGTCTAAAAGAATGTTACAAACTATGCTTACATAGAACTTTATTTACTGCATTTCCTACTAACATAAATATATATTATGTTATTGATCTCATGTCATCATAACAACCAACAAAGTTTACATCTAAATACCCTACTAGTTGTAAGAATTGAACATGTCTGTAAATTAGCATATAATCTATTGTCATTTTTAAGTACCTTAAAACCTTCTTAGCATCAACCTAGTATGATTGATTTCTACCTAGAAGTTTTGTCGCAAAGACAATATTTAGTCTAGTGCAAATTTGAACACTAACACAAGGTACACCATTTAATTAGATTTTCTCAATATCTAAATAAAGACAATGTGATAGATTCAATCCATCACCCTTAACAACATGAGAAATTCTTGGCTTGCAATAATATATATTGAATATTTTAAAATATAATCAGCAAGCGTCCTCCGAGAAAATCTAATATAAGAATAACAAAAACAATCCTTACGGACCTTAGTACAAAGGATAAATGATGCCTCAAGGTCATTACTTGTAAACAAAATATCATGTACATAGTGTATGAGAAAAATAAATTTCCTCCCACTAACCTTGCAGTATATTGAATTATTTTGTTTTCAATTGAACAAAATAACAACACTATGAAACTTTAATAATATTATTTGGAAACTCGCTTAAAACTATGAATAAGACTTTTCAGTTTACACATAAGTTTACTTGAATCATTTGCTGCAAAATCCTCCGTTGCACTACATAGATTTTGTATCTTTTTGACATAACTCCATATAAATTATTAATACCACGTTCAATTTGAAAGAATCTTTAAAAAATACTATAAAGAAACAATTATTTTTTTATTAACTATTCACCCATCTTTCAGAGTGAAAACTTTAATACTAATTTGGTTTTAAATTCCACAATCTTTCTTTGAAATCATTTTAGTTTTGTACGTCAATTTGCAACTAATAAACTTGTGAACTTTAGGCAAATCAATAAATTTCCAAACACTATGATGTTTCATAGATTGTATATCGCCTTTTATGGCATCTAATCACATATTTGATTGAGGATAAAAAAACAACATTTATTTATATCATTAAATCAATCATGTAGTGGATATTGCAATCATGCTCTCATAAATAGACTATATAGTCGATGGTATAACTGATTGCATTTCCCTAACAAATCTCCTGAATAAAGCTACAAGCACTTTATTATGCAATTGAGAGATTTGAGAAATTTAATCATAACTATATCAAAAATAGTACCTTGAACCTCAACAAATTTAGTCTATGGTATAGAAGATTCCATAATTGTTTGTATCACAATTATATGTATAGGCAAAGACAAAAACACAGTGATTTTCCATCATACTATTATTTTTAATAGTCTGATCGTAGCTATTTTCTACAATTATGTCGAACTATAAAAACTTTAATTCCATCATGTAATTCCATAATATTTGTACTTTCTTTAGGTCATAAAATTGATACCCATTTTAACAATCTGGGTAAGATACAAAATAATTCCGAGTGGATCTAAATTCCAACGCACTTAATATTTGATTAGATAACCTCACTCCCGCATAACACCTCTAAATTTAATATGATTCAATCAATTTATGTCCAGTCCATAACTCAAAAGAAGTTTATGAAATAATTTTGATAAGAAACACGTTTTGTATGTGAAAAAATTGCTTTCAAAATATCAACCCATAAAACCGATAAATTAGTCTTACTCATCACCATGTTAATTATAGTGCAATTATGCCTTTTGGCAAAAACATTTTGTTAAGATTTTCAGGCATAGTAAATTACGTTACCACCCTAGAATTTACCAAATATTTGACAAATGACCCTTTAAGCTATTCCACATTGTCATACTTGCCAAAATACTCACGGTTCCTATTAAGTCCGACAACCTTTAAGACTAATTCTAACCGATTTATTCTTTATCTCGGTCATTTTCCTTAAATAGAAAACTTTTGGAAACAATATTTTACCTATATACGAGATGTATATGTCATTAGGACTTAAACACAATCTTTGCAAATGTGTCCTAATTTCGATATTAGACAAGACATAATTTCAAGCAACTAAGGCTTCTATCATCTTATAATAGTGTAATCCACAGGCAAACCTCTTTTCAAGTGTTCTAGAATGGAACGCTTCATGGATGGTAAGCAAATTCTATTGCATTCTCAAGCAATAAATCATATGCCCACAACTTAAAATTTAAAACAGTAAAAACCTCAATAATAATAGAGTTATTAATTACAAAAAAAGGTGACTGAAAATAAGTAATGTATATAATTAGCATCCTGTGAACATTGTGTAACTTGACGTACAAGTACACATCCAGAGAGTTACACGCATAATCATATAATCACATTTGGTTAAAATACATGATATGTAGTTGTACACTCCCTACATGATAACGGTTATGAGAATATATTATAATTTTCATGAATTCATCACCTTTGGGCATATGAACGACTAGGATCAGCCACTCCTCCACTACACAATCATATATACATCCATGAATTAATACACAATCACCTTCTTTGGGAGTATGACCATGCATTAGACTAGGAGACATCCCAATCAACATACGAGATCAAAATTTCTCAAATCCAATTAAGCATGCCACTTTGGTATTCACTACTCAATTAAATCCTTGAAATTCTCTCATACTATGAATATAAACCTTACTTCTCACATACACCATATACATGTGATTTTAACTTTAGTGATAGAGGTAGTAAATCACTAAAATCATATATCATGCTAATTACACTGCTTTATTCATTAATAAAAATTAATTAAACATATACATATATATATATATATATATATATATATAAATGATCTGAAAGACAAACTCCAATTAGATCACGGATCACAATAACACAAAAAACTTCTCATAACATAAAAAATTAAATATTTCTTGTGCACCCCGTTTACAAATTACCAACAAGTAAAGGAGTATGCTTGAGTAACAAAAGTTTCGTAACTTTTACTGTCTCTCATTACCTCAATACATATTTCAAATACTATCTCATAATGGTTATATCTCATTAAGTAGAGCTTCAATTCACAGTAAATTTTAATTTTTATTAATGAATCACACATTTATGATGATTATGTGATAACATACCTATAACCCAACACTTGTATTTCCAAAATTACAGAAAATTACAATAAAAATACGCAAAAATACATTAAAAATACACGTATTTAAGGCTTTGTATGCATTTTCACATCCATAAATTCATTAAAGATATAAAATAAACATACCACAAGATAGATGATGAAGATATAAGTCCAATGTCGCTAGCCACGCATGGATCGGAGCCTCCATGCGCCCACACGCACCTCTTGAGTGCGTGGCGCGTGGAGCCCACGCGCAAGTGATCTTGATGATCAAAACCGGTCCGATTGGTAGCGGTCCAACAAGTTCCTGGCTTAACCGTTCGGTCCAGCCGCTCGATCTGACCGGTTGACCAATCTGGTCAAAGTTGACTAGGTCGGGTCGAGTCTTGGGTCGAGTCGGGTTGGGTGGGTCGCCAAACAGGGTTGGGTCAATAGGTTGGTCGGTCGGTCGGTCGGGTCCGGTTGTTGATGTCACGATGACGTTAGCCTCCGCGCGTGCGATCGCACGCACGAGCCGCGCCCTGCGCATGGGGGCACGTGAGCGCGCGTGAGGTGCATGCTCGACGCCTTGGCGGCGCGTGGCTGCACGTGGGGGCACATACAGCCCCCTCTCAGGCGACACGCCGCCCATGGATTTGCTCGTCTCGATGAGTCCAGTCCGAATTTGTGATTTAATCTTTTTTTATTGAACAAAAAATTTCGAAAATCACAAATTAGAGCAAAAAACTTATGCGTTCGAGTTCTAGGGTTATGTTTGCTTTGATACCACATGTAGGATGCAAATTATGCAATCCCAATATCTCTATAACCAGAATAAGAACATGCATAATTAAGTAGAAAGATTAACGCACGTGTTTTGAAATCTATTGTTCTTTAAAGTGGAAGCGGAAACACAATATTCCATGCGCAAGTCCTTCTCCTCTATTGCCCTCCGTATCACTGGCTCAATGAGGCAGCCCCTCACATTTAGCGTTAGGTAAACGCTCCTTAGGTGATGATACATGTGAGAATTAAGGTTAGAGGAGAGACTTGAGCACTATTTATAAAGTTTCCAGCCAGGCCCCCTTATTACGGGCCAGGTTCAACTCGGCCTATACTAGCCAGCCCCCATTAGACTAATTAAGAAACCTTCTATCTCACCTTAGATCAATCTTCGTAAAATGATAAATTACAATATCAATTAATATAGTCTACATTAGGAAAACTCTTATAATTAGATCAAGAAAATTAGGTGAGAATAGAGTGTACATTATGAATTTCGAATTTACAAATGGAACTAAAAAATGTAGGAATCTGACTATGGAGAATTTTGGAAATGATCATGCTGTGTTGTGGTGTAATATACTTATATACATTGAATATAAATGCTGGAGGTCGAAATTCAAGGGGTAGGAAAAATCCTTGTTAGGATTAGTGGACTGTATTGTGAAGAACAGTGTGACCCTTGGCGACTTTTTAATTTTTCTGTAATTATCTGGCCACAATTAGACTTTGACTCCTTGATGAAAGTTTTAGGGAACATCCTCATGAACAACATATCAAAAATTCAGAATAAAAGAACAAGTAATGGCCATCGAAACGATTTTCTATGAAAACACCAAATCAGGAAATTTTACAGAATGATAGTTAGGAAAAATCGAGATTTTTACCCTCGGTACGTAAGGAATATGACTTGGTATTCCTCATGAAACTTGTTCCTCTAAGTCTCATTGATAAGGTGTCAAAATTTCATAATTTTCTGAGCCCGTTTAGTAATTAATTCGGAATTGTTACCAAAATCGTGCGAATGTGGAAATTAAACTGCTCCTTCGAATTTTCACACAATTTGTCCTATATGTGAATATATTTCAAATTGCTATGTGATATGATGATGCTGATGGTGGAATCTTGTGATTGATAAAAGGTCCATGAAATATCTTGTTTGATATATGAAGGTGCTTTTGTGAATTAAAATGCTAATGGTTGCCATTGAACTTTTGGATCTATGATGCCCCGGGAGTCGGGAGGTCCAAAGGTTTGAAAGAGTCAATGCCTTGTGGATGCCCAGTGGCCCTAAGAGGCTAAATGTTGGAGGTTTGCCCCGGGAGTTTCGGGATACCCAGTTGTATGCTTGTCGGTACGTAAACCCGGATAACCGAGCAACCATCCTCATGGTGAGCTTTGGAGGTTTTCCTCGTGATGCCAAGTGGGGTACGAGATGCCTGGAGGTGTGATATGCTCCGGATGCTTGGTGGCCTTAGTGGCTAAATGCCGGAGGCTTTCGTGATGCCAGAGTGGATGCAAATGCCCGGAGGGACGCAAACATTGGTACTCTAGGGAATGAAATCTTTTGAAGGCTAAATAAATGATATGTGATCTGATTATGTGGCATATGATTCTTATAGAATTGCAATTGCTTTAATATTGAAGAATTCCATGATATTGATATCCATTTATCCCTTGATTTCTTGCCTTGTCTATCTTGTATGAAATTAGATACTGATTGTTATGCTCGACATAGCTTGTTGAATCTTTTGCTGCTGAGTGGTTGTATTCACCCCGTTTGGGGACTAATATTTTAGATTGAGAGATGCCTCTGTTACCTGTCACATGTGGCACTTTTTACGACATCCCGGTTGATGTTGAGTGCTTGTGTTCGGAGCACATCTGTTCTGGTGTGTGAGGATTGGTATTCGTCCGCGTTTGAGTCCTAGTCATGTATGACGTGGGTCTACCTGGAGGCCCCATGGTACAAGAGTTCCTGTTTGTGCATGTTCGTCGTGACGGGATTATGATGGGGATGCTGCCGCTGCCGCCAGCCGATGGACCGGGCTGGGTGTGATTGATCGTGTGTGATGGGTAGCAGATGGAGCTTTTTTTTGGACTACCGGCACTATCCGATGGACTAAAGTTTATGGCTTGTGGAGTTGGGCACTTTTGGTTATAGCGGAGTTTTAGAAAAGCCTTGGCCTTTTGTTGTACCAACTCATGTTGTCGATCAAGTTATATAAATAAAAGTGCTCGGCTTATCTTATGAAATTGTCTAGTAAGTGTGCATGATTCCGAAATCAATGGGTTGGAGAGATGTGAAATCGCTTTTGCTATACTTCTTACGTTGTGCCGGGACCGTTAAAATTAAAGAATAAACCCTCGAGACTTATAGACCTTTAAGCAAAAGGAAACGGAGTGGAAAACGCACTGTGGTGACCTTATTGGATTGGGTTGCCATAGTAATGTCATAATAATATAGTTTAGAGTTTTAGATGATATTTTCCCTTTACTCAATACTTATTTTTATTATCTTGAATAATTTATCAGGTTTTGTTCTCTCTTTGAGTCCAGGAGTTTATTGGTCCCTTTCAATGTCCATATGATAGCGGCATCATTGTAAGTTATTGAAAAGTAAGAAGAGTTTGCTACTAGAGAGCTAAAAGACATTCACTATCCATATGATAGCGGCATCATTGTAAGTTATCGAAAAGTAAGAGAAGTCTGCAACTAGAGAGCAAAAAAACAAACAAACATAAATACAAGTCTGCCGTTAGCTATAGGGAACCTTTTGGCCTTTGTCCACGTTTATGACAAATAAATATTCTTGTGTTTATTAAGGCCTTATCAACGAATACCTCTTAGATATCTGTTAACAATGCTTAATAAGAAAACATTTCAATTTCCAATATACCGACTACACATAAAATACAAAATTCTACACAATCCCATTTGTCCAAAGCCAATTTAATCTAATAACTTGCATCTTCCTCATGATGCTAAGTTATGGTCCATCAATTTATGGGCACCTGATCTAAGAAAGGAAAAACATGTTTAAGACACTAGAGAAAGTAAAAGGGACAGAAGAACGATTGGAGAAAAGTGTCTTGAGAAATGGACAACGAAAGAGTCAGTGAAAGCAGGGGATGGAGACGTGGAAAACTATCAACCCATTCATTTAGTAAATATCTCATTTGTGGCCTATCGATCCCCTTCCACTTCCAGAAGTCCTTTCATTGATGACATACTTGATTGTTTCGGAGACTCCTCCATAGACTTCATGAAATAATGTAGTTACCCTTTTACCATCCCAAAGTAAAAAAAACAAGGATGAAGTCATTGTGTCCAAACTCAAGCAAACTTCATTCATACTAGAAAGCCTTGCAAATGCATCGAGTGTGTAATAACCTAGTGATAAAAAGGATAATAATATCTTCCATGAGGCTGCAAATTCAAGTTATGTCGTGAGGCTCGTGCACTTACAAGTGGATTGAATAATTATTGATCAAATCGAATATTCAACTAATGAGCATGGGTCCTCGGTAGTTTGAGAATTGAGTTATAGCTAATTTCAAGAAATGTAAAATGAGTAATGCTATACATGCTAAGAGTTTGCTCAGAAATTTTTTACTAAATGAAGTGGCAACTCACGTGTCTTATGCCATTTCAATAAGTAAATCAATAATGATGCATGACATAGAAGGAAGCAAATTACAAATTGGGCAAGATAAAAAATGGTTTTCTTTTCCAAAAAAATAAATAAATGAAAATTCCCAAGCTTCACTTACTCTACGAGAATTAGAATTAAAGGGGGACATAGTACGATTAAGTTGCATCACAAGAATGCCTCTTTTGGATGTAGCTAGTAAAATTGGTGAGGAGGGCTCCTGTGGCACAAGTGTATATATTTTATGCATGGAAAGACCTTAGCATAATGGGGAAAGAAAGTTGTGGGGATCGGACCCGATTAGTCCCGATCTAGGCCCACCTCATTCGGAAGATAATTTTTGCTCATGAAAAGACCTATGCAACAAGCTCAACTCGATGCAGACGCCTCGCGCTCAGTCAAAGTCCATCGCCTGTACTCTCGACATTATATTCAAGAAAGAATGCTCATGAAAAGACCTAGGCAACAAGCTCAACTCGATGCAGACGCCTCGCGCTCAGTCAAAGTCCATCGCCTGTACTCTCGACATTATATTCAAGAAAGAATACGATGGATGAGGGGGTCGCGCTAAAGAGAAAGGAGATGCGGGGCCCACTTGAGAAGAGAAAAGTAGGATGCAGCTAAGAGATATTTTTATAGGCAGTTAAAGACCACGTAAAGTTGGGACAAAAAGAAGATGCAGAGACCACACCCCATCAAAAGATAGAATCAGGGATAACGATATAAATAATTCCTGAATTTTTATATAATAAATAATTTGATTCATGAACTTTTAATTTATTTAATGTAATTTCTGAATTTTAGTTTAATATGTAATATGATCCTTGGATTTTTAATCTGTTCAATGTAGGCCATAAACTTTTGATACATATTCAATAGAGTCATTGAATTATATTAAAATGTTTAATGTAGTCAGGGCTATAATGAACATGTATAAAAAATTTAGAGATTGCATTGAATAAATTAAAAATTCAGCGACCTCTTTTCATATTGATCCCTTTCACTATCACTTTGATAGTGGCATCATTGTAAGTTGTCGAAAAGTAAGAGAAGTCTGCCACTAGAGAGCTAAAAGACATTCACTATCCATATGATAGCGGCATCATTGTAAGTTAGAAGTCTGCTACTAGAGAGCGAAAAGACAAACAAACATAAATATAAGTCCACCGTTAGCTAAAGGGAATCTTTTGGCCTCTGTCCATGTCTATGACAAATAAATATTCTCGTGTTTATTAAGGCCTTATCAAGGAATATCTCTTAGATATCTGTTAACAATGGTTAATAAGAAAA
Source organism: Eucalyptus coolabah (assembly GCA_014182585.1). Classification (NCBI taxonomy): domain Eukaryota; kingdom Viridiplantae; phylum Streptophyta; class Magnoliopsida; order Myrtales; family Myrtaceae; genus Eucalyptus; species Eucalyptus coolabah. Next base: position 11,263,523 of record CM024630.1, on the reverse strand, counting down.
TATTTCAATTTTCAATATATTGATTACACATAAAATACAAAATTCTACAGAATCCCATTTGTTCGGAGCCAATTTAATCTAATAATTCGCATCTTTCTCATGATGCTAAGTTATGGTTCATCAACTTATGAGCACCCAATCTAAGAAAGGAAAAACGTATTTAAAACACTAGAGAAAGTAAAAGGGATAGAAGAATAATTGGAGAAAAGTTTCCTAAGAAACGGACAACGAAAGAGTCGGTGAAAGCAGGGAACAGAGACATGGAAAACGATCAACCCATTCATTTAGTAAGTATCTCATTTGTTGGCTATTGGTCCCCTTCCACTTCCAGAACTCTTCCCGTTGATAACGCACTTGATCATTTCGGATATTCCTTTGTAGACTCCTGAAATAATGTCGTTACCCTTTTACCATCCCAAAGAAAAGAAAACTACGGACGAAGTCATTGTGTCCAAACTCAAGCAAACTTTATTCATACCAGAAATGCCTACAAATGCATTGAGTGTATAATAACCTAGTGATAAAAATGATAACAATATCTTCCGTAAGGCTGCAAATTCAAGTTATGTCGTGAGGCTCATGCAAGTGGACTGAATAATTATGGGTCAAACTGAATATTCAGTAATGACCGTGGGTCCTCGATGGTTAGAGGAGATAGTTGAAAACTAATATAAGCATTGAGTTATAGCTAATTTCAAGAAAAGTAAAATGAGTAACGCTATACATGCTAACAGTTTGCTAAGAAATTTTTACTAAATGAAGTGGCAACTCACGTGTCTTATGCCACTTCGGTAAGTAAAGCAATAATGATGCATACCAAAGAATGAAGTAAATTACAAATTGGGCAAGATAAAAAAAAAAACGGTTTCTTTTTCCAAAAAATAAATAAATGAAAATTCCCAAGCTTCACTTACTCTACCAGAAGTAGAATTAGAGGCGAACAGAGTATGATTAAGTTGTAGCGCTCGAATGCCTCTTTTGTGCCTAGCTAGTAAAATTGGTGAGGAGGGCTCCTATGGCACGAGGATATCTTATGCATGGAAAGACCTTAGCATAATTAGGAAAGAAAGTTGTGGGGACCGGACCCGATTAGTCCCGATCTAGCCCCACCTCACTTGGAAGGTAATTTTCATTCAGGGAAGAGACCTAGGCAACGAGCTCAATTTGTTGCAGATGCCTCTGCTCAATCAAAGTCCATCATCTGTACTCTAACATGATATTCAAGAAAGAGAGAATGCAGGGTGTGGGGGTCTCGCTAAAGAAAAAGGAGTTGCGCGGCCCACTTGAGGAGAGAAAAGAAGGGTACTGCTAAGAGGTATAATATGAACCATGCGATAGGACCCTGTCTGGACTTTTCTTGAATGCCATAATGCCCCCTCTCTACATTTATATACATACAACATCATGGGGAGGAGACATTGGGGCGTCCCCACTTTAGAAATCATTCAATAAATTTAATACTTAAATTACAAATATATACAAACCGTAGGATTTGCTGCCAACCGCCGGGGCATCATTTTTTTTTCCACAGCAAAATCTCTTTTTCATTGGCAAGTTCACCGTCAAATTTATACTACAACAACCAAAATTCTTATTTCTTTACGACTGAAATGGTTTTTGGCATGTTTCCTATCTAGAACGCGAAAGCAAAGCAAGTTTTTATTTTTCTTTTTAATCTCTTTAATCATAGCACAACATGTGAGGATTGAAGCTCAATTATATTTCTTTTTCTGTACTTTTCTTGTTCCTTCTCTTTTGCTTGGGAAGGTCATTTTCCCTAAAAAGTAACCTTTTTCCCGCCAGATTTCGGAATTTGCAGGGTGTTAAATAAATGCCCAGATAGTGAGACATCTATATTCGTATCCCTAGATTATTAAGTTGTAGAAAACTATTAGGAGCACTAAGTTATAGTTAATTTCAAGCAAAGTAATATGAGTAGTAATAAGTGTATTAAGAGTTTAATAGGAAATTTTTACTAAAAGATGTGGCAATTCATGTCACATGCGCCGTATTGTCAAGTATTTGTACAATAAGCAATAATGACACATAGAAAAAAAAAAAAAAAAGGTTTTCTTTTGTATTCTCCAAGCCTCATTTATTCTATTAGAAGTAGAATTAGTAGGGGGCTAGGTCTGATTTTTTTTTTAGTCAGTCATACTCTATTCTTACTTTAACTCTCTCTTAGACTTTTGTCATGCCTCCTTACAGGGCGTGGGAGTCGAAACTCACTCCTGAAACTAAATCGTCCACACCCCAACTCCCCTGAAAAAATGGGGATTCGAACCTCCCACCTCCCCCTTCCATGTTGGAAGGGTGGTCACTAGAGCAAACCCTAGTGGTTTGGGGGGCTGGGTATGATTAACTTGCATCATATGAATGTCTCTCTCAGACATAGCTGGTAAAATTAGGAAAATTTATCTAAAACATTGCGACAAAAGGCTCCTATCATAGGACAATATTTGATTCTTGGAAATACCTCGCAAAAAGAGGGGGTGCCTAGGACCAGATCCGATTAGTCTCAATCTAAGGCCTACCAAATTTGGAAGACATATTTCTTCTATTCATGAAAGGACCTAGGCAACAAGCTAAACTTGATGCAGAGGCCTCGCTCAATCAAAGTTCAGCACCTGTACTCTGACAATGAATGCAAGATTAGAGAGAAAATAGGATGTGGGGTCTCACCAGAAAAAAAGGTCAATGCAGAGATCAGCCCGATCGGTCTTCGGCCCGGCCCACCTCGTTCGGAAGATATTTTGCTAAATTATCTTGAGCCAGGTCAGAGGTCTCCCCAGAAAAAAAAAAAAAAAAAAAAAAAAGAGTAAGGGAAAAGTCACAAAAAAATCCAAACTTTACCAAAAGTGACAAATTTACTGCGGCGTCTTTTTGTGATATGAAAAACCCAAATTTTACTAACCGTGACACATTTATCCCACCAAGGGCATTTTTGTCTAATTTTTTAATGTTTTTCCTTTCTTTATTTTTTTCCTTTTTTTCTTCTCTTCTCTCCATCATGGCCATGTCCCAGACTCAGGCGAAGGTGGCCCTTGCCGGTGTCGGGCAAGGGTGACCCTCACCTGGGTATTGCCCTTGCCAGCCAAGCGAGGACAAGCCCTCGCCAAATCCAACAAGGGTGGCCTTCGCCCAGGGCCGATCCGGCGAGGACAGCCCTCGCCCAACGCCGGCAAGGGTCGTCCTTGCCCGACACTAACGAGGGCCCCCCTCACCTGCGTTGGGATAGGGTTGCTTCGCTTGCGTCGGGCGAAGGTTGCCCTCGCCAGCGTCAAGCGAAGGTTGCCCTCGCTAGATTTGGCGAGGGCCATCCTAGCCTAAAGCCAATGAGGGCCGCCTCCCTACGTCAGGCGAGGGTTGCCCTCGCCAGATTTGGCACCCCTCACCCAACGTCAATGAGGGCAACCCTCGCTTGAGTCCAGCTTCCCTCCACCATGGCCAGTGGAGGTGAGAGAAAAGAAGAAAAATAAAAGAAAAATAAAGTAAAGACAAAAATGCCTTATAAGTTAGGATAAATGTGTCATACGAATATAAGTTTAGGATGTTTTGTGTCACAAAAAAAGTTTGAGGTAAATATGTCACGGCTAGCAAAGTTTGGGGTTTTTTATGTCATAATTTTTTTTATGATAAATTTATCATTTTGGGCAAAGTTTAAGATTTTTGATGGTTTTTTTCCTTAAAGTTATTTATGGTTTTTGGCAGGCTCATTTTAAAATTGTGTAGCATTTAAAAGCTTTTATAATTTCTTTATGGCCTCTTCTACTTCATGCGTGTACGGTTTATGATTTTTTGTGGGTTTTATCAGGAGGACATGAGAGGCAAAGGCCGCAAAGCATGTCCTTACACGTGCTGCTCAATATTCTTTTTTTTTTTTTCTTTGGAATATTCCCCCGTATTGGATTTTATCAAAGTATATTGCTTCAAAATAACAGCTGTCATGTAAATTCATAAATAGTGAATTCGTTAGAATGGCAAAAGTTGGTAGATTAGTAGCTGGACAGTACAGTGCTCCCACCTACTAGCAAATTGAAGAAAAAGATGGAACAATTAAAAAAAAAAACTGAAGAAAAAGACAAAATCATGTTAAGTTGATGGTTTAGACTGAATCAAAATCTTAGGAAAGAGGGTACAAACTATCGGAAGAAAATTACAAAACCGAGTTATTTAAGAGTTGAGACTAATCAATAGGTCATAGATTTATCCAAGAGATCACATTAAGGGTGAGATCATCGAAGATGAGAAATATAGATTGGAAAAAGCAATCCTATAGCTTTTCAGATTTTATCATTAATTTGAATTCTTTTGTTTGGTGGTTAATTTTTCTTAATTGGTCAACTCCGAATTCAGTGTAAAAGTCCCTTTTTAGGATTGGCTTGATATTATTTGAGATTAGTCAATGACTATGTGGATAGATCAATGATGGAATGGATAAAATCATTCATAGTATAGAAATTATATCGGAATTGTGTGCTTTAGACATTGTGAATCTCACAATTTTTTAATATACAATTGACATTGGGTAAAGTCTTTTTTTTTTTTTCCCGAACATCGAGTAAAGTCTACATAATAACTTCTTGGGCTGATGCTAATTGACAATCGCGTCTAAAGTCAATGACATTGTCTGAGGTGAGTGGCATCTGGAGTTGGGTTGATGTGAAAACTTGACCTTTATAAGAGTGAGTGCTCTCTGCTTGCTTGTTTACTCTTGTCCCCATTTCCATCGTTTCCCTCCGTAACTCTCCTTGCTTGTTTGCTTCAGGAAAGACTCCCGCAGTCCAAATGGAGCACACTATAAGCATCGACGGGAGTGCAATATGGGCAATGCGACATGGAAGGCTTGAAGATCTGAAGACGAGAAACCTCTCAACTCCAGATAAGCAACAACCCTTTGGAGAAGGTGATCTGAACAAAATTATGGATTATGACCTATATGAAGCTGCGGAAGAAGAGGACATTGATAAATTCATCGATGCATTAGAAAAGGTGTCTCAGTCGAGGAAACTAGCTTCGTCACTAATCTTCGACCAAGTCACCCCCTCTGGGAATTCATTGCTTCACGTAGCAGCAAGCTGTGGGAGAGAAGATGTCATGGAGCTCATTCTCTTTCATTACCCTTACCTTGTGACGTGGAAAAACTCTGCGGAGGAAACTCCGCTCCATGTTGCTGTTCAACATGGAATGTTCAACGCAGTAAGAATGCTGATTCGCCTGAGAAGAGACTCAGAAATTATATATTGGAAAAACAAGGATAGTAAATCTCCATTGTATTTGGCAATTGAAAACTGCAAGTTGTCGGACTGGAAAAATCGCAAGGGAGCGGTCTGGGAAATTCTCCAGCTTCTCTTACAAGAATCTGCTCGAGATGAAGCTTACGCAGTCAAGATACAGGGCATGTCACCAGTTTTGGCTGCAATTCAACCGGGGAAAACAGGTAAAGGATACTTTTACGTGTAGTTCTAGTCAATAAATGCATATATGTAAGTAAATTGCACTGCTTTTTGCTGTTTTTCAAAAATCACATTCGTCCAATTTGGAGAAAAGCGTGATAATAGCATTTGGTCAAAAAGCATATAACTCTGCGGGAGCTAACAGCAATGATTATTTAATTAGTTAATTGCACCCAACCTAAAAAGTGCTATCACCCGACCTATGACGTCAGGTATGTTGAAAGAAATTATATATCGGCTTCCGAAGTTACTCTCCGAGCCCGATGAAAATGGGTGGACGCCACTGCACTGGGCAGCATCGTTGGAGAGTTTTGAGGCAATGGAGCTCCTGCTGAGGAAATTCCCTTATCTCGCCCTCCAAAAGGACAGAGACGGCTCCTACCCGATTCATGTCGCTAGCGAACGCCCCTACTTCGCGGGCCTCAAACTGTTAATGGATCACACGTGTCCTGACCTGGCAGAGATAAAAAACAAAAGGGGTCAGAATATTCTTCACGTTGCAGCCGAAACCGGGATCACTTATACGGTCCAGTGGGTATTAAAATATTATGGAGGGCCCGATCGGTTGGAGAAGCTGGTGAATTCGAAAGATGACGATGGGAACACACCCCTCCATTTGGCATCGATGCGCAACCGTTGCAAAGTTATGCGCTTGTTGACGAACGACAAAAGAATTGACTTGCAGCTTGAGAACAAAGGTGGGTTGACCGCCCTGGATGTGGCCATGGAACCCAGAAGCTTGTCGACGAGAAATTCAGCGGTAGTGTAATTTTGGTTGCAGGCTGTGTTTACTCTTAACTGAATTTAATGCGCTCAGGATTGCTAACTAGTTCTCTGATTTGACATTTGCAGTTACTAGGACGTGCAATTTTGATTGTCGCTGGTGTGCCACGAAGCGAAGGTCAAGACGTTCTGTCGCCAAGAGAACAGGGTTCTGGAGCAAGCAAATCATCTCTCGCCGAATGGATTAAGGAGCAGGTCAATACATTGTTGCTAGTGGCCACACTTGTGGCCTCCGTCACGTTCACTGCGGGCTTAACCTTGCCCGGTGGATATAATGCTTCTAGTGATCTACACCCCAGCGCGGCGACCATGCTGCACCATGGAATGTTTCGGGTTTTCATAATTGCCAATATGTTAGCCATGTACAGCTCCATTCTTGCAGTCGTAGTCCTCCTCTGGGGTCTCAATAGAGATTTCTACTGTGACACCCCGAACCCTTCGGAGGTCGTCACCAGCGCCGGTGTTACATCTTTTACCATCTCTATCTCTTGGCTAAATTAAGCCTTGCCAGACTACAGGCATTTTTTTTTTTAAACGGTCCCATGCGCGACTCATAGCGGAAGCAAAATTTACATCGTCATCTATCTCCCTTCTAACACATGATACAAATACACACCAGCTACACATCAGATTTTATATACGAACATCGACACTTTATTTACATATTCTTTTAAGATGGGACTCCTCCTTTCTTGGGTCGATACAAAACGAGAAAAGCGAGGACTCTGCCATGTCCTGCCTAAAATCTCAAAAAAAACATTATAACCCTCTACATCAAGCGCACAAGCTCCCATCAAAGGTGTCGATTATCTACATCAAAAGCTCGGCTCCTACTGTCAGCGCGTGAGTCTCACACCCAACCCGGTGCATCGTGGTGGTGGCGGCGCGGCATCCCTCGCATGGCACCATCTCGACGGACGTGAACGAAATGAACTTTGTATGACAGGGCCCCCGGCCGATATCATACATAACTAAGCATCGCACTCGGATAAACGTCAATCCGGGCACGTAGGGACAATCTAACTCCGTACACTCCACTCAACATCGGACGGTAGACCGTAAATACCCCACGCGAAACAAGATAGATAGCGGCATAGTGCTAATCAAATGTTATCCCCAAAAGGGGTGAGTAACCACTCATTAGATAGGAAATCCAATAACAACTCAGTGCACCATGCATACATCATACAATGCAGGCATTGCTTACCTTTTTGATGTCAAACGTATTCATGCATCATCATAGCATATATATCATCATCACGGCATCTCATATCTCATTATCATCACATCATCATAAACCATCATCACCATGCATATCACATCATATCATCATTAGCCATGCATCACCATGCATATCACATCATCATTAGCCATGCATCACCATGCATATCGCATCATATCATCATTAGCCATGCATCACCATGCATATCACATCATCATTAGCCATGCATCACCATGCATATCATATCATCTCATCATTAGCCATGCATCACCATGCATATCACATCATATCATCATTAGCCATGCATCACCATGCATATCACATCATATCATCATTAGCCATGCATCACCATGCATATCACATCATCATTAGCCATGCATCACCATGCATATCATATCATCTCATCATTAGCCATGCATCACCATGCATATCACATCATCATTAGCCATGCATCACCATGCATATCACATCATCTCATCATTAGCCATGTATCACCATGCATATCACATCATAGATCAATTTCCACTTTTATTTATCAATTGATCCCCACATTATCTTTTCTCGAATCATCAAATTCACCATCATCACCATCCCTTTGGGCAGAAACCTCCGACAGGGGATCCCGGTATCCCACCATCTCATGGCCACCGGGCTTCCGGCCCCCACATTCCTGGCATCTCGCATCTCAACTAGCATCACGAGGCATTCCTTCGGGCGAAACCTCCGACGGGGCTTCCGGCCTTTACCCTTATAACCGGGGATCTCGCACCTAATCCCGGCATCGCGAGTCACTCCCTTCGGGCGAAACCTCCGACAGGCTTCCGGCCCCCCACATTCCGGGCATCCTAAAACTCCTAGGGAATCTCTGGAATTACGCCACCAGGCCACCAGACAACATCCTCCACCACAACCTCTTACTCACATACCATTTTCCACTTTTTATCATCCTTTTCATCTTGTTATTTCATGGCATATGATTTACATACATGCATCACAATTCATGATCATTCATACATCGCCATATAACAATACACCATAATTAATGATTTCACATGCATCAATGTCATATAGCAATGCACCATAATTCAATAGGACTCATGGCCAATAAAATAATCCACCTTTTATTTTATTATTATTATTATTATTATTTTATTATTATATTATTATATTATTATATTATATTTTCATAAATAAATATTGTATTTAATATTTATGATTTTTCCAAAAATCATAATCTTCAATCAATCCTTAAACAAACAATTAGAATCAGATTGCACATAAAATCCATGGCTAATTCGCATTTTACATAATTTCCCAAATTTCCACAAAATACACACAACATTCGGATCACGGCCAGATTGCACAGTTTTCGAATTAATTCAATTAAAATACTCATATGACCTCCGAAAATTCCCAAATTTTACAGGATAATAGCCAACACATTTTCGTGCATTTTTCATGAAGAACTCTAAGCCAAATTCTTTATAGATTAATTTATATAACTCCACGAAGCTTCCGGAACCTCTACCGTTTCGTCCAGAACGTACATCACCGAAAACTTAGGTTTGACCCATCCAATCTCTTTCGTTTCTTCTGAAATTCGAGTATGTTATACATCAATGTGTCCTTTAAAATTTTCATGAAGGGATCTAGGTAAAATACCCAGATTTTGGTCACCATTTTAACCCATGAATTCTCGGGTGTCTCGGTTCACTTCAACAGAACCATCCGTCTCAAAGATCTAGCCGATTCACCAAGTTATACTTGTTATTTTTGCCTCATTTTCGAGTATGTTGTAGCTTAGGGTGTTTCCTACAACTTTCAAGAAGACAACAAAGTGATATCTCCAACATAAATCGACATGCAACCAAGAAATCAACAAAAGGTCAGTAGGAAATTCGCAGATCTGAGGTCTCCGTATAACAAAGCTTTTGACCCCACATATCACCATCGTTTTCCATGCAATTCGAGTATGTCATACTACAAGATGTTAGCTTCAACTTCCATGAAGACACCGAAGCCAAAATCGCACTCCAAGTACACATGCAAGCTCGAATAAGATACTGTCTACCACCAACCGAACGGAAACAGCCACATAACATGAACACATTCAACCCTTACTTCGGTATTTCGCCCAAATCACCCATCAAACCGAACATGCAACCATCAAACAACGTGCAAGAGAAGTAAAGGAAACCCCACTTGCCTCCAAGATGAACACACAGCAACACACGGCGGCGTAGGATGGTCGGACGGCGGGCGAACGGCGAACGGGCGGCGGGAACTCTCGGCTCCACCTCCTCTCTCTCGGTTTCTCCCTTTCTCTCAAGCCCTCTCTCTCTCTCTCGCACACCTCTCTTGGACGAAAATGAAGCAAGAGCCGGCCACTCTCTCTCCTAATCCCCTTTTATATCCCCTCAATTGCAATGATTAATCCACCACACCCATGGCCAATGCATGAGGACTTGTCTTGCCACTTGTCATTTCTATTTTTGAAATTTGATTTGGGTTAATGGGCTTGGGCTTAGGCCCAACCGGCCACTCCCTTGGGCTGGTCGAAAATCCTTCTTGGGCCCAATGGGCCGACTAGCTTGGCCCACCAAGCTCTAGGCTAATGGGTCCAAGGCCCATTTCGAAAATAACCCTATTTTCTCTTTTTTTTTTTTTGAAATTCTTTTATAAATATTTCTAAATTCAAATTTCATCTTGGCCAAAGTCTTGGGATAATTTCAATTATTGAAATTTAAATCATATGGCCAAGCATTAATCTATTAAATTTGAATTTCCACAATCACAAGCATAATTCATCAAATTAAAAGACAAATTGGCTAAAGCATAAGCCATAAAATTCTATCACCTAATTTAAAGACATTTAACACACCTTAAGGCTCGGCTTTGAATTTCCGGGATGCCACATCTACATTGCAGAACTAGCTTACCAGTCAGCTGGACCATTATTGTTGATGGCTCTCACCGGCATGACAGTGGCTTTTTTTGCGGCTGTAACCGTAGCAGTGAGCAAACTCAGTTGGCTCGGGAGCCTTGTTCTATCCGTCGGAGTCCTTTACCTCATGATGGTTGTGGTGGTTTTAGCGGCCTTGATATTCCCATCCTCCAAGACTACTATGGGTTTTGTGGTCTTTTACTATAGAGCAGTATCTATCGTCAAATTTTGGGTTTCGATTTTTGACTTTATTATGGACAGAATATGGATCCTAGGTGCATCTATTTGGATCCTTGGTGCATCTATTTGTTCCTGTGTATACAACTATATTCTTTTTTGCTTTTGTTAGTGTTACTGTGAGGATGATTAAGTCAATGCGAATCTTCTATTCTGTCTAATTAATGGTTCTTTTCATTAGAAACTCTCCACAATCTTCTATGTTCCCTTCAATAATAGGAGTTCCCACTCTCTCTCTACTCTTTTCCTTCATTTTCTCCTCAGTTTCCCTATGAAGACATCCATGTATTTATATATCTTCTAATGCATTAACATGGAATACCAAGTCCGCGAGCATCCACACTAAAACGCCACATGTCAATCAAGTGGCCGGCTCTAAAAAAAATATTGGGTGGTCCGGGACCGCCACGTTAGCGTGGTCCCAGACCACTCACACGGTGCCACGTGTGAGGGGAGGGGGACAAAAGAGAGAAAGAGGAGAGAGAGCGTCAGAGAGGTGGGCCCAGTCCTAGTCCTTTGTCCCCCTCCCCTCACACGTGGCGCCGCTTGAGTGGTCCGGGACCATGTTGACGTGGCGGTCCCGACCACCCAATATTTTCTCGGCCAGCTCTTGCTCCTCCAATTTTTAGTTTTCTTTTCTTTTTATCATTTTTCCAAAGATTTTGTCACCCTTCATTTGCCAAACAAACTTAAGATTTTTACGAAGCTGAGTTTTTCCTTTTTCGTCTATGTCATTTTATTTTTAAAACTAATTAAAGAAAACATTCTATTGTCAAATTATTTTATAAGCACTTTAGTGTACTTTTTAATTCTTTTATATTTTCACGTCAATCTATTGATGCGCCATTTATTATATTAAATTTTCCTTTTCTTTTTTTCTTTTTATTGTATTCTGTTAATAATTCTTTCTTACTTGATGCGTGTCATTTCGAAATGCCTATTTCTATGGAATTAGGTTTTGAGCTTGTTGAACAAGAATAACCTTTGTAATTTTGAAGAATTGAGGACCTTGCAAATTACTTTCTATGACTATCCATATGTTAATGAATGACTGAGTAACATGTTCAAATTCGGACTTCGAGTCAAGGGCGATCATCTTGTATATTCCAGTTTACAAATTTCTGAGTTATTTGTCTTTTTTGTTGTTCAAATAACTCTCCCTAAGTTGTATTAATTGAAACTTTAAATAACAAATCTCTGTATTCATGTCCTCACAGTATGGATAATTTAAATTTTCAATTTTTACTTTGTAGCTACTGAAATCGGTATTTTCTCAATATTAATTTGGATATGTACAGCTGTTTTCCTAGCACGATCGTACAGTGAAAACTGAAAATTCTAGCGTCAATAGTCAAAAATTTTCCTAGTATATTAGATGCAGATTATTTCAGAGATTGTTAGAAAGTCCAATTTAAAGTGAAACCACATGTGTATAAAGACTATGTAACACGTGAAATTTGACAATGGACACACATGTAGACTAGAGGAGAATTTGACTAATACCATATTAGTATATCCGACAAAATCTTAAGTCAATAGATGGAAAGAAATCTCTCTCTCACACACACAGATAAAGCATATAACCCACATAACATGCAATGTGGGATATTTCAACATTTACCATATTATCCAATTCTTTTATTCTCTTTAAATGGTAAATATATTTGTCAATTATTTGAGTAAGCCTGTACTTCTTTTCTATTCCCATAGCTATTTGGAATATGGTATTTAATTATGTTAATTCTATTTTGTGCTTGGCTGTTTCATTTTCATATCAAGACTTTTGATTGTTGCGTTACATTCCTGAAGGACATCACATGTCTAATTAAAGAACTTAATGGGGAATCCATCCGATCCTTTGCTTTCACTTTCTTCTTGTTTGAATTCATTTAGTAATCGTATGATAACTGTAAAAGAGAGATCTCGTAGGTCATCAATGTCCAGCACATATCTGAATGAAGCATCGATGTTGATGTGCAAACATGATGTAATTGGAATACTTTTTCTAACAAGTCAATTTTCAGGAAAAAAGCAGTGTCTTCTTATGTTGGGCGACAATTCACAAATGAGTTGAAAAAAAATTTCTACTGTTAGAATAGAAAAATGGTTTGTGATTTTCGTTATGGGATGAATTATCTTTTCAAAAGCATTTTTTTTTTAAATAGTCGTGCTTTAGGATATACAAAATAGATTTTAGGTTCCAAAACTATAAACCCATCCCAAGAAGGCAGGTTCTAGATTGGATCGGAACCGTTCACCTCTAAAGCTATGGCGAACTGTCTTTCTGACGTATGGTACTTTGCAATGGGCAAACAAGGAAGGAAAGTTCCCCATTGTATTTGGCAATCGAAGATGAGCACTCGGAGATACTCGCATTTCCGCTCGCCATTCCATTTGGTCCATCAAGAATTCAGGGCATGTCCCCGGTTCGTGCCGCCGTAACTCACTGGAATCTGGTTAACTTCAGTTTCGAGTTCCAAAATGAGAAGTTGTCGTTGCAAGCACTGATCCAAGGATAAGAAAAAACTCAGGCTATGTCTGCATGAGAGAATTTTTAGCGTAAGTTACCAGCATATTCATTATCACCTAAGAAAGTAAACCATGAGTCAGTCGTGGTCGTTGGGATCCTCAGCGCCTTTAATGCAAGTCTGCTGAAAGAGATGGTAGAAGGGAAGGAGGAACTTTTCCATTTGAGAGATGCCACAAACCACAAACGGCATCAGCTACATTCAGCAGCATATCTCGAGCGTGGTGACGGAGTCTATTTTTCTGAGAGAATTCACCGCCAGCGCTATCGAGCGTGACAGAGATGGCAATCTTCCGATTCACTTCGCTTGCAAGATGTATCAGCTTGGGGCAGTCGAAGATCTACTTTCGCAGTCACTGAGCGAGTATCAAAACAGAGAGGGACACAACATTCTGCATGTTTCAGCAGAGTATGCCATATACTCGGTTGTGGAATACATAATCAGAAGTCCCGAATCAAAGACGCTTGTGATTGAGAGGGACAGTGATGGGAACACATCACTCCATTGGGTGCTACAATGCATTGACAATCTGGGATTTTGTTCCTTCTCTTGAGGGATACAAGAGTTGATCTCAAGGTGGTGACTGAGACAAGCTTCACAGCGCCAGACATTGCCCGGGAGTGCTTGAAAAGGGGCTATCCCTACCAAAAGGTATTGTTAAGTATAAAGGAACAAAAGCTGATGAAGAAGAACGGAAACAACACGTGTTGGAAAAAGGAAACAGAGGATTTGGCAATACAACAAAAGCAGAGGACTTGGCGATATAGCAAATGACTTGGATCGCCAAGTCATAAGATGTAATCAACGGTAAAGATCTTATAAGGAAGACCAGCCTGGATCGACATCAATGAAGGAGATGCTCAAATAGTAAATGACTTGGATCGCTAAGTCATAAGATATAGTCAATTAGGTTTTTCTGTTAAGAAGTTGCCGCATTCTGTTTTCCCTTGTAACCAAGTTCTGTTAAGCTCTTAGATATAAATACTCTTCTCTCTTAACATAAGAAATGAGGGAAAAACAGATTGAGAGTTAGAGAAAAGGAGAGTGTAGAAAAAGGAAAACTAGCATCATCGACAAATGCTTAGCAGTCTCTGTATTGAAGAGGAAGATTCGAAGAATGGTTGACAGCAGAGAATCGAAATGCTGAAGTAAATCAAGTAAGATTGATCATAGGAGATAGAACAGAGGAATTGTATTCTATACTATCTCAAATGTAATGAGTTACAATGATACAATTGTCATACTGTAATACAAATGATCTTTAGAGTCAATTGCTTGATCTTGTTTGAGTTCTTCATCTTTCTCATGGTATCAGAGCTGGTAGGTTGATTGACTGATAGCTTGTCTTGAGCTGGAGGTTTGCGTAATGGCAATAAAAACACCAAAATATCATTTTCCAATCCATGTAAACATCTCGAATTTTGTCACAATCAAGCTCGCCGAAGATAATTTTCTCTTATGGCAAGCTCAAATCCAAAGGTTTTTGAAAAGTCAAGACCTCTTTGGTTTTGTTAATGGTGATGTTACTTCTCCTCCACGAATGCTGCAAAATGATGAAGGATGTGATTCTGAACTTGTTAATCCTGATTATACTGATTGGACAAGAACAGATCAGTTGATATCATCTTGGATTAGTGGGGCTGTCACTGAGAATATTTTAAGTCTAATCATTGGTTTAGAGACATCTTTTGAGGTATGGCAGACTCTTCTAAAGCGATTTACACAAAAATCAATAGCGAAGGAGTTCGAACTTAGGGGGAAATTACAGTCCTACCAGAAACTTGATCAAACCCTCTCTACCTATCTCAGAGAATACAAATCTATATGTGATCAGTTGAATGCTATTGGTAAACTAATGGATGAAATAACCAAAATCTTTGGTATACTGGAAGGATTGGGTCCAGAATATGAGAATCTTCGAACCACCATATATTGTTTGAAGCCTCAACCCGATTATGATGAGGTTATAGCTCAATTGGAAAGATTTGAATCAAGGATGAAGACTTATTCCAGGAGTCAGTTCAATCCCAATTTGGCCTATTTTGGGCAAAGAAAGTCTCAAATGCACCTTAAAGAGAATGCTGATGGAGAATATCTTTCACAAACTTCTGGTTTTCTAGCCTAGAGAGGAAGTTATAGGGTGGTCATAGCTATGGTCGAGGCAGAGCTATTAGTAATAGAGGTCGAGGTTTTGGTTATTTTGAAAGAAATCAAAATTATAGAGAAGATGCAACTATTCAAGGGCAAGGAGATCAATATCTTAGACAAAGGAATGCCTTTTCTACAGCTACTTAGGGATTTCGACCTTATGCTACATACTCTCAAAGGTATCAGAATAACAAATCTTATCCTCCTTTTCTATTAAACTCAAGAAAAAGTCTGCAGGATGAGAAAGACACAGGTTCTGCTAGATTGGAATGCCAAATATGTAAACGACCTGGGCATGATGCTCTCCGTTGTTGGTACCGCTTTGACAACTCTTATCAAGTAGAAGATATTCCAGCAGCTCCGACAAAGAATGCATATCGAAGATCCAAAAGGAAGTGAATGGTACCACGACATCGGAGCCACACCTCACATCGGTGCGAATCTGGTATTCTTCATACTCTTTCTAAATACCAAGGTCTCGATACGTTGATGATTGGTAATGGATCTTGTTTACCCGTTACACATATTGGTAACACTTACCTAAATACGTAAGGAAATACATTACTTCTTAATGATGTTCTCATAGTACCGAAATAAAGAAGAATCTTCTTTCTGTGTCTAAACTCACCGATGACTATCCTTGCACATTTATCTTTGATAAACTTGGTGTTTATGTAAAGGACAACAATACCAAGGTGACAGTGCAGCTCGGAAGGAAGAAAAGGGGCCTTTATCAAGTCGATACACAGATTGCAGCAGCCTTCTTTACTCAAAGACAGAGAACAGTAAATGTAGAAATATGGCACCAAAGACTGGCTCATGCAAATACTCAAATAGTGGATCATATGCATCATCAAAAATTGATTCATGTTAATTTAGCTTCTTCGAAAATTTGCAGCAGCTGTCAAATAGCAAAAGTACAGCTCTATCATTTCCTTTGTCGATTCTATATCAAATTTGTCATTAGAAAAGATCCACTGTGATATTTGGGGCCTTCACCAGTTGATTCATTTCAAAAGTTTAGATACTATGTGATTTTTGTTGACAGTTTCTCACGATATAGTTGGTTATATCCAATGAAGTTGAAATATGAGTTCTTTGATATCTTTGTTCGATTCCGGACATTAGTTGAGAGACAATACAGTCACAAAATCAAAATTTTCCAAAGTGATGGAGGAGGAGAGTTTGTAAGTGGGAGATTTCAAAAACATCTGCAAAGCTGTGGCATAAAACAACATCTATCATGTCCTCACGCTCCCGAACAAAATGGAGTTTCAGAAAGGAAACATAGACACATTGTCGAATTGGGATTAGCAATGTTATATCACTCCAAGGTTCCACTAAAGTTTTGGGTGGAAGCCTTTGTTACAGCAAATTACATTGTAAATAGACTCCCAACACCAAAACTAAAAATGGATACACCCTATAGTAAGATTCATAACACTCAGCCACAATATGTCATTTGAGGGTGTTTGGCTGTGCTTGTTATCCATGTTTAAGATCATATTCAAAACATAAGTTCGATCCTAGATCTCTTACCTGTGTATTTCTGGGATATAGTGATTTGCATAAAGGATATAGATGTCTTGTGCCTACCGATAATCGTATATATATTAGTAGACATGTGATCTTTGATGAAACATCTTTTCCCTTCACAAAAAGGGTGATCAATGAGTATGGACAATATACTCCTTTATATAGATAGTGGATTGAAGAAGTAAAATTACTCGAATCTTCAAGTACTGACACAACAAACAAGAGTTTTTCTCATCAGTCAGTAAGAAGAAGTCAATATCATCCTGATATGGATAGTTATGACAATGAACAGATGCAACAACATACCTCATCAGCATCAATGTAGCATCAAGATACTACATCAACACCAAGGCAGAATGATGCTATCACAGAAACTCAATCAATTCATGATTCTTCATCTACTTCAAATACTCTACCTATCAATAGCAGTCTTGAAATAGAACAACATACTCTTGATCTATCTTCTTCTCAGAGAAATCCTATTGTTCATCATATGCAGACCCGACTCAAATCAGGTATTATTAAGCGAAATCCAAAATATGCTTGCTTGGCTGAGTATCGAGTTCCTATGGAACCAAGATCCATCAAGTTAGCATTAGCTGATAAGGGTTGGCACAGTGCAATGCAAGAAGAGATGAATGCTCTGTATGCCAATCATACCTAGACATTGGTTCCAAGAACAGACCAGATGAATGTTGTAGGTTGTAAGTGGGTCTTTAAGACCAAACTCGCACCAGATGGTAGTCTAGACAGGCTCAAGGCTCGTCTGGTAGCCAAAGGATTCCATCAGGAAGCAGGACTTGACTTTACTAAGACATTCAGTCCTGTTGTGAAACATGCTACAGTTCGCATAGTACTCTCTCGTGGCTCTAACAAAACGGTGGACAATACACCAACTTGATGTGAAAAATACATTTCTTCATGGAGACTTAAATGAAACTGTCTATATGGAACAGCTCCCCAGGCTTCGTTCATCCTCAAAATCAAGCCATGTCTCGCATACCGCACAAGTCCTTATATGGACTTCGACAAGCTCCAAGAGCCTGGTTTGATAAATTCAACAACTTTCTCCTTGAAATTGGCTTTTTCTGTAGTACAGCCGATCCCTCTTTATTTGTTCTTCATACTGAGTCACATACGGTGCTATTACTTCTCTATGTTGATGATATCATTCGACAGAAGCTCTCCTCGCTCTTAACTACATTGATTCGAATCTTAGTCTTCAATTTCATATGAAAGACCTTGGATATCTTCACTACTTCTTAGGCATTGAAGTCAAACGCACTTTACAGACTTTGTTCTTATGTCAAACAAAATATGCAGTCGACCTACTCAAACGGGCTCATATGACAGATTGCAAACCAATCTCCACACCTTTGCCACTACGGTCAATTGCTATGGCCAATGCTGAAGCTCCTCTACCAAATCCTATTGAATATAGAAGCTTGGTAGGTGGTCTTCAATACTTGACTATAACTCGACCAGATCTAGCCTTTGCAACAAATCTCCTCTGTCAAAAGATGCAACATCCCACGGTGGCAGATTTTCATCAATTAAAAAGAGTTTTTCGATATGTCAAAGGAACTGTTAATCTTGGATATTATCTTCATTCCAACAGTTTGACAAATCTCTATGGTTTTTCGGATGCCGATTGGGCAGGTTGTCCTACTACTCGACGATCTACTACAGGATTCTCGTACTTTCTTAGGTTCTAATTTGATTTCCTGGTCAGCCAAGAAACAATCTACTGTTTCAAGGTCTTCCACAGAAGCAGAGTATCGGGCCCTAGCTTCTACAGATGCTGAATTAACTGGATCGGCTTTGTTCTACGTGATATTGGTATTCCTCTCGCAACAGCTACATCATTGTTTTGTGACAATAAATCAGCTATTTCCCTCACAGCCAATCCTGTCTTGCATGCGCGAACTAAGCACATAGAAGTTGACTTTCATTTTGTTCGTGAAAAGGTGTCTTCCGGTTCCATTTCTATCCAACGTATTCCAAGCCATCTTCAATTAGCTGACATTTTCACTAAGTCCCTCTCACAATCAGCTCATATGTCTTTTCGCACCAAATTGGGAATGGGATTCATCCCCCTTCCCAATTTGCGGGGGGATGTTAAGTATAAAGGAACAAAAGCTGATGAAGAAGAACGGAAACAACACGTGTTGGAAAAAGGAAACAGAGGACTTGGCAATACAGCAAAAGCAGAGGACTTGGCGATACAGCAAATGACTTGGATCGCCAAGTCATAAGATGTAATCAACGGTAAAGATCTTATAAGGAAGACCAGCCTGGATCGACATCAATGAAGGAGATGCTCAAATAGTAAATGACTTGGATTGCTAAGTCATAAGATATAGTCAATTAGGTTTTTCTGTTAAGAAGTTGCCGCATTCTGTTTTCCCCTTGTAACCAAGTTCTGTTAAGCTCTTAGATATAAATACTCTTCTCTCTTAACATAAGAAATGAGGGAAAAACAGATTGAGAGTTAGAGAAAAGGAGAGTGTAGAAAAAGGAAAACTAGCATCATCGACAAATGCTTAGCAGTCTCTGTATTGAAGAGGAAGATTCGAAGAATGGTTGACAGCAGAGAATCGAAATGCTGAAGTAAATCAAGTAAGATTGATCATAGGAGATAGAGCAGAGGAATTGTATTCTTTACTATCCCAAATGTACTGAGTTACAATGATACAATTGTCATACTGTAATACAAATGATCTTTAGAGTCAATCGCTTGATCTTGTTTGAGTTCTTCATCTTTCTCAGGTATGACCGTCTCTATAATATCCGCAGCCAGTGCAAAACACACGCTTTCATAGGCGACGTATGATCTAGCAATAACGGTTCTGGTGCAGGACAAGACCATGGCATTGCCACAGCATTGAAGAAGACAATGTTCCATGTATTCTCTGCACGCAATACCCTCTCCATGTTTGACTTGATGGTCTTGGTCGTCATGCTCCTCTATGTACAAATCAATGACCGAACCTCAAGCAGCGCTATTTACATTTAAAACCACGTGTATTACCACTTTTGGTAGCTCTCGAATGTCCCCACATTCACGGCAGGCTTATACGTGTCGTCAGCAAACTCAACCGGCTTGAATGCTACTTTGGTTGCTGGTGTCATTTACTTAAGCATCATCTTCACTCTCCAAGCTATGTTCTATGTGGCCGTACAGATTGAATCTAACTTACCTTCGCCATATCTCCTACAACCTAATCTTGACTGCTCTTTACGGGACGGGAAGTTTTGATCGAAATTGTGCCGACACTGACATTGAAGAGGGAGGAGATCTCAATGTGAAGACTCAAGAAGGCCGAGATATATACTCAGCCTACTGGTTTGGAGTGGGGCTTAGTGAAAAAGGGCAAAAAATATCTTAACTGGAAAACTTGGCCCAGGGAAGGATGAAGTTTGATAGCATTATGACTAGCCATAGCTACCATAGTTTGAAAGATGAACTCAAGCTAGTTGAAAGGATTTTTCTTTTTCCAATCCAGCATCAATTAGTAATGTTTGCTTGGTGAAAGGCCAACGTCGAAGAAGGCAAGATTGGTGTTTCCATATTTAACAGAAAGGGCCGTGACAAGGACAGGCAAAAGGCATGCCAGAGCTACAAGGTGGTCTATTGAATCAAATTATCTTCTGCTGACACAGTTATACCAGTAACATAAAGGGATAAATCATCTAAGCTAATGAAGAAGGATAGATCATGTGAAGAGAGCAGTTGAAGTTATGCATCACTTGGTAGCGACTACCCCCGATTCAGCAGCCTTTTCTCCCTCAGGGGCTTCATGAATCTCTGCTCTCTCTGGGTCACCACCATCGGGCGTGACTTTGGGAGGGGTCGCCAGCTTCTCTGCGGCTGGTTTCTCTGCAGCACTGCCAGGAACATCACCAGATGTGGCAACTGCAGGAATTTTCCCACTCTTTTCATCCTTGCTCCCTTCCTTTGTGTCCTTCTCGTTCCCATCTTTCGTCTCCTTCCCATCTTTTGTGGGCGGTGGCGATGGGAGAGGCATCATGTGAGGCAGAGGGTGCTGTTTCAGGTTGAACAAAACTTGCCTCATTTTCAAAAGATCGGATGGCTTTCCTGGCTTCGGCCCCTGAACGACCACCACTGAGGGCTTTTTCTCGGCATCCCTCTTCCCTCTCTTCTCTATGTTTGGAACCTCTCGAGGGATGATCTCAGCTATGGCTGGTCTCCTTCCTCCTCCTCCTTGACTGGAGAGATGCATAACAAATCCAAAAGCGGTACACGGAGATGTTATAGAATCTACCTCTAAACAATAAAAACAAAACTCTCTATGCCTGTCTAACAAATTAAACCAGACGTTAGGACACCAAATATCCTATTATTGATATTTAAATATTGACAACCCAATAATTCATTTATTGCATAGAAAACTATGGATTAATTTTAACCACTAAATAAAAATAATATTATATTGCACATCATATAGTTTAAGAGCATTTATTTTTTATTGTGTTTGCATTCGACGGCAACAGTAAACTTTAATTTTACGAGTTGGAAGATATGTATATTTTGGAAAATATTCATATTATTTTTCCAATATTTGATGATATAACGGGGATTTTTCGTATAGTCATGCAATCTGTTTATATATTCTCAGTGAGGGCAAGCATAGGAAGGAGACATTGTGAGCTAATCTTTGCAGGATTTGGAATTTAGAAAATTCTATTACAATCTTGAATTTTTGGCAATGTTTGATCAATCTGTGGGCTAATATTTGGTCTAAAGAAATGGAATCGTTGGAGAATTTTCATGTTGCATGGTCCAATGTGGAAAGATACGAACGTGCGTACAAAGGGAATTGAAGAAGCAAGGACAGATCTGAGATAATATTGTAGGGCATATATTCCAGCAATATATTTTTGGGAGCCTATAGGCAAGCAACAGTGACCTTCATGCACATTTTAAGCTGAGAAAGGAAAGTGGAATTTGGCGTGAGCTGAAAGAAAGAACTACAAGAATAGCGTATGATCAAAATATAATATATTCAAAGAGGGGGAGATTTATGGCGCATTTGGTAATGATTATATTCCCATGAATAATTTTTTATTATAAATGATTTATTTATTCTATTCCCGATAATAATTTCTAAGCAAAAGAACGCGTTTGATAACTGCACAAAATTTCTATTCTCAAATAAAAATACGTTTGGTAGGATTCTTAATTTTTTTTATTTCTTTGAAATTTTTTAATACTTTTATTATATTTTTCTTATTTTTCTCTTTTTTCGTGGCGGGCAACCTGGCGGACGAGGTCCGGCGAGCTTGCCGGAGGCTCACCTGGCCATCGGCAAGGCTTGACCTCACCTAGGCATTAAGGTTCGAGCCGATGAGCTCGCCCTAGCTTGGCGTTGCCAGCCATAGCCGAGGCCAACAACCAGCCAAAGGGAAGAAGAAGAAAAGGAAAAAGAAGAAAAGAGAAGGGAAAATGAAAAATAGACTTGATTCTAAGAATTGTTCCTAGTAATAAAAAGTAATTTTTTCTATTTCTTAATTCTATTCCAAATCTATTCCTAAGAATAAAAAAACAGATTTTTATTTTTGGGAACAAAAATTTACCTTCTTTTTTTTTTGTTCTTGAGAACAAAAGAATAGAATCAGTTATTCTCGAGAATATTATCAAATAGGCCTTTAATTTTTTCCAAAAAAGCCATCTCATCCCTTCCTATAAAAGTAGGGTCACTATAGACGCTTCTAGGGGCTTCACAAGTCATAGACACGAACACGGAGAAAAATAGACAGGCACACTTGAGAAGAGAAAGAGAGAGGGAGAAGCGTTTGGCCAGCATCACGTGGCCGACCCCTTGCGGCCGTGACCTTGCCGTCCTCGTGGGTTGAATCTCACATCACGTGCCTCCATGGGACAGTGACCCATTGCCGCGTCTCCTCATTGACGACGAAACTGCCGAACCTGAGCCCCACGACGACGCTGTTGCTGTTTGTCAACCAACGTTCCTGCTGCTCCGCGATTCACCGCCACGGCTAACCTCTTTCCTGACGACGAGTACAGCTGCACATCCGACGAGTCTCGGCGACATCACAACAGCGTGCCTTGCGGGGCTCTACCGCTAGTCAGCGAGAGTTGACTAATCCTTTGGTCTTGGTTCATATTAGTGGAACACCACGTGTTGTGCTGCCCCTTTATTTCGCAGCGTGTTTGTCCGCTTTAAATCTCCCATGTTATTGCATACCGCATGAAGTCCAGCAACTTGCTATCGCCGCGTTCAAAAGACCCGTGATCATCCTGATTATCCTTGCCGAGCAACGACGTGAACTAGCCACGTCACCGTGAGCATCACCGAGCATCCTCGAGCCACATCAATCCCGAGTTACTACTGTTGAATGCCGCGAGCCATTATCGAGTGTCACCGTAAAACATTACCGGTTCCACCATCCGACGGGTCCAAATTCGAGAATGATATCCATGAAAAAGGTAAAGATATTATCCTAACCTAGTGTGGTTATTTTCTCACTTAATTCGTTGATATTGTGATTAAATTCAAATCTTTGAATGACATACCTTATCCATAGCTTCCTAAAAAGCTTTTTAAATTAGGGATTATTTTTTAATTTCACAATATGCATATGATTGACAATTCGACTTCATGCCCGAAATATGACTCACAATCGCACAAAAAAATCGCTAATGAAATCTCACACCCGAGATATAATTCACAATTTTATTAAAAATTGGCCAATCCGATTTCATGCGTAAGATATGATTCGTCAATTTACTTCTAAAATTAAGCAATCATGAATGATGTCCTGCTTGATTTGCTTTTTTATGCCTTTGCTTAAATTTGATTTTTCTTCCATAAAAATCTAGAAAAAATGATAAATAAATTTGAGTTGGATTGGGTTCATGTTAGAATATTGCTTGTTTTAGGATAGTTTGTATATTTAGATTGGGAAATAAATTTAATTATGATGTTAGATTTTCTTTTCATTAATTTGAATTGCATGTTCAATTATTAGGCAATTTTAATTTCAAATTTTATTAAAAAAAAAGGAAAAGAAAACATAAAAAAATTCTGTGCATATGTCACCTAGAATTAGGTCATTCCTCGCATGCTATCTAGTCATTGCATGATTAGGATAATTTAATTGTATAACATATTATGGTAGTTTCATTTAATATTTACCTGTCATTAGATTAGGTAATTTAATGTCACGTGAAATATAATTTACATATTAGGTTTATTTAATTGTATGTCACATGTCATGTTAGCTAGACATGTTTTTGTACAGCTATATTTTTGTGGCGCAATGGTCTAGTGAAGTGGCATCGCTTCCTTCCTAAAGCTTACTTGTACCAAAATTTGGCAGCATTTACCATACTGTCTAAACGAGTCAGCTATTTATTTTGCACCGATCATTTGTTTGACGCACCAATTGTGTGTATATATACAGACACGCACACACACCCCCATAAATTGAAATGCTTGCACATAGCTGGCCTATGGGGCTCGCTAGCATACGATTTTTACTTATTAAGACCATTTCGTTTATACTTTACCCTATTATGACTCCAGTTACATAACATATAAGATGACGATATTCCCTTCATACTTATCATTTAGACAATCAATTGCAAAGCACATAAGATGATCGTCTGATGAATTTTGTGAATTATGAAAAAGGTATTAAGCAACACATTCCATTAAGTTATTAACCGGTTCCATGGTCTGTACCATTTCACGTGTACCAGATGGTGTCATTGGAGGGTGAGTATATTTTATTTAGGATAGGGATTCTCTCAATATAGTATTCTGTGTTGTTAGGTATACTCACCCTCTTCAGAATGGGACGCATCAGTGAGAAGGAAATTGGACGATTTAAATCAAGGGTCGTTTTCTCCTTTTCCCCTTTCAATTTGTTTCCCTTTTTCTCATGTTACAATACCTCCTTCCACCGCATGACGACCTAGCAACCGGCCACGGCCGCATCTCCAACCAAGCCTCTCTGCCGCCACGCTGACGCTGCTAGCCTGCACCTTGCGATGATGCCACTATTGCCATAGGCTCTTCCCCAAACTCCCACCGTCGTTGCTGATTCCCCCACTCTCTACCCCATGCATCATGGTCGAGCTTGAGCTCAAACGCTGGATTCAACGTGGCCTGGCCTGGGCTCAACCTTGTTGTCCTCGGGGATTCCGAATCTGATGTCACTCAAGGCTAGGTGGAATCCGAGCGACGCGACCCGACAGAGCTGGCCTTCCTCTGTTTGAGGACAAAGGAGAAGAACTGGCCTAACGGGCGTCCTTTCATGCTGGGTCATGATGACTGTGTGGTTGCAACCTTAGTTGTCGCCGGGTCGCGGACACCATGGCCCTAATAGAGGAGACGAGACAGAGCACGAGGGTCAGCTGATTAGTCAAATAGTGATGGCGGGAGAAGTTGTAACGGCAGAGATGTGGCAGCGAATTTGATGACCGCGGTGGGAGGGGTGGAGGAGGGGGAAGAGAGACAGGGGGAAAGCAACTGTGTTTGTAATTGATATAAATTTATTTAAGATTAAGGCATAATTTGATCCAATAGTAACTTCATGAGGTATAGTAAGCCCCCTAAATCACGAGGATCTCAATCCTTTTATCTATGTGTTATTTTACTAGTTATTCCCATTCTCATGGAATTTAGATGGTCAAGTACAGCTTTCTGGATCATGTCAAACATTCCCTAACAAGCCCCACTCTAGGTTCGCCTTACCAAAACTCTTTACAGTAACCTAAATTAGAAAGTGTTACGCTAAGATCCTGCCACTAGTTCATTTTAAACCATGCAGAGGCCATGTGTGGGCCCTTGTTGCATGGAGCATAACTGCGGTAAGTGTTTGAGCATGAGTCCTACCATCAGACCAGTGCACGTTCTCTTTCTTGTGGGATGGGCCGGTCCAAGCTCCTCAGGCTTTTTCATTTGATCATAATTGGATCTAGGTTTCATTAGATAGCTTGGTGGAAATTGAGCTCAATGGACTTCAATTAGGCTAAAAATAGCAAATGAATATTACCGTAAAAACTGGGTTGGGCCGGCCTCCATCAGTTGAAATTTCAATTGCCGGCCCCAAAGTCTTGAACTATGATGTCCCTAGTTTAAAAGTGCTGAAAAAGCCCGGCGAAATAAATGAATGCAGCATGACAGTATCGGCGACATCTTCAATTATTGTGCCATTATCGACAAAACCGATCCCTAATTTTCATGGAATGCGTGGATGACTATAATGCTTCCAATGTCTAAATGTATGAGGGATCTACAGGTGAAAATTTAGCTGTTAACATGTTAAAATCGAGCCTGGGCTTGTGACCCTAGACCTGATGTTGCCTAGCCTAGGCTCGGCCTCGACGATGCCACTCTGGCATCACTCATGGCTGGTTGCAAGGTCACGACCCAATGATGCTTGACCTTCTCTATTTGAGGACAGAGAAGGACTGGCCTAGCAAGCATTGCTTGAGGGTGGGCCACAATGCCCGGGTGGTCGCAATCTCTGTTGTCATGGGGTTGCGAGGTGATGACCGTGGCCTTGATAGAGGAGAACAAGATAGAGAGGCACGAGGACCGGTCGACGAGTCAAGCCACAACTATACGAGAAGGCTTGACGGTAGAGGTGGGGTAACGAATTTGGAGGCGCTTGTGCGTTAGTGTCAGAGGTGAAGGGGATGGGGGTGGGGGAAGTTGCAGGAAGGGAGTATGTTTGGTCTTTGGTAGGGTTGATCGGTTACGGGTCAAGTCTAATCCCATTAAGAAATTGGTGACATGTTCGGTCCGGTCTGAAACTAATTTGTCGTGTTCACTGTCCAAATTCACTGTCCACGTGACCGTGGTGTCCGAGAATCTTTTGACTAATGTCACGTTCATGACAAATAAATGGTCACATATTAAAAAATGCTATGCAGTCCCACTTGTCAAGAGACAATTTAACTTAATAATTCGCATTTTCCTCGGTTTTGCGACTTATGAGCATTTGAACTTGGAGAAGAATCACATGTTTAAATTACTAGATATAAAGGAAAAATAGAACACTTGGAGGAGCGTGCCAAAAGAAAGGTACAATAAAAGGGTTAGGTGAATGAATAGCTGGCTATAGGGACGTTGAAAATTAATCACATTAGTTAATTGACTTATCAATCAATTCACCAACACGTTAGTGGTTGATCATCGGAGGAGTAAGATAACTAATTGAAAAGAGAGAAAAAAAAAAGGAAAAAAAGGGGGAAAAGCATAACACGCTAGCGATTTCACTAGACCTGATGTTGCCTAGCCAGGGCTCATACTCACCAATGCCACTCTGGTATCAACTGTGGCTGGTCACAAATGACCCGACTGAGCTTTGCCCTTCTCTTTCGAGGATAGAGGAGCATGGATAACCTCGTAAGCGTTGCTTGAGGTTGGGCCACAATGCCAGGGCGGTTGCAACCTCGGTTGTGATGGTGTTGTGACCATTATGGCCCTGATAGAGGAGAACAAGATAGAGAGGGCTCATGGACCGATCGACAAGTCGAGCAGGAACTACAGGAGAAGGCTTGACGGCAGAGTTAATGAGGCGAATTTGGAGACGCTGGTGCATTAGTGGCAGAGGTGAAGGTGATTTCGTGGAGGAGGGAAGTGGCAGCAAGGGCGTTTGGTATTTGGTATAAAGTTGTCTGCGATATAGGAATATTTTGCTCCAGACATAACTTTACCGGATACAATTACTCCTAAATCAAGATAAATCATTTTATCCATATGGTACTTTACAAGTTATTTCCGATCCTCATGGAACTCAATGCCATGAAATAAACCGTTCAAGAATAGTTTTTTCATGCCATGTTAAACGTTCCTTACGAGCCCCACTTCGGGTTCATCTCACTAAAGCTCCTTAAAATAACACAAATTAAAGAGAGGTAACCAAGATCCTACCACTAGTCCATTATTAACCAAGCAGAGGCCGTGCGTGGGCCCTACTTGCGTGAAGCATACCTGCAATAAGTCCTTGGGCATAAACCCTAGTTACACTTACATCGTATCACATGCTTTAGGAACGACTAAATTCAAAAAATATTTGGAACAAACCATTATAATTGAGCCAGAGTAGGTGACAAATTGAAAGAAAAAACTTAATACAAAGGAGTAAATCAAAATACAATTTTTTGGAACAATGTGTACTTTTCCCCAAAGTGATAATTCTTAAGCTATTGTTAACCATTTAAACATGAAAGTTTAAACTCTATCACATAAATCAAAGAACACTAAAATTTAAAAATTACTGGAGAATTGAAAGTTTAAACATTACCAGGCCATAATTCAAAGACGAACACTTAAAATTTCATTTTCAACTTAACATCCAAAGGAACTTTTGGCTATGAGGGATAGGCCTAGAGTCAAAACCCAATTGTAAAACGTCGACTAAGCAATAACATTTTTATTTCTCTTTTTCGCTCAAGAATTAATTCATCGTGTCCACTGTCTATGTTCACCATCCACGTGATAATAGTATCATTTCCATTCTCCAAAATCAAGAAAAGTGAGCTCCCAGACAGCTGTAACACAAACAGACATAAATACAATTCCAACCTCAGATCTGGAGAATCTTTTAACCAATGTCTATGTTCATGACAAATGAGTCCTCAGGTGTTTAAAAATGCTGCGCACTCCCACTTGTCGAGAGACAGTTTGATAATTTGCATTTTCCTCGGTTTAACAACTCACGAGCACTTCATCTGAGAGAAGAATCCAATGCTTAAGGCATCAGAAGAAATAATAGAACAATTGGAGGAGCGTGCCTCAAGAAATGGACAATGAAGGGATGGGCGAATGAATACCTGGCTATAGGGACAATGAAAATTAATTACATTAGTTAGTTGACTTATCAATCCATTCGCTAGTGGTTTGATCATCCAAGGAGTTAAATAACTAATTGAAAAGGACAAAAAGGGGAAAAAGAGGGGGAACATATCAAATACCCATTTTACTTTTAACCTCAACACAATTTCCACTTTGTCTGTTTTTGCTTTCCTCAAAATACCACTTAGTATTCTAATAATATTGGAGCACTTGGACAGAAAGACCAAATTATCCTCCTCTAAATGAAATTAGCGCACTGTGATTCGCGAAAAACACCAAATCCCATCTAAAAGCTAATTTTAGTAGATTCAGCAACATCTCCCTTTACTGTTTGAACGAGTCAGCTATTTTGTATATGAGGTTCGAGTTAAGCAAGTCACTGTCCTCTTAATCAGCCATGAGTTGAGTTTTACAACTTGTGGATGTTAAGAGTCCACTTCCCGGCCTCAGTGTGAAGGGACCAATTTGCGGGCAAATGAGTTGTGAGGTTAAAGAGGACTCCAAACATATGCATTACATTGCTTCGAATTTATATCTTTCAATCCCGGAGTTAATTTACAGGAAGGGGGCGTGTTTGGTATTTGGTATAAATTTCTCCACGATATGGAAATATTGTGCTCCGAGCATAACTTTACTAGATACAATTTATCCCTTCTAAATCAAGGTGGTCACAATCCCTTTATATTCGTGTGTGTTTTACAAGTTATTTCGGAGTGTGGCCCTACTTGCATGAAGCATACCCACGATAAATCCTTAAGCCGTAATTACCCTGACATTTCTGTACATCCTATTTTTGCATGACACGCTTTAGAAACAACTAAATTCAATAAATATTTGGGACAAGTTGTTATAATTGAGCTGATATAAGCGACAAAGTGGAAGAAAAAATTAATTCAAAGTAGTAAACCAGTGCAAAATACATTGTCTCATATGGTGTTGGGTTGATGAAAACTGACCCTTATAAAGAGGGTGCTCTCTGCTCGCTTGTTTACTCCATTCCCATTTCCAACGTTTACCTCCTTATCTCTGCTTCCTTGTTTGCTTCCATAGAGATTCCCACCGTCTAAAATGGATTACGCAGTAAGCCTGGATGAGAGAGAAACAAGGGCGACATCGAATGAAAGGTTTGAAGCTTTGAAGGTGAGATACCTCCCAACTCCAAATGACCAACAAGAGCTCGGAGATGGAGATCTGCACAAAATTATGGATCGTGACATATATGAAGCCACAAAAAAAGGGGACGTCGAGAAATTCATCGATGCACTAGAAAAGGCATGCGAGTTGAGGAAACTAGCTTTGTCGCAAATCTTCAAACAAGTCACTCCCTCTGGGAATTCATTGCTTCATGTAGCTGCAAGCTCTGGGAGCGATGATGTCATGGAGCTCATTCTCATTCATTTTCCTGACATCATGACCTAGAAAAACTCCTCAGAGGATACTCCGCTCCATGTTGTGGTTTAAGAAAAAAGGGTCGACGCAACAAAAATGCTAATTTGCGGGGAAACAAACTCGGAAATTATATATCAGAAGAACAAGGATGGTAAATCTCCATTGTATCTGGCAGTGGAAAAGTGCAAGTCTCGATGGCAACCTCGCGTGGAGGCACCGTGGGAGATTCTTCGGCTTCTCTTGCAAAAATCCACTCGAGATGAAGCTTACGCAGTCAAGATACAGGGCACGTCACCAATTTTGGCCGCAATCAAGAAGCGGAATACAGGTAATGGATACTTTTATGTGTAGTTCTAGTCCATAAATACATAAATGTAAGTAAACTGCAATGCTTCTTGCTCTTTTTCAAATTTCATATTCGTCCAATTTGGAAAAAAAAGCTTGATAATAGCCTTTGGTCAAAAAGCATAAAACTTTGCAGGAGCTAACAGCAATAATTATTTAATTAGTTAATTGCACCCAACCTAAAGAGTGCTATGACCTATAATGTCAGATTTATTGAAAGAAATTATAAATGTGTTGTAAAATATCGCGTTGCGAATATATAATAGAGAAGAGATTTGAGAAGAGAAAGCAAGTGAACACTAGAGATAGTAGAGAAAGCAAGATGAGAGAGCTTTATTTCTAGTATCTCACTGTCGTGTTTCTATGTGATTGTGTATTGTACATAAAAAATAAACTCCTATTTATAGGAGAACAAAAATGTATTTATCATTAATATCAATGTATCGAATGATACATGTACAGATAAGGAGATGAACGTTTATTGTATAGGAGATGTACTTAAAACATTTGATACAAATGTACCATAATAAGTACATTGGATAAGATGAATATAATGAATATTCATTCATGTATTTTATCCATTCACGTATTTCATAACACTCCCCCTTGAATATTCATCATATTCATTACGAATGTGCATCGAATGATACTACCTCATTAAAAACCTTAAGCCGGAAAAACCCAGTGGGATAAAAACCGGACAAAAGGGAAAAAGAATGCAGAGCACACATGTCATGATCTCTCCTTTTTATGGATGCATTAATTGCCTCGTTAAAAACTTTAAGCCGGAAAAACCCTATGGGAAAAAAAAACTAGACATAAAGAAAAATAAAATAAAATATATATATATAGCCACTCCTGGGACTAATCATTATTGCATCTTGTGAACTAGCCGCATATCAATGCTGCAATGCATAGTTCATAATATCTCCCTCTCAATAGAGTCATCTAGCCACTTCTGGGGCTAATTAATCTTACATCTTATGAACTCGCCTCATACCAATGTCATATACTAATTTCTCAAAACTTGATGTTGGCAATGATTTGGTAAAAAAAAATCTGCAAGATTATTTATGGATCGAATCTGTTTAACATCAATTTGTCGACTTTCTTGAAGTTCATGAGTATAGAAAAATTTTGGCGAGATATGCTTTGTCCTATCACCTTTGATATATCCTCCCCTGACTTGTGCAACACAAGCAGCATTATCTTTATAGTGGGAGAATTTGTAACCGGTATTAAGCAACAAGAATTATGAATATGTGTTATAACGAATCTTAACCAAACACACTCTCTTCTAGTTTCATATAAAGCAATAATCTCAGAGTGGTTAGAAGATGTCGCTACTAGCGATTGCTTCGTAGAACGCCAAGAAATAGCGGTGCCGTTATAACAAAATAAATACCCGGTTTGAGAGCGAGCCTTATGTGGATCGGATCTATATCCAACATCAGCATATCCAACTAAACCAGAGTTAGTGGAATCCTTGGAATAATATAATCCCAAATCTATGGTTCCTCGGAGATAACGAAAAATATATTTAACTCCATTCCAATGTCTCCGAGTTGGCTCAGAACTAAAACGTACCAATAAATTTACCGCAAAAGCGATATTTTGTCTCGTACATTGTGCCAAGTACATCAAAGTCCCAATTGTATTGAGATATGGTACTTCAAGATCAAGTATCTCTTCATCGATTCTCTAGGACGGAATGGGTCCTTTTGGGGATCTAGAGACCTTACAACCATAGGGGTGCTCAATGGGTAAGATTTGTCCATGTTGAAACGTTTAAGCAATCTTTCAACATATGCTGATTGATGGACGATTATTCCATTTGCTTTATGCTCAAGATCTAAACTAAGACAAAGTTTGGTTTTACCCAAATCTTTAACTTCAAACTCCCTTTTTAAATATTCAGCAGTTTCAGCTAACTCTTCTGGAGTTCCAATTAAATTTATATCGTTGACATAAACTGCTATAATAGCAAATCCAATTTCTGATTTCTTAACAAACACGCATGGGTAGATAGGATCATTCTTATACCTTTCCTTAATTAGGTACTCACTTAGGCGTTGATACCACATGCGACCGGATTGCTTTAACCCGTACAAGGATCTTTGCAATTTTATTGAGAATAAATTGCGGGGGGTGCATGCTTCAGGCATTTTGAATCCCTTAGGAATTTTCATATAAATATCAAAATCTAATGAGCCATATAGATATGCCGTCACAACGTCCATAAGATGCATTTCCAATCTTTCAAAGATTGCCAAGCTAATGAGAAAACGAAATGTAATCATATCCATCACAGGTGAATATGTCTCATTATAATCAATCCTAGGTCTCTGAGAGAATCATTGGGCAATGAGTTGGGCTTTATACTTGACAACCTCGTTTTTCTCATTTCGTTTTCGGATAAATACCCATTTATATCCAATGGGCTTTACATTATCGGGGATACGAGTTATAGGTCTAAAAACCTCTCGTTTAGTTAGGGAAGCTAATTCAGCTTTAATTGCTTCCTCCCATTTAGGCCAATCTTGCCTTTGACGACATTCAATAATAGATTGTGGCTCACAATCATCATCCATAATTTTATGAGTAACTGAGAATGCAAAAGCATCATCAATGGTAATTTCATTTCGATCCCAAATTTCATTACAATATGTAATGGAATTCTTAGTATTCCCGGGGCTAGTGCTCCTTTCATGGGTTTCGTCTCTTTAGGGGCAATAAGCTCTTTGGGAGCAAGCACAACGCCAGGCTCTTCTGGAGCGGATTCCTGATTCTTTCCTCTTTGTTTTCAAGGAACAATATCTTTTGATCCTATCAGTATACCACACTTCAAGTGCGCAAGTAAACGTGCAAATGCGACATTCCGTGTAGATAATAGGCAAACATGGGACCATTTACAGGATGCGTCCACTAATACCATAAAATATCGAAATAGTCCACTTGGTGGTTGTATTGGTCCACAAATATCACCCTGAATTCTTTGCAAGAATAAAGGAGATTCAAAATTAACCTTTGTTTTAGAAGGTTTGATAATGAGCTTTCCTAGTGAGCAGGCCTCACAATTATAATCTTTGGACAACAATACATTTATATCCTTTAAAGGGTGCTCTTTTGTATTTTGAATTATCCTACGCATCATTGAAGCGCCCGGGATGACCAAGGCGATCATGCCACAGTCCAAACCGATCAAGGCTTACCAATCTCCAGGATGTGGTAGCGTAGGTTTCAACAGCTTTAATCATAACACAATACAAACTCATAGAAGAAGCTTCTAACTTCTCATAGATGGTCTTCAGGCCCATTTTATAAGAGGAAATGCCAATATATTCCTTATCTTGCTCATAAATAGTCTCAATATGGTACCCATTACGGCATACATCTTTGAAACTGAGCAGATTCCTTTTTGATCGAATGCTTAGAAACGCATTCTCAATATGCAGGATTGTGCCATTTGGCAAAATAATTGCAGCATTCCCAAAACCATCAATAATCAGAACAGGACCTGATATTGTATGGATTTGTGCTTTACGCAATGTCATACTCGAGAAAAAGTGTCTACTACAAAATATAGTATGTGTTGTTGCACTATCAAGCAAACAAACATCTTTCTTTTTCTCGGTATTTTCCATTTGCATTTATATTGACAACTTCAGGTGTCAAGTATCATAAAAGTTGCATATTAGTTATATAGTCGACTAAAATTTCAAAAATAAATATTATATAAGGTTCATAAGTATTTTATAAAGAACAATAAAAAAAAAAAGGTAATACATTTAATGCGAAACAACATAAAATTCAAAGTTCAAATTATCATCCACCAATCTGATTCATCAAAGTAATCAGAGGTCCTCAAAGAAATCAGAGACATCCAATGATGCATTTGCTACTTCAGGAGCAAGAGGAGTCCCACCAACGGAGATATTGTTGGCCTCAACAGTGGTTATGGCAGTAGGATTGATTTCAATGACATGAGATTCACCACGCTTACCCGTATTCTTTAAAGATGCCTGGTATAGGTCAACAAAATGTTTTAGCGTACGACAAATACGTGACCAATGCCCAGTCATGCCACAACGATGACAAATACTTTCATTAATCACCTTTTTTTGCTTCTTTTCTTTGCCATGATTCAGGCCAAAGTTTGATTTCCTATGGTGGTTAAATTTCTTGCCATTCCTTTTAGGACTATGTTCTTGCCTGCGCTTATAGCCCTTAAAATGGCCAGTATTTTTCTCAAAGTTAGCATGTGCTTCAGGCAATGCTTTTGAGCCAGCAGATCTAAGATCATGATTTTTTAGCAGCAATTCATTAGTTTGCTCAGCAGTAAGAAGCACAAAAATTAATTCTGAATATGTGGCAAATTGACGTTGCCGGTATTGCTGTTGCAATACAATATTTGAAGCATGGAAGGTAAAAAAAGTTTTCTCAAGCAATTATGCATCAGTGAGTTTGATACTGCATAACTCAAGCCGAGAAACGATATCAAATAAAGCAGAATTATAGTCGACACTGATTTAAAATCTTGCGATCGAGATTTTGCCAATCATATTGTGCTTGAGTGAGGATAACAGTTTTGGTATGATCATACCTATCCTTCAACCTCCTCCACAAGATATGCGGGTCTCGAACGGATAAATATTGAGTCTGCAGACTCTCATGCAAATGACGGCGAATAAAAATCAACGCATTTGCTTTATCCTTTTCATTTGAGGTTCCATCCTTTGTAATTGTATTAACGAGACATTGTCCTTGGAGGTGCATTTCAATGTCAAGGCACTAGGATAGATAATTCTTTCCACTCACTTCGAGGATGTGGAATTTGGGCTTTTCAATATTTGCCATAATCCTTGCAAAAATAAATCTTTAAATTAATTAAAAGGATTTTCAAATATCCACCACTACTTCAGGAGCAGAAGGATACATTTAGATTTGAAATTTGGCTTCGGGCCAAGAAAAATGAAGAATTGATAGAAGAAGATGAAGTATAAGTTGATCGATAAAAAGAATACCCATCTTACAAAAATTACTTACTTAGTCGGTAGATCTTCTTGCTTACAAAAATTACTTACTCGGTCGGTAGATCCTCGTGCTGATAACGTGTTGTAAAATATCGCGTTTCGAATATATAATAGAAAAGAGATTTGAGAAAAGAAAGCAAGTAAACACTAGAGATAGTAGAGAAAGCAAGATGAGAGAGCTTTATTTCTAGTATCTCACTGTCGTGTTTCTGTGTGATTGTGTATTGTACATCAAAACTAAACTCCTATTTATAGGAAAATAATAATGTACTTATCATTAATATCAATGTATCGAATGATACATGTACAGGATAAGGGAGACGAATGTTCATTGTATAGGGAGATGTATTTAGAACATTTGATACAAATGTACCATAATAAGTACATTGGATAAGATGAATATAATGAATATTCATTCATGTATTCTATCCATTCATGTACTTCATAACAAGATGGACTCCTGAAGTTACTCCACGTGCGCGATGAAGACGGAGGGACACCAATGCACGCTACAGCGTCGGTTGGAGATGAAGACGTAATTGGCCTCTTGCTGGAGAAATGCCCTTATCTCGCCCTTCAAACGGACAATAACGGCTCCTACCCGATTCACATCGCTTGCGAAGCCGGCTACACTTGGGGAATCGAACGATTACTAAAGGACACATGGCCCGACCTGGCAGAGATCAAAAACAAAAAGCGTCAGAATATTCTTCACGTTGTAGCCAAGGGCAGGAACCACTGGGCGGTCGACTGCGTATTAGAAAAATACAGCAAGCTCGATACCATCGAGAAGCTGGTGAATGCGAAAGATGACGATGGAAACACACCCCTCCATTTGGCATCGATGTACAACCATTGCGAAGTTATGCGCTCTTTGACGAAGGTCAAAAGAATTCGCTTGGCGCTTCGGAACAATGATGGGTTGACCGCCCTGGATGTGGCCATGGAATCCAGAAGCTTACCGATGAGAGATCCAGCGGTAGCGTAATTTTGGTTGCAGGCTGTGTTTACTCTTAACTAAATCTAATGTGCTGGTGATTGATGACTAATTCTTTGATTTGACATTTGCAGTTAGTAGGACGTGCGATTTTGATTGTCGCTCGTGTGCCACGAAGCGAAGGTCGAGACGTTCTGTTGCCGTGAGAACAAGGTTATGGAGCGAGCATATCATCTGCCGCCAAATGGATCAAGGACCAGGTCAATACCTTATTGCTAGTGGCCACACTTGTGGCCTCCGTCACGTTCACTGCGGGCTTAACCTTGCCTGGTGGATATAATGCTTACGATGAACCACACCCGGGAACAGTGACCATGTTGCACCACAGAATGTTTCGAGTTTTCAGAATTGCCAACATGTTAGCCATGTACAGCTCCATTCTTGCAGTCGTAGTCCTCCTCTGGGCTCTCAATAGAGATTTCTACGTTGCAGAACTAGCTTACCACTCAGCAGGGCCATTATTGTTGATGGCTCTCACCGGCATGTCAGTGGCTTTTTTTGCGGCCATAATTGTAGCAGTGAGCAGACTTACTTGGCTAGGGAGCCTTGTTATGTCCGTCGGAGTCCTTTACCTCGTGATGGTCGTGGTGGTTTTAGCAGCCTTGATATTCCCCTCCTCCAAGACTACTATGTTTATTGTGATCTTTTACTATACAGTGGTATATAGAATCAAAAGATGTGTCAAATCATGTGTCGAGGTTTTTTACGTAATTATGGTTGAAATACCTACATTGCTATTCACTTTCTGTTTCTATATAGAAGTTGAAGTTTGCAAACGTGTATTTCGATTACGAGAGTCCTCCTAAGAATTTCGTCGGCCTTTGTACCTATCATCAATTCAATGGGAATCTTCTATTCCATCTTATTAATGGTTCTTTTCATTAGAAATTCTTCACAATCTTCTATATTCCCTCTAATAAAATGGGAGTTCCCACTCTTTCTCTTTCCTTTTTTATCCTTCCTTTTCTCCTTAGTTTCCCTATTAATACATCGTTATATTTATATATCTCCTAATGCATTAACACGGGACATCGAGAGAGAAGCTTGTGAACATCCACGTAAGAATGCCACGTGTCAATCAAGTCGCCTGCTCTTCTCCCCTCCAATTTTTTTTGTCACTTTTGCAAATATGTTCTCGCCCTTCATTTGCCAAACAAACGTAAGAATTTTACGAAGTTGAGATTTTCCTTTTTCCTCTATATTATTTTATTTTTAAATGAAGAAAAATATTATTTATAAGCATTTAAGTGTTACTTTTAAATTCTTAAATATTTTCACGTCAACCTATTAATGTGCCGTTCATTATTATTATTATTATTATTATTATTATTATTATTATTATTATTACTATTATTATTATTATTATTATTATTATTATTATTATTATTATTATCATTATTATTATTATTATTATTATTATTATTATTATTATTTTGTTTTTGTTGTATTCTGTTAATAATTCTTTCTTACTTCTGGTACGTGTCATTTTGGAATGCCTATTTCTATGGAATTAGATTTTGAGCTTGTTGAACAAGAATAACCTTTGTAATTTTGAAGAATTGAGGCCCTTGCAATTTACTTTCTATGGCTATCCATATGTTAATTGATGATTGAGTAACGGGTTCATATTTCGAATTTCCAGTTAAGGGCGATCATCGTTTGTATTCCAGTTCACAAATTTTTGAGTTATTTGTCTTTTTCGTTGTTCTAATAATTCTCCCCAAAGTTGTATCAACTGAAATTTTAAATAAAAATTTTCGTATTCATGTCCTCACAGTATGGATAATTCAAATTCTCCATTTTTACTTTGCAACTATTGGAATCGATATTTTCTCAATCTTAATTTGGATATGTATAGCTATTTTCTGAACACGGGAATACAGTGAAAAACTGTAAATTCTACCTTCAATAGTCAATAAATTTTCAGACTATATTAGATCCAAATTATCTTGGAGATTGTTAGAAAGTCCAATTTACAGCGAAAACCGCGTGTATAAACACGTGGAATTTGACAATGGGCACACATGTAAACTAGAGCAAAACTTGATTCGATACCGTATTAGAACATTTGACTTAAAATCTTAAGCCCATAAGTGGAAAAAAAAATCACATGTATATAAAGAGTATATAACTTACATAACATGCAATGTGGGATATTTCAATAGCTACTATATTATCCAATTTTTTTTATTCTCTTTAAATGGTAAATATATTTGTTGATGGTTTTAGCAAGCTTGTAGTTCCCTTAGCAATTTGGAATATGGTATTTAATATGGTATTTAATTATTTTAATTTTATTTCGTGATTGGCTATTTCATTTTGATATCAAGACTTTTAATTGGTACATTAGACGCATTTGATATAGCTAGTACGAGTACCTAGAGGGGGTGAATAGGTATATAAAAGATTTTTCTTGATGATTGCACAATACTTAGACAGTCGAAGGATTTGCAACAAATGATAATCAACGTAAGACTGAGTAAAGAAAAGAGAGAATTGAACACGCGGTTTATAGTGGTTCGGCTTGATTCAAGCCTACGTCCACTCTTCTGCACTGACAGCCAATTGGCTGGATTCCACTATGCACAAAGAGATGTTACGGTGTTGATCTTCCTTGATTTCTAGGTGTAGATGATCTACCACACTCGCTCAAGGTATCACCAAGTATAGACACTCTCGTGTATATAATTTCGCTCGAATGAATCGACTAATAATCAAGATGCTTCAGACTCTGGAATTTTTCTATCGATCTAACACAACTAGAACGTCTTCCTTTTTATACTCCTTTATGCCATCATACCGTTAGCACTTACCAAAGGAATTCTTCCAATCTACCCGTTGGACGGAATCAATCAAGAAGATTATTCGAGCTATAAAAGGAACCTAACGATAGCCCATCAATCCTGTTCGCCCATACAATCAAGATCTTGGTTTCCAAGAATAGAACATTCCAAGAATTTTTCGTCGACCACCAGATCTTCAATTGATCTAGATACGAACAAAAGAATCCGTTATATTTATCCAACCAAGAGATCTTTTCCAAAGGATAGGATTAAATCCTCAACCATATACTTCGGCTCTGGATTTCCTTCGTCACTAGATCAGAAAGACTGTCAATGAGAATAGTCTTGAGTCTTGAGTCTTGAGTCTTGTGATCAGAGAGTCTTCAGACTTTAAACTAGACGGTCTGCAGATATCCGAGACTAGACGATAAAAACGTTTTGTCGCTTCAAAATATTCTGAAAGATTTCTCCAACAATCTCCCCCTTTTTGATGGTGACAAAACTTTTCTGTAAATTTGAACAACTTTGACCTGCAAAAACATTTCTCAAGCAATATGGCTATCTCATAAAGATTAATAAAACAACCAGACTCGCATCCACAGAAAATTGGTTAGTCTTTTATGAGTAATACCATATAACAACATTCTTGATATAAATGTAAATAGTCAAGCATCTAAATCCACAGCCAATTTAGTCAAATTCAAGTTCACACCCAAGTTTACTCAAGTCATACTCAAAAACAAACATATTCAACCACAAAAACAAATTTAAAGTCAAAGTTTAAAGTTGGTTGGTTCAAATTGCTTCTCCCCTTTTTGTCATCATTAAAAAGGAAGTGAGAAAGGAGTCGTGTCCGCTTGAGAATGCGCACGATCTGAAAATCTCCCATGGACTGGACTACGCCTTCTAGCCTCTTCAAGTCCTCCCTTAGTTGAGCTACCTCCTCTCCTTTGGCATTGGCTTGAAGTTGTAGAGTGAGGTCTTTCATTTTGTCCTCTAGGGTAACTGAAGATGCTTGTCCAGCATTCTTCATGGCTTGAATTTCACAGTCCAGAGCATAGATTTGGCCCGCATTTCGGAAGAACCTCAAGAATACGACGAAAATCTGCAAAATTGTCCGTCTGCATACTTGCATTTGCTTTCTCAGATGGGGCAAATGTAGACGATGGCGCTTCTGTATAATCTTGCAGATTTGGTGTTGATGTATCGTGTCCTTCTTCAGGCAATTGAGAAGCCTGAAACTCATCTGGATCTGCTGGAGATTGTCTTAGACCTTCACTAATGGCAACATGAGGTGTGGACCTTTCTTGCTCGCCAACTCCCCTGTCTCTAGGACATCAAAAGGGAAGAGTGATGATCATGCTCTTCGTATCTTGATTCCCCTTCTCTCCAGTTCAGCTGCAGACTTTTCTTTTTCTTCTTCTCTTTCTTCTTCAGCTTCTTTCTCCTTCTCTCACTGCTCTTCTTCTTCTCTGTTCTTGGCTTGCTCCTCTTCTTCTCTCTGTTTCTTCTGATGTTCTGTCGATTGGGGAACAGAACGTCTGGTCCTTATCAAGGCAGTGATTGTGAGATCTTCCTCCTCATCTTCATCCTCCAAGATGAGAGTTCTCTTCTTTTTGGATGAGGCATCAATGGCCTCCTTCCCTTTTCTCTTTGAAGCAGACGGAACTTGAGTCTTCACTCTGAATTTCTCCATTGCCTTGGAAAGTTCTTGCAGACGCATCTTTGTTAACATCTTCAAACCTACCACCATCTTATCGCACGGTCGAACACAAGGTGTGTGTGGCGGTTCAATATTCATGTGTCTGAAGATCTTGGTCATCAGACCTGGGTAAGGCAATTGTCCCTTGTCTTTCGACATTGCTCTATACATGTGAAAGAGAATAGTGTGAGGAAGAGAGAATTTCATCCCCGAGTTGATTGCGTACATCAATTTTGCCTTCGAATTAGACACATCGCCTTTGATGTAGACTTGAGCCCGATGCAATTAATCACAATTTTGTGCAGCACGATATTGATGGCACGCATCCTTGAATAGATGAATTTTCCTTCTACATCTCTATCTTTGACAAGTTCCAATGAGGCACGAGCAACCGAGACTTTGATTGGTTGATAACGTCCTCGTTCAACTCCAATTATGTCCGCCAACATATCCACGTCTACCACATAGTCTTGGTCTCTAACACTGAATGATATTCTATTCGCATCTAAGAAGCTAAGATTCGAATAGAAGTATGCTGTTAATTGCGCATATCCATCGTGGTATCGGTGCAAAAACGTTCCGCTTGAAGCGATGAACTTCTCCCTTAAGTTCACATTAACGGCATCCAAGAAATCGAAATCAACACTCCTAGGGTTTATCACCCCTCGTTTCAGCAATCAAGAACAGATTCTCTTGTTCCTTCGATTTAAACAACTCCATCCTTTTTCCCTTCACCTTCGCAGCAACACCCATTCTAGGTTGAAAATCACCAACATTTTATCATCATCGTTCCCATCGGTGGATTTGGTCCCGACATACGAGGGTCACTTGGAATGTTCGCAAGTGCTTCCTCGGCCTTTCCCTTGGGAGCAATTCCCAAATCCTCCATTTTTCTCAAAGATATACTCATTCCCATAATTCTTATCTTTGAGAAAATCATCCACGTAGTTCAACGGAGTTCCCCGTACTTTTCAACGCACGGTAGAGTTTGTAAATATAAGAAGGTTTTTGAACTCTTACGGTCTCGCATCCTCAATTGTCTCTTCCTCCGGTTGTTGACCCGCACCTTGTGGGGTAGATGGCGTTGAGTGACGTGGTGAAGAGTGAATCGGGCTCTGTTGCTGACTTGATAAATCTTCCTCTTCGGTGAGATCAAAATTGGTAGGACCCTCCTTCATTCTCTATGGTCCCCCTCGTTTCGCGATTCTTGAAGACTTCCTCGAAGAAGACATCCTTCCTTGTCGCTGAAAGATTCTTTTACTTGCTTTCCCAAGAAAAGATGACAACTTTCTCGAAGATGAACACGAAGTAGAAATCGGATTGGGAGGAGAATGCTTTTTAGGGTTTTGAAGATTGGGTGAAAAAGAAAACTGTATATATAACTCGCTTTTGAAAAAGGTAAGTTCAATCGGCACAAGGAAAGTGTACGAACACTTCTTTTTAAAATCATTAACTGCCAAAATTAATCCTTTCGAAAAGACAAGATTTCGATTTTCACGAGCTATAAAATAACCGAACGAAAGATCGTACCTTTTCGAGTTTAGATAAAATAGCAACTTACGGTCTATATCCATGAATGTCAGTCCGAGGATTTAGAGTCCGAGAGATTAGAGTCTCGAGGGTTGGTGAGTCTCTAGACTTTAACTTCTTCAAGCTTCAAAATGTTGAGTCCGGAACGGATAAAATCGAATTGATTTTTCTCCAAAGGCTTTGTGAATATATCCGCTAGTTGACTTTTTGAATCAACAAATTGAATCGAGATTTATCCATTTTGAATATGATCTCTAATGAAGTGACGTCGAATCTCTATATGCTTTGCTCTTGAATGAAGAATTGGATTTTTGGTGAGATTGATTGCGCTGGTGTTGTCACATTTGATTTACAGTGCATGAGTCTTCAATCCCAAAGTCTTGTAGCTGTTGTTTTATCCATAGAATTTGCGAACAGCGGCTTCCAAGGGCTACATACTGCGCTTCGTTGTTGAGAGAGCTACGGTGCTTTGTTTCCTTGAAAACCAAGACACTCGTCCCGCTTCCAAGCAACGGCAAGTTCCCGAAGTACTCTTTCTATCGACTTTGCAGCCGGCGGATCTGCGTCTCGCATATACCAGAAGATTAAAGTCTCCCTTTTAGGATACCAAAGACCAATGCTTGAAGATGGAACAACGTATTTAATAATACGTTTTGCAGCAGACGAGATGGGATTCTCTAGGATCTGATTGAAACCTAGCACATATGCAAACACTCAACAAAATGTCAGTCTAGAAATAGTAAGATAAAGAAGTGAACCAATTATGCTTCGTACAACTTTTGATCAACTTTCTTCCCTTCTTCATCTTTGTCTATCTTCAAAGAACTTGACATTGGTATATCAGTCTTTTTGCAATTTTCCAATCCAAACCTTTTGACAAGATCATTAGCATATTTTTCTTGATAAATGAAAGTTCCTTCCTTCAATTGCTTTACTTGAAGACCAAGAAAGAATGTTAATTCTCCCATCATACTCATTTCAAACTCATCCCGCATAGACTTAGAAAATTTCTTGCATAGACTTTCATTAGAAGATCCAAAAATAATATCATCCACATTTATTTGAACGAGTAAAAAGCTTTTGTTTTCCTTTTTGATAAATAAAGTAGTATCTACTTTACCTTTGACAAAACCATTCTGTAATAAGAACTTACTTAGTCGTCGTACCAAGCTCGAGGTGCTTGCTTTAAACCATACAAGGCCTTTTTCGGTCTAAAGACGAGTCTGTTTCTTTGGGTCTTCGAACCCAGGTGGTTGTTCCACATAAACTTCCTCTTGGATAAATCCATTTAGGAAGACACTTTTGACGTCCATTTGGAATAACCTGAAATTTTTGTAACAAGCAAACGCAAGTAATAGACGAATAGCTTCTAACCTTGCTACAGGAGCGTAAGTCTCATCATAGTCTATTCCTTCTTCTTGCGTGTATCCTTTGGCCATGAGTCTTGCTTTATTTCGTACGACTTTACCTTTTTCATTCATCTTGTTTCTGAACACTAATTTGGCTCCAATAATGGTTTTACCTTTTGGTTTAGATGTCAATTCCCAGACATCATTAATGTTGAAC
Organism: Eucalyptus coolabah; assembly: GCA_014182585.1. Classification (NCBI taxonomy): domain Eukaryota; kingdom Viridiplantae; phylum Streptophyta; class Magnoliopsida; order Myrtales; family Myrtaceae; genus Eucalyptus; species Eucalyptus coolabah. Next base: position 11,219,469 of record CM024630.1, on the reverse strand, counting down.
TGTCTGAGCTCTTCTTGCATAGCTTCGATCCAGCTTTCATCAGATAAAGCTTCTTCTATGCTTTTTGGTTCAATTTCAGAAATGAGAGTCACAGCACTAGACTCTTCACGTCTTTTGGATTTGGTGCGAATTCCTTCATTAATTTCGCCGATAATGAGATCTTTGGGATGACTGGACTTATGCTTCCGATTCTTGGTTGATTTGTCTAGATGATGATCTCTTTCTTTATTTGAATCTTCATGAACATCTTGATGCCGGTCTTCCAGAGTCTGAGATACTTCTTGAGTTGTAAGCTTTGGAGGGTCTGAAGCAGGTTCAAACTCTTCATACTGAGTCCGATTTTTTCATCTTGCGTAGAGTCTTGAAATTTGACATTCATTGACTCCTCCACGATCGGCTCTTCTTGTTATAGACTCTGTAGGCTTTGCTTGATGTAGAATATCCAAGGAAGATGCCTTCATCTGATCTTTCTTCAAACTTACCAACTCGATCTCCAATACTGGGTTACGGATTGGTCCGAAGAGATCCATATGCAGAATCGTAGTACATGATTAGTAGAGACATGATTTATTGGCTTAAATGAATTTCTTACCTGCTTTCCCCGAGAATACATGGTGTGCATGGATCGGACTTTTGGTATGGTAATTTGGGTAGACCTCGAATAAGCTACCTTGATGAGATTTTGGCTAATTGCTTCATATTGACATGACCAAGCTTTCGTGCCATAAGCTTGCTTCATCTTGAATTGAGATTAGACATTGTGATTTCCACCATTTACTTGAACAAGCTTTATGAAGCAATTTGAGTCTCCTGTCATGTGTCTTGAACATCCGCCGTCAAGATACCACTTTACCTTTTTCTTGACGGAGACCTGCATTTAAAAGAGAGTCTCAAGCTTTCTTTGGTACCCAAATTTTCTTGGGTCCTTTGGTGTTAGTAGGATAAACATTATTAGGCCATACTTTCTTAACAGGCTTCCAAACCATAGGACACTCTTTTTCAAAGTGATCCTGACTGTTACACTTTGAACACCTTAGAGCATTTCGACCTATAGACTTTACAAAAACTTTCTTGAAATGATTTTTGTAAGCCTCTCTTAACGGTCTTTTCTTAATTCTTTCTTTTACTTTAGGAAAATCAATCAAGAGAATTGTTTCTGCTGTCATGCCTAGACCCGGACTTATTGAAGTAAAGTCTTTGACCGAAAGAACTTTTTCAAGTTTTTCAGATCCTATCGAAAAATTTTTGAAATATTTGATAAGTCAGTTTTAAAAAGCTTTTTCTTTCAAAAGATTATCTTCTTTTCTTTAAGAGTAGAAACATTCAAGTCTAAACTTTTAACTATTTCTTCTAAAATGTTTTTCTTTTGTTTTAAATCTGACTTTTCCTTTTTAAGTTCGGAAATCCTTTTGAGAGAAGTCTTAAGACTAAAACACAGTTCATCAATGTATTTAGAGACTTTGATAGGAATTTTAAAATCACTTACCTCGAATTCGCTATCCGAGTCGATCCAGTCCGAGTCTCGAGTCTGAGTCTGAATGTGCCATCAAACATATGTTGGCATATTCATTATCACTTTCTTCACATTCTGTATCACTCCAGGTTTCGGCTTTGAGAGCTTTTCGAAACTTCTCAGCTTTTCCTCTTTTCTTCTTTAGAAGAGGACAATTGGGTCTGATGTGTCCCTTTTTCTTACATTCGAAGCAGACTACATCTTTGTTTAGTTCCTCATCATCAACAGACTTGGTTTGCTGTCTTTGGAAACTTTGTTTCTTTGAGTTGAACCTTCTTCCTTTTCTATTCGCTTTTCTGAACATTCTTATCATGAGAGCAAGCTCCTCATCGTCCATATTATCTTCGAATCTGTATCATCGAATTATCATTTGATTTTAATGCAATGGATTTCTTATCTCTTGGATCTTCATCTTCATTGATTCGTTCCACTTCATAAGACTGAAGAGTTCCAATTAGCTCGTCGACAAATAGAGGCATAATTCTTTGTATCTCTCTTATTGAAGTCTTTATATGATTCCAATCCTTGGAGAGTCCACGCAAAGAGCTTGTTCACCTTCATGGGATCAGAAATTTTTGTCATTGATTCTTAAGACCATTAACAATATCTCGTAAACGACTAAACATGTCGGTTATAGATCTCTGGTTTCATTTTGAAGGCTTCATATTGATTGAGGAGAATGTTGATTCGGTCTCCTTCACTCGACTGTTCCTTCATAGGTGATATGTAATATGTCCCATACTTCTTTTGCTGTAACACAAGAAGATATTCTGTTATATTCAGTTATAGACAAGGCACAATATAAAGAGTAAATTGCTTTTACATCGAGTGCTTGTCTCTTGTTTATCTCTTCTGAGTCATTCCGCTGGTTTCAACTTCTTTCCCTCTTTCGAAACCGATGCAGCGGTTGGAGTGATTCCTCTTTCCACAACGTCCCATTCCGGAGGATCCTTTGATCGTAGGAAAGCTTTCATCTTGTTCTTCCGGATGTTGTAATCCTTTCCATCAAAGTAGGGTGGTCTGGTATTGCTTTGCCCTTCCACCAGCCCCGGTGCTAGCATACTAGCCATAGATCTTTTACTCGAAGTAAAACACTTCAAATAAAGTAAGAACACGAGCTCGATACCAATTGATATAGCTAGTACGAGTACCTAGAGGGGGTGAATAGGTATATAAAAGATTTTTCTTGATGATTGCACAATACTTAGTCAGTCGAAGGATTTGCAACAAATGATAATCAACGTAAGACGAGTAAAGGAAAGAGAGAATTGAACACGCGGTTTATAGTGGTTCGGCTTGATTCAAGCCTACGTCCACTCTTACGCACCGACAGCCAATTGGCTGGATTCCACTATGCACAAAGAGATGTTACGGTGTTGATCTTCCTTGATTTCTAGGTGTAGATGATCTACCACACTTGCTCAAGGTATCACCAAGTATAGACACTCTCTGTGTATACAATTTTGCTCAGAATGAATCGACTAATAATCAAGGTGCTTCAGACTTTGGAATTTCTCTATCGATCACATTACTAACACAACTAGAACGTCTTCCTTTTTATACTCCTTTATGCCATCATACCGTTGGCACTTACCAAAAGAATTCCTCCAATCTACCCGTTGGACGGAATCAATCAAGAAGATTATTCGAGCTATAAAAGGAACCTGACGATAGCCCATCAATCCTGTTCGCCCATACAATCAGGATCTTGGTTTCCAAGAATATAATATTCCAAGAATATTTCGTCGACCACCAGATCTTCAATTGATCTAGATACGAACAAAAGAATCCGTTATATTTATCCAACCAAGAGATCTTTTCCAGAGGATAGGATTAAATCCTCAACCATATACTTCGGCTCTGGATTTCCTTCGTCACTGGATCAGAAAGACTGTCAATGAGAATAGTCTTTGAGTCTTGAGTCTTGAGTCTTGAGTCTGGTGATCAGAGAGTCTTCAGACTTTAAACTAGACGGTCTGCGAGATATCCGTACTAGACTGATAAAAACGTTTTGTCGCTTCAAAATATTCTTGAAAGATTTCTCCAACAGCATTCCCGAAGGACATCACATGTCTAGTTGAAGAACTTAATAGGAAATCCATCCGATCCTTTATTTCACCACCTTCTTATTTGAATTCATTCAATAATCATTTAATGACTATAAAAGAGAGATCTTATGGGTCATCGGCGTTGAGCATATAGTTTAGTGAAGCATCGATGTTGATGTGCAAACATGATATCATTGGAAAACATTTTCTAATAAGTCATTATTCAGAAAAATAGCAACGCCATTTTATGTTTGGTGAAAATTTAAAAAATGAGTTAAAAACCATTCCCGCTATTGGAATAGAAAATTGTTTTGTGATGTGATTTTCATAATGGAATGGGATGAATTATCTTTTAGGAGCACTTTTTTTTTTTTTTTTTTTCAGATGATTGTGTTTCAGGATAGGTAAGATAGGTTTTATGTCCTAAAAACGGAAACCGGTCCTGACAGAGCAAGTTCTAGGTTGGGTCAGAACCACTCACCCCTAAAGCTGTGGCGAATGGTCTCCGTGTTGTTTGGTGCTTTGCACTGGGCAAACAAGGAAGGAAAGTTCCTCGTTGTATTTGGCAGTCGAAGCCGAGCACTTGGAGATCCTCACACTTTCGCCCACCGTTCCATTTGGCCCATCAAGGATTGAGGGCATGTCCCTTGCTGTGCCACGGTAACTCACTGGAATCTGGTTAACTTCAGTTTCAAGTTCCGAAATTCGATGTTGTCGTTGCAAGCATGATCCAAAGATAAGAAAAAACTCAGGTTGTATCTACATGAAAAGAATTTAGCGTAAGTTCCAGCATATTCATTATCACCTAAGAAAGTAAACCATCAGTCATGGTCGTTGGGATCCTCCGTGCCTTTAATGCCAGTCTGCTGAAAGAGATGGCAGAAAGGAAGGAGGAGCTTTTCCATTCGAGAGATGATGCAAATTACAAACGGCATCAGCTACATTCAGCAGCATATCTCAATCACGGTGACGGAGTTCAGTTTATGTTGAGAAAATCCACCATTAGCGCTATCCAGGATGACAGAGATGGCAATCTTCCGATTCACGCTGCTTGCAAGATGAATCAACTTGGGAGAGTCAAGGATCTACCTTTGCGGTAATTGAGCAAGAATCTAAACAGACAGGGACATAACATTCTGCATGTTACAGCAAAGTATGGCATATACTTGGCCGTGGAATACATACTCAGAAGTCCCAAAGCAAAGAAGCTTGTGATTGAAAGGGATGGTGATGGGAATACATCACTCCATTGGGGCCACAATGCATTGGCAATCTGGGATTTTGTTCCTTCTCTCGAGGGATACAAGAGCTAATCTCAAGGTGGTGACTAAGGCAAGCTTCACAGCACCGGACATTGCCTGGGAACACTTGAAAACTAGCTATCCCTACCAAAAGGTATGACCGTCTCTACAATATCTGCAGCCAATGCAAAACACACGCTTTTCATAGGCGACGTATGATCTAGCGATATATGTTGGAGGTTTGTTTGTCAAAACAAACTAAGTACTTTTTATCCTTGTCCCACATAGGAAAAGTGGGAGGGAGTGGGTCAATTTAAAAGTGTTGGATTTCCTTCTAGTACTTAAAGGAATGATAGGGTGGAGCTAGATCCCATCATACCCGCGTGCAGGTGCACGATTTTGGCGCACTTAGTACTTAGCGGTTTAATTAGCACTAACACTTTGTTATTTTTTTAATGATATTAATTTTTAATAAATTCAAAGGTTTTTTTTTAATTTGAGAATTTTCGGAAATTAAATATAAAATGAAAATTCGAAATTCTATTTAAAAAAAATATTATTTCGAATTTTTATTTGTGTTTTTTCGATACAACTTTTGGAAAATTACTTATTCGGTTTGCACGTTTTCCCAAAGGGTTACAATTGTTCATTTTTCGACTTCTTCCGAAGAGTCGCATTTGTTTATCCACACAATTTTTCTAAAGGACGTGTTTGTTCATTATTTAGCAATTTTCGCGAAGAGTTGCAAGACTGTTTTATATATATACTCGTTATTTTTGCAAAAACGAGAGTGATCTTTTTCATCTTTTTTGGGCTTTTTGTCTAAAAAAAAAACTACGGCCATTCTTTCAAATTGTTTCCTAGAGAGACTCTTAAAAAATACTAGAATTGCTATCTAGTATTCTCATCCGAAACTTTGTTATATCCTGGAGGATTTTTGCCGGTGACCATTAGCAACGTTGTGGGGGCAAATAAATTCATAAAGAAAGTGATATCACGCCTCAAAGTCCGACTTGAGTACTCTGAATATGCATCTTCATTGTTCTACCCAATTCGAAGCCATATTTGAACAACAATATATGCAACTGAAATATGATTCAAAGTCATATATGGCAATTGGCAATGAATACCACTAGTAAATAATATTACGAGCTGTACACACATAGACATAGCACAATGTCTTTCCCTTCGCTTCCCCGGAAAGTAGAGATTTGGTCATGTTTATGCCTGAGCGAGAGCATTACATTGTAGTGGGACAAATCCAGACTCCAAGAGGAGACTTCATGGAGGCCCAGTAAACGCCCGCTTGCTCTTGGCAACACTCATGTCCACTGTGACTTTCACCACTGGTCTGGCAGTTCCAGGAGGTTATAAAGGTTCTGGTGCAGAACAAGACCATGGCATTGCCACCGCATTGAAGAAGACCGCGTTCCATGTATTCTCTGCATGTACTACCCTCTCCATGTTCAACTTGATGGTCATGGTCGTCATGCTCCTCTATGCACAAATTAATGACCCTCAAGCGGCGCTGTTTACATATGGAACCATGGTATTGCCAATGTTTGCAGCTCTCGAATGTCCCCACATTCACAACAGGCTTGTACATGATCGTCAGCAAACTCAGCCGGCTCGTGAATACTACTTTGGTTATGGGTGTCATTTAATTAAGCATCATCTTCACTCTTCAAGCTATTCTATGTGCCACTCAGATTGAATCTAACTTACCTTCGCCATATCTCCTACTACCTAATCTTGACTGCTATTTACGGGACAGGAAGTTTTGACCGAAACTATGTCGACACTGACATTGAAGAGAGGAGGACATCTCAATGTGAAGACTCGAGGGGGCCGAGATGTACACTCAGCCCAGTGGCTCGGAGTGGGCTTAGTGGTCAAGGGCACAAAATATCTTCACTAGAAAATTGGGCCAAGGGAAGGATAAGTTTGATAGCATTACGACTAGCCATAGCTATCATAGTTCGAAAGACGAATTCAAGCTAGTTGAGAAAGGCTTTTTCTTTTTCCAATCCAGCATCATTTAGTAATGTTCGCTTGGTGGAAGGCCAACGTCAAGACGGCAAGATTGGTGTTTCCATATTTAACAAATGGGGCCATGACAAGGACGGGCAAAAGGCATCCCAGAGCAACAATCTGGTCTATTGAATTAAATTATCTTCTGCTCACAGAGTTATACCGGTAACATAAAGGGATAAATCATCTAAGCTAGTGAATAAGAATAGATCGTGTGAAGAGAGCAGTCAAGGTTATTTCCCACCTAAACATCAGAAAACCTGCGGCATGTTTGGATTAAAAGCTCTGCCCTTCACTCTGCTCTAAGGCATCTACAAGAAGTTGTGCTTATTCTTTACCGGAGGGAGCTAGTAAGCACTCAAATTAACCAAAAGAAGAGAAAGAAAGTCAATCAAATAAGAAAGAGAATGGAAAAAGTTGCGTCACTCGGCAGTGACTGCCCCCGATCAACAGCTTTTTCTCCCTCAAGTGCTTCATGAATGTCTGCTTTCTCAGGGTCACCCACATCGAGCGTGATTTTGAGAGGGTTCGCCGGCTTCTCTGCGGCCAGTTTCTCTGCAGCACTGCCAGGAACATCACCAAATGAGGCAACTGCAGGATTTGTCCCACTCTCTTTGTCCTTGCTCCCTTCCTTTGAGTCCTTCTCCTTCACATCCTTCCTGGGCGGTGGCGATGGGAAGAGCATAATGTGAGGCGGAGGGTGTTGTTTCAGCTTGAACAAAACTTGCCTCGTTCTCGAAAGATCGGTGGGCTTTCCTGGCTTAGGCCCCTGGACGACCACTACCGAGGGCTTTTTCTCGGCGTCACTCTTCCCTCTCTTCTCGATGGTTGGACTTCTCGAGGGATGATCTCAGCTATGGACTTCCAGTAATGTTGGTCGGCTTCCTTGCGAAACTTGTCTTGGTCGGCCAAGTACAATTGACGGAGAATAAAGTAATGCTCATGAGATAACCTACTTGAGAGAAGTTTTACCTTCTCTCTTTCTACTTCTCTCTTTCTGTGTTATTGGCCATGTTCGCTTCCTAGTGAGAAGTGGCTAGAATGCACTATGTCTTAGGCTTATGTGGCATGCATTTTTATTGAAGTCCAATAAAAAATGCCATGTGCCAATGATGTGCACATAAATAAAAAATTAAAACTCTCGCTTTCTTTTTCTCTCTCTCTCTCCTCCCTCCATCGTCATGGTGACTCGCATTCGTTGCCCGTTCATGGTCGAGCCAGCAACCCACTTCATCGTCCCTCGCGCCACCCCTTCGTGAATGAACAAACCCCAGAATAACTTGCAGCTCGTCCATTTGCTTCCCCAGGCGGTCAAGCAACGGTAGAGACTTTCAAGTCAATCTCACTTTGAAACTATCAATGGCATAGCCATTAAAGCATACGACAATGGAGTGAAGGTCCATCACATAAAAAAAACAAAGTTGAGACCTTCAAAGGCCATCAAATATGTCTCTACAATCTGTCCAACAACTCTTTTTATGATTAGATGAAACCAGCAAGCGATGCCTACGCTCGTCCATGGCCATCGTTGATGTCGTTCTTCAGATCTGGAATTTTGGGCGCTCGCGAAAACATAAAAATCCCAGGTCCATGGTCACCGAAGGAAACCTGGAAATCCAGGCTCCATGGCCGCCGGCGGGAGTCATCAGAGCTCACGGTGGAAATCTGAGGTCTTTGGCCACTGACGGAGTCGCCGGCGCTTGCGGAGATCTGGAGATCGGAGGACGATGGCTACGGATGTCTGGGGACAGCGTAGAAGAGCGAAAAAAACAAGAGAGTGAGATTTTTAATTTTATTTATTTATTCCACGTCATCGAAATGTGGTATTTTGTGATTGGACCTCAAAAAAGCCACGTCAGCCTATACTTTCTTCTTCAGTTGAGCTTCATTTCTCATGGAAAGCTCATTCGAACTCTTCGGCTTCAGCGCGATGATATGATTCTGCATCTCCGCCTCCTCCTTTTCCTAGAAATTTATGGCATTTCGACTGCATTTGGAAAGCGGTTGTGGTTTTAGTCTCTACTAAATTCATGGAAAAAGTGCATCTATTGTCACCGGGTACTACAAATGCAGTCTCTATCTAAGCAGCAAGATCAAATAATGCTTTCAGAAGACAATAGCAATGAAATTAAACTCCCACAGAAATGTCCAAAGCAGATAAGAAACCAAATCCTTCTTGATTTATTACGAACTTTAACTGCTAAACCGATGCAAATGGAAATCAACGGATATGAATAAAAACCATAGAGTTCCTACCCGAAATTACACTGAACTCAAAATTATAAATTTAGTCGATCTGTGAATAAGTGCGGCTTCCTATTCTGTTTGATTGTATAGTGTTGAATGTATTAGCGTTGGCCTTACGTGGTAATTGTTGAATATATCAACCAACAAATCTCGGTTCGGCGACAAGTACCCCGCATGAAGTTAGGACAAGGGTAGGGGCCCAACCCCAAAGATGTCGCCCTCCGCAATGGACTGAGTGGGGAGCGTTGGCGGAGAAGTCAGTTGGAGGGGGCGAAGGCAAGGTCGTAGCCCGATGAAGGCATCGTCGTGGAAAGGGCTCGGCTAGTGGGCCTACCGGTCGGGGTTGCGGGGGTGTGCTCCGGCTTCGGTGTCCACCGCATCGAATGACTCCATTTTCTCAGCCTCATTTTGGGTCTGGGCCAGGTTTGGCCCTAGGCCTCAATGCCCTAATCCAGGCCCAATTATTTTCTTGAATAGGCCAAATCCGACAGCCCATCACATGGGCCCAACCTTATTGAAGTTTTGGGTCTCAGGAGGATCATTTGCACGATGTTTAAATTAAACCAAAAAAAGATATAAAAAAAAATCTACCAAGAGAAGCCCTTATCTATATAGCTAATGTTTGGGAAAGCACGGGGCTTATAATTCACCGCAAGTGGCAGACCCGTTATTGTCCTTGCATTTCATGTGTCATCTTCTCTTTTTCTCCTCTTTTCCTTACTTTTTCCTCTTTTTTCCAAAGGTGGCCATATAGATGTAACATAAAGCCATAATTTTATGTCATCTATCCTTTTCCTATTTTCCTTACTTTTCTTTTTCCAAAAGGCAATCACGAACAATTTTCTATTTTTGTCTCTCTTTCCTTGTTTTTCTTACTTTTCCCTTTTCATAGGACCACCACATAAAGTATAAGATAAGGTCACAATTTTCCACTCATTGTGCAAAATAATCTTTTAAAGGAAAATTTTTCATCGGCCAACATATCAGAATCACCGTCCACTTACCAAGGCTACACTACATCCAGAACAATAACGGGACTTATAATTCACCGCAAGTGGCAGACCCCATTATTATCCTTCCATTTCATGTGTCATCTTCTCTCTTTTTCCTCTATTTTTCCAAAGGCGGCCATATAGAAGTAACATAAAGCCATAATTTTCTGTCATCTCTCTTATTTTTTTCCCTACTTTTTCTTTTTTCCAAAAGGCGGTCACAAACAATTTTCTATTTTTGTCTATTTTTCCTTTTTTTTTCCTTACTTTTCCTTTTCCATAGGACCACCACGTAAAGTATAAGATAAGGTCACAATTTTTCACTCATTTTGCAAAATAATTTTAATGGAAAATTTTTTATTGGCCAACATATCAGAATCACCGTCCACTTACCAAGGCTACACTACATCCAAAACAATCAATTCAAGCCTAGCAACCATCTCATTACAGCTCAGACAACAACATCAACAGCATAGGGAATGCTATAGCAGCTACAAAATCTCTGGTGTTCGCTAGACAATATCAACTTTATGCTCGATTGTATAATGTTACATTTGAGTTCCAACAGTAAACACTATTGTTTTATATCACATCTCGTTCTCTCATAGTTTCTTTTTTATGAACCAAACGCTAGAAAATTCAAAAATCTTCTTTCTTGGAAGCTGTTTTTCATGAAACAAATGTAGCCTTTGGTCCTAGCATAACTTTACTAACGACAATTATCCCCTAAATCGAGAGAATCCAAATCTCTTTTATTTTTATGTTGTTGCACAAGTTATTTCACTTCTTCATGAAACTTAGAATGTCACAAACAAACTATCTAATAATAGCTTTCTAATTTCCCTAAGCAATCGTTATGCCAGAATCTCTTTTTATTGGACAAGTAAAAATCCAGGATAAAATTCACATATTCTGCACCTTGAACCTTAAAAGACTTTCGACCAAAAAAAAAACTTCAAAAGACTAATATATCGAGAAAATCTATGTGTGTAGGTAAATATAGACTGCATCTCATTAAAGTCATTAGCTTGTAGAGGGAGCAATTCTAGTCAAAGGGTATTGGATGTAAAAACACCTATGACAGATAATGTAGTCCGGTATAAGAGATTAGAAACTTTGTTTCTTAGATGGGATCCAAGCCAACTACTATTTGAACGCATAAAAGATAAGAATATGGATCCTGTGCTAAATGCATATCGCTGCAGACAAAGGTGACTACGACAAATTTATCAAAGCCTTGGAAGATCAATCTAGAAAACTAGGTAAGAACATTTCATAAAATTATTTCAATCTTTTTTATATTAAGGAAAAAATTCAAAAGTTAAATGATAAATAGATAACCCCTTCCACTCCTCTAACAGGGGATGTATTACACGTATGCTCCTCATAAGGCCAAAATAAGGACATCGCATGTCAAGTTAGTAGAAAATCCATTCAATTCTTCATTTTTATTTGTTCTTATTTGAATTTATCAATCAACCATGTAATAACGATAAAAGAGAGATCTTGCTGGTCAATATTGTCCTCACATTGACTAGCAAATATCTATGTAAAGCATCAAAGTTGGCATGTAAACATTAATTGGGTGCTTTATTCTTCCTTTTAACCTCAAGCAAATTGTTAAGCTAGAATCTCTTTTTAAAGTAAAAATTCAGGATAAAGTTCACATTTTCCGAACCTTGAACTTGAAAGAGACCAACTTTTGGAGAATATATTTCTGTGTGTATAGATAAATGCAGACTATATCTAATTCAAGTCATTTGCTTCAAGTGATGTATAAATAGTTGTGGCAGATGATGCAATTTGGTTTAAGAGATAAGGAGCATCCTTTCTTTGACCGAATCCAAGCCATCTGCAATCTGAATGCGCAAAAGATAAGTGACGAATGTCGTGCTAGATGCAAATCGCCGCAAAAATGTGACTTAGACATATTCATCCAGGCTATGGAAGATGAATCTAGAAAACTAGGTAATAACATTTCATAAAATTATTTAAAACTTGACTATTAAGGGAAAAAGTCACACATTGAAATTATAACTAGATAACCCCATCCACTTCTCTAGCAGGGGCCAATGATTGGATAGATCACATGCATGGTCCTTATAAGGCCGGAGCAAGGATATCGTGTGTCAAGTTACTAGAAAATCCAATCCTTTATTTTCATTTATTCGTATTTAAATTCATCAATCATTCATATAATAAAGGTAAAAGAGAGATGTCGCTAGTCAATAGTGTCCTTATATTAGCAAGCAAATATCTATGTAAAGCATCGAGGTTGGTGTACAAATGCTACTAAATTAGGGTGCTTTATTCTTTCTCTCAACCTCAAGCAATTATTATGTCAGAATTTCTTTCTATTGGATAGGTAAAAATCGAGAATAAAGTTCACATATTCCGCATCTTGAACATTAAAAGACCAACATATAAAGAAAATCTTTGTGTGTAAGTGAATACAAACTACATTTGATTAAAGTCATTTACTTCAAATGAGGGCAATTCCATTTAAAGGGTAATGGATATATTAATATCTATGACAAATAATGCAGTCCGATGTAAGATATCGGAAACATTATTTCTTAGATTGAATTCGAGCCAATTGCTATTTGAACACTAAAACATAAGAGTATTGTTGCGACCAGATTTTTTTTCGGGATGAACCACCTAAAACTAGGTTAATGGATTACTAAGTCTTTAAGCTTAGCTCGTACTCTCCCAAGCCCATACCAATTCACGACTTAGATTCGAATTCTTAACATGCAAATGATTTTCAATCGGAGTCGCCACTAATCTATTTTTGATGGGTCGATTAGAAACCCAAGTAAAGTAATGGGAGATTTACTTTACTCCTACGAACCAGAGATTTATGAGTTCGGGGACTTGGTTACACCAGACTATCCTAGTGCCCTTTCGGTACCTTTTTATTTCATTTTCAAAAAAAAATGTTTGGCAATTGAATTGATTTTAATCTAACTTCCTAACATATGAGGTGATCATACATGTGCACATACCACCAATTTAACACTCAAGAAAGCAATTAAACATTGCAAAACATACCTAGAAGCAACGAAAGCATCTGCATTGTTAAATCGAATTCACATCGAACCCTAGATATGATTTCTAATTAACACGCAATTTCAATTTTTGTTTTTGTTTTCACTTTATTTAATGAAAATCATGCGATGCATACTAATAATCTAATATGACATGGCAGCATGTCATAAACTATATGACATGAAGAAATGCAATAATTAAATGCAATCTAAATGACCTAATTTTAATGACATGCAATGTGATGCAATGACATACAAAATTATTTAAACTAAAATGACTTGCAGCATATAATTTAGTATGCGAATTATATGTCATGCGATATTTATTAAATGACTTAGTCTAATGACAAGGAAATTTTAATTAAATGAACTTAATAAAAACTAGATGACGTGCATTTGATATTTATATTTTTAAAAATGCAAAAATGATCTAGTTAGATTAAAATTCTATCTAATTCAAACTAAGGATTAAGTCACATTAAATCCTAATTTAAACCATGCAATTTATCTAATATGCAATGACGTGCGAGAATGCCCTAATTCAACATGATATATGCATGATAGTTTTTTATTTTTTATTAAAAAATTCGAAATTTAAAATTGCCATGTAATTAAAAATGCAACTTAAATTAAACAGAAACTAAAAATCCTAAATGAATGCATTTTTAAGTTTTTTTTGGTTTTTTATATTTTCCGAACTGAAATCCATATCCTAGATATGCCAGATAACAAAAATATTCCAAAACAAACTGAATCCTAATTCAAATATTTTTAGATTTTTTAGTGGCTTTTAGAACAATGCGATTACCAACTAAAAATCAAATCTAAACTAATCAAGGCATCCAATCAAATAAATGATCAAAATAATCGAAAAAATAACATGTTGTCTCACGAGGTCAAATTCACGATTATCCTAACCCTAATTATCACGACAAAGAGTTCAAAATAACTAAAAATCTGATCCGAATTCTTACGGATCAAATTAATAGTTAAATTGATTCAACACTTAAAATACTATCGACAAATCTCAAAAATTAATATAATTAAAAAATGATCCGACATCTTACGGATCAAATTAGTAATTACAATAATTTTAGGGAAAACCCTGTGAATAATGCCTACAAAGTCCATGAAATAAAGATCACTCCTAAACTTAAAAGGAATAAATAAAGTAAATAGAAAAGGAAAATAAAACTACCTAATTTCCCTTTCTTTTTGCTTTCTTTTTGTTTTTTCTTTTCCTGCTTTCTTCACCTACGGTTGAGCGGCTTCGGTGGATCACCGGAGGTTGGGTCGTCGGCATTCAGAGCTCCGGCTAAGGTAGGCCAGTGAGCCGACGGCAACAGAGGGATGCGGCGCACGAATCACGTGTGGGCGGACGGCCACCGGCGTCGGCTTTGCGAATGGTAATCGGCAGACGCTCGGGCGGAGGAAGACTCAGGCGTCGGGGACTCAGAGCGGCGCGGCGGCTGCAACTGGCTTCGGGGCGGCGAGCGGCGCGGGTCAACAGGACGTCGGGGGAGCGAGATCGGTGCTTCGGTGCGGTAGATTAGGCTCCGAGCGAGTGCAGGGACTAAGCAGAGATGCTGGTGCGGTGGCGTCGGCTGAGTGGAGGAAGACCACTGTGTTGCTGGGCGCGAGTTGCAGGGCTTCGGGGACAAGCTGAGGCGCGACGGAGCTTCGCGGGAGGAAGGGGTGCGCGGCATCGGTTGCAGCGGAATGGCGTGGGTGTTCGCGGAGAAGAAACCCACGAAGAAAAACAGTGCAGAATTTTTTTGTTTTTCACTCTCCCTCACGTCACTTCTCTCTCACGGCAATGCTCTCTCTGACTTTTCTTTTCCCTGCAGTTTGTCGGGAAAGAGAAAAAGCCCTCTTTTTGCTGAAGATGGACGATGAAGAAAGCTTTTCTCTCTCTTTTTACTTGACTTTTTTCTCAACACACCTCCACGGACGACTTCCCTTTTTCTTCGTACTCTTTCTCTCTCTTTTTTTAGTGCAGAAACAAAACTTCTCTCCACTTTTTCTGAATTTTTTCCAAAGGAAGCTCCCCCATACCTCGACCTCTGTGCGTACCTTTTATAGGCGAAGATAAATGTGATATTCGGAGGATATTTCGTATCTTTTTTTAGTATACGCAAAGATTATTTATGATCTCCCGATCACAAAAATCTTTTTATTTTCCTTATCTTCCGACTATCCCAAACGATTTTATCACCTAAAGACTAAAGATAAGATTGTAACCCGATTCCAAAAACCACCGTAATATCGCATCAAATCTTAATTTCCCACGAGAAAATTTTTGATAAATAAAAAAATGGGCTTGGGCCAACTTACTCACTTTGTGGGCTTAGTCCAACTAATTTGAACCCATCCGCCACCAGTCTAATAAATAAAATGTTAACAAAATAAAAAAATGCACCTAAATCTATATGCTATGCAATTAATATTTTTTAAACCCTAATTTTTTAATGCGATAAATGACTAAACGGACCGTCAAAATTTAGGTGTCAACAGCTGCCCCTCTTTGAAGGTGAGCTCGTAAAGGTTGCCTTTAAAGACAAATTGAGACCTAAATTTTGACTATGCATATGCATTGATTGATTTTTTTTCCCCGGGAAATGAATCCCATTTAAAAAATGCAGTTTGAATGATTTTTTTTTTTTTTAAGAAAAATGAATTCCATTTAAAAATGCAATTTATATGATGCATGGAAATGCTAATGCAAATGCATGATGTCAAAGGAAAGAACGTACCTACAATTATTTACCAGTCAGTGCGGTAAAGCATCTTGAGGTACATGATAAATCCTTATTTACTCCACAAGTACCCAACTCTCACTCAGGTTTCTTGAAAAGTGTAACAGGCAATAGATCGAGACATTCAGATCCAGACTGAGATGTCGAGATTTTTTGAAAAACTCAAAATACCTTGATCCAGACTAAGGTATAATGAGAAGGATTGACAAACATTCACATCCAGAGTGAAATGTTTGAATGAAAATAATCAAGACATCCCGGATCCGGAGCGGGATGTCAAGATTTTTGTACTCGAGATACCTAGATCCGTACTAAGTATAACGAGAAAGGTTGAAAAAACATTCACATCCAAAGTGAAATATTTAACGAAGAGAATTGAGACATCCAGATCCAAACTGAGATGTCAAAATTTTGGAAAGCAATTTGTATGCAAATGGTAAAGGAACCTACCTGGAATATCTTTACCTTTAAGGGGGATAGGGTGATTCAAGATGGTTGGTGTTACATGTCCAGGACCCGTACCATTTTACGGTCGCCCAGAATAGTAACATGGCTTTGTAAAGAGACTGCTTTCCCAGGACTCGTACCATTCTACGGTCGCCCAGTATGACAGTGTTTGGTTGTGTCTAGGACCCGTACCATTCTACGGTCGCCTAAACGGGGATTTACCTTCCAAGACCCGTACCATTCTACGGTCGCCTGAATAGGGAAATGGGTTTTGTCTAGGACTCGTACCATTCTACGGTCACCTAAACGGGGATTTACCTTCCAAGACCCGTACCATTCTACGGTCGCTTGCATAAGGAAATAGGTTTTGTCTAGGACCCGTACCATTCTACAGTCACCTAAACGGGGATTCACTTTCTAGGACCCGTACCATTCTACGGTCGCCTAAAATAGGGAATAAGTGTTGTCGAGGACCCGTACCATTCTACGGTCGCCTTGACGGAAAATTGATTTTTCAGGGACCCGTACCATTCTACGGTCGCACGCCGAATGGGGAAATTGCTTTTCCGGGACCCGTACCATTCTACGATCGCTGTTAGAGCAATAAATGTTGTCTAGGACCCGTACCATTCTACGGTCGCCTAGGCGAGGTTTTGCTTGGCTAAGACCCGAACCATTCTTCGGTCACCCAGCCTTGCGGCGAAATCATCCGACCGGGACCCGAACCATTCTTCGGTCATCTTAATCGATTGAATCGGAGAAAAATCTTTGGGGGACAACTCCATCGAGTGTCGATTAAAAGGGACTCTAGGCTACGAAAGCACGCGAGTCAATATAAATGGACATCGGGCTACAAAAAGCACGCCGAGTCGATAAAGAGGGACTCCGGGCTACGAAAACACGCCAGGTCAACATAAAGGGACATCGGGCTACAAAAGCACGCCGAGTCGATAAAGAGGGACTCTGGGCTACGAAAGCACGCCAGGTCAACATAAAGGGACATCGGGCTACAAAAGCACGCCGAGTCGATAAAGAGGGACTCTGGGCTACGAAAGCACGCCAGGTCAATATAAAGGGACAGCTTGACCAAGTCAAGTGTCGATGCACTTGAGGGAGAATACCTGCACAATGACAAGTATTTTAAAGTATGGTAGAGATACTTACCAGGTGATATCTCTAATTCTTCGGGATATGCCTTTTGGAATTTAGATATCCTGTGAAAGTCTTTCACCTCATGGTGGAGGTTTCTCATATTCTAATATCATGAAACATTCTGAAAGGAACTTGAATTACCTATCAGACATGATTTAGAGCAAAAACTTATATGCATTCATCAAAGAGATAAGCAATCTAAGCTACTCTAGAATGCACATTTCAAAATTCAGTGAGGTTTTTATCAACTCAATCAGGCTTTATGCATAATGACATTTGTATCACCCAAATTTCCACTGGAGAGAATTATCATTCAAGACAATCTTCACTCACGACATGGATTTCTTCAAAATACTAAATGAGAGACTTTCGGTTAGAAAGGACTTTCACTCACTCTCATTTAGAATGGCTATTTTATGAGAATCACTCAATTTTATCATATCGACATGGGTCCGAGTATTCTCGCAAGCGGTACGATCTTACCAATCTGAGAGGTCTTTAACAGGAACCATAATGAGGGCTTGGTCAACGGCTTAACAAAAGGACTCTTTGAGTCAAAGCTATTGAATGAATTGTCTTGTAATCATCTCCGGGTTTACAAGTCAAGAACCCTGCAAAATGAAAAAGAAATAATCTTGCTCGCACTTCTTCGAGCGATGCTTATAAACATATGAACTCCTACGTTAATTCAAGTGCCCTAATCTGAAGAGACTTTGTAAGGGACGTAACGTAGGTTGGGTTCATGGGTTGAGAAATGAAAGGATCATTAGGCTCAAAATGTATGTAAAATGTGAGAGTTGATGATCATCTTGGTATTGCCACCAGTTTTCTTTTTCATCATCGAGGATTGTCTTCATAAAATGCCCCATTAATGGTAAAAACTCACCATTTGAGTTCTTTGAGTATTTACTCCATTGGAATTCAATTCTTGCAATTGACAGTCACCTATCTTGACTCTTTTTTTTTTTTCATCTATGGGCATTGACCTTACTTTTACCAGGCACACCGCTTTTTATGCCCCCTAGTTTTCATTCATTTTTTTCACTTCTTTTCATGGGCATCAGCCTTACTTTTACCAGGCACACTTTTTTTATGCCCCTTAGTTCTATTTTGAATTCAATTCTTGCACATAATGCATGCGTCAAGCAAACTACACTTTGAATGACACTTGAACTTTTCAAGAGTCTTCATTTGGCTTTTGTCTTGCCCCAGTGTGGGGGATGATCACCAACTGGGTTTAAAGAAATGAAATTGCAGGCTCAAGTGGGCTATGCAAAGGATATAAGTGTATGGGATAGAGAAAGAAATGCTCTTCATCATGTTAAGGCACTTAAATTAACACATGAATTCAATGTAATAGCATGACTTGAAGATTGATGCAAGTGAGAGCAAGAAAATTTCAATCCATTTTCCTCACCTCATGATGCCATTTGATCTCTTAGTTGCCCCAATGTGGGGTGATTCTTGACAGGGGTGATTTGAAAAGAATATCCATAAGTGTATGGGCTCAAAAGGGTTAAGCAATAGATCACCTGTAGTGTTTGGGATAGAGAATGAATTGCCTCTCATCATTTCGGTTGCCGTACCTCTTGCGAGAGAACTCTTTACCTTATGGATATGAACCTTCCTACACTCATCTCACAAGTGTATGAATATGGGACTGTGTATAGAATAGGGTTTGCCTTTCATCATCCCGACTCGCCTCATTTAGTATGCTCAATCAATTCCACATCATTCATTAAATTAGTCCATCTTGATGTTCTTTAATGGAATTGGTGGATAAAACATGTAAGAGTGATCATGCAAAACCCTTTTTTAAAAAGAACTCAACAGCTTTAAGCATGTCAACTTCAAACAGTTTTCTATACTGCAAAATGGTTTTAAGCATTCATTCAAGGATTCCTCTATAATGGAATTGCCTCAGCAGTTGATGTCTTTGGATTGTCCCTATCATTCAAGACTGAAAATCCACTTTTGCCCCTGCACAAGAGAACGTGCATCAGTATAATACTATGCAACATTAAAGTAAATTCAAATTACACATCCATTTTGGCTCGGGTTGAGGCTTTATCCCAGTCGGGTCACTACCAAAACCTGTCATCCCCCCAATTTGTCAACTCTTCCACTAGAGAATGATGGTCCTCTTTTACTTGCCCCAAATCTTTTCATTACAAGTGCACCCTAAACCTGTTGATCACAAGTCAAGTTTATGATCATTGAAACTTGATACGCCATTCTCAGATGTCCTTTGTCATAACAAGTTATAGAATCATGTTCTGAGACAAGCAGCAAATGAGTCAGACAAACAAACAGGTTTAATCTGCTACAAGCTTTGGGAAAATGTTTCTTTTTTTTTTTAGCAGTGAAACACTATTGTTTTTCAAAAGGAAGCATGAGAAAGTCCAGCCCTCAGGATTTTTCCGTGGATGATATATTTTTTTCATGGTTGGATATCGTCATTGGACTGGTTTGGAGTACCCCGTCATGTCCTCAAAATTTGAAATAAAATTGTAATTTCATTGAATCGAATCAAATGAAATACATTATTGGAATGAAAATTGCAAACAAGCCAAACCCTAAAAGCGAAAGCAATAATTGAAATTTTAGAGAATCCTAAACAAAACTTGAAATCCTAGGAGATAAGAACTTCTTCACTCAGTGACAGCATTTGCGCCTTCATCATGGTTGGGCTGAGGATTTTTCTGATTACTGCTGAAAGAGAACGCCCTTGTATCCAAGAGGTCTTGGACCTTATGCTTCAAAACATAGCAATCATCAGTAGAGTGACCAATCTCTCCCATGTGATAGTCACACTTCTTGGAGGGATTATATGCGGGATAACGCTCGGATTTGGTCGCTTCGGTTCGGTAGAGAGTAATCCCTTCTTTTGGAGAACAGGCAAAACTTTGGATAGGGGTCCGGGAAGAGGCGTAAGCTGCCTCCTAACATTACGTCATTGACCTGAGAACTGATATTCTCCACCTTGTTGCTTAGTAGAAATCTTAATTACCGGAGCGCGAGTGGATGTATCACGATTCGGTGGAGAGTAGGCCATATTAATCTCAGCTTCGGGGTCCCTCTCCTTCTTGGTAGAAAACCTCTTGTTAATGGCTCGAAGAAACCACCCTTCTTTTATTCCCATCTCGAT
The DNA here is from genome assembly GCA_014182585.1 of Eucalyptus coolabah. Taxonomy (NCBI): domain Eukaryota; kingdom Viridiplantae; phylum Streptophyta; class Magnoliopsida; order Myrtales; family Myrtaceae; genus Eucalyptus; species Eucalyptus coolabah. The sequence goes on along the minus strand of CM024630.1, from coordinate 11,198,844 downwards.
TTGTTCTCCTACAGGAATAAGCTAATTGAAGCTTTCGACGTATGTGCTAGCCATCCGGTTACGAAACTCAGAAGGGAGAGTCTTTACAAACAATTTCATCAGCTCCTTGTTGGTAGGCTCGGGAGTAATTTGAGCCGCCAAGTTTCTCCATCTCACAATATTCCTTAAAGGACTCGCTCCTTTTCTTTTCCAATTACTCCAAGTCTTCTCGGGAAGGTGCAATGTCCATGTTGAATTTGTACTGTTTGAGGAACGCGTCAGCCACTTCATTCCAGGTGTCAAGCAGGTTCACATTCTTCATCACGTACCAGTTTAGTGCGGGTCCAGTCAAACTCGCGTGGAATGATTGAATCATGAGGGGCTCATTTTTGACGTGCTGGGCCATGCGCACGTGATACATCTACAAATGAGATTTTGGGCAAGATGTGCCATCATACTTTTCAAACTCTGGCATTTTGAACTTGCTCGGCATTTTGACCTTCTCATAGACCGAGAGGTCGAACGGGAGGGAGCTTTGTGACTCTTACAGCTGTCTCATTTTCTCTTCCAGCTTCGCAACACGCTCATCCTGATCTGTCTTGGGAACGCCGTCAAGCTTGGCCTTTCCAACAATGACTGGGTCATCTTCCAGCCCAGGCATGTCGTCATCAATCTTGTTTGCTTGCTTCGGGATAACTACTTCGGGAAGAGCGGGTGCAGTTGTTGGATTTGCTTGGAGGAATTGGAGTTGATCTGTCACAAGCTCGTATAGAGGCGAGTACTTGTTGGAGTTGGGTCTCCACAGCGGACATACGATCACGCATTTCATTTTGGTCGGCCATTTTTACTTTTGACCGTGTAATGATGGGGGAACGTGGAGGATCCGTTATCACCTAATCGGATAAAAGTAATGTAAGAACCAATGACAAGATAGGAAAAATGGTCCATGACAATGGTCTAATCGCCTGATTTTATTTGAAATTTTAACCAAGTTTCCTAACAACGAACTAAGAATTGAAATCCAAAATCCCTAAACATTGAATCTAAAAACTGAAAACATTGAACTAGAAATCAAAGTCCCTAAACATTGAATCAAAATTCAAGACATCTCATTTTATATGCTTTCGGGATTTCAACGCCTTGCGAAGTTTCTCATTTTCCGCTTCAATCATTTCCACTTTCTGCTTAAGATGCTCAATTTGTGCTTGTTGGGTTGGCTTCTCAGTTACATCAAGGACTACTGGACGCAAAGCAGCAGGAATCCGGTATTGTTGGATGTAGAACGCCGATGCATGGTGAATCTCCTCCTCGCCCTTCAGTCTCATGGACACCAAAATCTTTTTTTGGATGACATTCGCTCCACGTAGTAATGATCATCTAGATCTCGTTGAAGTAGTCATAATCCTTTCGAACGAAACGAACTTGGAACAAATCTGTCTTGAGAGGTGGGGGAATTTCTTGAAGAGCTTTGTACTGACGGGCCACTCTATGTGGATAATAGGAAGTAGCACCGGAAAGGCCCAGCAGCGGGATTGGTCCATCATGTTTGTGAGACAAACGAGCCTCCTCAATGTTGAGCCATTTAGTATGCCATAAGAATGCCTTAGGATCAGGATTTTTCAAAAAATTAATCCAACAGGCATACTGTTTATTTGGGGAAAAGCGTTCTAAGACAGCAAACTTTTGTATGGGGTGCCTAAAATCATCAATCTTAAATTGCTTCATAAGGTGCCCAAATCCTCGATGTGGGAGAAAAACCATATTTGCAAAAGTTCGGGAGGGCACGCATGGTCTTTTCCTCATTTTGTTTGAAACGGGTTAATGATAAAAATGTTTCGGCTAAAACCATATTGACATAATTCAACCCGTCGCAAACATGATTAACTACCCATGAAATTGAAGGATTAATGGTATTTTTTCGATAAGGAAAAACGATTAGCCCAAAAAATGCTAACATAAAAATCCTGGCTTTTGAAATCGTTGATTGGTTTGCAAAACACTTTTCTAAGAATGAAAATGGACATGCAAAACAATTGGCTTTGACAACTTTCCTTACTCCTTCGGCTTCGATTTGTAAAAACTGTGATAATTCAGAAATAGAATCTATACCGATAGGCGGTCTAACAAGTTCCCTTTCGGGGGCATTCCGATGGCAACACTATATTCTTCAAGTGTTGGAGTCAATTCAAACTTACCAAATATGAAGGTGGAAGTTTGTGGACACCAGAAATGAGGGAGTGCCTGAATCACACCAGAGTGGACGTTGATCTCTAACAGTGGAAGAAGTCGGGCTATCCTGGCTTTCACATATCTCTGACCATCTTGATCCAACTGATCCAACCACCTCTTGAGCTCTTTTTTTGGAGTGGAAATGAATTGTGCATCGGTTTTCCCCATTGCATATAAAACAAGACCGACGACGAAACCTAATTGTCATGGACCGACAAAATTACAATAAAGTAAATAAATTGCGACAAATTTAAACAACTTACTTTCACTGGCAATGGACGACAATCACATAGATATGCGCATGAAATGTGAGGCTCGATTTCTACCTAGACGGCTTAACAAGATGGAGCTAAAAGGATGGTCTGATTGTTGCAATCTCGCATTAACGTGTCAGGTCCTCCTAACCCCGGCTCAGTCGAATGGAATACCCAATAATCACACAGTCTCGCGGATATGGACAAACACATTCAACACCATAAAAGAAATTTCGGGGAAGAGAAGGTCAACCTCTACATAGCAATCTCGCTTTAGAGGAAGTATACTTCTCAACATCATCCTAAAAGTTCTATCGCAGCCCAGGTCCGACCGCAGGTTGTGTGTGCAAATAGTGTGGTGCTAAAGCAATAAAGCATGCACAACAATTTAAATGCAAACAACACTTCTATAGTTTTAATTCAAACATTCATCCCTAACTCTAATCTGCAAGACGGGGTTAGCAAAGACTACTCCCCTTATACCTCCCATATGTAAAAACATTTAACACCTTAGAAATATTAGGGACATACCTGAGATCCTAGCTGCCAAACGAAAATTTTTTTTAAAAGAAAAATTGGCCTAAGTCCACTAAGTGTTTCAACACAAGTCCCCAGCGGAGTCGCCAAGCTGTCGCGACCAGATTTTTTCGGGGATGAACCACCTAAAACTAGGTTAATGGATTACTAAGTCTTTAAGCTTAGCTCGGACTCTCCCAAGCCCATACCAATTCACGACTTAGATTCGAATTCTTAACATGCAAATGATTTTCAATCAGGTGTCGCCACTAATCTATTTTTGGTGGGTCGATTAGAAACCCAAGTAAAGTAATGGGAGATTTACTTTACTCCTACGAACCGTAGATTTATGAGTTCGGGGACTTGGTTACACCGGACTATCCTAGTGCCCTTTCGGTACCTTTTTATTTCATTTTCAAAAAAAAATGTTTGGCAATTGAATTGATTTTAATCTAACTTCCTAGCATATGAGGTGATCATACATGTGCACATACCACCAATTTAACACTCAAGAAAGCAATTAAACATTGCAAAACATACCTAGAAGCAACGAAAGTATCTGCATTGTTAAATCAGAATTCACATCAGCAACCCTAGATATGATTTCTAATTAACACGCAATTTCAATTTTTGTTTTTGTTTTCACTTTATTTAATGAAAATCATGCGATGCATACTAATAATCTAATATGACATGGCAGCATGGCATAAACTATATGACATGAAGAAATGCAATAATTAAATGCAATATAAATGACCTAATTTTAATGACATGCAATGTGATGCAATGACATACAAAATTATTTAAACTAAAATGACTTGCAGCATATAATTTAGTATGCGAGTTATATGTCATGCGACATTTATTAAATGACTTAGTCTAATGACAAGGAAGTTTTAATTAAATGAACTTAATAAAAACTAGATGACGTGCATTTGATATTTATATTTTTAAAAATGCAAAAATGATCTAGTTAGATTAAAATTCTATCTAATCCAAACTAAGGATTAAGTCACATTAAATCCTAATTTAAACCATGCAATTTATCTAATATGCAATGACGTGCAAGAATGCCCTAATTCAACATGATATATGCATGATAGTTTTTTTTATTTTTTATTAAAAATTTGAAATTTAAAATTGCCATGTAATTAAAAAAGCAACTTAAATTAAACAGAAACTAAAAATCCTAGATGAATGCATTTTTAAGTTTTTTTGGTTTTTTATATTTTCCGAACTGAAATCCCTATCCTAGATATGCCGATAACAAAAAATATTCCAAAACAAACTGAATCCTAATTCAAATATTTTTAGATTTTTTAGTAGCTTTTAGAACAATGCGATTACCAACTAAAAATCAAATCTAAACTAATCAAGGCATCCAATCAAATAAATGATCAAAATAATCGAAAAAATAAACTGTTGTCTCACGAGGTCAAATTCACGATTATCCTAACCCTAATTATCACGACAAAGAGTTCACAATAACTAAAAATCCGATCCGAATTCTTACGGATCAAATTAATAGTTAAATTGATTCAACACTTAAAATACTATCGACAAATCTCAAAAATTAATATAATTAAAAAAATGATCCGACATCTTACGGATCAAATTAGTAATTACAATAATTTTAGGAAAAACCCTGTGGATAATGCCTACAAAGTCCATGAAATAAAGATCACTCCTAAACTTAAAAGGAATAAATAAAGTAAATAGAAAAGGAAAATAAAACTACCTAATTTCCCTTTCTTTTTGCTTTCTTTTTGTTTTTTCTTTTCCTGCTTTCTTCACCTACGGTTGAGCGGCTTCGGTGGATCACCGGAGGTTGGGTCGTCGGCGTTCAGAGCTCCGGCTAAGGTAGGCCAGTGAGCCGACGGCAACAGAGGGATGCGGCGCACGAATCACGTGTGGGCGGACGGCCACCGGCGCCGGCTTTGCGAATGGTAATCGGCAGACGCTCGGGCGTAGGAAGACTCAGGCGTCGGGGACTCGGAGCGGCGCGGCGGCTGCGACTGGCTTCGGGGCGGCGAGCGGTGCGGGTCAACAGGACGTCGGGGGAGCGAGATCGGTGCTTCGGGGCGGTAGATTAGGCTCCGAGCGAGTGCGGGGACTAAGTAGAGATGCTGGTGCGGTGGCGTCGGCTGAGTGGAGGAAGACCACTGTGTTGCTGGGCGCGAGTTGCAGGGCTTCGGGGACAAGCTGAGGCGCGACGGAGCTTCGCGGGAGGAAGGGGTGCGCGGCATCGGTTGCAGCGGAATGGCGTGGGTGTTCGCGGAGAAGAAACCCACGAAGAAGAACAGTGCAGAATTTTTTTGTTTTTCACTCTCCCTCACGTCACTTCTCTCTCTCACGGCAATGCTCTCTCTGACTTTTCTTTTCCCTGCAGTTTGTCAGGAAAGAGAAAAAGCCCTCTTTTTGCTGAAGATGGACGATGAAGAAAGCTTTTCTCTCTCTTTTTACTTGACTTTTTCTCAACACACCTCCACGGACGGCTTCCCTTTTTCTTCGTACTCTTACTCTCTTTTTTTTTACTGCAGAAACAAAACTTCTCTCCACTTTTTCTGAATTTTTTCCAAAAGAAGCTCCCCATACCTCGACCTCTGTGCGTACCTTTTATAGGCGAAGATAAATGTGATATTCGGAGGATATTTCGTATCTTTTTTTAGTATACGCAAAGATTATTTATGATCTCCCGATCACAAAAATCTTTTTATTTTCCTTATCTTCCGAATATCCCAAACGATTTTATCACCTAAAGACTAAAGATAAGATTGTAACCCGATTCCAAAAACCACCGTAATATCACATCAAATCTTAATTTCCCACGAAAAATTTTCGATAAATAAAAAAAATGGGCTTTGGCCAACTTACTCACTTTGTGGGCTTAGTCCAACTAATTTGAACCCATCCGCCACTAGTCTAATAAATAAAATGCTAACAAAATAAAAAAAAAATACACCTAAATCTATATGCTATGCAATTAATATTTTTTAAACCCTAATTTTTTTAATGCGATAAATGACTAAACGGACGGTCAAAATTTAGGTGGCAACAAGTATGGATCCTATGGTGAATGCATATCACCACAAAAAAGGTGACTACGACAAATTCATCGAAGCCATGGAAGATGAATCTAGAAAACTAGATAAGAACATTTCATAAAATTATTCAAATCTTGTATATTAAGGGAAAAAGTCCCAAGTAAAATTATAACTACATAACCCCCTCTACTCCTCTAACAAGGGCCGATGATTGAATGGATAACACGAATGGGCCACCTAAAGATGGTTCTTATAAGGCCAGAACAAGGACATTAGGTTTTAAGTTAGTATGAAATCTATCCAATCCTTCATTTTATTTTGTTCATATTTAAATTCATCAAATCGTCTCGTTGGTCAATAGTGTCCTTACACGACTAGCAAATATCTATGTAAAGCATCGAAGCTAGCATGTAAATACTACTTAATTAGGGTGTTTTATCCTTCCTCTTAATCTCAAGCAATTGCCAAGATAAAGTTCACATATTCCATGCCTTGAATTTGAAGAGACCAACATATGGAGAAAATTTTTCTCTATGTTTAGGCAAATACAAACTACATTTTATTAAAGTCATTTGCTTCAAGTAGGGGCAACTCAATCGAGTGTAATGGATGTATAAATACTTGTGGCAAATAATGCAATCCAGTTTAAGAGATTAGTAGCATTATTTATAAGATCGAATCTGAGCCATCTACAACCTAAATGCACGAAAGATAAGAGTGTGAATATTGTGCTAAATGCATATCACCGCAGAAAAAAGTGACTTCGACAAAGTAAGATGAATCTAGAAAACTAGGAAATAATATTTCATAAAATTATACAAAACTTGAATATTAAGGGAAAAGAATTGCGTGTAAAAATTATTACTAGATAACTCCCTCCACTCCTCTAACAAGGGCCAATGATCGAATGAATTTCACGCATGGTTCTTATAAGGTCGGAACAAGGACATCCTGTCTCAAGTTAGTAGAAAATTCAATCCAATCTTTCATTTTTATTTATTCATATTTAAATTCATCAATCATTCATGTGATAACGGTAAAAGAGAGATCTTACTGGTCAATAGTATCCTTACATTAACTAGCAAATATCTATGTAAAGCATCAAAGTTGGTGTGAAAACAATACGTAATTAGGGCATTTTATTCTTTCTCTTAACCTCAAGCAATCATTATGCTGGAATTCTTTCTATCAGACAAGTAAAAATTCAGGATAATATTCACATATTCTGCACCTTGAACTTTAAAAGACCAACATATAGAGAAAATACATACTACATCTTATTGAGTCATTTGCTTCAAGTCGGGGCAATCAGAGGTTAATGGATATATAAATACCTATGACAGATAATGCAATCTGGCATGAGAAATTTTGAACATTATTTCTTAGATTGAATCCAAGCCAACTACTATTTGAACGCGCAGAAGATAAGAGTATGAATCTTGTATTGAATGCATATTGCAGTAGAAAAAGGAGACCATGACAAATTCATCGAAGCTGTGTAAAGACCAATCTAGCAAACGAGGTAAGAACATTTCATAAAATTATTCAAATCTTGTATATTACGGCAAAAAGTCACAAGTAAAATTATAACTAGATAACCCTCTCAACTCCAACAAGGGGTGATAATTGGATGGATTTCACAAATGATCCACATATGGATGATTCTTATAAGGCCAGAACACGGACATCGGGTGTCAAGTTAGTTAGAAATCCATCCAATCCTTCATATATTGAATTAATCATGTAATAATAGTAAAAGAAAGATCTTGCTAGTCAACGGTGTCCTCATACTAACTAGTAAATATCAATGTAAAGCATCGATGTTGGCGTGTAAACACCACTTAATTATGGCGTTTTATTCTTCCTCTTAAACTTAAGCAATCATTATGATGGAATCTCTATTTATTGGACAAGTAAAAATCCAAGATAAAGTTCTCTGTATGTTGGCAAATACAGACTACATCTAGTTAAAGTCATTTGCTTTAAGAGGGGCAATCCCAGTCAGAGAGTAATGGATGTATAAAGACCAGTGGTGGATCATGTCGTCTAGTTTGAAAGATTGGAAGCATTTCTTCTTAGACCGAGTACGAGCCAACAGCAATCTGAACGCAAAAGATAAGAGTATGAATCCCATGCTGAATGCATATCATTGCAGAAAAGGGTGACTTTGACATATTCATCAAAGCCTTAGAAGATGAAGTTGGAAAACTAGGTAATAACATTTCATAAAATTATTCAAATCTTGAATATTAAGAAAAAGAGTCATAAGTAAAATTATGACTAGATATCATTTATCAAAACTTTCCTCTAGGTGGACCACCAAAGGAAAGCTAATGGATTACTACTCAAAAACTTAGCACGAACTCTTCTAAGCCATACTAATCACAATTTTGGGTTTCATTTTAATCAATTTAAACATGTAATTCAATTTATTTAAAAGTAGCTACTCCACCATTATGGGCCTATTAAGAACCCCAGTAAGTTGTAGGAGAACACTTTACTTCTACGAACTAGAGAATATAAGAACTTACGCTAAATAAACCTAACACTTTTTCGGTAACTATTCTATTTGTTTCCAAAGATATTTAGCTAGTCTTGAACAATTTTAAACGTAATCCACTAATATGCAATGGGTGATCATGTGGGTGCACAATTAATAAAATGACACCTAATAAATCAAAGTGATAAATAAATTGCCCAAAGGAATGAGAGAACCTCAATGTGCTAAACAAATCAAAAGCAAAACTACATTATCTTACTATACATCAAGTGCTTTACAAAATGTTAGGTAAAGACCAAACAATGTATGCATAACCTAGATATGATTTCTAAATGCGATTACAATTCTAATTAATTCTTTTTGGGTTTTCCGTTATGATAATTAAACTATATGCAATGCATGTAATGCATGAGATGTGGTGTTTAATGAAATCCATCTACATTATGCGATTATTGAATTATTGAACCTAAAACATGTGATTTACTGAATGACGAGCATTACCGACATGCATTTTATGAGACCCACGATGTGTTTATGCAATGTATATGATCTAGATGGCATTTATTTTATTTTATTTCATGAAAATCAAATTTTATTTTATCCTTATACTCCATTCGCATTGTTTTTTTTTTTTTTTTTTTTTTGGTAATAGGTAAGATGTAATATAACTTTTGAACCAAGGAGCTATACAAAAAACACAGCAACACAACCGACTCCAAGAGAACATACACTCAACTAGACACAGGCGTCAAGATGAGTGGATGGGAGACGGGAAGAGCTGCAAAGAGGAAGAAACAAGCAGCAGAGACAAATGCCAAAAACATTGTTAGCTTGTGTGCATTACGACAAAGTCAGTAAAAGGCAGATCTATAACAAAAACTCATAAGTTTTCTTACTATCAATGTTAGTGTTAGTTCAAAGTATTTAATTACTTCTTAGCAGGGTAAAATGTTTTTGAAATTCAGGCCAAAATCTCCACTCGTTGCCTTCAAAGCACCAAGTCGCGCACTAGTGGACTCCTTGTCCCTCTATGTTTTGGAAAATAACAAACCAAAGGGAGGGAAAAACACAGAAAGTGGCCCAACGATCAACGTGAGATAGATCATTGAAGGAAAGTGGCCATTCTCTGGCCTAAAGGAAAAACAAAACATGAGATTGAAGCGGCCAATCAGTAGAAATCAGTATGGAACTTTCATGTCTATCGATCATCTTTGGTCTGCGTTATGTACCAAAATAGGTTTTATTTAGTTGTTACTCGTAACCGCTTGGGGGATGACATTTGCTTTTAACTGTGTATTGCTTTTAGCAAACTTTACGACGCTCGCACTTTAACTTCTATTTCACACGCTATTTTTTTTTTTTTTTTTTTTTTGTTTAAAATTCCAATCTGGACGTGTGAAATCACATTTAGAGTAATCATATTATTCAAAGCTTGAATACATCAATCCATCCAACCCTTCATTTTTACTCTGTTTCAATCCATCATGTGATAACGGTAAAAGAGAATCTTACTGGTCATTAGTATTCTCACATTGATTAGCACATATTTGATTAGCACACGTTTTAAATAAGGAAACAAAATATTTGAAAATCAAATTAGACAAAATTTTGACCTAATCCGAATATTGGCTTCAAAATTTGGACTAAGCGCGATCGGACCTGGATTGCAATTGGCTCCTCGATTGTGAACGGCAACAGTGACAAGGTGGTGGCGAGCGGCAGTGGTTCGTGGTGAACTACGACGGATTACTTAGTGGTAGTTCACGGTTCTCGACCAGCGTCTCGACTCACTAAAGGTGGCTGCTTGTGGTCGTTCAGGAACAATGATAACAATGTTTCTTCGGTAAACCTGCAAAAACAGAAAGCTTTCAATGAAGCAGGGACCGTCGTGGTGGAGCTCTCGGTTTGAGCAGCTACTTCGTCGAGGCGCAACAGGTTTGTCGGCGTCAAGGCAGCAGCATGAATCTCGTCTGGTTGTCGGATCGAGAAGCAAATCGGCTGGCTGGGTGAAGCTTGGAGACAGCAAGGACGGCGGGGTCGACTTGCTGCGTCAAGGTGCAGATAAGAACAACTCGTCCTTGGGAAATTGCAGCTTGTCACGAGGCTGCTGGTCCTTTAAGGAGTAACAGCAGCGAACGGAGGTCGCGATAGCGAAGGGCGTTCCAAGCGGTGGTCAGCGGCGGCAACAAAACTGGAGATGAACGTCGGGAAATCTTCGAAAAATTGATGGGCTTCGATTGGTTCGAGAATTTGCTGCGCTCACTGGGAATCAAAAACCAAGAAGGACATGCATGACAAGAGACATGGCAAGAGCTGGTCTTCTTGTCAGCGCGTGTCCTCTGTATCTATTGCACCCGCAATGCACCCGTGAAGAATTAGATGGGAAGTGAAGGTCTCCGCCCCTTCTTTTCACTTTCCCTCTCCACGCAATGAAAATCCTCTCTATCTTCCCGCACACATTAAAATAGTCTCCATTCTTATGAACAAATTTACTCTCTTACAATTGTGAACCCCCTCTGTCGTGTAATGAGTCCCTTTCACAGAGAAAGGGGTCGAACTCAGCAAAAATTTTGTCCTTTCCTTTTCGGCTTACGCACGAAATCCCCCTTATCATGTATCCTTCTTGTTTTGAGACAAAGAATATATCACTCAATACATGTCTCACGTGCAATATTCCGTCTTGATATTTCATCCTTAAACTTCCATTCTTTTATGAAATATATCACTCAATGTATATATCACGTGAATATATAAAGGATTTACCGAACATTGGAAGAATAATACGAATCCTCTCTGAAAATATCGAATTGCCAACTCATAAAATTAAAGCTCATCCATCGCCGATCAAATGCAAAAGTGATAAATAAATAAATAAATTCAACTAAAATTATATGCTATGCAATTTTAATTCTATTTATTTTTAGGAGTTAAAAATTAATCTCTAATTTTCTATGCAATAAATGGATGACCAAGATTCCAAAATTTAGATGTCAACGTCCTATAAATGCATATCTAATAAAAATCTGTTATATAAAGAAAAAAATATTTAAATGAGTCACCTGGCCACTTTTTTTTTTTTTTTTTTTTTGGCAGTTGCTTTTGTCTAATAGTAATTTGTTCATTACTACAAAGATCAGGCCAAATAAGCATCCTAGAGAGAGTAGATTTGCTTTCAACACAATGGTCAAGTGTAATGTTTGTCATTTTTTCAGAAATTAATGTCAATGAAGCGAAAATTCTTGTTTTCCCTTTGTTATTCTATCAAGTGCAACTTGGAGAACCAATAACATAATTTGAGATATTGAGGGGATTACTTGTATTAATACCAAACAAAGGCTTGAACTATTTTAGTTAGCTAAAATATCTTTGCCAATCTATCTATCATTATATATATTTTGAACGATTTCATACGCTATACTATGGGTTCAATATACTTTTATCTTCAAAGAATAGCACACCACGGCCAATGGGGTATTAGCAGCCGTTTCCAACTATTTTCCCCTCCCAAGTAAGATCTAATTTCGCATGAGAAAATTTATTTTTTATTAAAATTCAATTAAAAATTTATGTTTCTTTTATAGCAATTGCAGCCTTGATTTAGTTTTTTTTTTTTTTTTTTTTTTTTCACTTTCATGTTTATTTTATGTTGCATTGGAGTCAATTTAGGGTTAGGCTCCTTTTTCTGATGGGTCGACATTATTTGAGGTGAGTCAATGATATTCTTCGAGTTGATCAAAAGAGCACTAAATAGAATTTATGTTGAAACTTGTGTTCGTTGGACAGTGGGAGTCCCACTATTTTTTGGACAGGGTAATTAACAGAGTTTATTGGACAAAGACTCCACAACTTCTTGGGGAAAATTACCAAAAAAAGTCCTAAACCTATTGCAATTATGCCAATTCAGTCATAAACTTTTTTTTTTTGGCCAATTTAGTCCTAAACCTTTTGTTTTTGTTCTAGTTCAGTCCATCCGGCCATGCATAGTCGGAAAAATCTGATGTGGCATCCTAGTCGCGCTGGTCGACATTGCCAACGCCGACATGGCACCGGAGAGCAAAACGTCGTCATTTTGCTTTAAAAAAAAATAAAAGCCAAAGAGAAAAGGCAGAAGAGAAAAGGGCATGAAGAGAAAAGGGCGTGAAGAGAAAAATGCGTGAAGAGAAAAGAGCGTGGGGTTGGCTGGGTTCTTTCTCAAAATCAAGCAGGAACCCTAAATTGAGAGGATCTTCCCTTGATTCATGGTGCCCAACATTGATTCTTGGTGGATGCCTCCGTTCAACACCTCCATCGAAACCCTTTGGCCTCCGCTCACCCAACGCCTCTGCTCGATGGCTCCGTCCAACCCCTCCAACCAACGCTCGCCCAACACCTCTGTTCAAAGCCTCCATCCAACCCTTCGCGGCAGACACTCGCCTGACGTCTCCATCCGACGTGTGCGTCAACCCGACGCCTCCGTCCGACGCTCGCCCGATGCCTACATCTGACGCTTGTTTAGATTCGCCCGCTTGCTTGATGCTCACTGAACGCCTTCATCGTCTTCTTGAAATTGCAGTGCTTTATATTTATGTTGTCTTGATTTCACTTGAATTTTATTTTAAATTTCGTTGACATGGGTTTGTCGCAGTAATGGGTTTGTGGTTGTTGAATTGGATGGCTGGACAAATTGCTGACATGAGTTTGTGGATGGTCTCACGTAGAATGTCTCTGTCTCGCCTAGAATTTTTGGTATTGTTGCTGCTTTTGGCTCATTTGGGAAGAATATATTACTTTGAGTTGCTGCTTTTGGCTCATTTAGGAAGAATATATTACTTTGAGTTGCTGCCTTTGGTTCAGATTGACAAAGTTTGTTAGGTATATGGAGTTCCTAATATACTTCTCGTTCAGATTTTCCAAAGCTCGTCCGGATCACCTAAATCTCATTGCAATTGCAGCAATTTAGGCCTGCCTATGTTGTGGATTTTATATTATACTTGGAGGGATTTTGTATATATCATCCATGAGCACAGATGTCATATGATCTAATCATGTTTTGAATTCACGATCTTGAGGCAATCATTCTTATAAGAAGATTGAGAGCACAATTATTCTTTCATTGTTGGTATCGACTATGCTTTTGCTGTGCTGATCAAGTCCACACTGACTAATGTTTTCAGTTGGTTGGCCAGCTTGACAACAACTTTTGGAAATAAAAAGGGGCCAAAACTGGGCCAAAATTTAAAACCTAGTCCAAAATATGTTTGGACACAAAAATTTATTTGCTCAATAAGACAATGAGGCTTTAAATTAGGTGTGTGTAAAGTTTGATGGAATAGTTTTGAGTACGGGAGCACATACGAATTTATTTCCGAAAGTTTTAAAGAATAAAAAAAAAAAAGAACAGTTAGTCAAGTTTATTTCAAAAAGAGTTGTTAGGCAAGAAATAGTAAAAAAAAAAAAATGAAATGTCAGGTTTGGATGCCAAATTTTATTTGCTCAATAAAACAATGAGGTTTTAAACTAGGTGCGTGCAAAGTTTGATGGACTAATTTTGAGTACGGAAACACATAAATTTATTTCCGAAAGCTTTAAAGAAAAAAAAAAAAAAAGAACAGTTAGCCAAGTTTATTTCAAAAGGGTTGTTGGGCAAGATATAGAAAAAAAAAAAATGAAGTGTTGGGTTTGGATTCCAAATTTTATTTGCTCAATAAAACAATGAGGTTTTAAACTAGGTGCGTGCAAAGTTTGATGGAATAATTTTGAGTACGGAAACACATATAAATTTATTTCCGAAAGCTTTAAAGAAAAAAAAAAAACAGTTAGCCAAGTTTATTTCAAAAAGGGTTGTTGGGCAAGAAATAGAAAAAAAAATGAAGTGTTGGGTTTGGATTCCAAATTTTACTTGCTCAATAAAACAATAAGGTTTTAAACTAGGTGCATGCAAAGTTTGATGGAATAATTTTGAGTACGGGAGTACATACGAATTTATTTCCAAAAGCTTTAAAGAAAAAAAATTGGCCAAGTTTATTTCAAAAAGGGTTGTTGGGCAAGAAATTAAAAAAAAAAAAATGAGGTGTCGGGTTTGGACGCAAAAATTTATTTGCTCAATAAGACAATGAGGTTTTAAACTAGATGTGTGTAAATTTTGATGGAATAATTTTGAGTACAGAAGCACGTACGAATTTATTTCTTAAAGCTTTAAAGGAAAAAAAAAAAAAAAAAAACAGTTAGCCAAGTTTATTTCAAAAGGGGTTGTGGGGCAAGAAAAAAAAAATGAGGTGTCGAGTTTGGACTTAAAAAATTTATTTGCTCAATAAGACAATGATGTTTTAAACTAGATCCATGCAAAGTTTGATGGAATAATTTTGAGTACAGGGGCACATACGAATTTATTTTCGAAAGCTTTAAAGAAAAAAAAAAAAGTTGGCCAAGTTTATTTCAAAAGGGTTGTTGGACAAAAAATAAAAAATAAAATGAGGTATCGGGTTTGGACGCAAAAATTATTTACTCAATAAGACAATGAGATTTTAAACTAGGTGTATGCAAAGTTTGATGGAATAATTTTGAGTACGGGAGCACGTATGAATTTATTTCTGAAAGCTTTAAAGGAAAAAAAAAACAGTTGGTTAAGTTTATTTCAAAATGGGTTGTTGGGCAAAAAAAAAAAAAATGAGGTATCGGGTTAAGACAATGAGGTTTTAAACTAGGTGTGTGCAAAGTTTGATGGAATAATTTTGAGTACGGGAACACATATGAATTTATTTCTGAAAGCTTTAAAGAAAAAAAAAGTTGGCCAAGTTTATTTCAAAAAGGGTTGTTGAGCAAGAAATTAAAAAAAAAAAATGAGGTGTCGGGTTTTGACGCAAAAATTTATTTGCTCAATAAGACAATGAGGTTTTAAACTAGGCGTGTGCAAAATTTGATGGAAAAATTTTGAATACGGGAGCACGTATGAATTTATTTCTGAAAGTTTTAAAGAAAAAAAAACAGTTGGCCAAGTTTATTTCAAAAGGGGTTGTTGGGCAAAAAAAAAAAAATGAGGTGTTGGGTTTGGACACAAAAATTTATTTGCTCAATAAGACAATGAGGTTTTAAACTAGGCATGTGCAAAATTTGATGGAATAATTTTGAATACGAGCATGTATGAATTTATTTCTGAAGGCTTTAAAGGAAAAAAAAAAAATAGTTGGCCAAGTTTATTTCAAAAGGGGTTGTTGGGAAAAAAAAAATGAGGTGTCGGGTTTGGACGCAAAAATTTATTTGCTCAATAAGACAATGAGGTTTTAAATTAGGTGTGTGCAAAGTTTGATAGAATAATTTTGAGTACGAGAACACATACGAAAGCTTTAAAGAAAAAAAAAACAGTTGGCCAAGTTTATTTCAAAATGGGTTGTTGGGCAAGAAATAAAGAAAAAAAAAAAGGTGCCGGGTTTGAACGCCAAATTTTATTTGCTCAATAAGACAATAGGGTTTTAAACTAGGTGTGTGCAAAATTTGATAAATTAATTTTAAGTATGAGAGCACGTACGAATTTATTTTTGGTAGAATGGAGAATTCTCTTATTCTCTCTCGTTCATGCATAAACGCAAACTCATAAAACCCTAAAACTATCAAATTTTTATACATACTTCAATCAAACTAGACTACCATGAGTACATTCTAAATGTGGTCAGATTGCTTTATTCTCATGAAGATATAAATTCACAGGAAAAACAAGACTACAAGTGAAAAGGTGTTGAATATGCCTATGTAAGCTCTGGTCAACAACTTATTCTGCATTCACTCGTGTTGCGACCAATTTTTGGGGTGATGAACCACCTAGAGTTTGACTAATGAATTGTTAAGCCTAGACTTAACTCGGGCTCTCCCAAGCCCATACCAATTCGCGACTTTCGGTTCAAGTTCTTAACATGCAAATTTTTTAATTGGGAGTCGCCACTAATCTATTTTTGGTGGGTCGATTAGAAACCCAAGTAAAGTAATGGGAGTTTTACTTTACTCCTACGAACCAAAGACTCTAGGTACGGGGACTTGGTTACGCTAGATTTCCCTAACGCCCTTTCGGTACCATTTCTTTTATTTTTAAAAAAATGTTTGTGTAGGCAGCTTGAATTGATTTTAAATCTATTTCCCTAACATGTGAATCGATCATGCGGGTGCACAAACCACCAATTTAACACTCAAGTAAAGCAATAAATAAATTGCAGGACTTACCTCGTAGCAACGAAAGCATCTGCGTTGTTATATCAGAATTCACATCAGCAGTCCTAAATATGATTTCCGATTAACACGCAATTTCCTTTTTTTTTCACTTATTTAATGAAAATCATGCAATATGCAATGCCTGTCACTAATTTAACATGAAATGATATGATATGGCAACATGACTTAGCTATATGACCTAAGCAATATGACATAACTAAGCATGTAGTCTATCCTAAGCATGAGATGGATTTATTCTAAATAATTTTTTTGTATTTTCTATGAGATTCAAAATTAAAGAAGTGCAACATTTAAATATGCAATCTAAATTAATCTAATGACTGACAATTTCTAATTAAATGGCCCTAACAAAAATCACTAAATGGCGTGCATTGTATGAACCTAATTCTATATGACGTGCACCTGGTTTTTATTCTAAATAAGCATGCAATTTATTCTAATATGCAATGACGTATAAAGAATGTCCTAATTCTACATAACATATGCATGATAACCTTTTCGGTGTTTTTGTTTTATTAATTTCGAAATTAAGAATTGTCAAATTATTAAACATGCAACCTAACTGAAAAAAAAAAAAAAAAAAAAAAAAACACTAGCAGCCTAAATTGATTGATTTGATTTTTGATTTTGAAATTCGAAATAAAATCTCTATTCTAAATATGCAAGATAACAAGAAATATTCTAAAATAAACCTAATCCTAACTCAAATATTTTTTTTTGGATTTTTTTATTTAACAAAATAAAATTGATTCAATTAACGTGACAACAAATTAGATAAGATATGATCGATATTCACAAATTGGCGAACCATATCTCACGCATGAGATTGGGTTGGCTAATTTTAAATAAATCACGAATCGAATCTCGAGCGTGAGATCGGATTGGCAATTTTTTAAACGATTACGATTGCGAGTCGGATTTCGAGCGCGCAAATCGGACTGTCAATCCCAAATTTCAGAAGCAATTTCATGTCGAATCTCAATCATACATTAAAAATAATTCTACGAACAAAAATAACATAAAAATTAAAAAAGGATAAATAGAAAAACTACCTAATTTGTTTTCCCTTTTTTTTTCCTTTTTACACAAAGGCTTGGCAGCACGTGCATAACCAAGGGCAACCGAGCTGCCCGGCATTCGGAGCGAGGGGTGGTCGTCGGAGCTCTGGCGAAGGGCGGCGGCCGGCGTGGCGGTGGAGCGAATCGGCGATGGCTTCACGGACGGGGCGCTCTGATCGGCGACGCGAGGCGGAGCAGAGGGCAACGTCGAGCCGTCGTGGGTCGGCGCGGGCTGCGGGCGAGGTGGGGCACGGCGAGCTGTGGCGTCACGGGTGGAGAAGGCTGCGGGAGCGTCGATACGGATCTCGGGCGGAGGCGGACCAGCAACGAAACAGGGAGTCCGGAACGGAGCGGGGGCAGCTTCGGCTTCGTCGGGGTCTCGCGGGCTGCGGGTGAGGCGAAGCGCAACGGTGGCTGGAAAAAACGCTTCGCGGGTCGGTGCGGTGGTGGTGGTCCGGCTCGAGTCCAGTAGATGTAGCAACCGCGGCTGGTCGCGGGTCAGGCGGGTGCAGCGACGCCGGGTTGAGCTCGCAGGTGGCGACGGCAGGGCGCAGCAGGCAAGCGAGGGTGTCGGGGCGTCGTGGCGTCGGGCTGGTGGAGCTGCTCGGCGTCAGCGCTAGGTCGCGAGCGGAGGCAAGCTCGAATCAGATCTGCCGGCATCGGGGCAGCGTGTAAGGGGGCCGGCGTTCAGATCTGGACGAGCAATGGGAGGAGCCGTGAGATCGTCGCAGTCGGATCAGCAGGGCGGTAGTGGTGCGCGGCGGGGCTGTGCATCGCGGCGAGACTAGCGAACGGCAGTGGCTGGCGCGGCGGTGCTCACAGCTGCGGAGGCGCGACGGATCGAGCGTCAAGGGAGTCCGGCGAAGGGCGTTCGCGAAGAAGATGAACAATGGCCTCGTTTTTTTTTCCTTCCTGCTGGCCGGTCACACTCAGGCGTGTCTCCCCTCTGCTGCACTTTTTGCTGTCCCTCTCCCCTACTTCTTCAACCTTTTTCTCTTTCTCTGCAGCAGCAAAATCTTCTTTTTGCTGTTGACTTTTCTCCTCTTCCCCTCAAAGCTTTTTCTCATCTCTTTTTTTTTTTTTCGTGGAATTTGTGCGGCTGTTTATTCAATGTGTGGCCTCCTTTTTTTAAACCCTACACATTTAATCTATTTATAGGCCACGAGTTAGGGTTTTAATTTTTCCAAATCCATATCCACGAAAATTCCTTCTTCCAAATGTAATATTTGTTTTTGATACGATTTAGGATACAAGAGGATTCTTTTAAAATTTGAAATCTCGCATAAATCAATCCGTAAAATCTTTCCGGGATACGGGCTTGGGCCAATTTACTCCATTTGTGGGCTTAGTCCAATTCACCAAATTAATATTCCGAACCATTAATTTGAACCCATTTGTCACCGGCCAAATGTAAATGCAAATTAAAATAAATGCACCTAAAATTATATGCTATGCAATTAATTAATTAACTAATATTTCTTAGGGGTTAAAATTAATCCATAATTTTTAATGCGATAAATAAATAAACGGGTCGCTAAAATTTTTGTGTCAACAGCCTGCCCCTCTTTGAAGGTGAGCTCGAAGAGGTTGCCTTCAAAGACAAATTGAGACCTAAATTTTGACCATGCATGCAATGAATGATTTTTTGTTGGAAAATGAATTCCATTTTTTAATGCAACTTGTATGATGCATGGAAATGCTAATGCAAATGATAGATGAACCTACCTTGGAATAACTTACCTTTCGAGGATGATAGAGTAATTCGAGGTAGTGGGTGTTACTTGTCCAGACCCGTACCATTCTACGGTCGCCTCGAATAGTAACATGACTTTGTGAATGAACTGCTTTCCCGGGACCCGTACCATTCTACGGTTGCTCGGTATGGCAGAAATGAGCTGCTTTCTCGAGACCCGTACCATTCTACGGTGCCCAATATGGCAGAAAGGTTTTGTAAGGAATTGCTTTCCCAGGACCCGTACCATTCTACGGTCGGCCGATAAGCGAAAGGTTTTGTCTATGACCCGTACCATTCTACGGTCGCCTAAACAGGATTCATTTTCCAGGACCCGTACCATTCTACGGTCGCCTGAATAAGGAATAGGTGTTGTCAAGGACCCGTACCATTCTACGGTCGCCTGAATAAGGAATAGGTGTTGTCAAGGACCCGTACCATTCTACGGTCGCCTCGACGAAGAAAATTATGTTTCCAGGACCCGTACCATTCTACGGTCACCTGAATGAGGAAATTGCTTTTCTAGGACCCGTACCATTCTACGGTTGCCTGTTAGAGCAATAAATGTTGTCTAGGACCCATACCATTCTACGGTCGCCTAGATTGAGGTTTTGCTTGGCTAGGACCCAAACTATTCTTCGATCGCCTAGCCTTGCGATAGAAATCATCCGACCAGGACCCGAACCATTCTTCGATCGCCTTAATCAGATTGAATCTGGAGGAAAAATCTTTGGGGGACAACTCCATTGAGTGTCGGTGTAAAGGACTCTGGGCTACAAAAGCACGCCAGGTTGATAAAAGAAATCTGAGCTACGGAAGCACGTCGGTTCAATATAAAGGGACTCTGGGCTACGAAAGCACGTTAGGTCAATTATAAGGGACATTGGGCTACGAAAGCACGCCTAGTCGATGAAGATGGGCCTTGGGCTACGAAAGCACGCCAGGTCAATATAAAGGACACTGGGCTACAAAAGCATGCCAGGTCAATAAAGAGAGACTCTGGGCTATGAAAGCACACCAGGTCAATAAAGAGGGGGACTCTGGGCTACGAAAGCACACCAGGTCGATATAACTAGACAGCTTGACCAAGTCAAATGTCGATGCACTTGAGAGAGAATACCTGCACAATGACAAGTATTTTAGAGTATGGTAGAGATATACTCACCTGATGATATCTCTGATTCTTGAGGATATGTCTTTTGGAATTTAGATATCCTGTGGAGGTCTTTCACCTCATGGTGGATGTTTCTCATCTTCTAATATCATGAAACATTCTAAAAGGAACTTGAATTACCTGTCAGACATGATTTAGAGCAACAACTGATATGCATTCATCAAAGAGATAGACAATCTAAGCTACTCTAGAATGCACATTTCAAAATTCAGTGAGGTTTTCATCAACTCAATTGGAGTTCATGCATAATGACCTTTGCATCACCCAAATTTCCACTGGAGAGAATTATCATTCAAGACAATCTTCACTCATAACATGGATTTCCTAAGAATACAAAATGAGAGACCTTCAATTAGAAAGGACTTTCACTCACTCTCATTTAGAGGCTATTTTATGAGAATCACTCCATCTCACTATCATCATACTAATAAGGGTCCGAGTATTCTCGCAAGCGGTACAACCTTACCAATATGAGAGGTCTTTAACAAGAACCGTAATGTGGGCTTGGTCAACGGTTTAACAAAGGGACTCTTTGAGTCAAGGCAATTGAAAGAACAATTTTGTAATTATCTCCGGGTTTACAAGTCAAGAACTCTGCAAAATGAGAAAGATATAATCTTGCTCGCACTTCTTCAAGTGATGCTTATAAACATATGAACTCCTATGTTAATTCAAGTGCCCTAATCTGAAGAGACTTTGTAAGAGACGTAACGTAGGCTAGGTTCATGAAATGATCATTAGGCTCAAAATGTGTGTAAAGAGTGAAAGTTGGTGATCATCTTGGCATTGCCACCAGTTTTCTTTTTCATCATCGGGGATTGTCTTCATGAAATGCCCCATTGATTGTAAAAACTCAACTTTTGAGTTCTTTGAGTATTGCTCCATCAGGATTCAATTCTTGCAATTGACAGTCACCTTATCTCGACTCTCTTTTTCATCTATGGGCATTGGCCTTGCTTTTACTATGCACACCGCTTTTTCATGCCCCTAGTTATTATTCATTTTTTTTTCACTTTTTTTCATGGGCATTGGCCTTGCTTTTACCAGGCATACTGCTTTTTCATGCCCCTTAGTTCTATTTTGAATTCAATTCTTGCGCATAATGCATGCGTCAAGTAATCACACTTTGAATGACACTCGAACTTTCAAGGGTCTTCATCTGTCTTTTGCCTTGCCCCAGTGTGGGGGATGATCACCAACTGGGTTTAAAAGAAATGAAATTGCAAGCTCAAGTGGGCTATGTAAAGGATATAAGTATGTAGGATAGAGAAAGAAATGCTCTTCGTCATCCTAAGGCACTTAAATTACCATATGAATTCAATGTAATAGCACGACTTGAAAATTGATGCAAGTGAAAGCAAGAAAATTTCAATCCATTTTCTTCACTTTATGGTGCTGTCTTACCCTCCAATTTGCCCCAATGTGGGGTGATTCTTGACAGGGATAATTTGAAAGAATTTTCACAAGTGTATGGAGCTCAAAGGGATTAAGCAATGGATCACTTGTAATGTTTAGAATAGAGAAATGAATTGCCCCTCATCATTTCAGTTATCGTACCTTTCGCGAGAGAACTCTTTACCTTGCGGATATGGAACTTCCTACACTCATCTCACAAGTGTATAAGTAGGGGACTGTGTATAGGATAAGGCTTGCCTTTCATCATCCTGATACATCTCATTTAGCATTCTTAAACATTGATGTCACTCCCTTGAGTTGTCTATCTTGATAAATCTCCACATGAAATTGGTGAGCTAAATCAATATGAAAATTCTCTTTTCAAAAGAGTCCAGCAACTTTAAGCATGAAAAGTGTTTGTGACTTCAAAACAATTTATTGCACTCAAAACATGGTTTTAAGCATTCATTCAATGAAATGTCCCACGAAGGGACTGTCTCAGCAATGGGTGTCCTTGGATTGCCCCTATCAAAAGGGAACATACATACAAATTGATCAATCAAGGATGAAAATCCGATCTTTGATTCAATGAAATCTGGCTTTCGCCCCTGCACAGAACAACGTGCATGAATAGGATATTATGCAACATCAAAGTGAATTCAAATTGCACAACCATTTTGGCTCGGATTGAGATTTTGTCTCAGTCATGTCGCTACTAGAATCTGTAGTGCCCCAAATTCGTCATCTGCAAGGAAAAGAACAAAGCGTCATCTCCAAAAATTATTTATGTTCAAAAACGAGATGTACCTCTTTCACCAAAGATGGATGATCCTCTTTTAACTTGCCCCTCATTTAATGGGCAAGAATGAAAATTCCATCAAGCATGGAAATGGAACACACTTTGTTTGGCCCTTCAAGATGGATATTTCAAGTAGTATTGAGATGTGACCGACATTAACTCTTTAGAACAATTGAACCAATTGCAACCTGATGTGCCTTTTTCATATGCTTTCTTATCGGGTCAAGAAAGTAATGCACTGAAACATGAAGTAAATGAGTCAGAAAATAAAACAAGGCTAATCTAATGCATGCTTTTTGGAAATGACTTGAAAAATGATCTTTTTTTTTTTTTTGTTCTTTTGGAATTTTTTTTTGGGATGAGGAAGCATGAAGAAGCCCAATCCTCAGAATTTCTCCATGGATGATATTTTCTTTTCATTGTTGGATATCGTCACTGGGCTAGTTTGGAGTCCCCCGTCATGCCCTCAAAAATTGAAAATAAAATTGTAATTTCATTGAATAGAATCAAATGAATTACATTATTGGAATGGAAATTATGATTCCTAACCCCTAAAAAGAGAAGAAGTCAAAAACAATTTCTCGAAAGCAAAAACAATTCCTAAAATGCAATAAAAATTCCCGCGTGGGGGGAATGTGCAACTGAACATGCCCCTAATTAAATAAGGAAAGCGATCTACTTAAGACCATGACTCATGTGTGCTTGAGTTCTTCACCCTCCTTGATCTTGTGATGCGAATCCTCCAAGTTAGAGATTCTTCCTTCTAGATAAGTCACTAGTCTCTTCATGGTGGCATCAAATTCAGCTACCTCAGGAAAATAGGACGGTTCAAAAGTCCTCTTGGCTCTCTTCTTTGAGTCATAGTTTCCTACTGAAGATAGAGTACCTATATCATTACGGCCCTTTTTGCTTGACGAAATAAGCCACAGTAGCAGACAATTCATCGACTTGACTTTGGAGGTACGCAATTCGTTTGTTTATATTGACAATGATACGGTCCAGCACCTCATTTTGATCCGCTATTTTAGCCCTCGGCCGTGTACGGATGGGTGAGCGAGATTGCTCCATAATCACCTAAAGGAAATAAACGGGAACATGTAAGCATGAGGTGTAAATGGAGAGTCAATCCATGACAATGATCAAATCGATTTTTCTATTTTTTTTTCATCATTTTTTTTCATTTATTCATGAAAAGTCTATGCAAGAAGGGAATTTCCTAAAAATGGATATCCCAGCACCCTAAAACCAAATTTTCTAGACATCATGTAAAAACAAATTCTCCAAAGTTTTTTTTTAAAATGCATCATTCCCTAGCAATTTCTCATTTCATTTTCAATTGACAAATGAATCAAATCAATGATTGACCTAGACTATCATGGACCGACCCAAGAATATGACAAAATAAATTGCATGGTATAGGGGAAAGAAGACTTACTTCACCAAGGAAAATCAATGGCAATCACATAGACATGCGCATGGTAAGTAGCTCGATTTCTACTCTATAAGGCTTATCAAGGTGGAGCCACAAGGATGATCAGACTAGCCACGAGCTTGTGGACTATGTCGGGTCCTCATGACTCCGGCTTGGTCAAAGAGCCGACCCGGGTCGCGAGCATGCGGACCGAGGTGGGTACTCTTGACACCATGAAAGAAACTTCGAGATTGAGATGGGCGACTCGTACCGCGAGCATGCGGTCGGAGTGATATCCATCTCAATACCATCCTAAATGATCCTATGCGGCCCAGGTCCGGCGGCGGGTTGTGTGTGCAATAGTGTAGTGCAAGATGCAAGGCATGCACGACAGTTTACATCAAGCAACACTTCGTTCATGAAAATAAACCATACATTCCTACACCTCCCTGCAAAACAAGGTAAGCAAACACTTCCCCTTATACCTCTCATCCTGCAAGAACATTTAACACCTTAAATGTTAGGGGCGTACCTGGAATCCTCGCTGCCAAACAAAAACTCTTTCAAAAGAAAAGAAAATTTGGCCTAAGTCCACTAAGAGTTTTAACTCAAGGTCCCCAGCGGAGTCGCCAAGCTGTCGCGACCAATTTTTCGGGTGATGAACCACCTAGAGTTTGGCTAATGGATTGTTAAGCCTAGACTTAACTCGGGCTCTCCCAAGCCCATACCAATTCGCGACTTTCAGTTCAAGTTCTTAACATGCAAATTTTTTAATTCGGAGTCGCCACTAATCTATTGTTGGTGGGTCGATTAGAAACCCAAGTAAAGGAATGGGAGTTTTACTTTACTCCTACAAACCCCGGAGACTCTAGGTACGGGGACTTGGTTACGCTAAATTTCTCTAACACCCTTTTGGTACCATTTCTTTTATTTTCAAAAATGTTTGTGCAGGCAGCTTGAATTGATTTTAAATCTATTTCCCTAACATGTGAAGCGATCATGCGGGTGCACAAACCACCAATTTAACACTCAAGTAAAGCAATAAATAAATTGCAGGACTTACCTCGTAGCAACGAAAGCATCTGCGTTGTTAGTTTAGAATTCACATCAGCAGTCCTAAATATGATTTCTAATTAACACGCAATTTCCTTTTTTTTCACTTATTTAATGAAAATCATGCAATATGCAATGCATGTCACTAATTTAACATGAAATGATATGATATGGCAACATGACTTAGCTATATGACCTAAGCAATATGACATAACTAAGCATGTAGTCTATCCTAAGCATGAGATGGATTTATTCTAAATAATTTTTTTGTATTTTCTATGAGATTCAAAATTAAAGAAATGCAACATTTAGATATGCAATCTAAATTAATCTAATGACTGACAATTTCTAATTAAATGGCCCTAACAAAAATCACTAAATGACGTGCATTGTATGAATCTAATTCTATATGACGTGCACCTGGTTTTTATTCTAAATAAGCATGCAATTTATTCTAATATGCAATGACGTATAAAGAATGTCCTAATTCTACATAACATATGCATGATAACCTTTTTGGTGTTTTTGTTTTATTAATTTCGAAATTAAGAATTGTCAAATTATTAAACATGCAACCTAAGTGAAAAAAAACACTAGCAACCTAAATTGATTGATTTGATTTTTGATTTTTGAAATTCGAAATAAAATCTCTATTCTAAATATGCAAGATAACAAGAAATATTCTAAAATAAACCTAATCCTAACTCAAATATTTTTTTTGGATTTTTATTTAACAAAATAAAATTGATTCAATTAACGTGACAACAAATTAGATAAGATATGATTGATATCCACAAATTGGCGAACCATATCTCGCGCATGAGATTGGGTTGGCTAATTTTAAATAAATCACGAATCGAATCTCGAGCGTGAGATCGGATTGGCAATTTTTCAAACAATTGCGATTGCGAGTCGGATTTCGGGCGCGAAAATCGGACTGTCAATCCCAAATTTCAGAAGCAATTTCATGTCTAATCTCAATCATACATTAAAAATAATTCTACGAACAAAAATAACATAAAAATTAAAAAAAAACATAAATAGAAAAACTACCTAATTTGTTTTTCCCTTTTTTCCTTTTTACACAAGGCTTGGCAGCACGTGCACAACCAAGGGCAGCCGAGCTGCCAGCATTCGGAGCAGGGGGTGGTCGTCGGAGCTCCGGCGAAGGGCGGCAACCGGCGTGGCAGCGGAGGCGAATCGGCGATGGCTTCACGGACGGGGCGCTTGGATCGGCGATGGCAAAGGCGGAGCAGGAGCAACGTCGGGCGTCGTGGGTCGGTGCGGGCTGCAGGCGAGGTGGGGCGTAGCGAGCTGTGGCGTCACGGGTGGAGAAGCTGCAGGAGCGTCTGAGACGGATCTCAGGCGGAGGCGGACCAGCAACGAAACAGGGGAGTCCGGAACGGCGGGGGCAGCTTCGGCTTCATCGGGGTCTCGCGGGCTGTAGGTGAGGCGGAGCGCAACAATGGCTGGCGAACGCTTCGCGGGTCGGTGCGGTGGTGGTGGTCCGGCTCAGGTCTAGCAGATGTAGCAACCGTGGCTGGTCGCGGGTCAGGCGGGTGCGGCGACGCCCGGGTTGAGCTTGCGGGTGGCGACGGTGGGCGCGAGCAGCGAGCGAGGCGTCGAGGCGTCGGGCGTCGGGCTAGTGGAGCTGCTCGGCGTCGGTGCTAGGTCGCGAGCGGAGGCGAGCTCAACTCGATCTGCCGGCGTCGGGCAGCATGCAAGGGGGCCGGCGTTCAGATCTGGACAAGCAATGGGGGGAGCCGTGAGATCATCGCAGTCGGATCAGCAGGGCTGTAGTGGTGCGCGGCGGGGCTGCGCGTCGTGGCGAGACCGGGCGAACGGCGTGGCCGGCACAGCGGTGCTCACGAGCTGCGGAGGCGCGACGGATCGAGCGTCGAGGGAGTCCGGCGAAGGGCGTTCGCGAAGAAGATGAACATTGGCCTCGTTTTTATTCCTTCCTGCGGCCGGTCACACTCGGGCGTCTCTCCCCCTCTCGCCGCACTTGTTGCTGTCCCCTCTCCCTGCTACTTCTTCAGCCTTTTTCTCTTTCTCTGCAGCAGCAAAATCTTCTTTTTGATGTTGACTTTTCTCCTCTTCCCCTCAAAGCTTTTTCTCTTTCTTTTCAAAGGGAATGAACGGAGAAGCCCAAGCTTCTCATCTCTTTTTTTTCGTGGAATTTGTGCGGCTGTTTATTCAATGTGTGGCCTCCTTTTTTTAAACCCTATGCATTTAATCTATTTATAGGCCACGAGTTAGGGTTTTAATTTTTCCAAATCCATATCCACGAAAATTCCTTCTTCCAAATGTAATATTTGTTTCGATACGATTTAGGATACAAGAGGATTCTTTTAAAATTTGAAATCTCGCATAAATCAATCCGTATAATCTTTCCGGGATACGGGCTTGGGCTAATTTACTCCATTTGTGGGCTTAGTCCAATTCACCAAATTAATATTCCGAACCATTAACTTGAACCCATTTGTCACCGGCCAAATGTAAATGCAAATTAAAATAAATGCACCTAAAATTATATGCTATGCAATTAATTAATTAACTAATATTTTTTAGGGGTTAAAATTAATCCCTAATTTTTAATGCGATAAATAAATAAACGGGTCGCCAAAATTTATGTGTCAACAACTCGCAAGCAAATCACAAGGTCATTTGCTACAAATACAAAGCATGAATTGTAATAAATAAGCATAATAACAAATTGGGTATTGCAGATCTAATGGCGACAAATACAACCCTAACTATACTCCAAGAGAAACCATAATGTTTCGTGCTTCCTCACTTGCTCAATAACTGGCTCCTTCAATGGATAGTGTTTCTCATTACAATTCCAAATCTAATTCTCCATCTAGAACGAGTGGAAGTTCTGTATAAGGGTAGGCAAAACTCTCACAAAGGAGTCTGCTAAAGAATTGTCACTTTTCATGCTTGACTCGGTGATCTTACATCAACAAGGCTAAGGTAAATTAATCCACTATAAGCTATTCTTCATGCAATTTGCGTCGTACCATCTTTGGGTGCAATGACGATACCCAACGGTGACGAAATTCTCAAATCTCTTTAGAACTACTATTACTTGCCTGCAACAACCATTCATCCTCCTCATAAATCAAATACGGTGCCTTGCCTACCTCTCTCGACAGCAACTTCACGGCCCCCTTCAGAACATGATGCTCCCAGCCCTGAACATCTATTTTGACGAGAAGAACTGATTCTAACTCTGGTATTACTTCGTCCAGTGGGATGGACCTCACTTGAAGTTCTATTTCTTCATTGGACTTGAATGCCAACTTGGCACCGGCTGATGAGACAGCACCGTTGTTGAGCCGGCCAACCAACCGAAAACATCGGTCAACGTGGACATGATCGGCACAACAAAAAGCATAGTCGATACCAACAATAAAAGAATAATTGTGCTCTCAATCTTCTTATAAGAATGACTGCATCGGTATCGGGAATTCAAAACATGATTAGATCATATGACATATGTGCTCATGGATGATATATACAAAATCCCTCCAAGTATAATATAAAATCCACAACATAAGTAGGCCAAAATTGCTGCAATTGCAATGAAATTTAGGTGATCCAGACAAGATTTAGAAAATCTGAACAAGAAGTATATTAGGAACTCCATATACCTAACAAACTTTGTCAATCAACCAAAGTCAGCAACTCAAAGTAATATATTCTTCCCAAATGAGCCAAAAGCAGCAACTCAAAGTAATATATTCTTCCCAAATGAGCCAAAAAGCAGCAACAATACCAAAAATTCTAGGCGAGACAGAGACATTCTACGCGAGACCATCCACAAACTTATGTCAGCAATTTGCCTAGCCATCCAATTCAACAACTACAAACCCATTACTGCAACAAACCCATGTCAACGAAATTTAAAATAAAATTCAAGTGAAATCAAGACAACATAAATATAAAGCACCGCAATTTCAAGAAGGCGATGAAGGCGTTCGGTTAGCGTCAAGCAAGCGGGCGAATCTAAGCAAGCGTCGGATGTAAGCGTTGGGTGAGCGTCGGACGAAGATGTTGGGTGAGCCGAGCGTCGAACGAAGGCGTCGGGTTGACGCACACGTCGATGGAGACGTCGGGCGGCGTTGGCCGAAGGGTTGGATGGAGGCTTCGAGCAGAGGTGTTGGGCGGCGTTGGCTGGAGGGGTTGGACGGAGGCATCGAGCGAGGCGTTGGGCGAGCGGAGGCCAAAGGGTTTCGATGGAGGTGTTGAACAGAGGCATCCACCAAGAATCAATGTTGGGCACCATGAATCAAGGGAAGATCCTCTCAATTTAGGGTTCCTACTTGATTTTGAGAAAGAACCCAGCCAACCCCACGCTCTTTTCTCTTCACGCCTTTTTCTCTTCACGCCCTTTTCTCTTTTTCCTTTTCTCTTTGGCTTTTATTTTTTTTAAAGCAAAACGACGACGTTTTGCTCTCTGGTGCCATGTCAACGTTGGCAACGCCGACCGGCACTGACTAGGATGCCACATCAGATTTTTCCGACTATGCATGGCCGGATGGACTGAATCAAACAAAGACAAAAGGTTTAGGACTAAATTGGCCAAAAAAAAAGTTTATGACTGAATTAGCACAATTACAATAGATTTAGGACTTTTTTGGTAATTTTCCCAACTTCTTGGGCCAATCACGAATTGACCGTTGGGTCAAAAGTCAATGACGTTGGCCGAGGTGAGTCTCACTGGGTGTTGGGTTCATGTGAAATGTTGACCTTTATAAGGGCGAGTGCTCTCTTCCTTTTGCATTCTCATTACATAAGGCGGGAAGTGATACGAAAAAAAGAAAAGAAAAACTCCTGCAGCCCGATAGGGATTACGTGGTAAATATGAGGGCGACGCCAAAAGCTAGGCTTGAAGCTTTGAAGACGAGATACGTCTCGACTCCAGATAACCAACAGCTCAGAGATGGTGATCTGAACAGAATAATGGATCTTGACCTTTACGAAGCCACAAAAACTAAGGATGTGACAAATTCATGGATGCATTAGAAGCGGTTTCTCAGTCGAGGAAACCTTTGTCACTAATATTCAACCATTGCTTCATGTAGCAGCAAGCTCTGGGAAAGAAGATGTCATGAATCTAATTCTCTCTCATCTCCTTGACCTCGTGACCCAGAAAAACTCCTCGGAGGAAACTCCGCTCCATGTGGCCATTCGAGATGAAAGGTTAAATGCGACAAGAATGCCGATTCCCCTGAGAACAGACTTGGACATTATGTAGTGGAAGAACAAGGATGGTAAATCTCCACTGTATTAGGCAGCCGAAAACAGGCACTGGGAGATTCTTCAGCTTCTCTTGTTAGCCTCCGCTCGAGATGAACCTTACGCAGTTAAAACACAAGGCATGTCACCAGTTTTGGCCGCACTTGAGAAGGGGAAGTCAGGTAATGGATTCTTTTATGTATAGTTCTAGTCCATAAATGCATAGAGATAAGCAAATTGCACTGCTTTTTACTCTTTTTAAAAATTCATATCCTTCCAATTTGGAGAAAACTTGATAATAGCTGTTGGTCAAAAGGCAAATAACTCTGCTGGAGCAAACAGAAACAGTTATTTAACAAATAAATTGCACCCAATCTAAAAAAATGCTGTGGCCTATAATATCAGGTATATTGAAAGAAAATATAGATAGGCTCTCAACGTTGCTTCACGTGAAAGGTGAAGACAGGGCGACGCCACTGCACCCTGCTACATCCGTTGGAAATGTTGAGGCAGTACAGCTCCTGCTGAGTAAGTGCAGTTATCTCGCCCTTCCAACTGACAAAAACGGTTACTACTTGATCCACATCGCTTGCGAAGGTGGTAGCATTGACATAATCCACGAGTTAATGAAAATGTGGCCCGACGTGGCAGAGATGAAAAACAGGAAGGGTCAGAAGAACAATGCGGTCCACCACATACTCAAGGAATGCAGCGAGCCCGTCATCAAGAAGCTGGTCAATTCGAAAGATGTCGGGATTGAGGAAAATATTATCAAAATAGTCATAAACCTATAACAATTTTTCCAATTCGATCGTAAACCTCTTTTTTTTTTTCGGTTAATTTAATCATAAACTTTTTTGTAATTGTACCAATTCAATCAATCCTGCCAAACTTAGTTGGTCAACGCTGACGTGAACTTCGTTCGGCCAACGTTGATGCGGTAATTTTTAATAATATATTATTTTTCGAATTAATATTTTATTATTCTTTTTTTTTTTCCTTTTCTCTCCTTTTTTTTTTTTTTTCTTGGACTGACCAAAGGCTATGACTTGTGAGCTCAACCTCGCTAGCCACGGCAAGGCCTTGCTGTCGCAAGCGAGCTCGACCTCCCTAGGGATGGCAAGGCCTCGGGGTCATAGCCTTTGGCCGATTCAATGACTAGCCAAAAGAAGAAAAAAATTTTAAAATATAAAATTAATATAAAATTCGGGAATATAAAATATCATTAAAAATTTAACAAAAATTCAGAAAAAATAAATTATTATTTAAATTTGTCACAATGGCGTTAGCCAAACAGCCAGCATTGTCGGCGTCCACGTCGGCACGACAGCCGTCTAAATTTGACGGGATGGATCGGATTGGTACAATTGCAAAAAATTCAAAATTAAATTGGAAAAATTGCAATATGTTTAAGATTATTTTGGTAATTTTTCCAAGGACTGAATATGAGTAACTTGCATTGTATGAATATCTCTTTTGTGTCGCGACCTACCCCTCGAGGGAGGGAATATAGGTTTATGGGTATTGCCTAAAGGATGAACCTAAGGCCTATGATTAAGCACAGGCTCTCCCAAGCTTATACCTAGCATGACATTGGGGTGTTGTCGCCACTAGCCTATTGGAGTCGGTTAGAAACCAAGTGAGGCATAAGTGTACCTCACTTCCTACTTCCTATGCAACTAGAGAATCTAGGGTCGGGGACTTTATTACACTAATAAACCAATTAATGCTCTTTCGGTATCTAATCTTGTTCATTTAAAAAAAAATATTTTCATCTAGCAATCTGGATTGATTTTATACCTATCCACTAACATGTGATGTGATCATACGGGTGCACAACCACTAAAATAACAATTAGCGGCCAAGGAAAACGATTAAATAAATTGCATGGGAAAGCAAAAATTTAACATCAAAGAAAAGATAAATACTAATCCTAACTAGACTAAAGGAAAGCCAAAATTAACATACCAAAATTGCACAATCAAGGGCATTTGTCCCTAAAGACAATTGAAACCTAAGGTAAAACCCTAAAGGCTTAGCCAAATTTAAGCCTAATTCTAAATTGGAATACTTCCATTTTTAGGAGAAAATAACCCAAGAGATTGATTTTAACGTTTTTGAAGATTTTTTAATTTTTAGAATTTTTTCGGATTTTTCGGTTTTTTATTAAAAAAATAAATTTTCGAATTTCCCCAAAAAAACTAGATTTTACAATTTTTTTAAATTATTTTTCTGAATTTTTGAATTTTCGGAGGAGTTTTTGAAATTTTATTTTTTACTTTTTTAAAATTTTAATTTTTTAAAAATTTTTAATATTATAATATTCAAGGGAGCGGGTTCAAACCAGATGAACCCGATCCGACCCGCTGACCTGGCCCAAACCCGAATCCGACCCAGTCGGATAAAATGCATTTTTTAAAAAAATTAAAAAATTTTAGATTTTTTATTTTAAAATTTAATATTTTTCTTTCTTTTTTTCTCTTTTTGTCTTTTTCCCACCTTTGTTTTTTTCCCTGCACATTCTGATCGTTGGTCCTTCCCGAAGCCAACTTTTGCCATGTTATAGTTTTCTATTTTTTATTTTTTTGGTTTTGCTTTTTCCCTTTTTTATTCTTTATTCTTTTTTTTTCTTTACTTCGTCCCTTCCACTGCCGAACCAACACCGTCCACTAGTCGCCCATCACCGCCGGTGCCGACCACCTATTCCGGCCACCGTTCCCGACGCCAAGAAGAACTTCGTCGATTCAATAACACACGAATATTTCATGCAAACCATACAAAAACGCAGCGTAAGCAATGAAAACTAACATGATTTAAGAGAGATAGCAACAGGCACTAGTCGATTCAGAGTCAACAACACAAACTATAATTCGGCTCTCTTTGGGGCATTTTGTCAAACATTGGCTGTGCAGCAGCTAAAAGGGCCATACGGGCTCACTTGAGTCTTGGATTCGGGCAAAGATGAACACGACATGCACAAGCAACACTCAAGACTGACTTAGAGACAGTTTAACCAAACAGCAGAACAAGTATCTTCAACCACAACATACTTACAAACGCATATCTCTTTCAGGCATTTCAACAAACAATTAGCATACAAAAATGAATCAAAGGATTTTCGGCTTGATATGGACTCGACACGAACCTAGACGTCTATCGACATATACTAGGACATCGAAAAGCTTTCATGGAAGACCAGTGGGGCCGGAGCTCGCGCGAACTGGTTGGCCGTGAGCTCCGACCCGAGACCTCGAAAAGGAGTACATGACTTAGGGAAGCCTACCTGGTTCGGATGGCGAGCAACGAGCGCACTTCAGGCGATGGCGAAACGCTTTCTCAGTCTCACTCTCTCCTTCTGGCTCGCCCTCCACTCTCTCGAGCTCTCTCCGATCTCCCCCTTCTCTCCGAAGACCCCCTACAAATGAGCGAGACCCTCACTTTTAAGGGTGACCAGCAGGCGCGCATGGCCTCTGCCACTGCCAGCTTGCCGGCTGGACTGATCCCGACCCGCGGATCACGCCGCCATCTGCCCCTCGCGATCCCCTGCTCCTCTAGCTTGTACATTTCTCCTCCTTTCTGCAGAATGCGTGAAGGACAAAGAGAGAGGGGAAAAGAAGTCTGGGCTCATCTTGGGCAAAAATAAAAGAAAAGTGGGCCGGCCCATGCGAAGAGAAAGAAAAGGGAAAGAGAGAGGCCGGAGTGATCGGCCCGGTCTCATCTTTCCCATTTTCCTTTCTTTTTCTTCTCTCTTTTTTTTTTTATTAATTTCGTTTGACAATTTTTTAATCTTTTTTTCTTTTTGATGACGAATTTTTTGGAAAAAAATTAAAAAAGACCATTCAATATGCAGTGCAATAATGTAAATACAATACCTTTTAATGAAACTTTTTTTCTTTCTTTTCTTTTTTTTTAGTGTCTAATTCTAAATTTTGTATGTGATTAAGTCCTAAATAAAATTGTAAAATTTCAGTGTCAATATTTTGTACACAGCTTGTAAAATTGGGAAAAACTACCTAAAACATTGCGATAGAGGGCTTTTTTTCTCTTTTGCTAAATGCGATAGAGCGCTTTTATAGGACGAGGATATTTGACTCATGGAAAGACCTAGTATAATTTCGCTAAGATAACTTGAGCTGGGTCTCACCAGAGAAACGAGTACTTAAATTAGTCACCTGACCACTTCCTTTGTTTTGCTTTTTGCCCAGTTGCGTCTGTCTAATGTTATAATGAAGTCAACAACTCCACCAGATGGCATCACTTTGTTCATGATTGCAAAGATCAGGCCAGATAAACATCCTGGAGGGAGTAGCTTTGCTTTTGACACAACTGTCCAAGGGTAATTTTTCTCACTCTTTCAGAAGTACTAATAAGTGAAAATTCCGTTTTCCTTCTTCTCTTTGTTATCCCATCAAATGCAACTTTTCGAACCAAAATTAACTGGCTCTGACATATGGAGGGGTTACTTTACTTGTATTGAGACCAAGAAAGGCCTCAATCTTTCTAATTGGCTAAAATATCTTCGCCAATCTATCTATCATTATATTGTAGGATTTCATATGTCATATTTTCTCGATAAATCGATTTCAATGCAAATTTTGACCAGAAACAAAAAGATTTCTATGCAACAAAAAAGGTACATGAAAAGAAAAAGTTTAGGGCACAATTGCTATAATTCAATTACAAATTTCTAATTAATAAATAAATAACTGAATTAAACTTACAAATTAAGGGATTTGCTTGATCTTGATTAACAATCTCTCTGTTTTTTTTTTTTTTTTTTGGTTCAAGAGAAATACTATTAATTACCGGGTGTGATGCATGGAATTCAAAAGAAGTTCACCCTTGATCACTAATTAGGAACTTAGATCATTTCGCATGAGTCCAATTTTGAAAGGAGTACTCTAAATAAAGTAATCTCATGAGATAGAGAACATTTGAGGGTGGATGTTAGCTAATGTATCACTCAGCATGACCTCTCCCATTTGAGGTGAAAGTTGGCATGTCATGAACTCTTCCATTTAAGGGACTGATGTCCTCATCAGTGTTCCCACTATTCAACATGTGATCCAGTCCATTCCTATACCCTTGGTCATTTAAGAAGCTTGTCAAAAGACGCACCTTGTCCAAGCCCTCTTGCACCAATGATCATTCTTTGCCTTCATCAATTTTGGCACAAGCTTGGTCTGTCCACGAATTGCACATTTGACAAGGGAAGTCCTACTCTAGTACCATCCATATATAATGACTTGATCGTTGCACATCGTGTAAACCCACAAAAGAAGTAATTACATAAGGTGGTTAATATCGGAGGATGAGTGTTAGTTTATTTATCACTTACTAAGGTTTCTCCCATCCGACATGGAACTTAGAATGTCATCAGAGAAGATGCCCACCAATGGTATGATATTGCCTGATTTGTCAAAAAAAAAAAAAAAAAAAACAATCCATTGATGCGCCACAAAATAACCTAGTCTGCGGCAATCAATGGCGGGACTAAAAAAAAAAGGGCGGGGGGGAAGAGGGTTCTCAGGGAGCAAACCTGAAATTAAGAATCTGTTAATGAATTTTAGACCCGCGGGAATTTGTGCAAATTGTGACATAAATATGTCGAACACAAATGCACCAACAGAACCATGCAGTGAAAACGCTTGTAATATAGAAACTGTGTCTTGAACTTGAGTCCCTTATCAGTAAATCTCTTGTGACTTTGTTAGTCCACCACGAGAACTGACAAAAGCACTAATTATCTCTATTTATGTACTGGACAATGGGAGAGTCAAGTCACTTTTGGTGACTGTGGATTCTGTGACGGAATAATTGAGACCCCAAGAAGAGAGAAGACAAAGAAATTAGAGTTTGAATAGTGTCATCTATTTCATGCGAATGGTTATCAAACTTTTAGTGGTAGTCAATTAAAGAGAACCTAAATTAAAGCCGAGGTTACACTATAATTTAAAAACCATCATTCCAACTAAGACATTGTGAAGAGCAATTGGAGTAATACGGAAATAAAGGTATGTTTGGGTTTCTAAGAACATTAGTAACGCACTTAGGCTGATTGAGCCCCTGAGGGATAAATATAAACATCGGATATATGTGGCCTAGTTAATAAAGGGAAGAAATTCACCTAAATGGAAAATATCTTGGTTCATCAATTTAAAGCAAATATTAGCTTTGGTAAATCCTGTCGCCATTTTATTTTATTTTACAATAAGAAAACATGTTGTGTTAGCATAAAAGAAGCACAATCATGTATTCGACGGGCATTTATTTTCTTTGCACAAGCATGTTAATAATGTCAATCCGTTTAATGACAGTTCGATGATTTTCAACACTTCGACGTAGAGTTATATGTGTTTAGTAGATTTTATTCAGTCAAGATTGAAACGAAAATCAAGTCATTTTCACAAATGAATTGATTTCTAATCCGGCATCCATAAGCCCCCACCGCGTTGTTTGAGTCTCTACCTACGTGCCACCGTCGGGCTTGGGCTTGCAATGCTGGAGCCGAAGTGGCCTACCTTCGCCGACCTCGGTGACTCCAGATCTTGTGTCACTCTAGGCTGGGCGGTGACGCCAAGGGACGCGACCACGAGGCTGGCCCTCCTCTATTCAAAGGCAGATGAGAATGGCCAGCCTAGCGAACGTCACTAGACGCTGGGCTACGAAGACAGGGTGGTGCGTTGCGACCTTAATGGCCCTGACAGAGGCGATGAGACAGACAGCACTAGGGGCGGCCGACCAATTAAGAAGTGACGACAAGAGAAGGCATGACGACAAAAGATGTGCGGTGGATCTTGCGACACCGGGGCATTAGTGGCAATGGCAGAGGTGCAGGAGGGGAAAAAGAGAGAGTTTTTTTTTTTTTTTTTTTTTTTTGAACAGAAGAGAGAGAGTTGAACTGGGTCTGTTTGGTATTTGGTATAAGTTTCTCTAATATATGGGAATATTTAAGTTTAGGCTTAACTTTATCGGGTACAATGACCTAAATCAAGATGATCGGGATCTTTTTATACATACGTTGTTTTACAGGTTCTTTCACATTTTCGTGGAATTTAGAATGTCATGAAATAAACCATCTAAGAATAGCTTTCTAAATTATATTAAACATTCCCTAATGAGCTCCACTCCTTGTGTACCATATCAAAATACTTTACAATTGTCAGTTGTTCATATTCTTATACTCACATTTACAATATGGAAATCTACCAAAAACAGTACGAAAATTAGGTACTTCAATTATTGGTCTGGTGATTTTGAATTTTCTACATGAGAGGGTAGTAACCAGGTTGAGAAGATCTTTTCAGTAGAAAGAGAATTTCATCAAACAATAGCATAATCCTCAACAAAAACATTCATAGTAGTGGGCGGGTACCCCCATCAGCATTAACACTTAGAAAATTATTTAGCAAGAAAGATATATTGCAAAATTCGAAGATAACAAAGTCATTTTCTAGATTCCAAACTATAAATTTTGGGGTATTGATAAGGTGAGAAAATTTTTGATGAATTGAAATCAAAGGAAGCATAAGTTGAGGTTTTGGTATATAACTTTCCAAATTCACTTAACTTTCTGATGCCTATGAGTCACTATAAAGATTTTTTATAGCTATTATAGACAGGACTACGACATAGTGTATTCTTATCTCATCGGTATGAATTTAAAGGTTTGGAAATATAATAAAAATTTCATACTATTGATGTGCATAATTTAGAGTTTTAGGTAATAATTGAGAGTAGGTGATATTTTCCTTTTTATAATACTTATCTTTTTTTTACGTTGAGGTAATTCATAACATTTGTTTTCTCCTTGGGTCCGAGAGTTAGTGCGTCCCCATCACCTTCCACATGTTGGCGGTATCACATTTCCATTTGTCAAAAAGGTTAGAAAGGGCAAGAAAAGGCAGCTACCAGAGATCTAAAAGACAAACAAACATTAAGACAAGTCCAAGTTAGGTATGGAGAATCTTTTAACTTCTGTCCCGGGCCATGAGAAATGAAAGTTCATGTGTTTAAAGAGGTCTTATCAACGAATACGTCTGAAATATAGGTTGTTTTTTTTTTTTGTCAGATTCTGAAATATAGGTTAACAATGCTAAATAAAAAAAATACTTCAATTTCCAATATACCGATTACACGTAAAATAAAAATCCCTACAAAATCCAGTGCGTCTAGACACATGTTAATGTAGTAGTTCGCAGCAATTTATGAGCACCCGATCTATGAGAAGAGAAACATTTTTAAAACATTAGAGGAAAAAAAGAAATAAAATAATAATTAGAGAAGATTGCTCGAGAAATGGACAATGAAAGAATGGGGAAATAGTAGGTGAGAAAAAATATCTAAAAAATTATGTAAATATTTTTCACTAGCCAAATTAGACGGAGTTAACGGAATGATTCAATTACACTAATTTGATAAGTTTTAAAATTTAATTGCACTATTTGTAAGTTTTACGATTCAATTATATTATCGTGATAAGTTTTAAGAGTTTTAATATACTAATCTTTTTAGTAAATATCTCATTTGTTCCTCATCAGTCTTCTTTAACAACTCCCCATAGTGATGAAGTGCTTGATCGTTTTCAAACATTATGTTTATAGATATTCCCCACGGGCAAAAAAAAAAAAATTGAGGATGGAGTCAATGTGTGCAAAGCAAACTTTATTTATACCAAAAAGGATTAGCAAATGCATCAAGTATGTAATAACCCAATAGTAAAAGGAT
Organism: Eucalyptus coolabah; assembly: GCA_014182585.1. Classification (NCBI taxonomy): domain Eukaryota; kingdom Viridiplantae; phylum Streptophyta; class Magnoliopsida; order Myrtales; family Myrtaceae; genus Eucalyptus; species Eucalyptus coolabah. Next base: position 11,159,530 of record CM024630.1, on the reverse strand, counting down.
AACATTATCTTCCATTAGATTGCAAGATTAAGTCATGTCACGAAGTTCGTACATTAGTGGACTGAATAATTATGGGTTAAACCGAACATTTTGTAATGAACGTGAGTTCTCGATGGCTTGAGGAGATCCACGCAAACTAACATAAGTTTTGAGTTATCGCAAATTTCAAGGAAAATACAATGAGTAATGCTACACGGGCTAAGACACTGCTAAGAAATTTTTACTAAATGATGTGATGACTCGTGTGCCTTATGCCATCAAGTACGTGTATAATAAGCAATAATGATACCTATGGAAAAAGGAAAGAAATACAAATTGGGCAAGAATAAAATTGGCTTTTTTGCTAAAAAATAAATAAATAAAAATTCCAAAGCTTCGCTTATTCTGTCAGAAGTAGAACTAAAGGGCGACTGAGCATGATTAACTTTCATCATATGAATGTCTCTTTCGGATACATCCTAATATAAACGAGAAAAACTGTCTCAAACATTGCGACAGGGGGCTCCAACGGCACGGGGCTACTTATGCCTGGAAAGACCTTAATACGATTGAAGATGAAAATTGCAGGGACCGGACCCGATCAGTCTCAAGCTGGGCCTACCTCATTCGGAAGATACTTTTGTTCATGGAAAGACCTAGGCAACGTGATAAGACTTGGTGCAGATGCCTCTGCTCAAAGCGAAGTCCCCGTCACCCGTGATCCAACATTCAATGCAAGATGGAGAGAATTCAAGGATGTGGGGTGTCCCTGAGCTGGAGATGGAGGGGCAAACCCGACTAGTCTTCTTTCTTATAAAGAACTTCATGTGGAAGCCTTGCTCAATCGAAGTCCGTACCAGTGCGGCACTCTGCCACCGCGTGGGGTATCACTCGCTCAACCAAATATGGGGTGTCACTAAATGCCGGGGCCCCACTCAACCAAATGTGGGGTGTCACTAAATGTGGAGGTCCTCTGCCGAAAGCAAAGTCCCTGTCACCTGCGCTCCAACATTCAATGCAAGATGGACAGAATTCAAGGATGTGGGGTGTCTCCCTGGGCTGGAGATGCAGGGGCCGGCCTGATTAGTCTTCTTTCATGTAAAGAACTTCACGTGGAGGCCTGGCTCAATCGAAGTCCGTACCAATACATTACTCTGCCACTCAATGTAAGACATTAGGATAGGACGTGGGGTGTCACTAAATGTAGAGGCCCTCTCCCAACCAAAATCCGTACAGGTACCTCCGCCGTTCAATGCGAGAAAGAGAGGATAGGATGTGGGGTCTCGCTAAAGGAAAAGCAAATGCGGGGTCCACTTACGAAGACAAAAGCAAGATACATGTGCCTGTTAATTAGGAGTGTCGGAATTGAACGGGAGGGCCGATCTGAAATCGAAATCTATCCGAACCGAATCATATTTTTTTCATTTTCGGTTGGATACAAATTTCAATTCAGATAATTAAAAAAATTATTTTCTTATTCTGCTTTAGATAGTTTCAATTCAATTAACCAAATCAAACTAAAAATCACCACAAAATCGCCACTCTTCTTAATATTACAATTAAATAATATCTTATTTTCAACTAAATCTCTTTTTAATGAGAAAATTAAAAAATCGAATGAACTGATCCAAACCAAACCTAATCTTCAGTTTGGATTATATTCGATTTGGGGCATGATTCGGTTTAAAATTAATGCACACCCAAATAGTTCGGTTCAATTCAAGTTTTAGGAAAATCCAAATGGAATCGAACCATTGACACTTTAATGACATGAATTGTCTTAAGTTTTCTTGAATGCTATAATGCCCCCTCGCTACATATATATATACATACAACATCACAGGAAGTAGATATCTAGGTGTCGCCCCTGCAAAAATTTTCAAGTGAACGTAATACATTAAATTACGAATGAATTCAAACCGTAGGATTAGATGCGGCGACTTCCTCTTGAAAAGGAAAGGAAGTGGTGTCCAAACAACCGCCTCTGTCTCCTCTTCCTGCTTCCATTGAAGGGGCGTGGAATATCTTTTTGATTGGCAAGTTCATCGTCAAATTTATGAACGACAACCAAAATTTTCATTTCTTTACGATTGAAATGGGTTTTGGCATGTTTACCATCTAGAAACTTCAAAGCAAAACAAGTTTTTATTGAAGCAAGTTTATTTCTAATCTCTTTAATCATAGCTTAATATGTGAATGCTGGATCTCGACGGTATTTCTTTTCCTCTACTTTTGTTGTTATTTCTCTTTTGCTTGGTATGTCATTTTCCCTAAACAGTAAATCTTTTTCCTTTCAGTTTTTGAAATTTGCAGCATGTTTAATAAATGTCTAGGTAGGCAAATCTTTTTGCTCATATCGCTAAATTATTAAGTTGTAGAGAACTATTATAAGCATTAAGTTATAGTTAATTTCAAGCAAAGTAATATGAGTAGTGATAAGTGTATTAAAAATCTAATTAGAAATTTTTATTAAAAGATGTGGCAATTCATGTCACATGCGCCACCTCATCAAGTATTTGTACAATGAGCAATAATGATACATAGAAGGAAAAAACATAATATAAATTGGATAAGATTAAAAACGTTTTTTTGGCCTTACTCTCCGAGCCTCATTTATTCTACTAGAAGTAGAATTAAGAGAGGCCTGAGTATGACTAACTTGCATCATACGAATATCTCTCTTATACACAGCTGGTAAATTTGGGAAAATTAATCAAAAACATTGCGACAAAAGGCTCCTATCCTAGGACGATATTTGATTCTTGTAAAGACCTCGTAAAAAGAGGAGGTGCCGGGGACCAAATCCAATTAGTCTCAATCTAGGTCAACCTAATTTGGAAGATATATTTCTTCTATCCATGAAAGGACCTAGGCAACAGGCTAAACTTGACGCAGAGGCCTCGCTCAATCAAAGTTCAGCTCCTGTACTCTGATACTGAATGCAAGATTAGAGAGAAAATAGGATGTGGGGTCTCGCCATAAAAAAGGAGATGCAGAGATCAGATTCGATTAGTCTTGACCACGGCCCACCTTGCTCAGAAGATATTTTTTTTAAATTATCTTGAGCTAGGTCACAGGTCTCCCAGAAAAAAAAAAAAAAAAAAAAAGAAAAGGAGTTCAACGTTAGTTACTAGAGAGCTAAAAGATAAACAGACATAAATACAACTTCAACGTTAGGTGTAGATGATCTTTTAACCATTTACATTTTGTCAGCATAACATATTATGTTCAATTCAAATAGAATAAAATAATTTATGTTTAACAATATAAATTTCCTCTCACTCTAAAATGTGCTAATATTGGCATTTTGCAATCACAAATCATTTTTGCAATTCGGTCCTCGTAGTATTGAACGAGAGACCTTGGGGGGGGTTATCAGGAGGACATGAGAGGCATGTGCTTATGAAGATATTTAAAAAAAAATTCCCGTATTGAATTTTATCAAGAATCCTGCTTCAAAATAAGAGCTGACATGTAAATTCATAAATAGTGAATTCATTAGAATGGCAAGAGTTGGCAGACTAGAATATGGACAGTACAGTGCTTCTACGTACTATCAAACAGAAGAAAAAGACTTTGGTCCAAAAAAACAAAAATAAAAAAAATGAAGAAAAGACAAAACTATGTTAGTTGAGAGTTGAGAAAGAATCAATATTTTGGGAAAGAGGGGACAAACCATCAGAAGAAAAAGACAAAACTAAGTTAGTTAAGAATTGAGACTGACTAATAAATTTATCTAAGAGATCACATAAAGAGCGAGATCGAGGACGAGTAATATTGATTAGAAAAAGCAATCCTCCAGTTTTTCCGATTTTACCATTATTCTGACTTCTTTTGTTCAGTGGATTAATTTTTCTCAATTTGTGGATTCCTAATTTAGTGAGAAAGTTCCTTTCTCTGATTGGCTCCACATTTTTTTGAGATTAGTCAATGACTCTTTGAGTTGATCAATGATGGAATGAACAAAATCAATCATAAGGTAGAAATTATATTGAAATTTGTGTGCTCTAAACATTGCGGGTCTCGCTATTTTTGATACGTAATCAACATTGAGTAAAGTCTACATAATTAACTTTTTGGCTAATTACTAATTGACAATTGAGTCTAAAATCAATGACATTGTCCAAGGTGAGTCACATCTAGTGTTGACTTGATGTGATAATGGGATCTTTATGGGAGCAAATGCTCTCTTTTTTAGGTGAGCAGTTCTAGGTTTCACTTGAAACCTACAATTTAGTCTGTTATAATTTTAGAGTCAATTTGAAAATCCACCAATTTCCTCCTCTTTTTTTATTTTTTTTTTTCGTTTTTGGGTAAGTCTAATTTTTCATTTGTTTTATCTGATTTTGACAAAACCAAAAAAAAAAAAAAAAAAAAAAAAAAGGAATGTAGTTATCTAGTTTTCTAAACTTTTTAAGTGCACCACGACCATAGCTTTACTTTGGCTTCAACTAATCAATTTAAGTTTAAGTAGCAAGAAGGTATTTGTAATTAGGGGGTGGACAATTTTAGATTTCGTCCAGATTCGTCTTGGAATCTAGAACCCACCCGTTGGAACATGTTATTAATTTATTGGAACCTAAAATCTATTCTGTATATCCTAAAATTTGGAATTGAACTATATCACCACTAGTATGATTTTTTGGTTCCATGTTCTACTCTGAAACAATGCTCACCCTTATTCTCTTTCCTTTTGTATTTTAATTAATTGACTATTAAACGAAGTCTACGCAACTTCAGGGGCTGATCACTAATTGATTGTCTATAAAATCAATGACATTGTCCAATGCGAGTCGCATCTGGTGTTGGGTTGATGTGAAAACCATTACAAGAGGGAGTGCTCCCTGCTTGCTTGTTTACTCCGTCCCCATTTCCATCGTTTACCTTCGTATCTCTGCTTGCTTGCTTCAAGAAAGACTGTTGCTGTCCAAAATGGATCACACAATAAGCATCGATGGGAGGGACACAAGGGCGACGCCAAATGAAATGCTTGAAGCTTTGAAGGGAAGGAACCTCCTGACTTCAGATAACCAAAAACCTCTTGAAGATGGTGATCTAAACAAAATTATGGATCGTGACCTATATGAAGCCACGATAGAAGGGGACGGTGAGAAATTCATCAATGCATTAAAACAGGTGTCTGAGTCAAGGAAATTAGCATTGTCGCTAATTTTTGACCAAGTCACCCCCTCCGGGAATTCATTGCTTCATGTAGCAGCAAGCTCCGGGAGTGAACATGTCATGGAGCTCACTCTCTTTCATTACCCTTACCTTGTGACTCGAAAAAACTTCTTAGAGGATACTCCACTCCATGTCGCCGTTCAAGATGGAAGGTTAGAGGCGACAAGAAAACTGATTCGCCTAAGAAGAGACTCGGAAATTGTATACTGGAAGAACAAGGATGGTAAATCTCCATTGTATTTGGCAGCCGAAGCCGACTGCAAGGAGATTCTTCAGCTTCTCTTGGAAGTTTCTGCCCGAGATGAAGCTTACCCAGTCAAGATACAGGGCATGTCACCAGTTCTTGCCGCACTTCAGAAGAGTGATTTAGGTAATGTATGCTTTTATGTGTTGTTCTAGTCCTTAAATGCATAGATGTAAGTAAATTGCACTGCTTTTTGCTCTTTTTCAAAATTCATATTCGTCCAATTAGAAGAAAAGCTTGATAATAGCTTTTGGTTAAAAAGCAAATAACTCTGCAGAAGCTAAAAGCAATATTTATCTGACGAGTAAATTGCACCCCACCTAAAAACTTCTTATGGCCTATAATATCAGTTTTACTGGAAGCAATTATAGATCAGCTTCCGAAGTTACTTCACGTGCGCGATGAAAACGGGGGCACACCATTGCACTGTGCAGCATTTGTTGGAAGTGTTGGGGCAGTGCGCCTCCTGATGAGAAAGTGCCACTATCTAGCCCTCCAAAAGGACAAAAATGGCTCCTACCCGATTCACATGGCTTGCGAAGGCGGCGACGTCGACATAATCCTCAAGTTACTGGACGTGTGGCCTGACCTGGCAGAGATTAAAAACGAAAAGGGTCAAAATATTCTGCACGTTGCAGCCAAGGGCGGGAACAAAAGAACGGTCCGACACATACTCAAAAAATGCGGCGAGCCGGATGTCATCAAGAAGCTGGTGAATTCGAAAGATGTCGATGGAAACACACCCCTCAATTTGGCATTGATGCATAAACACTTCGGAGTTATGCTCTATTTGATTAAGGACGAAACAATTCGCTTGCAGCTTCGGAAGAACGACAGGTTGAACATCCTGGAAAGCTCGCTAACGGTAGTATAATTTTGGTTGCTGGCTGTGTTTACTTTTAACTAAATCGACTGTGCTCATGATTGATGACTAATTCCCTGATTTGATATTTGCAGTTACTCAGTTGTATTGAAGCTGTGGTACCGAGAGGGATTAGTCGTAAGTCAACAAGAGAACCAAGTTCTAGAGAAAGCAAGTCATCTCGCATCGAACAGATCAAGAAAGAGATTGACACTCACTTGGTAGTGGCCACACTTGTGGCCTCCGTCTCGTCCACCGCTGGCATAACATTGCCTGGTGGATATAATGTTTCCGGTGATCCACACCCCGGAATGGCGACCATGCTGCATAACCGAGTGTTTCATGTTTTCATAATCTTTGACGCATTGGCCACCTTCACTGCCATCGTCTCTGTTGTAACCCTCCTCTGCGCTCACAATGCAAGTCTTCGCGAAGCAGAAGAAGCTTTGGAGGTAGCGAGGCCATCATTGTTGTTGGCTGTCCTCGCGATGACAGTGGCATTTTCGGCAGCCGTAATTCTAGCAGTGAGCAAACTCACTTGGCTCGCGATCTTTCTCCTGTGCTTCGCAGTCCCTTACGTCTCGGCGCTCTACCTTAATTTCGCATTAGGTCCCCTGCTTAGCACTGACATCCCACGGATAGTAGGCAGACTAAGGTAACTGGGGTCCAAGGGGATATGCAATCCTGCAATTAGCCAACACGTGCTGGCCAGCTTTTGTAACGGTGGGGAGATTCAATTTGAGCACAGATATAGGTGTATCTCTCATAATTAAGTGTGTTCCTTTCCTTTTTCTTGAGCAATATCTTTTATATATGTAAGCCTGGTACCATAAGTAACACAAGCCAATCATGAATTCTATCACTAACAAGTCCAGATGCTTTTCGAGGCATCATAGACAGGGTGGCATAACAAGCACTAGGGGTGAGCGTGGTTCGGGTAGAACTGGGACCGGAACCGAACCGGAGGAGGGTCCGGTTCGGTTCCCGGTTCTGAAGTGACCGGTTCCGGTTCCCGGTTCCTTTTTCCTAGGAACCGACGGTTCTCGGTTCCGGTTCCGGTTCCTGGAACAAGAACCGGAACCGGAACCGGAACCGGAATCGGTCAAATTCAAAAAAAAAAACTAAATCTCCCCTTCCCCCTTCCCCGCGTGATTTCCCTCTCGATTTTCCCTCCTTCCCCTTTCTTTTTTTTTTTTCTCTTTTCTTTTCTCTTCTTTTTCCTTCTCACACGTCACTTCCTGCCCCCGTACCCCTACTTTTTCTTTTCTTCTCTCTCTCCTCTTACCCCCTCTCTCGGCCGAAACCCCCATTCTTCTTCTTCTTCTTCTTCTTCCTCTTTCCGGTTCTTTGCTTCATCCACGAGTCTGTTCTCTCTTCGCCCTCTCGCTCGACGCCACCAAATAGCATCCCCGTGCCTGCCTCGCTGCAGCCCGCACCGACGTCGCTCTGCTCCGCCCGCTGCTGCCTTCGCCGCGCCTCGCCAGCTGCGACGCCCTTTCTACCGTGCCTTCGCCATGCCCCGACGTCGCTCTGCTCGGCCCACCGCTGCCTTCGCCGCACCTCGCCCGCAGCCCGCGACGCCACCGCTCTGCCTTTGCCGTGACTCGAAGTCGCGCCCGAAGCCGTGCCCCAAAGCCCGCGATGCCGCAACAATGGCGAGAGAATGGATCGGGAGTGAGGTTCGAAGCCCGGGAGCGAGGCGCCGCCTCCGCCTAGAACGAAGCCATTGACCGCCGCGCGCCTCCGCCGCCGCGCCTCGAGACCATCGATCTCGCCAAGGACCCTACTTCATACACAACCACCTCGGCGAGTTCGGACTTCCCCTTCCTTTCCCCCTCGTGTCGATCCCCCAACTGGGCTTTCGCGTCAATTTGATGTTTTACGGGGCGACGGCGACACCGGCTTGTTTGGTGGTTGCGATTCTGAGTGTAAGCTTTGCTTGACGCTCGGGTACAGGTTACTCGGTGGATGGCTTGGTTCCATATTCGGATGACAAGGTTGCTGGACATTCTTGAGGATTACTTAATGTTTCGTGGGTACTGTATTGTCGAATTGATGGTAATAAGGTGGAGAAGAACGTGATGCTTCCATTGATGCCTTCAATAAGCCAGGAAGTGAGAAGTTTGTATTTTTGTTGTCCAAAAGAGCTGGCGGTCTTGGCATTAATCTTGCTACCGCATGTTGTCATTCTCTATGACAGGTGGATCGGTTGGTCTTACCTCGAGTTTTACCTGAGCTATCATGTCCTCTTATTTTTTTCCCCTCTTTGGCTAATGTTATTATGACTTTTCATTCTTTCAGGAATCCACATGTCGATTTGCAAGCATAGGATCGTGCACATAGAATTGGTCAGAAAAAGGAAGTTCAAGTGTTTAGATTTTGCACAGAGGTTTGTGTTGCTTGTCCCTATTACTCTGAATGAAGTTATTTCTACTTGTTCTGGTATTAATTACATGGTGACGATTTGTGAAATAGTATACTATTGAGGAGAAAGTGATTGAGAGGGCCTACAAAAAGCTTGCCCTTGATGCCTTGGTGATTCAGCAAGGACGATTGGCGAGAAAAGTGAGCTGTTGCTTAATTAGTACATTCAAGATATCTGCTGATTTCTAAATTGTGCCGCTGATCTTTTGGTACCTTGCTCCATGCAGCTATCAATAAAGATGAGCTTCTTCAAATGGTTAGATCCGGTGCGAGAAATGGTTTTCGGTTCTAAGGATAGCACCATTACGGACGAGGACATTGATAGAATTATAGCCAAGGGAGAAGAAGCGACAGTGAGCTCGATGCCAAGATGAAGAAGTTTACAGAGGATGCTATCAAATTCAAGATGGACGACAGTGAGTATACTGGTACTTTAAAACATTTTATCAGTCCAATCTCAGAGTTGCTTACATCTAACCTGTTTTGTTGCAGCTGCTGAGCTCTATGATTTTGATGATGAAAAGGTATAATTGACCCTTAGTCTATAACTGAGTAATATATATGGCATCTGCATCTGGCCTAATTTTTTTTCCCCTTCCAGTTCTAACATATTCATGTAGTTTAGGTGGCTTAAATTGGGTGCTTCTTAATGCAGGAGGATAGTAAGTTTGACTTTAAGAAAATCGTCGGCGAGAACTGGATTAAACCTCCAAAAGAGAGCGGAAGCGCAAGTACTGTTTTTTTCTTTTTAAAGTTTCTGCGCATCTAATTTTTTCCCTTCACACCTTACTATATCATATGATGGCTTCTTTTCTTGAATTAGCTACTCGGAATCTGAGTACTTTAAGCAAACAATGCGGCAAGGTGGACCTGCAAAACCCAAAGAGCCTCGAATTCCTCGCATGCCTCAACTGTACGAGTTTATTGAGCTGCCATCTCTTTGAACGAGGACTGTGTTCTAACAGTTCGACATTCTGTAATAATCTTTTGATTTACTTTCTGTTTGCGGCATGACTTCCGTTTTTAACACTCAAAGGTTGAGTGAGCTATATGAAAAAGAAGTATGCTATCGATGGTGGGTATGGTTGATTTAACATTTTCTGTTACCATTTACCCCTCTAGCTTGAAACTGTTCTTGGATCTTGACACATTTATTTGTATTCGATTTTGCAGCAAACACATCAGAAGAATCAAATGAAAGATGCAATAGATGTGGATGAGATTGAAGGTACTTCTGCTGCACATTTGTTTCTCTGAGTAAGGATCTCGTCATTCTATGCTAACCGAGCATTTAAATTTCAGATGTAGGAGATCCATTGACAGCTGAAGAGCTGGAAGAAAAGGAGAAGTTATTGGAAGAGGTACTTCCACGAGTGTGTATATTTGTTTAGTGGGATAATGTTCCTGTTGAGCCTTTCTTAATGTCTTATAATTGGTAATTCTTAGGGATTTTCGACATGGAGTAGAAGAGACTTTAATACCTTCATCAGAGCTTGTGAAAAGTATGGCCGGAATGACATCAAGACTCAAGAGTATTGCTTCTGAGATGGAAGGTAAAACAGAGGAGGAAGTTGAAAGATATGCAAAGGTTTTCAAAGAAAGAGAAGGAAAGATATGCAAATATGATCACTATTGCTGATTCATTCTACATAATGTAGCTCGAGGCAATTTGGTTTAGTAATTGACTGTTTTGTTTTACTCGAGAGGAGGCGGGAACAAATTGTACGTCTTGCTAAGTATATTTTTGTCCCAACTTATTCTCTATGCAGCTTGAAAGCATCCAAACTTTGGAACAATTTATGAGGAAGCATCGGAAGGACTATGTGGACCCACTCCGCAGTCCGCACCATAGAACGGGAGAGAGATAGCATTGAACATGAAGTAAGTCATTGAACATGAAGTAACTCATGTTCAAATTGGACTGTTGGGTGCATTATGAATTTATGAGTAAGAAAGGCATGCTTATTGATCCTCTCATCATTGCCAGGTTTTTTTTCTGCAAGTACAATGACCCAATTTATGTGAAGATGGAGAAGTTAAGAAATCATGATAAAGCTTGCTTTGGACAGAAATATTACATCTGTGGGACATCCTCTTTCTATTCCTACTCACAAATAGCATGTGCTTATCAGGACTTGTGGTATGTACTACTAACAATAATATCTCACATGATGTTGACAACTCCTAATTCTGAATCATGTGCATCTTCTGTTACCAAATTGATACTGTCAAGTGGCTTCTTTTGGTTGTTTAATTTCTCTTCGAAGGTTCAGGCGAGAGGATCTCATCAAGCAAGATCTTCGAAATGTTGCTGAGGGTGTAGCTGCTTCTTTCTTCAGCCGGCTCTTCCTTCTAATCCTGATTTAACAGTTTATGAAGGAAATGAGTCCACTCATGAAGCATACCAGGATAAAAATGTGCAGCAAGAAGCTGAAACGAGGTGATTGAGCTCTTTTGTGTAAAAACAGGTTGTTTATGCATGTAAAAACAGTTTGTTTATTACTTCTAAAATGCTGTTTGTTGTTTATGTTATATTATCTTCGATGAATGACAAGTTTGTTGATTATTGCTGCATTCATTTTCATTTTTTTTTTTTAACTAAAATTTTTTAAAAAAGAACCATTTGGAACCGGAACCGACCCGGAACTGTGACGGGTAGGTTCCGGGTTCTCGGTTACGACGGGTAGGTTCCCGGTTCCAAAAAATGAGGAACCTGTGCAGGGTAGGTTCCCGAGTTCCAAGCGGAACACATGTAAGGAACCGGAACCGCTCACCCCTAACAAGCACAGCTAGGAACTACCCAAGTGAAGAATCTAGATAGCCATTTCCCGTTTCAGCTTTACTTTTTCCGCTTATAGATCCTCCAATTTCCAGGGCGGAGGTCAAGGCAATTTCAGTTGATTACCTGGCATGGATTGTATTAGGCCGACCTTAATTTGATCGGAGCGTGCAGCAAAATCATGATTATTTTCGCTTGTAATGTGTCCAACACTTACCCGTCAAAGTTTTTGCTCGCCATACTTGTGTTAAAATGCAAGTATTAATTACTTTCGGAGTAATTTTTCCTTTTGAATAATTAGAATTAATGACATTTAACTACATAATAAAGAGGCTAGGGGAATGAGAGTCCACCTTCTAATTCTAATCAATCTTTGCTCCAATACTCGCGCCATTTTATTTCCATACAGTGACTGTTGATTAACTGTCCATGTGATAGTGATATCATCTCTATTCTTCAAAAATTAAGCAAAGTCAGCTACTAAAGAGCCAAAAGACCAACGAACATATATTAGACAAGTTTGACGTCAGGTGAAAAAAAACTTTTAACCACTATCAATGTCTAAAGAATAAATATTCACATATTTGTAAAAGACTTGTTAACGAGTGCCTCTAAGATATTTGTCAATAATGATTCTTAATAAGAAAATATTTTGGCTTCCAGTATATTGAGTATACAATACCCCAAAGCATCCTTCGTAATCCTATCTACCCAATCTAATAATCTGCACCTTTTTCATGATGCTAAGTTATGGTTAGCAATTTATCAGCACTCGATCTAAGAGAAGAATCATATGTTTAAAATGTTAGAGATTAAAAGAATAAAAGACGATTGGAGGAGAGCGCGCCAAGAAATGTACAATGAAAGAGTCGGCGAATAGTAGGCAATAGGGATATGGAAAATTAATTACATTAGTTAATATATTTAAGAATTGACTTATCAATCCATTCATCGGTAGACTAGTTATTGATAATCCGAGGAGCCCCACTCTCTCTATTTTCTTTTGGCTACGTTTGGTCGTCCGGATTTCTAATCGGGATAGGATTGGATATGATAGGATATGAAATCCTAGGATTTTTATGTCTCGTCCAGGTGTTTGGTGAATCATAGTATTAAAGTCGGATATGTTCACATCATGTACATTTTTATTTTTTTTTTTTATATAAACGGCATATCATTATAAATGAACCTAAATGTTCATAAATGAAGATGGTGAAAATATCTCGTAACATTATTCCTTAATTTATTTATTATTTATTATTTATTTTATTTTTCCTCTTTTTTATATTATTTTTATTATTATTTCTTTTTCCCTTTCATCATTCTTTAATAAAAATTTATCAAATAGTAAACTGTACTAACATATTTAAAATACAAAAATACCTAAAATATATAATAAATATAAATATTACCTAAAATATATAATAAATATAAATATTTAATTTATAGATTGAATGTTTATTATAACATAGAATTAAAATAAGATTAATTAAAAATAAATTTATAATTTCAATTTTGTTAATTTAATAAATTTGTTATTCAAGAAAAATAACTTTCCTATTATGAACGTTAGAAATCCTATCTACCTTTATTCCACCTCCCATGGGATAATTTTATCCCGTCTATATCCCATTTATATCCGACTATATCCTATCCCGAGTGAGCACCAAATGTAGGATAGGATAAATTATATCCTATCCTGAATTTTATCCCGACTGCCAAACGCAGCCTTTGAGTTCAATCTCTCTCTCTCTCCACCCCCGCGCCTGGCCTCAGCACTAACGCATCACCACCTCTCGGCCACCCTATAGCACAAGGCCTCAAGATGATCGAACCCCCAACCCTGTGATAGTTTTGAGGTGCAAAAGATGGTGTGGCTGTCACGTAGGAAGCTAACATGGAATGATTTCCAAATGGGCCAACTTGGGCCAGTGCCAAACCCTGTGCCAAAGGCCTCCACTTCTTTTCTTTTAATTAGCAAAGCGATGAGTAAATAATTTTAGTCTGTTGCCTGTGGGTCGCTGACTCGCTTAGTCCGGCAACGAAGAGGGCGTGAAAATGAAATTTTCTGAATCCCCTTCCCGAAATCGACAGTTTGATTAGCAACGTCATTGTTTCGGATATTCCTGCCGTCAGGGCTATGTAGCAGACATTTGTGGCGTCACACGTCGAGACCAATAGAAATGAGGCGATCACAAGGGCATCTTTTCCAGCTGAAGGACGAAATCTCAAATAGAGACCAACAACCTATTGTCAAAATATATATAGCCACACATATAGAAATATAATAAGCCCATAGGTTGGATACAATATTAAAGTTTCCATAATATATATATATATATATATGTATATATATATATATATATATATATATATATATATATATATATATATTGTACATCTTCAACTAACAACTATACGACCAAAAAAAAAAAAAAAACTAACAACTAAACCTAGCAAGCTCATCTTAATCATATATAGCTCATAAATGTATAATTAAGTTTATACCCAAAGATCCCCTATCAAAATGCCCTTGTGAAAATATAAACATTCTCGTCCTACTTATGACTACTTGAAAAATCTGAAAATAAGTAAGTCAAATGGATGAATAACCATAACTCGGTGAGTAGTCATATCGCTTCTAAGCAAATGGACAGTGCACTATGCATGTTTAATACACAAAACGTAACTCATTTACACCAAATCCAAAACGCAACAAATTTAAAGATAAAAGAGAGTTATATATTACTTCAACACAATTATATTCATAGCAGAAATACCTATTTCATCAATAATATCAAAAAAGTACAATGGTTCATTTCACTTATCAATTTCATTAAATCACACATCAATAGTCCATTTTGTCGACCATCCCGTGCTCAAATAACTAACCATGATCACACTTCATACCCGTGAAAGGCGATTAAGATTTCCTATCTTAACTAGGTCTCCATCTATATTGTCCATGGTAACTCATAGGGACATCAAAAAATTAGTATGCATACACATAAATCCATCAATGACACTGAGTATAACATCATCCTCCAAAATCCATAAAGCCAATCTAGAATCTATGTTATAAATCAATTTTACAAACCAAAATATATAATCTTTCACAACTCAGTTTATCGGTTAGAATATCCTCTCATAAAGTGTTCCTAAAATATTATCATGAGTTAGCTCATAAATTAGATTCGCAATGTGGTACACTTAACCTTTTCAAGAAAGGTTTATCATACTATCTCACAATAACAATAAAAGTAATAAACGTTCCATTCAGCTTTATGCAATATATATCCATTTACTATTACTTCATGTTAACACCTAAATTTTGCTTATTTATTTAGGGCCTAGTCCCGTAGAAAATTAGGAATTAATTTCTAATCCCATACAACAAATGATTTCATTAAATTGCATTGCACATAGACATTAGGAACATTTGCATTACTAGTATTAATTATTATAAATTAAAAAAATTAAAAATTAATTTAAAAAAATTGAAAGAGCAAAACGCGGCAGGGCCAGGTTAGGGCCGGGCTAAGCCCGGCCCCTTTTCTTTTCCTTCTCCTTTCTTCCCTCGCGGCCCAGCCCAGCTCTCTTCCCTCTTCTCCTTCCCTTCTCTCGTTTTGGACTTTGGCTGAACGACAGCCGACGAGAGGACGACCTACGACGAAGGACGGAAGGACGGTGAGGGAATGTAGCACGGTCTTGGCACGCTGGCGGCAGCTGACATCGTGTTGGAGAGAGAGAGAGAGAGAGAGAGAGAGAGAGAGAGAGAGAGAGAGAGAGAGCGAGAGAGGGAGGGAGGGAGGAGTTTAAAGGGGAGCCAAGGGGAATTATTTTGGGGTCTTCGGCCGAGAAACGATAGGGAGAGGGAAAGAGCGAATCCGAGAGAGAGATTGGGAGAGAGAGCGACTCAGAGAGTAAAACCCGAGGGCGAGGAGGAGTTCTCGGGCAGCTTGGCCACGCTTGAGCCCCGTCTGACGACTCTCGGCCGACGCCCTCGAGTCTGCATCTCCGTTTTAACCCCGCACCAAAACTCCGGTGAGTTTCTTTTTGGTTCGAGCCGCCTTTCCCGAGGATCTCGGCTCGGAGACATCGCGAAGCCGTCGGCCATAGTTCGACTTGTCTCGAGCTCGCCCTATAACTGCCGTCTCCAAGCCGGGTAGAGGATTTCCGTGGTCGAAACTCATTCCCATGAACTCCTTTTTGCCTTATTCTGTTTTGAGAAAGAACCAACTTGGTGTCTCTAGTTCTTGAGCGCTTTGCTTTCAACTGAATTGGTGCTTGATGTCGAGCATTCCCTGGTGATTTTTTCTGGTCTAGACCAGAGTTCGAGTTCTAAAAATGTTCAATATCTTCCGTGCTCACCATATGTTCAAGGGAACGCCCGAACTAAAACGATTCATTTTAGTCCCGCATTCCAACTTGTTCCCAGGATTTGTAGATGTGTTTTTTTGGCACAATGTTTTTACTGACTGCCTAATACATTTCTTTAGTCAAATTTCATCTCTACCAAGTCTGGACAGCCCCGGATTTTCGGTCGTCGTTTTGTCCCGTGCTTTGATATATCCTGTGATTGTTCCTGGGGTTAATTGTGTGGCTGCGAGCGGGAGCATCAAGTGCTCATGGAAAGAGGCTGATAGCTGCCCGGGGTTTGGAAGTTGTTCGCTATGGAGATCCGGTGAACGTTGGGTCGGTCATTGGCGGGAGGATGTTTCGCGATTTGGTTCGGGAAGTCTCGGTCCCGGACGCTAGATGGTGGAATATGTACATGCGACGTGCTGATGTATTAGTCGGATGAGCTTTGACTGCTGAAGTCCTCGTGCGGTCGTCTTACATTTTGGTGTGTTCTGCGTTTGTCTTGGGGTAGCCAAGTGGGAAGAAGACGTGGGAAGGCTTTAGGAAATAGAGAAGGGAACTAAAAAATATAAGAGGGGGAAATGGGCTCATTTTGACTGAGATAGTCAAGAAGACGTGAGGGTATTTTGAGTAGGGCTGGGCTTAGTTCAGTTATAGGATTAGTAAGCTTTGGGTTTGAGTTCATGCGGGAAGGGCGGGTCGCAACTCTGGTGATGGTCCGTTTGGGCTTATTCTGTTCTGATACAAACTGGTGGGCTATTGGTGATTTGGGCTTAGCTTTCTTCTAGATCGGGCTTGAGTTATTTTAAAATGGATTTAGTATCAAAGCCTAACCTCGCCAAAGGCCCGGCCCGAGTCCCTATTTTCTGAATAATTTTTTAGTAGAAAATAAAAAATTCGAAAAAATAAAAAATATTTAAATAATAATAATAAATTCCGAATTTTTTTTTAAAAAATTGGACATAGTTTAGAAATTAAATTCGAACTAGTTTTGTTAGATTTTTTTTTAAAATGTTAATTCTGGTTTAGCATAAATCCATATACTATGTATAAAAAGTGAATTTTTTTGAGTAACCCAGCGAACCTCCGGACGCCGCCGGGGTGGAGAGTAAACCTGGGTGCGGGGGCCACCACTGACCCCCAACACGGGTAAGTCGCGCGTTAGCACTGAAGCAATGCGACCACGAAGTTTCGAACTTCTCCCCCAACGGATAGGGTACTAAGCACAAAGCCAACGCGGCCACCGCGGGCAGTGGTAAAGTGAAAATTTTTTGATCTAAAGAATTGTGCTCACAATTGAACCAACTTTTATGGCTTACAATAGGGTTTAATTTTTTTTTTTTTTTAGATGAATGCTCTTAACTATGCACTTTCAATGTGTTGATTGTTGTCTACCTCTAGCCTAGTTATGAATGGCATTTTCTTATTCTTTAGCATGAGATTCTTTGCTTTTTCTTGCAATTTATTTAATACTTCCTTCGTTGCTAATTGCTATCTTAATGATTGTCCACCGGCATGATCATTTCGCATGTTAGTGGATAGGTTTAAAATTAATATGATTTCAAAAGACGTTAATGGGAACACACCCTCCATTTGGCATCGATGCACAACCATTGCTTGGGAGGAATATCCTAAACAATGACGTTGCTAATAAAACTGGCGATTTCGGGAAGGGGATTCAGAAAATTTCATTTTCACGCCCTCGGTTGCTTGTGGGTCGCTTAGTCCGGCAACGAAGAGGGCGTGAAAATGAAATTTTCTGAACCCCTTCCCGAAATCGCCAATTTTATTAGCAACGTCATTGTTTCGGACACCAGTGCTATGTAGTAGACATTTGTGGGGTTGCACACCGAAACCAACAGAAATGGGGCAATCACAAGGGCATCTTTTTCCAGCTAAAGGACAGAATCTCAAATAGAGCCCAACAACCTATTGTCAAAATATATATCTCCATATATACAGATATATAAAAGCCAGTAGGTTGGATACAATATTAAAGTTTCCATAATATATTTTTAAAAAATTGTACATCTTCAACTAATAACTAAACCTAGCAAACTCATCTTAATCATATATAGCTCAGAAATGTACAACTAAGTTTATATACAAAGATCACCCTATCAAAATGCCCTTGTCAAATATTAATGCACTCGTCTTACTTACGGCTACTTGAAAAATCTGAAAACAAGTAAGACGTATGAATGAGTAATCAAAAACCAGTGAGCAATACAAATCTCTTCTATGCAAATCAATCATGCACTATGCATGTTTAATACACAAAAACGTAACTCATTTATGCCAAATCCAAAACATAACAAATTTCAAGATAAAAGAGAGTCATATATTACTTCAACACAATTATATTCATAGTAGAAATACCTATTTCGTCAATAATATCAAAAAAGTATAATCGTTCATTTCACTAATCAATTTCATTAAATCACACATCAATAGTCCATTCTGTCGACTACATGATTACGCTTAATATTCATGAACAAGGTGATTAAGATTTCCCGTCTTGACTAAGTCTCCATCTATATTGTTGATAGTCACTCACAGGGATATCCTAAAATTAGTATGCATATGAGTTCTCAGCCAAATCTATAATTTAGTCACCAAAATCATAATTTTTGTTTTCCTTGTTTATTCTTGGACTCACTGCTTCCCCAGCCGGTCAAGCAAAGATAGAGACTTTCTAGTCAATCTCAATTGGAGACTATCAATGGCGTAGCCATTGAAGCATACGACACTGGAGTGAAGGTGCATTGCATAAAAATACAAAGTTGTGATCTTTGAAGGCCATCAAATATATCTCTGTACAGATCTGGATATGGGTGTTGCTCCAAATTTGTCCAACGAATCTTTTTATGATTAGACGAAACCAGCAAGCGATGCCGACGCTCGCCCATGGCCATCGTTGAAGTCGTTCTTCCAGATCTGGAATTCTGGGCGCTCACGAAAACATGAAAATCCGAGGTCCATGGCCGCCGGCGGGAGTCATCGGAGCTCACGGTGGAAATCCGAGGTCTTTGGCCACCGACGGAGTCGCCGGCACTCGCGGAGATCTAGAGATCGGAGGAAGATGGCTAGGGATGGCTGGGGACGGCATAGAAGAGAGAAAAAACAAGAGAATGAGATTTTTAATTTTATTTATTTATTCCACGTCATCGACATGTGGCATTTGTGATTGGCCCTCAAAAAAGCCACGTCAGCCTATAATGTGGTGCATTCTAAATACTGAATACTTTCTTCTTCAGCTGAGCTTCATTTCTCATAGAAAGCTTGTTCGAACTCTTCGGCTTCAGCGCGATGATATGATTCTGCATCTCCGCCTCCTCCTTTTCCTAGAGGTTTATGGCATTTCGCCTGCATTTGGGAAGTGGATGCAGTTTTAGTCTCTACTAATTTCATGGAAAAAGTGCAACTATTGTCACAGGGTACTACAAATGCAATCTCTATCTAAGCAGAAAGATCAAATAATGCTTTCAAAAAACAAGAGCAATGAAATTAAACTCCCACAGAAATGTCCAAAGCAGATAAGAAATCAAATCCTTCCTGGTTTATTAGGAACTTTAACTACTAAACCGATGCAAATGGAAATCAATGAAAATGAATAAAAACCATAGAGTTTCTACCCAAAGTTACACCGAACTCAAAATTATAAATCTAGTCGATCCATGAATCCTATTCTGTTTTATTGTATAGTGTTGAATGTATTAGCGTTGGCCTTACATGGTGATTGTTGAATATATCAACTAACAAATCTTGGTTCGGCGACAAGTAGCCCGCATGAAGTTAGGACAATGGTAGGGGCCCTTCCCCGAAGATGTCGCCCTTCGCAGCGGACAGAGGGGGGAGCGTTGGCGGAGAAGTCAGTTGGAGGGGGCGAAGGCAAGGTCGTAGCCCGATGAAGGCATCGTCGTGGAAAGGGCTCGACTAGTGGGCCTACCGGTCGGGGTTGCGGGGTGTGCTCCGGCTTCGGTGTCCACCGTATCAAATGACTCCATTTTCTGAGCGTCATTTTGGGTCTGGGCCAGTTTGGCCCCGGCCTCAATGCCCTAATCAGGCCCAATTTATTTTCTTGAATACGCCGAATCCGACAGCCGGTCACATGGGCCCAACCTTATTGAAGTTTTGGGTCTCAGGAGGATCATTTGCACGATGTTTAAATTAAACAAAGAAAAAAAAGATTAAAAAATCTACCAAGAGAAGCCCTTATCTATATGGCTAATGTTTGGGAAAGCACGGGGCTTATAATTCACCGCAAGTGGCAGACCCCATTATTGTCCTTCCATTTCATGTGTCATCTTCTCCTCTTTTCCTTACTCTTTCCTCTTTTTTTCCAAAGGCGGGCATATAGATGTAACATAAAGCCATAATTTTTTTGCCTTCTATCTTTTTCCTATATTCATTACTTTTCTTTTTCCTAAAGGCGATCACAAACAATTTTGTATTTTTGTCTCTCTTTCCTTTTCTTTTTTTTCCCTTTTTCATAGGACCACCACATAAAGTATAAGATAAGGTCACAATTTTCCACTCATAGTGCAAAATAATCTTTTAATGGAAATTTTTCATCGGTCAACATATCATAATCACCGTCCACTTACCAAGGCTACACTACATCCAGAACAGTAACGGGACTTATAATTCACCGCAAGTGGCAGACCCCATTATTATCCTTCCATTTCATGTGTCATCTTCTCTCTTTTTCCTCTTTTCCTTACTTTTTCTTTTTCCAAAAGGCGATCACAAACAATTTTCTATTTTTGTCTCTTTCTCCTTTTTTTTTTTTTTCCTTACTTTTCCCTTTTCCATAGGACCACTACATAAAGCATAACATAAGGCCACAATTTTCCACTCATTGTGCAAAAGAATCTTTTAATGGAAAATTTTTCATTGGCCAACATATCAGAATCAGCGTCCACTTACCAAGGCTACACTACATCCAGAACAATCAATTTAAGCCTACCAACCATCTCATCACAGCTCAGACAACAGCATCAGCGGCATAAGGAATGTTATAGCGGCTACACAATCTCTGGTGTTCGCTAGACAAAATCAACTTTATGCTCGATTGTATGATGTTACATTTGAGTTCCAACAGTAAACATTATTGTTTTATGTCATATCTTATTCTCTCATAGTTTCCTTTTTATGAATTAAACACTAGAAGATTCAGAAATCTTCTTTCTTGAAAACTATTTTTCGTGAAACAAATGTAGCCTAAAATATGTTCGGTCCTAGCGTAACTTTACTAGCGACAATTATCCCTAAATTAAGAAAATCCAAATCTCTTTTATTTTTATGTTGTTGCACAAGTTATTTTGCTTCTTCATGAAACTTAGAATGTCCCAAAACAAACTATCTAATAATAGCTTTCTAGATCATATAAAAAATTTCCCTAATGAACCCCGCTTCTTGTCCACCATATCAGAACTCTTTAGAATAACCCAAATTAGAGAGTGTTAACCCCGTAATCCTGCTCGCAAGTCCAAAATAAACCATTCAGAGGCCGTGCGTAGGCCCTGGTTTTATGAAGCGTACCCACAATAAGTCCATGGGCATAAGCTGTAGTTATCTTTAGGGATATGTACGGTACAAGTCCTAAAACTTGTGAACAAAGTGCAATTGAGTCCTAAAAGTTATAAAAAGTGCAATCAAGTCCTAAAACTTGTCAACTTGGTTCAATTCAGTCATTCCGTTAACACCGTCAGTTTATATTAACGGAAATTGCTGATTTGGCTTATTTTAATATTTTCTCTCTCCTACGTGGCAATTAGGGCAAGAAAAATTGTGCACGTAAGCAAAACGACGTCGTTTTGTGGGTATTGCCATTCTCTAAATGACGACGTCTCCCCTCCGTTTTTTTTCATGACGTCTCCTCCTCCGTTTCTCCGTTTCTTTACGACATCTCTTCAATTCTTCCTCTCTCGAATCAACGAACCCTAAGCCCTAAATCTCGCAGATCTCTTCCCTCTTCCCCTCTCGAATCAATGCAACCCTAAGCCTGAAATCTCGGCGCGAATCTCTTCCCTTCTTCTCGTCTCGAATCAACGCAACCCTAAGCCCCAAATCTCGACGCAGATCACCGGTGCCTCGCGAGTTGTAGTTCTTCATCAAACGCTGGTGCGAGTAGGCGCGACACTCGTCCCACGAGAGCCTTGGCGGTGGATCGAGCGGCGCCGACAGTGGAGGCGAGTGGGTCGAGCGGCACCGACGGTGGAGGCGAGGTGAATTTGTTTGCACCGCTCGCTTACTCTGTGCTCGACAGGCTGAAGTCTCTGGACTGGTTGAGGACCCTGATTTCAAATTGAGCAAATATGATTATTTTGGCCACGGTGAGATACGAGTTTCTTCTCTCATGTGTATTGGGGATTGTGATTACCGGGCCGAGTCGCGAGGAGTTCGTCCGGAGGGGAGGGTCGAGGATCGCGATTCCTTGGACGAGGCTAAGCGGAGCTCTCCCGATTACCGAGTGACGGTCATTTCGGATGGATCGTGCGTGCGTGTGTGTGGAGAATGATTGATTGCACTTGCGCGATGCGTGTCCTCCGTTTGCGTAAATTCTTTTGCTGCTTCTTGCTGGTGTATCCGTAGGCTAGTTGTGGGACTTTGTGTTGTTATGATACCTCTGCAATGGAAAAGTAGCTCGCTGATTTTGTTGTTAGATTAATCGATACGTTAATCTCATCGAAGTGTTGTGGTGTTCTTCAATTCTAATCTGCATCACTGTATTTGTGATTTGTCCATTAATGTAACTTGCGCGATGCGTGTCCTCCGTTTGCGTAAATTCTTTTGCTGCTTCTTGCTGGTGTATCCGTAGGCTAGTTGTGGGACTTTGTGTTGTTATGATACCTCTATAATGGAAAAGTAGCTCGCTGATTTTGTTGTTAGATTAATCGATACGTTAATCTCATCGAAGTGTTGTGGTGTTCTTCAATTCTAATCTGCATTACTGTATTTGTGATTTGTCCATTAATGTAACTTGCGTGATGCGTGTCCTCCATTTGCGTAAATTCTTTTGCTGCTTCTTGCTGGTGTATCCGTAGGCTAGTTGTGGGACTTTGTGTTGTTATGATACCTCTACAATGGAAAAGTAGCTCGCTGATTTTGTTGTTAGATTAATCGATACGTTAATCTCATCGAAGTGTTGTGGTGTTCTTCAATTCTAATCTGCATCACTGCATTTGTGATTTGTCCATTAATGTAACTGATAATATAGTGTTTGATAATTTCTTTCAAGACTATGGCTGAAGTTATCTACAACTTCACTAATTATAGAATTTGTTCTAGACAGCGACATCTTGAAACTTCAAGTTTTGGGGGGGTTATGTGCGTATCTTCATCTTTGCATCTACGGTAATCAATTCGATTGAAAATGGTTAGCTGATGTGTCCTCATACTTGGCTTGAATGCCTACCTCGCTTTACGAGGATAATCACGCATCCCACCACCTTGCTAGGCATTGTAGATGTTTATATATCAAATTTGTCCTTTGTCGTAGTAATTCCATTAATTGAGATCACGATGCATGCTGAATTTACATTAAAAGTCACTCTCATGTTTGGTTGCTAATTCTATTGCTTGGAACGAATATAGATCATTTAAACACCGCCTACAAAAGAACTGTCATAGGTATCAACTTTCATATGATTGTCCTTGTTCATATGCCATTGTGGATGTCGCTTATTTGAATAAATACTTGATACACTTTTGCTTCACCATCATTCAATTCTTGTAACATTTTAAATACGATATTTGAATAAATACGATACGATATTTGTCACCATCATATGATCATTTAAATACTGCAGTTATTTGAATAAATACTGATACTGATATAACATTTTCCTGTTCTTCCCCATTTTTTTATGCTTGTTGCTGTCCCATAATCCTTTAAGTTGAATCTATAGATATAGTTCCTTTTCACTGTCGATGACGATACCAAATTTTCAACTGTATGTATTTCTGTCTTTCGAAAAATGATAATTTATACTTTTAGTTAGATATCTAAAGTGAGGACTCTTCTTTTGCACTTTATCAATCTTTTATTGCTCATGGGATGCTCTATAGTACTCGAAGTCATTTTCTAGCTACACGATGAGCTGTTGGTGTTCCAATCTTGTGAGGAGACTTACGATCACATCTTTTTCATGATGCATTTTGCAGAATCTGTTGGCAACAACTTTGCATTGGACAACTCGACGAAGGTAAATGCCCTAGCGATTTTTTGTTTATGTTGCTTGAGAGATCATAAACGGTAATCAATTCGATTGAAAACGGTTAGCTGATGTGTCCTCAGACTTGGCTTGAATGCCTACCTCGCTTTACGAGGATAATCACGCATCCCACCACCTTGCTAGGCATTGTAGATGTTTATATATCAAATTTGTCCTTTGTCGTAGTAATTCCATTAATTGAGATCATAGATGCATGCTGAATTTACATTAAAAGTCACTCTCACGTTTGGTTGCTAATTCTATTGTTTGGAACAAATATAGATCATTTAAACACTGCCTACAAAAGAACTGTCATAGGTATCAACTTTCATATGATTGTCCTTGTTCATATGCCATTGTGGATGTCAGTTATTTGAATAAATACTGATACTGCAGTTTCACCATCATTCAATTCTTGTAATTGATGCTGTGGATAATCAGCAATTCTGCAAAGCTTAGTATTAGTATTCACTAATCAAGCCTTACGGTTTGAACCATGACTTGGAGAAGCTATCGCCACTTCAATGATTTAAAAACTTTTAGCATTTAATTAGCAATTGCATCATCCATGAAGGAACCTTAAATGTTTCAGTGAAAGTCATAAAAATAAAGGAATTTTTCTTGCAATAGAATTATTTGCTTTTGGTTTAGTCATAAGTTCATGCTGCCATACTGGTCAATTGAATAAAATTTTCTTCTTTTATCTTAGCCTTCTCCCTTCAAGATTAAACTGTCTTCAACAGAATTTTCCTTGCAACAGGGGGAAAGGAATCTGTAAGTCCATATAACCTTTTTCCCCTTAATACGCTTTCCTTTTGTTGAATGCCTCAACAAGAGGAGGACAGGAGATTGGGTTTACAGTTACCTTACATATTTCAAGGGATCACTTCGCCGGAGGCTCCGAGATTTGGGAAAGTTTTCAGCGGGCAGTTCATTGCTCAGGCATAATTAGTTCAGTTTACTATCACTTTCAACTCCTTTTTTGCTGATGCTGGTTTGCTGATGCTTGTATTGGAGGGTTGACTACTCTCAAGGTCATCCATCAACATGGGTATGTTTACCCTATCTATTTCTCTTTACAAGTGAAGTCATTAGTAGTTTTTAGATGAAATTTTATGATTGAAAGTGCTATTTGTTTCTCTTCCTTTGTAGGTCCAATGGGCAACAACAAAGTTTATGTCACTGCTTTCTTTGGAGGTAAATTTCAAGTTGGACCGCCTTTAGAATACGTAGATGGAAGGGTCGATGTTGTTGAAGTAGACTTAAGTAAGGATTCATTATCCAACATAATTTCAGTTGTTGAGGTTTTGTGTGGGCGTAAGATAGAAAAGCTCTTTTATAGAGTTCCTGGAAGTACTATTCTTGAAGATGGAGTAACTCTTAGGTACTTATGGGATAACTCCGATGTGATAGATCAATTTTATCATCATCTTCACTTTGAAAATATTGAATTGTATGTTGAGCATGTCAATGATGAAGAAACGCTTGATGAGATAGGGGGAGTTGAGATGGAAACTGAAGGTTTGTTTGATGTGAATATAGAAAGCGTTAATAATGTGGCTGATGATGTGTTTGAAAATATAATTGGAAATGTCAATGGTGATGGGAATTGGCTTGAGGGTGAAAGTAGGGATGTGGATGATGAGAATGATGATGCATGTAATTTGGTGGATGTTGAAGAGTCAAGTGACGATGATGATTTTGAATTGGTTAATGCAAGAAGAAATTTAAAGGAATTTTCAGCGAGACATAGACTCAAAATTGGAACTAACATTGAAGAAACTTCTCAATTAGACATTGGCTCTCAAACTCCATTATCAGTTGATCCTCTAATGGTGGATGTGTCTGGGTGCGAAACAGAGTACTATGATTCAAATGAAGAAGAAAGTCTTCATTCAGATTTAAATGATGAGAGTGAAAAAGAAGAAAATGATGTTATTTCAAGAAGAAGGAGTAGGTTTCTATCATATGATCGAAATTGTAAGAATCCAGTATTTGTTGTGGGCATGACATTTGAAGATTCAAGGGAATTCAAAGATGCAATTTTGAGGTACTCAGTGGCTGAGCAAAGAGCAATTAAATACACCAAGAACACCACCGGATTTGTAAGAGCTAGGTGTGCCCAAGCTAATTGTAACTGGATGATTTATGGTGCTCTCGATAGCCAAACTGGATCATTCCATTTGAAAAAGTACATTGATGAGCATACATGTGCTATTACTTTTGAGAATAAGAGAGTTTCTAGTTCTTTTTTAGCTAAACACTTCATGACTCTCATTTCGCAATGCCTAAAGTTAAAGCACCTCGCTTGAAGATATTGGTTAGAGAACAAATTAGGGGTAAATGTCACTGTGAGCCAATGCGGGAGAACAAAGCTAAAAGTGTTCAAGGAATTAGAAGGCAATTATAAGAAAGAGTATGCACCGATGTACGATTACTTGGGAGAACTTTACATTGCAAGCCGGGCGAGCACATTTATCATGAAAGTTGAAAGACCATTACCCGATTCCTTACCCTTATTTGATAGGACTTACATTTGCTTTGATGCCCGTAGGAAAGGATTTTTGGCGGTGTCGGAGGATCATTGGATTAGATGGATGTTTTCTTAGGGGATTGATTAAGGGTGAGTTGTTGTGTGTCTTTGTGGGGAGGGATGCTAACAATCAAATGTATCCAAAGAGCATGGGCAGTCGTAAGAATTGAGAATAAGGACACATGGAGCTGGTTTATCAACTTGTTGAAAGAAGATCTTGACATGGGTAATGGTAAGGGATGGGCCTTAATAAGTGACCAACAAAAGGTATGTAATACTACTAGCGCTCATCTTAAATTTGTTTGAAACAATGTATATAATGATTTCCAATATTAATGTTTTCTTTTCTTTGTTTTTTATATATTAGGGCCTCATTCCTTCCGTAGTTGAACTTTTGCCAAATGCAGAACATAGAATGTGTGCAAGGCATATATATTCTAATTGGGGTCAAAAATACAAAGGAAAACAGTTGATGAGACAATTCTGGAAATGTGCTAAGAGTATTAATATGTCAGATTTTGAGGTGCATAAACAAAGATTGAAGGAAATGACTCCACAAGGTCATGATGATCTATTCCGTTTGAGCCAAAGCACCGGTCTAAAGCCTTCTTTGACACCGACATAAAATGTGATGTTGTTGATAATAATCTTAGTGAAGCTTTCAATGGTAGGTGTGTGGAAGCTAGGTGCAAAGCCATTATGAGTATGCTTGAAGATATTAGAATCATGATTATGAATAGAATGCACAGTCAAAGGGATGCATGTGCTAAGTGGACAAGGAATTATGGTCCAAGGATTGTGCATAAGTTACATCAGAATACAAAGGCTAGTAGATATTGCCATTTGATATGGAATGGAGATCAAGGATACGAGATTATGGAAAATGGTGACAAATATGTTGTAGACTTCAATTTGAATACTTGTTCTTGTAGAGCTTGGGAAGTTAGTGGAATCCCATGTTGCCATGCTATATGTGCAATACACCACAAGAAAAATGATCCAGGTGACTACCTAGCCGATTGCTATAACAAGAATAAATACTTAAGTGCTTATCAATTCATGATGCCGACTGTGAGAGGATAGAAATTTTGGGGCAAAACTAATAAAGAAGCCCCTCAGCCCCCACTGATCAAAAAGATGCCTGGTAGGCCAAAAAGGAGCAGAAAAAGCAACCACTTGAGCTTGTAAGAGAGAACAGAATGACTAAAGAGGGTAAGCGAATGACTTGTTCTACTTGCCATGTGGTTGGACATAATTGTAAAGGATGTCCTCTGAGAAAGGTATTTCTTAACTAATTGATTTTGTTGATTCTAAGCCTGTTGTCTTGTCATGAATGCTTACTATGTGCTTTTAGGCCCATGCAAATGCACCCGAAGCTCAATCTCAAGCCAATTCCAGTGGATCAAGGCAAAAAAAGACAAGTATGTTGTGATAGATTAATGCATTATAAGTTATAGATGTCAAGATTTCGATTTACTAATGATGTATATATATGCAGGCCAAAGCTACAAAGAACGGCAAGTACAACTCAAGGAGGATCCAAAGCCCATGCCATTGCTTCTGCGAAGCTAGTGCACTTGTACAAGATAATAGTGGGCGGACAAATTCTTCAGCCAATGCTTTTGCGAAGCTAGTGCACAAGTAGAAGATACTTCGCAATGCTTTTGCAAAAGCTAGTGCACCAATTGAAGATACTTCAGCCAATGCTTTTGCTCAAGTCGATGTGCCAGAGGATACTTGATCAATGCTTGTACGAACTCACTGGACCGGTGCAACATACTTCACCAATGCTAAAGCTCATTCTAGTGTAAATGAAAGAGGATGTTGGGCTACCGCTAATGTAAGTGGATGTAGCGGACAAGCCAATTCTTTTGTTGAAGCTAGTGTTAATCAACGACAAGGATTTTTTCGTGCTCAAGCCAATGCAATAGCCAGCAGCAGACCTCAAAAAATCCCGGTGAGTAATACCTCACCAGCCATGTATTCATGTGTTGTTGTTACATTGTCACATTCGATTTTTTTTTTTTTTTCAGTTTAAAAGACCTGCCATTGAAATGGAAACGATACAAGGGCAGTCACAACCGAACAAGAAAAAGAAAATGGTATGTTTACACAACTCCTAAAAACAACCTTCAAATTCTCAATGTGAGTATGTTTTAACACTTTACAATGGGAACTGATTATCTCCTTGAACTAAAAACATACCCATTCTTTTGTAGCCTGTCTCAACTGATACAAGATTATCAAAACAATCGGACAAAGGAGTAGTTTTAGGAGCTTCAATGGCAAAAGCGCATCCCCAAGCTAGTGCACAGCCTCGGTCATCTCAAAGCGCTCTTAAAAAGCATGTTGTTGTGAAGTCAAAGCCACCATTGCAACTCCAGGACAGTTTGCAGCTTCAAGCATTAAGAACTTATCCTCGAAAGCACATCGGTGTAAAGCCAAAGCCACCATCGCACCCCCAAGCAAGTTCTCAGCCTCAGTCCCAAAAACATGTTGCCATAAAGCCGAAGCCGAAGCCACCATTACAACCGCCAATGAGTTCACAGCCTCAGTCATCTCATACTTCAATTGCTCCCGCAAAGCCTATTTGGAAGTGAGTCAGTTTTGGCACACCATAAACAATTAAAAGCTTAGGACTTATGAATCAAGCGCACAATGAACCTGGTGGACCACCCGAGACAGTAGACTTGGATTGACGTGCTTGCTAAATGTGTCTTGTCTCATGAAAGTTGCAAGAAGAAATTCTCCTTTAACATTATCTTGGGTGTTGTTTTTGCTTGCCAATTTCTTATATGGTTTGTGGTTTGTAGTGTTTTGTAGCAATCAATTTTAGTGATTTTGTAATTATCAAAGAACATGTTGGGATTGTGTTTAATGACTCGTCCCTTTTGCTGTATACATTTGAGAATATTGTATCCGTCTGTTTATGATGCTTGGATGTAGTAGTGCAATGTGCAAATTTATCTGCCTAAGAAAAGAGCACTTTTGTTTTGCATTTGTGTATCTGAGGCAGAATGCCATGGGACGTGGATGTTCCTTTTCAGTTTCTTTATTTGACTAGGAGTTTTATATCTGTTTAGCACCTCAGTACAGTCTCATTATATATTCACAACTTACATAATGTCAAAAAGAAGATAGCATGCCATGGGGGGTGGATTCGGATGCTTCCCCCTTGTTCGGACAATGGGGACGGAGGCCTCGTGGTCCTCGAAAGATCTTTTTGTCGTAGTCGTCGTCGTCGCCCCCCCCCCCTTCACCCTCGTGGTCGTCAGGTCTTCTCGTGTGCGATTCCACGTGGTACTAAATGGCCCTTCTCCTTCTCCCCACGGGCTCGTGAGTGATGCTAGATGGAGAGACGTGACTCTCTCTCTCTCTCTCTCTCTCTCTCTCCACAAAGTCCATCAAATAAATTTCTAATTTCCTATCTCCAGTTGTGACGTGATGGTTTATCAAGGTCCCACTCTTATGCATTACACAGAATTTTACACATTAAGCACATAATACAAAATGCCCCTTCACATAATAAGTACTCTCGAGACACTTATTTAATATAATCGAACGATAGAATATCTAATTCTCAGAATGTATGAATTGTGTGAATTGCATGAGTGGCTAATACATTCAAAGTCGCGATATTTACTTAGTTTTATATCTCGTTTCGGCCAAGATTTCATCGCGTACACACCGCTCACATTGGGTGGTACCTCATTCTCATCCACGAAGACATTGCCTTTGTAAGTCACTACCCCTCCATCTCGAACTCTGCCATTGCCGGTTACTTCTACAATCAATTTCGGAAAACCAATGCTCTCTTCACGAATCAGACCTTCCCTTGCCTCTCCTATCAACTTCTCAGTCCTTTCGCTTTCACCGGATATATCATTGTCGCCGCGGTAAGCGTGCTCCTCGTGATATGGTACAAGACCTCCTGCCATGAATCCGAGATTCGCCTTACGGCCTAAAAGAAGCGGGCCCGAGTCCGAGATGCTTATGTTCTCCTCGTTCTAGCGATGTCTTTGACCTGTCGAATTGATGATTGATCTAAAAGAGCAGCCGATACTAAACGTCATGGCAACAACAAATTGGAATGTTCTCCTAGATCGTCCCGCCCTCTCGTCCGTGATTGTCGTTGCCGGATTGGTTAGCCATCATGTTCTGTTCCTTTGAATTTGAATCGAATCACTGGAAATAGAAGCAGATTCTAGGCAAAGAGAGGTCAACACAATGACTTAATGTGCCAAAAAAAAAAAAAAAGATAGTTGATGAACAAATGAGTCAAAATATCACGAACCGGAAGACGAACTTCATAATCTCATTTGGGTTTAACCAAACATTAATCATTTCAACGGAATTCATCGCTCGAGACTCTAGCCGAAACTAATTTTGTCGAGCATAAGAAAAATCTATTCCCAGCTTAACAAAAATCAATGCAGGATATACTTAAAGAAGACGTGCTCATACAATCCTATAAAGAAGACGTGCTCATACAATCCTATCTAATGCTCTGACTTTGTCATGATGAACTTGACAACGAAACCGGCATTAGATGGACTTGACAACGAAACCGGCATGCTCGAATGCTCAAGGAAAGGAACCCTTTGAAAGAAACAAGAGAGGGCTTGCTTGGAAAGTTCTTTCCTTTCTTCCGACGTAAAGCCAAGAAAGAGAGTGGAAAAAGCAGTATAATTTGTCAAGGCGTGGAAAGTCCCGAATGGAGGGTTTGAAACTTTCAAAAATCCAAAGAGCTGGCTTTGTCACGTAAGTCCCTTTACTTCATGCCCCAAACAGTACCTTTTTCTCTCCTTTCTAGATGCTTTTGATTTGATGAAGCAAAAGTTCGAAGGGCGAGGGCAGCTTATATAGAGGAAAACAAGCTTCCCAGACTTCATTTCCATAAATACCTAAGAGTGCTGCCTTTTTCCCTTTGATGGAACATTTAAAAAATCATCATCCAAATAGCATTTACTTGAAAGAACACACGAAATTGTTTACATTTCCACGCAACATGAGTTTCCTAATTTTACAAGGCAAAAGAGAATCGGGATAAAGTAATTAAATACAAACTTAGAAACAAGGTACTATGGAAGACTTAGAAACTTCTCACTGACTTTCACATTAAATATAATCCCCATAATGATATAACACATGCATAGAAAAATCCCAATTGATAGAGCATCTTCCCTTTTTTTCACTCGTGCAAGCTCTTCCTTTAAAAGTCCATTTTTCGCCTTTTACGCCTTCATTTTAGCTATCGGTGAGCTTACATAATCGTCATTGCATCTGGATTGGCTTGACTCCGATAGTGCTTGATTTCTTTCAAGCAGTTCGACTATCATGTCCCTCGCTTGATCCGGTATTTTTGGTCAACCCACATGAAGAAATTGCAGCAACCTGGACCATCAAATTTAGCACATCCATAGAACCTTCTTCCTGCGTTTTTCTTTGTTTTTGCAATAAGAAGTGGTGATCGAAGACCACAATAGCAGGTTAACTCGATTCGACCTCATTAGGAGTTACACCACTTGATTTAGAAGTTGTTGCCCTCATTCTTCTTGTCGCCATATTAAAAAGCATATCACAGTTGCAAACTAACAAAACCTACACCATAGGAGAATAAGCGCATGTTAACCTTCAAAACAAACATGTAATGACAACTTATTCACGTAGATAAAGACCACCTGTCGATGTCCTACATTTAATCTTAGCATGTGTCGCAAAACTGCATACACGTAGCTAGAGACCTAATATGGCCATGCGATATAAATCTTGTTTCCAAGAATAACATGCACATGAAAATAAGTTCATGGAAACTAGAAATCTTCTTTTCTTAACATCATCAAGCAACAAAAAGCATATCAAGCAGTGCATTGGATTCCATCACATAAGAACTGTGTAAGCAATGGACAATGAGACAAATCATTTGGTATCGTCATCGACAGTGAAAAGGAACTATATCTATAGATTCAACTTAAAGGATTATGGGATAGCAACAAGCATAAAAAAATGGGGAAGAACAGGAAAATGTTATATCGATCGTATTTATTCAAATAACTGCAGTATTTAAATGATAATATGATGGTGACAAATATCGAATCGTATTTATTCAAATATCAAAAGTATTTAAAATGTTACAAGAATTGAATGATGGTGAAACTGCAGATCGTATTTATTCAAATAACCGACATCCACAATGGCATATGAACAAGGACAATCATATGAAAGTTGATACCTATGACAGGTTCTTTTGTAGTCGTGTTTAAATGATCTATATTCGTTCCAAGCAATAGAATTAGCAACCAAACGTGAGAGTGACTTTTAATGTAAATTCAGCATGCATCCGTGATCTCAATTAATGGAATTACTACGACAAAGGACAAATTTGATATATAAACATCTACAATGCCTAGCAAGGTGGTGGGATGCGTGATTATCCTCGTAAGCGAGGTAGGCATTCAAGCCAAGTCTGAGGACACATCAGCTAACCGTTTTCAATCGAATTGATTACCGTAGATGCAGAGATGAAGATACGCACATCACCCCCCAAAAAAAACTTGAAGTTTCAAGATGTCGCTGTCTAGAACAAATTCTATAATTAGTGAAGTTGTAGATAACTTCAGCCATAGTCTTGAAAGAAATTATCAAACACTATATTATCAGTTACATTAATAGACAAATCACAAATGCAGTGATGCAGATTAGAATTGAAGAACACCACAACACTTCGATGAGATTAACGTATCGATTAATCTAACAACAAAATCAGCGAGCTACTTTTCCATTATAGAGGTATCATAACAACACAAAGTCCCACAACTAGCCTACGGATACACCAGCAAGAAGCAGAAAAGAATTTACGCAAACGAAGGACACGCATCGCGCAAGTTACATTAATGGACAAATCACAAATACAATGATGCAGATTAGAATTGAAGAACACCACAACACTTCGATGAGATTAACGTATCGATTAATCTAACAACAAAATCAGCGAGCTACTTTTCCATTGTAGAGGTATCATAACAACACAAAGTCCCACAACTAGCCTACGATACACCAGCAAGAAGCAGCAAAAGAATTTACGCAAAACGGAGGACACCCATCGCACAAGTTACATTAATGGACAAATCACAAATACAGTGATGCAGATTAGAATTGAAGAACACCACAACACTTCGATGAGATTAACGTATCGATTAATCTAACAACAAAATCAGCGAGCTACTTTTCCATTGCAGAGGTATCATAACAACACAAAGTCCCACAACTAGCCTACGGATACACCAGCAAGAAGCAGCAAAAGAATTTACGCAAACGGAGGACACGCATCGCGCAAGTGCAATCAATCATTCTCCATACACACGCACGCACGATCCATCCAGAAATGACCTGTCACTCGGTAATCATGAGAGCTCCGCTTAGCCTCGTCCAAGGAATCGCGATCCTCGACCCTCCCCTTCGGGACGAACTCCTTGCGACTCGACTCCAGTAATCACAATCCCCAATACACATGAGAGAAGAAACTCGGTATCTCACCGTGGCCAAAATAATCATATTTGCTCAATTTGAAATCGGGTCCTCAACCGGTCCGAGACTTCAGCCTGTCGAGCACAGAGTAAGCGAGCGGTGCAAACAAATTCACCTCGCCTCCACCGTCGGTGCCGCTCGATCCACTCGCCTCCACTGTTGGCGCCGCTCGATCCACCGCCAAGGCTCTCGTGGGACGAGTGTCGCGCGTACTCGCACCAGCGTTTGATGAAGAACGCAACTCGCGAGGCACGGGTGATCTCGCGTCGAGATTTGGGGCTTAGGGTTGCGTTGATTCGAGACGAGAAGAAGGGAAGAGATCCGCGCCGAGATTTCGGGCTTAGGGTTGCGTTGATTCAAGAGGGGAAGAGGGAAGAGATCTGCAAGATTTAGGGCTTAGGGTTTGTTGATTCGAGAGAGGAAGAATCGAAGAGATGTCGTAAAGAAACGGAGAAACGGAGGAGGAGACGTCGTGAAAAAAACGGAGGGGAGACGTCGTCGTTTTGAGGATGGCAATACCCACAAAACGACGTCGTTTCGCTTACGTACACAATTTTCTTGCCCTAATTGCCACGTAGGAGAGAGAAAATATTAAAATAAGCCAAATCAGCAATTTCCGTTAATATAAACCGACGGTGTTAACGGAAGGACTGAATTGAACCAAGTTGACAAGTTTTAGGACTTGATTGCACTTTTTTGTAACTTTTAGGACTCAATTGCACTTTGTTCACAAGTTTTAGGACTTGTACCGTACATATCCCTTATCTTTATATAGGTATACACCCTCTATCTGTATCGCAGCCTTGAGGAACAACTATATGCAATAAATATTCTGGAAAAGCTGCTATAATTGAGCTAAGATAAGTGACAAAGTGTTTTTGATTTAAAGCAATAATCTGATGCAAAGTACAGTTCTAGGACAAGTGCGTTTGAAGCACTAAAATTTATCACGAAATTACAATCGAATCCAATAATTTTCAGATAGTGCAATCAAGTCTAACTTGTCAAATTGATACGATAAAATCCCTTTGTTAAACTCCATTCAATTTGGTTAATGGAATATACTAATGTGACATTTTTTGTTACTTTCCTAAGACACGTGGTCCTAGTGTGGTGCCTAACAAGTGCCACATTAGAAAAAACTTTGAAAATTCAAAAAGAAAAAAAAAAGGATGAATGAAATTAAAAAAGGAAAAGGAAATTTTTTTTTGTTCATATCTTTATAATCACCATGTGGAAATCTTACAAAAACAGTAGGAAAATTACCTACTTTAGTAATTGGTACGGTGATCTTGAATTTTCTACATAGGGCAATAATAGAAGATCTTTTTCGGTAGAAAGAGAATTTCATTAAACAAAAGCATAATCCTCACCAAAACCATTCATAGTAGTGGGGGCATACGCCCATCAGCATCAACACTTGGTAGATCATCTAGCAAGAAAGGTATATAGCGGAATTCAAGGATAACAAAGTCATTTTCTAGATTCCACAATTAAACTTTGGGGTATTAGTAACGTGACAAAATTTTGATATATTGATATCAAAGCAAGCATAAGTCGAGGTTTTTGTTATAATTTTCAAATCTACTTAACTTCCATTAGTTTATAAGTTGTTTTGACAGAACCGCAACATTGCATTCTTATATGTTGTGTTAAGTTCGAAGATTTTGATGATATGATAAAACATCCAAAGTATTAATATTATAATATGCATGATTTAGGTTTTTAAATAATAATTTAGAGATTTAGGTGATATTTTTCCTTTTTACAATACTTATCTTTTTTTTTTTTACCTCGAGGTAATTCATCACGTTTGTTTCCTCTCTCTGGGTCCAGGAGGTAATTCGTCCCCGTCGCTGTCCACATGATGCGGCATCATATTTCCATTTGTCAAAAAGTAAGAAAAGTCAGTCACTAAAGAGCTAAAAGGACTTTAGGCATAGAGAATCTTTTAACTTCTGTCGTAAGAAAAGTCACCTTTACGACAGCTAAAAGACAAACAAATATAAAGACGAGTCCAAGGTATGGAGAATTTTTTTATGTCGGTCAACGTATGCTCCTAAAATATTTTTTAACAATGCTTACTAAAAAAATACTTTAATTTCCAACAAATTGACTACCACATAAATTAGGATTAATACCTCAAAAAAATTTGGTAAAGAATACCTCGAAAAATTATTAATTAGTATATATATAATAAATTTATTCTAAACTAATTTTTTGACAACAAAAAAACCCAAAACCAAGTACTATTATGATAAATTTACTCGAATGACTATAAAAAATTTCAAATTAATACATTTGTAATAAATTTACCCCAGACTAATTTGTTTGACTGCCACAAATCCCAAGTTGATACATTAATTGGATTAATAACATAAAAAATCGCAAAAAATGATATAATTGTGACAAATATATAATAAAATACCAAACTAATACACTAGTCCATTACCACAAGTCATCCAACTCAGTAATTTGACAGTAAAATTTCATGGAAACTAATAGAAGATATATTTGTCACAAGTATATTAATTTGGGATAAATTTGTCAAAAGTGTACCGGTTTTGAGTTTTTACTAGTCAAAAAATTAATTTTGGGTAAATTTGTCACAAATAATTAATTTGGATTTTTTTAGGATATTAACCCCATAAATTAAAAAAAAAAAAAAAAATCCCCACACAATCCCATTTGTCTAGAGACATTTTGATGTCATGATTCACATTTCTCTAGATGTTAAGTTATAGTTTAGCAACTAATGAGCACACAATATATGAGAAGAAAAACATCTTTAAAACATTAAAGAAAAAAAGGAATAAAGAATAATTGGAGAAGAGTGCCTGAGATATGGACAATGAAAGAGTCAGGAATAACGATGAGAATAAAATATTAGAAAAAAAGCCACAAGTAGGACGAAATTAACAGAATGTCTCGATTCTACTAATTTAATAAGTTTTATGGCATGATTATACTATTTATAAGTTTTATGATTCAATTGCACTTTTGTGATAAGTTTTAAAAATTTCAAAACACTTATTCTTTCATAAATATCTCATTTGTTCCTTGTCGGTCCCCTTCCAAAACTCTCCACATTGATAGTGCACTTGATTGCCGTGGATACAATCATATATTTGTAGACTCTGTGAAATAATACTTTTACCCATTTACCACCTCAATGGAAAGAAAAAAAAAAGGAGGATGAAGTCATCGTGTGCAAACATGAGCAAACTTTATTTATACCAAAAAGGCTTAGCAAATGCATGAAGTGTGTAATGATCCAATTATAAAAGGAGAACATTGTCTTCCATTTGATTACAAGATTAAGTCATGTCATGAGGTTTGTACAGTTATGAGTGGACAAAATGGGCATGAATCAAACTGAACATGCATCCTCGGTAGATAGAGAAGATTTTGAAAACTAACATAAGCATTGAGTTATAGCTAAATTCAAGAAAAGTAAAATGAGTAATGCCACTTGTGCTAAGAATTTGTTAAGAAAAATTTCCTAAATGATGTGGCAACTCGTGTGCCTTGTACCATGACATTAAGTCTGCATACAATTAGCAATAATAATAAATAAATAGATAATGAAAGAAATTACAAATTGAACAAGACTAAAACCGGCTTATTTTCCAAAAGAAATGAAGTAAAATTCCCAAGCTTCACTTATTTTACTAAGAGTAGAATTAAGGGGACCGAATATAATTAACTCGAATCATATGGATATCTCTTTTGTACCCAACTAGTAAAATTGGTGAAAAACTATCTAAAACATTGTGACAAAGGCTACTATGGCACAAGGTTATCTATGCATGGAAAGACCTTTCATATAATTGAAAAAGAAAGTTGTAGGGATGAGACTTTGACGAAAGCATGCATGATAAAATTTCTAAAACAAAAATTAATTTCTATTACCTAGACAAGTTTCTAACCAAAAACAATTTATTTGATAACAACTCAAAATATTTATTTATGTATTAGAAATTCGTTTAATAACATAATAACATTTTTATTTTTAGGGATGGTTGCGACTGGTGTCCGGCAACTTACAGCGGGCGTTTTAGGACATTGGCCATCGGTTGCTGGACATTGTTTAGTGGTTGATGGCCGGCGCTAGGCATCCCACAGGCGATAGATGGGCGATGGACAGTAATGAGATTGAACAATAAGAAGAATTTTCATTTCTTATTTTTGTTTTAGAAATAGAAAAATTAAAAATTTTAACTTTAAATTTATGTTTCAAATTTATTTTTAAAATATAAATTTGTTCTAAAAATAGAACAATAAAATTACATTATCAAATAAATTTATATTTCAAACTTATTTTGAAAAATAAAAAAATAATAATAATTTTTTTTTTTTTTTTTTTTAATCATGTGCGTCTTTTGTTCGTGAAAAGACCAAGGCAACGTGATAAAACTTGCTGCAGATGCCTCGCTCAATGAAAGTCCCAGTCCCTATCACCTTTACTCTTATCCTTAATGCGAGATGATTGACAATAAAAAGATGTGGGGTCTTCCAGAACGGGAGATGCGGAGGAGCGGACTGGATTAGTCTCCATTCATGGAAAGAGCTGAGGCAAAAAGCCGAACTGCATGTGGAAGCCTCGCTCAACGGAAGTCCGTACCAGCACAGTCCTTTTTCATTCAACGCAAGAAAGAGAGGATAGCTAAAGAAAAGCAAGATGCGGGGCCTACTTGAGAAGAGAAAAGTAAGATACAGCTAAGAGATATGATATGAACCTTGCATGTGGAGGCCTCGCTCAATCGAAGTCCGTACCAGTACGGTACTCCGTCATTCAATGCAAGAAAGAGAGGATAGCATGTGATGTTGGGGTCTCACTAAAGAAAAGGAAGATGCAGGGCCTACTTGAGAAGAGAAAAGTAGGACACACCTAAGAGATATGATATGAACCATGCGACAGGAACCTGTCCCAACTTTTCTTGAACGCTACAGTGGCCCCTACAAATCGTGGGGAGCAGACATTATGGCGTTGCCCCTCTAGAAATTATTCAATAAATTGAATTCTTAAATTACAAATATATACAAACCATGGGATTAGATGCGAACCATGGAGGTTTTTCTTTTTCTGCAACAAGAATCTCTATTTAATTGGTAAGCTCCTCGTCAAATTTGTACCACGGCCGCCGAGATTTTTATTTCTCTACGATTGAAATGGGTTTGGGCGCGTCTTTAGTCTAGACACGTGAAAGCAAAACAAACCTTTATTAAAGCAACTTTTCTTTTTAATCTCTTTAATCATTAACGCAACAACACAAGAGGACTGGATGTCAAACAAATCTTTATTAAAGCAACTTTTCTTTTTAATCTCTTTAATCTCTTTAATCATAACGCAACAACACAAGAGGACTAGATGTCAACTTTATTTCTTTTCCTCTGCTTTTCTCATTCTTTCTCTTTTGATTGGGAAGGTCATTTTCCCTGCATAGTAACCTTTTTCCCTCTCCTTTTGGTATTTGCAAGGTGTTCAATAAATGTCCAGGTAGCCAAGCCTATGGTATTTCTAGATTATTAAATTACAGAGAACTATTATAAGCATTGAATTTCAGCTAATTTGAAGCAAAAAAATGAGTATTGATAAGTGTTCTAAGAGTCTACTAAGAAATATTTACTAAGTGATGTGCCAACTCATGTGAAGTGTGCCATGTCATTTAGTATGTGTGTAATAAGCAATAATGATACATAAAAAAAGAAAATATAAATTGGGCAAGATTAGAAAAGCTTCTTTTTTTTTTTTTTCTCCAAGCCTCAATTATTCCACTAGAAATAGAATTAATGGGGAACTGAGTATGATTAGCTTGCATCATATGAATGTTTCTCTTGTACACAGCTGGTAAAATTAGGAAAATTTGTCTAAATCATTTCGACGGAAGGTTCTGATGGTACGAAGATTCTTTATTTATGGAAAGACCTCATACAATTGGGTAAAAGAGGAGGTGCCGGGGACCAGATCCGATTTAGTCTCGAGCTAGGCCCACCTAATTCGGAAGATATATTTCTTCAAGAAAATATTGGGTACCTCTGGATGCTCCAACGTGACAAATAAGAAAGCATCTCGAATTGCGCCCCCACTTTTCTCTCTCCTCTCTGCCCACTTTTTTCTCTCCTCTCTCCTCTCTCCCCCTCTACACGCTCTCTCGGCGAATTTCTCCCCACCTTTCTCTCTCCTCTCTCCCTCTCTCTCGCCCGACTCTTCTCACTTTTCTCTCTCCTCTCTCCTCTCTCCCAACACACTTTCTCTTCGCCGGTGTGGACGAACAGCTGGCCACCTCGACCTCCGCAACGACCACCTCCTCCGATATGTCCGGGAATGTGCACGAGTGCTTAATCTGCCACAAGAGCTTCCCCATCGGCCAAGCTCTCGGTGGGCACAAGAGGTGCCACAGTGAGGCCCCTACACCTGCCTCCTCGGCCTGATGCAGAGGTCTCGCTCAATCAAAGGTCATCATCTGTACTCTGACATTGATTGCAAGATTAGAGAGAAATAAGGATTCGGGGTCTCAACAGAAAAAATGAGGTGCCGATTAGTCGTGAGCATGGCCCACCTTTCGGAAGATATTTTTACTAAATTATCTAGGTTAGAGGTCTCCCCAGAAAAAAAAAAGTTCTTAAATTAGTCCCCTGATCATTTTTTTTTAAATTTTTTTTCCAGTTGCTGCTGTAAAAAAAAAAAAAGTTCCTAATGTAAGTTATTAAATTAACTTACATTATTAGTCCCCTAATAATGTAAGTTAATAACTCAAAAGATGGCATCACCTCGTTCATGACTGCAAAGATCAGGCAAATAAGCATCATAGAGAGAGAAGATTTGCTTTAAACACAATTGTCAAGTGTAATTCGTCTTTCTTTCGGAAGTAGCAATGGTTAAAATTCTTTTTGCACATATTGTCCTATCAAATGCAACTTTGAAAATCAAAATCAATAGAATCTGAGATATTAAGGGGTTTACTCTTATTAAGACCAAACAAAGGCCTAAATCCTTGTAATTAGATAAATTATATTTTCCAATCTTTCTATCATTATATATATTTTGAAGGATTGCATATCCCTACTTTGATTTTTTTTTTTTTTTTTTCATGAGTGAGGTGAGGTGGGGTGGAGGTATCTCACTCCCAATGAAAAATCCCCTTTCTGATAAATCGATTCCAATGCAACAGAAAAAGTAAATGAAAGGACTTTTCCAATCTTTCTATCATTATATATATTTTGAAGGATTGCATATCCCTACTTTAATTTTTTTTTTTTCATGGGTGAGGGGGTAGGGGTGTCTCACTCCCAATGAAAAATCCCCTTTCTAATAAATCGATTCCAATGCAACTGAAAAAGTAAATGAAAGGACAAAAAAAAAAATATCAAGGTTGCAACTGATATAAAGCAAATGAATTTTTTTTTAATAAATTAGTATATATAAAACTGAATCGTCTAATGGGAAGTTTGATCTTTAATTTAACTTACAAAATTTAGGGATTTTCTTGATCTTGATTAGCAGTCTCTTATTTTGCATTCAAGGAAATACTATAAATTACTCGGTGCAAGCAATAGAATACAAAAAGAAGTCTGTCCTTGATCAATTAGTAACCACCCAGGTCATTCCATCCTGGTTTCCTGGTTTCATGAAAAGGTGTACTCTAAATAAGCAATTGCACAAGATAGTGAATATTTGGGGTGGATGTTAGCTTTTATATCGCTCAATATAGCATCTCCTGTTGGATGCAGAATTTGGTATGTCATAATTCATCCATTTAAGTAACTCACATCCTTATTAAAGTTGGCTCGAATCATTCACTATTTAATATGTAATCTATTTCATTCCTACACTCTTCGTCATTTTAGAAGTTTGCCAGAAATTGCACATTATCCGAACCCTTTGCTTGGATGAGCACTCTCTACTCTTGTAGTATCTAGTGTGGACCTAGTCCGTCCACGAACAACACATATACTAAAGGGGTCATGTTCCGATTCCATTTGGAATGACTCAAATATTTCGCATAGGCTAAACCCACAAAAAAAGTAACCATACAAGTTAGTGACTATTTGGATGGGAGTGTTAATTTATTTATCACTCAGTAGAATATCTCCCATCCGATATGGAATGTGAAATGCCATTGACCAAACTAGAGCTACGTGCCCGAAAAAGTGGCACGCCTCCGATATGACACATTCCCGATTCCATCAAAAAAGGATCCATCGATGCGCCATAGATTTGCTCCGTATGCAGTGATCAATGGCAGGATTCAGAAAAAAATGAGGGCTTACCCTAGCAAGCAAAGCTGAGAAAAAGACTATAGACCACTAGATTTTTGCAAACTATGACACAAGTATGTGATGTCCCTACTAGATACGAGGGAGTTTGATTAAACGCCACATACACCAGAACCATAGACTGAAAACACTTGTAGTATAGAAAGTGTGTCATAAGCTCAAGTTCCTTACCGATAAATCTCCCGTGACTTTGTTATTCTCCCATGAGAATTTACAAAAGCACTACCGATCTCTGTTCATCCAAAATACAAGGGGAGAGTCAACTCACTTTTGGTGACTTTGGGTTCTTCATATGTGAGAGAATAATTGAGACCTTAAGAAGAGAGAAGACAAGGAAATTAGAGCTTTTTTTTTTTTTTTAATACTTAGGATCTGCCGAAGTCCCCTTTTGCTTATGCTATTCGGGTTCACACGACTCGTTGGTACCTGATAGCACCAACGAGCCTCGTCGCAAGCCACTATTTAGACATTAGTACCTGGAGGAGAGCTAGCCTAAGACCCCAATACCAGGGCCCCTCACTTAAGACACTTTAGCAACGAGAGGGTTCGACTTCTTGACCTCATCAAAGAGGGGTAGAATGAATACCAATTGCACTGCTCGGGAAATTAGAGTTTGAATAGCGTAAAATGACACAAATATAATGTATGCTAACTTGTTGGCTTCCGCCAACAACTAATTAAAGAGAACCCAAATCAAAGCCAACACTACACTGATAATTACATAACCATCATCACTCAACACTACACTGATAATTACATAACCATCATCACTCCAGCTAAGAAATTATGAAGAGCAATTGGAGTAAGTAAAATCTGAAATAGAGATATGGTTTGGCATCAAAGAATACACGGGATCGGTAGGACGCACTTAGGCTAATTGAGCTCACTGAGGGATAAATTTGAACATTTGAATATATATGGTCTCTACACCAAATGAATACGTCAGAATGGAAATATCTCGGTTGGTCAATTTAAAGCAAATCTTTGCAATGCTAATGTTGTTGTTTCATGATAAATGATGGATCGAAGATTCGGTCGATTCCATTGCCATCTTATTTTCTTTCCCAATAAGAAAACACGTTGTGTTAGCACAAGAAGAATGCATCAAATATGACAGACAATTAACGATTAACCGTCTTCTCCGGATGGCCTCCAAAAAAAGTATAAAACATTTGTTTAAGCATAAAAAGAAGCACAAGAATGTTAATACCACTAATTTGTTTGATCATAGCTTAATGATTTTTAACACTTTGAAGCAAAGTTATATCTGTTCAATAATTTTTACTTTGTCAAGATGGAAACAATAATCAAATCATTACCATTACCAAAAAAAAACAATAATCAAATCATTACCGCAAATGAATTAATTGTTACCCCAGCAACTATTGTCGTAGGCTCTCCCATAAGCCCCCATGAGAAAAATTATCCAAAAAGTTATAAATTTATTATATGACGGCCGATTGAGTTATATTTTTATTTTATTTTATTTTATGAAGCATACCTACAATAGGACCATGAGCATAAGTCATAGTTATTTTTATGCTAGTGTACATGCTCAATCTGTGTCACTTGCTTGAGCAATGACTATATTCAAGAAATGTTTAGAACGAACTGATGTAATTGAGCTAGTATAGGTGACAAAGTGTCTTTGAGACAAATGAGTAATTCGATACAAAATATAGTTATGGGATAAGTGCACTTGAAACGCTAAAATTTATCATGAAAGTGCAATCGAGTCCAATAATTTCACATGGTGCAATCATGTCTTACAAGATGTCAAATTGATATTATAAAATATCTCCATTAAACTCCATTCAATTTGGCTAATGGGAAATACCGACGTAGCTTTTGTTACTTTCCTAAGACACTTGGTTTCAATGTGATGCCTACCAAACGCCACATCAAGAAAATTTTGAAAACTCCAAAGAAAAAAAAAGGATAAATGAAATTAAAATGAAAAAGAAAAAGGAAAATAATTAGTTGTTCATATCCTTGTGCTCACTTATACAGTATGGAAATCGACTAAAACAGGAGGAAAATCTCGTACTTCAATTATTGGTGATGTTGATTTTGAATTTTTTACATGAAAAGGTAGTAATCAAGTTGAGAAGATCATTTTTCGGTAGAAAGAGACTTCCATCAAACAAAAACATTCAT
This sequence comes from Eucalyptus coolabah, assembly GCA_014182585.1. Lineage (NCBI taxonomy): Eukaryota > Viridiplantae > Streptophyta > Magnoliopsida > Myrtales > Myrtaceae > Eucalyptus > Eucalyptus coolabah. The sequence goes on along the minus strand of CM024630.1, from coordinate 11,114,983 downwards.
AGTAGTGGAGGCATGCCCCCATCAGCGTCAACACTTGGCAAGTTATTTAGCAAGAAAGGGAGATTGTCAAGTTGAAGATAACAAAGTCATTCTCCAAATTCTTCCCAATTTTGCACCATAAACTTTGGGATATTGATAATGTGAGAAAAAACTTCGGTGTATTGATATCAAAGTGGACATAAGTTGAGGTACTTGATAAAACTTTTCAAATTCAAGTAACTTTCATTTGCCTATAAGTTGCTATTTAAGATTTTAAACAATCGTCTTGAGCAGAATTATTATAGAATGTATCTTTATCATATTAGTATAAATTTAAAGTTTTTGGTGATATAATAAAAATTTTAGAGTATTAATATCATAATAAGTTAGTTTAGAGTATTAAGTAATAGTTTAGAGTTTTAGGGATAATTTCCTTTTCTCAATATTTCTTTTTATTACCTTGAGTAATTCATCACGTCCGTTTTCTCTCGTTGGGTCTGGGAGCTATCATTTCTATTTGTGAAAATGTCAGAAAAGTTAGTTACTAGAGCTAAAAGACATATGACCAAAAAAAAAAAAAGAAGTAAAAAGAGGGCTAAAAGAGAAACAAACATAAAGACGAGTCCCACATTCGGAAGAGGGAATCTTTTAACCTCTCTCCCCATCCACGACGAGTGCATTTCAACGTGTTTCTTAAGGTCTTATCAACGAATGCCTCTGCTCAAAGCAGGGTCCCGATCACCTGCCTGTACTCCAACATCCAATGCAAGTTGGAAGATGCAGCAAGCTAGGCAGAGGATAGAACGAGGGGATCTCACGAAAGATAAAGGATGCGGGGCCCACTTTAGAAGAAAAAAGTGGGATACAGCTAGGAGACATGATCTGAAGCATGCGACGGGATCCTGTCTGAACTTTTCCTTAATGCTCTAGAGCCCCCCGCCATGAAATACAGACGTACAATATCATGGGGAATCAGTCAGAATCTGAGATACGGAGGGATTCAGTAGATATTTTGGGTGTGTGGCCCCATTAAAAATTATTCAGTGAATCTAATATTTAAATTGCATATAAATACAAACTGTAGGATTTGATTCGATCAGCCAAGATTTTTATTTCTTTGGGATTGAAATGGGTTTTGGCATGTCGTCAGTCTAGATACGTGAAAGCAAAACGACTTTTTATTAAAGCAACTTTTCTTCTTAATCTCTTTAATGATAGCGCAACATTCGAGCGCCCTATCTTAATCATATTTCGTTTCCTCTGCCTTTCTTGTCCGGGAAGGTCACACCATCTAGAAAAGTATTATGTTGGTTGAAAACAAACATAAATATTGAATTATTACTAATTTCTAGGAAAGTACAATGAGTAATGCTGCACGTGCCACGGGATTACTAAGAAATTTTTACTAAATAATGTGACAACTTGTCTGCCTTTTGTCATGTCATCAAAGTACATGTATAATAAGCTATAATGATACATGCGGAAAAAGGAAAGAAATTACAAATTGGGCAAGATTAAAACCCGCTTTTTTTTCCCCAAAAGATAAATAAATAAAAATCCCCAAGCTTCACTTATTCTACTAGAAGTAGAATTAAAGGGCGACTAAGTATGATTAACTTTCATTTTGTGAATCTCTCTTTCCGACACATCCTAATATAAATGAGAAAAACTGTCTAAAACATTGCGATAGAGGGCTATTACGGCACGGGGATACCTATGCCTGGAAAGACCTTAATACAATTGAAAAGAAAATTGCAGGGGCCGGACCCGATCAGTCTCAAGCTGGGCCCACCTCATTCGAAAGATATTTTCGTTCATGAAAAGACCTAGGCAACGTGATAAAACTTGATGCAGATGCCTCTTCTCAAAGCAAAGTCCGTGTCACCTGTGCTCCGACATTCGATGCAAGATAGAGAGAATTCAGGGACGTGGGGTGCACCCGAGCTTTGGAGATGCAGGGGCAGGCTCGATTAGTCTTGCTTTCATGTAAAGAACTTCACGCGAAGGTCACTCTCAGTCGAAGTCCGTACCGGCACAGTACCGAAAGAGATTAGGATGGGACGTGAGGTGTCACTAAGGAACTGTTTGAAAACTTGCGAAATTACGAAAATTTCTATTATTTTGTTTTCGAAAATAAATTTAAAATAGAAATTCATTTAGTAAATTTTTAATTTTTGAAATTAAATTATAAATAGAATCCAGAAAAAAAGTTGATTCTTTGTTCTTCGAAATAATTCTAGAATCAAGCCAACTAAAAAATTTTTCTTTTATTTTCTCTTCTTCTTTTCTTCTTATTTTTCTTCCTTTTCTTCTTGTTTTTTTTTTTTCCTATTTCGTTTTTGGTTAAGCCTAATTTTTCATTTGTTTTATCTAAAAGAGGAATGCAATTACCTAGTTTCTAAACTTTTTAAGTGTACCACAACTTATATCCAGTTGTTGATGGTCCATAGCTTTGTTTTGGCTTTAACAAATCAATTTAGATTGAAGTAGCAAAAGAGTATTTGTAATTAGGGGGTAAACAATTTTGGATTTCATCCAAATTCTACTTGAAATCTAAAACTTACCTATTGAAACATGTTACTCATTTATTGGAACTTGAAACATATCTTGCATACTCGAAAATCTAGAATTGAACGATATTGCCACTGCTTCGATTCCAAGTTCTATTTTGAATTAATGCTCACCCCTATCCTCTTTCCTCTTGTATTCTTATCAATTGACTATTAAACGAAGTCTACGCAACTTTAGGGGCTAATCACTAATAGATTGTTTTTAAAATAATGACATTGTCCAAGGCGAGTCGCATCTGGTGTTGGGTTGATGCGAAAACTTGACCATTATAAGAGGGAGTGCTCTCTGCTTGCTTATTTACTCCGTCCCCATTCCATCATTTACCTACGTATCTCTACTTGCTTGTTTGCTTCAAGAAAGACTCGCTGTCCTAAATGGATCGCGCAAGAAGCATTGATGGGAGGGACACAAGGGCGACGCCAAATGAAAGGCTTGAAGCTTTGAAGGGAAGGAATCTCCTGACTTTAGATAAACAACAACCTTTTGGAGATGGTGATCTGAACAAAATTATGGATCGTGACCTATGTGAGCCACGATAAAAGGGGACGTCGAGAAAGTCATCAATGCATTAAACAAATGTCTGAGTCAAGGAAATTAGCATTGTCGCTAATTTTCGACCAAATCACTCCCTCCGGGAATTCATTGCTTCATGTAGCAGCAAGCTCCAAGAGTGAACATGTCATGGAGCTCATTCTCTTTCATGACCCTTGTCTCGTGACTCGGAAAAACTCCTCAGAGCATACTCCACTGCATATTGCCGGGTCTGAGTTGAGGAAATTAGCATTGTCGTAAATTTTCGATCAAGTCACCCCCTCCAAGAATTCATCGCAAAAGCATGGTTATTTTTGCTTGAAATGTATCCAACACTATCCCGTCAAAGTTTTTTGATCGCCATGCTTGTGTTAACATGCAAGTATTAATTACTTTCGGAGGAATTTTTTCCTTTAAATATTTCAGAATTAGTGATAGTCATTTAAGCACATAGCAAAGAGGCCAAGGGAATGAGAATTGACCTTCTAATTCTAATCAATCGTTCCTCCCAGTACTTCCGACTTTTGTTCCTGACTCTAACTGTTGATTGGAACAAGTCTGCACGGGATCCATCTTGCAATATGCCGCATATGGGATCTTATTCTGCTCTGCGGTTGTGTCCGTTATTGCAGTCCTTTCCTACAGAAACTGTTCGCAATCTTCCATCGATTCCCTTTGATAGAAGGAGAGTTCCTCCTATTTTTCAGTTTGAATTCAAAATTACGTTCTCAAGATTAGTGCTAGCATTAGTTCAAAGAATCAAATTGCTTTTTAGAATAGTATATTGTTTTCGAAATTCAGGCCAAGATCTCCACTAGAAGGCACCAAGTTGAACCCTAGGGGACTCCTTGTCCCCTTATGGTTTGGAAAATAACAATATGAGGGGAGGAAAAAACACAGAAAGTGGCCCAATGATCAACGTGAAATTTATTAACCATGGGAAAACTACTGTTTTTGGCGGTTTGGATTTAGGATGGATTACATGCATGGTCCTCATGAGGTCAGACCTAACCAAGGAAATCGCATATGAACTCAGTAGGAAATCCATCCAATCATTCATTTTTATTTTGTTTGTATTTGAATTCATCTATAAATTATGTAATAAATGTAATAACGGTAGAACAGAGATTTTGCCGGTCATCAGTGTCCTCACATTGACAACAAAAATCTTTGTAAAGCATCAAAGTTGGCATGCAAACACCGATTAATTATAGTACTTTATTCTTCCTCCTAACTTCAAGCAATCGTTTTGCTAGAATCTTTCTATTGAACAAGTAAAAAAATCCAAGATGAAGTTCACATATTTCGTACCTTGAATTCTAAGAGATCAACAAATAGAGAAAACCATTCTCTATGTGTAGGCGAATACATATTACATCCGATTGAAGTCATTTGCTTCAAGTGTGGACAATCCCAGAGGGTAATGAATGTATAAATGCCTGTGGCAAAACATGTTGATTTCAATCAGATGGCAATAAGCATATTTCATACCTTGACCTTTGAGTATCAGGCAATCCCATGTTGATTTTTGTCCCAATTATATGAAATATTTCTCATTGCTGCCAACTTTGAGGAAACAAATTTCTTTTTTCTTTTTCCCAAGCTTCACTTATTCTAATAGAAGTAGAATTAAAGGGGCACTTGAGTATGATTAACTTGCATCACATGAATGTCTCTTTTGTCCACATCTAGTATAATTGGAATAAATTGATCTAAAAACATATCAGCAAAGGGTTCTTATAATACGGGGATATGCATGAAAAGACTTGTATTGTTGGGACAAAAAGAAGATGCAAGGACCACACCCAATCGGAAGAACATTTAGGGATAATGATTCAAACAGTTCGAACTTTTACTTAATGTGTAATTTGATCCATGAACTTTTAATTTGTTTGATGAAATTCCTAAACTTTAGCTCAATATGCAATGTGGTCTTTAACCATTTTAATTTTTTTTTTTGGGTAAATATCTTTAACCATTTTAATTTATTTAATGTAATCTCTGAATTTTTGGTACATATTCAATACAGGCCTTGAAATCTATTAAAATGTTCAATGTAGTCAGGTTTTATATTGAACATGAACTAAAAGTTCAGGGAATATACCGAACAAATTAAAAGTTCATGGACTACATTGCACATTGGATTAAAATTCATTGACCACATTAAATAAATTAAAAGTTCATAGACCAAGTTGCACATTGGGCTGAAATTCGGGGACTATTTGTATCATTATCCTATTAAAATACATGAAAAAGTGTCTGCTTTGACGGCAAAAGAGAAGATGGTGTGGGTGAAATCCTGTTAATGGCAGTTGAAACCAGACTTTTCGGGCAACGTTGATGAACCCGAAGGCTAAAAAAGGAGGAATCTTTCCGATTGCTGAAACCAAACGAAAAACACAGAAGGTGGCCCAATGATCAACGAGAGATTGATAATTGAAGGAAAGTGGCCATTCTCTGGCCAAAAGGAAAAACAAAACATGATATTGAAGCGGCCAATCGGTAGAAGTCGTATGGACTTTCATGTCTACCAATCATCTTTGGTCTCCGCTAAATATCAAAATAGGTTTTATATAGATGTTACTTGTAACCGTTGGGGATGACATTTGATTTTAACTATGGATTTCTTTTGGCAAACTTTACGGTTCTCACACTTTAACTTCTATTTAACGCGAAATTATTATATCTTTCAATTAAAAATTTCAATTTAGACGTGTAAAATGACATAAATATAATCAAATTACTCAAAACTTGAATATTAAAGGAAAAAGGCACAAGTAAAATTATAACTAGATAACCCCTTAACTCCAACAAGGGTCGATGAATGAATGGATTACATGCATGGTCCTCAAAAGGCTAGAATAAGGACATCACGTGTAAGTTAGTAGGAAATCCACCCAATCCTTCATTTTATTTTGTTCATATTTGAATTCATCAATTAATCATATAATAATGGTAAAAGAGAGATTTTGCTGGTCATCAGTGTCCTCACACTGACTAGCACATATCTCTCACTATCTCCCGATGAAAAATCACATTTTCTCGATAAATTGACTTCAATGCAACAAAAATAAACATGAAAGTGAAAAAGAAAATCAAGGCTGCAATTCCTATAAACGAAATATAAATTTTTATTAACTGTTTAATAAAAAAAGCTGAATTTTCTCATGCAAGATTTGATCTCAATTAAATCAAGATTTCTTCTTCTTTTTTGTTGATTTTTTTCCGTTTTGAATTTCATTAAGAATATTGCTTCAAAATGAGGGCTGTCATGTAAATTCACAAAACATTTAATTGTGAATTTATTACACTCGCAAAATTTGGTAGACTAGTAATACAGCGCTCCTAACTCCAACAAGACTGGTGGAAGAAAAACGATATTTTGGGAAGATGGGACATAATTATGTTGGTTGAGAATTAAGACCAACCAATAAATTTATTGAACGTGATTCATGAGAAGTTCGCCATATGTAAGAAACATCGGCCCCATTGTGTGTGAGAACATTGAGGATGAGAAGTATTCATTTGAGAAAAATACCTTTATTTGAGGTTATATATTATTCCCAATTCAAATTATTTTTTCTCAATGTTGATCACTAATTTAAGATGAATTTTTTTACGGTTGTCTCAGCATTATTTGAGGTGAGTCCATGACATTCTTTGAATTGATCAAAACAGTAGTGGGGAGACTCGTTTTATTAATGATGGAACGAAGGGATTAAATCATAGTGTAGAAATAAAATTAAAAGTTATATTCTTTGAACATCATGGGTCTCACTATTTTTGGACACCATAATTAACATAGTCTATTTGACTAGGACTCCACAACTACATATTGGGCTGAACACTTATTGACCGTTGGGTCTGGAATCAATGACATTGACCGAGGTGAGTCGTATTGGGTGTTGGGTTGATGTAAAAACTCGATACTTTATAAAAGCCGAGTGCTCTCTCTGCTCTTGCATTTTTACTACATAAGGGGGGAAGAGATCAAGACAGACTCCCGCTGTCCGAAATGGACTCCGTTATAAGCATTGAGGATACTGAAACGAGGGCGACGCCAGACGAAAGGTTTGAAGCTCTGATGAGGAAACCCGTCCCATGGGTTTACCAGCAAGAGTTTATGGATCGTGACCTATATGAAGCCACGAAAGAAGGGGACGTCAATAAATTCATGGATGAATTAGAAAAGATGTCCAGGTCGAGGAAACTAGATTTGCGGCTAATCTTCGACCAAGTCACCCCCTCTGGGAATTCATTACTTCATGTAGTAGCAAGCTCTGGAAATGATGATGTCGTGGAGCTCATTCTCAGATATTTTCCTGACATGGTGACCCACAAAAACTCCTCAGAGGATACTCCGCTCCATGTCGCCATTCAAGATCAAAGGTTCAAAGCAGCAGAAATGCTAATTGACCTGGGAACAGTCTCAGAAATTATATATTGGAAGAATAAGGATGGTAAATCTCCGTTGTATCTGGCAGTCGAAGAGTGCAAATGGCAACATCGCGAGGGGGCACACTGGGAGATTTTGCAGCTTCTCTTGAACGCTTATGCTGGAGATGAAGCTTACGAAGTCAAGATACAGGGCATGTCACCAGTTTCGGCCGGACTCATGTCACCAGCTTTGGCCAAACTCCAGATACCGGCCAAACTCCAGATACCGGCCAAACTCCAGATACAGGGCATGCCACCACCAATTTTGGCCGGACTCCAGAAGCTGGATAAAGGTAATGGATACTTTTATGTGTGGTTGTACTCCATGAATACATAGATGTAAGTAAACTACACTGCTTTTTGCTCTTTCTCAAAATTCATATTCGTCCAATTTAGAGAAAAGCTTGATAATAGCATTTGGTCAAAAAGCATATAACTCTGCAGGAGGTAGCAGCAATAATTATTTAATGAGTTAATTGCTCCCAACCTAAAAAGTGCGATGACTTATAATTCAGATCTGGTGGAAGCAATTATAGATCGGCTTCCGAAGTTACTCCACGTGCGTGATGAAAAATGGGCGACACCACTGCACGCTGCAGCATCGGTTAGAAATCGTGATGTAATGAATCTCCTGCTGAAGAAATGCCCTGATCTCGCCCTTCAAATGGACAAAGACGGCTCCTACCCGATTCACATCCTTTGCGAAGCGTTCGAAGGGAAGGACCTTACTATAATCTCCGATTTAATGGACCGCACGTGGTCCGACCTGGCAGAGATCAAAAACAAAAAGGGTCAGAATATTGTGCACGTTGCAGCCAAGGCCGGGAAACACTTGGCGGTCTGGTGGATATCTGGATGGTGCAATGGCGATATCACCAGGAAGCTGATGAATTCGAAAGACGACGAGGGGAACACACCCCTCCATTTGGCATCGAAGCACGTCCATTGTGAAGCTATGCGCATTTTGACGAACGACGAAAGCGTTGACTTGCGGCTTCGGAACAATGCTGGGTTGACCGCCCTGGATGTGTTCATGGAATCCAGAAGCTTGTCGACGAGAAGTTCAGCGGTAATGTAATTTTGGTTGCAGGCTGTATTTACTCTTAACTAAATTTAATGCACTCAGGATTGATGACTAATTCTTTGATTTGACATTTGCAGTTAGTAGGACGTGCGATTTTGATTGTGGCTGGTGTGCCACGAAGTGAAAAATCATCTCCCGCCGAATCGATCAAGGACCAGGTCAATACCTTATTGCTAGTAGCCACGCTTGTGGCTTCCGTCACGTTCACTGCGGGCTTAGCCTTGCCCGGTGGATATAATGCTTCTGGCGATCTGCACCCAGAAATGGCGACCATGCTACACCATGGAATGTTTCAGGTTTTCGTTATTGCCAACACGGTAGCCATGTACAGCTCCATTCTTGCAGTCGTAGTCCTTCTCTGGGGTCTCAGTAAAGATTATGACATTGCAGAACTAGCTTACCACTCAGCAGGGCCATTATTGTTGATGGCCGTCACTGGCATGTCAGTGGCTTTTTTTGCGGCCGTAACTGTAGCAGTGAGCAAACTTACTTGGCTTGGGAGCCTTGTTCTGTCCATTGGAGTCCTTTACCTTGTGATGGTCGTGGTGGTTTTAGCGGCCTTGATATTCCCATCCTCCAAGACTACTATGCGTATTGTGATCTTTTATTATAAAGCGGTATCTGTTTACAAGATATGTTCTAACTACGTCGAAAAAATAAAGCTGCCCCAACACAAAGAAGAATAGCAGAACGGAAAAGATTTCTCGAAGGCTTCAAGTCCTGTTTCAGCCTAGAGCATTGATTCCCCTCGAACCTCTGTCGAACGCTGCATGCTAGAAAAAGCACCGCCTCTCTCTCTCTCTCTCTCTCTGAAGTTATCCAGATCTCTCTTTACTCCTCCAGATTTTTCTCTCTCTCTCCAGACAATTCCTCAGCCGTAATCTACAGCCAAGTTTCCTGTCCAAAGAGAAGCCGCAATTGTTGACAAATGGGTCGATAAGTTGTAATAAAATAATAGGAAGAAGAGATATTTGGTGAGGGAAGTCGGTGAATGTGCCGACTTTGCCTCCTATAAATAGGGGCTCTTGTCTCATGTGTGTACGCGTGTGTAGTGGTGTGGAGTGCATGGTGAGGTGTGTGGAGTGTAAGTGTAGAGAAATAAAGAGTGAGTGGGTGTGTGCAAGGATCTTGAGAGTGTATTGTGTAGAGTTTGCTATGTACGCATGTGAGTGTGAGAGGAATTGTGTAGAGTTGTTCTTGTGGTGTCAAATTGTTTCATTTCTACAATATTATAATAGTTAAATTCTCATTTCGTGAGTTATATTTGTACCATGTTTTCGTAAGATCCAACACTGCACTAATCATCAATTCAAATGCCAATCTTCTATTCTATCTGATTAATAGCTCTTTTCATTAGAAACTCTTCGCAATCTTCTATGTTCCCTTTAATAAAATAGGAGTTCCCACTCTTTTTCTTTCTTTCTTTTTTTCCTTCCTTTTCTCCTCAGTTTCCCTATTAATGCATCCATATAAGTATATATCTTCTAGTGCGGTGACAGGAATATCGAACCCGTGAGCATCCACCGCAAAATGCCACGTGTCAATCAAGCCGTCAACTCTTGCTCCGTCAACTCTTGCTCCGCCAATATTTAGATTGTCATTTTACCAAGGATGTTCTCCCCTCATTTGCCAAACAAAAATAAAATTATTACGAAGTTGAGTTTTTCCCTTTTCCTCCATTTCATTTTATCTTTAAATCTAATGAAAGAAAAGAAAATCTATTTTCAAATTATTTTATAAGCATTTAAGGGTACTTTTAAATTGTTTTATATTTTCGTGTCAACCTATTATTGTGCCGTTTATTATTTTATATTCTTTTTTCTGTATTTCTTTTTATTGTATTCTGTTAATAATTCTTTCTTACTTTTGATGCTTGTCATTTAGATTGCCTTTTTTCTTTTTCTTTTTTTATGGAATTAGGTTTTGAGCTTGTTGAACAAGAATATCCTTTGTAATTTTGAAGAATTAAGGACCTTGCAATTTACTTACTGTGGCTATCTATATGTCAATTAATGATTGAGTAACGAGTTCAAATTTGGATTTTGAGTAAAGGGCGATCATCTTTTATATTCCATTTTACAAAATTCAGAGTTGTCTGTCTTTTTCGTTGTTCCAATAGCTCCCCCAAAGTTGCGTTAATTGAAATTTTAAATAAAAATTTTATGCATTCATTTCCTCACATTATGGATAACTCAAATTTTCAATTTTAACTTTGGAGATAATGGAATCGGTGTTGTCTCAATATTAATTTGGATATGTACAGTTGCTTTCCTAACACAATAATACAGTGAAAACTGTAAATTCGAGCTTCAATAGTCAATAAATGTTCATAGTCTATTAGATGCCAACTATCTCACACATTGTTAGAAAGTTCAATTTAAAGTGTAACACGTGGAATTTGACAATGGACATGCATGTAGACTACAGCAAAATTCGACTTTGATATCGTATGGTTCTATTCGACTCAAAATCTTAAACCAATAGATGGAAAGAAACCATATACACACATAAAGAGCATATAACCCACATAGCATGCAATATGAGATATTTCAACATCTACCATATTATCCAATTTTGTTTTATTCTCTTTAAATGGTAAATATATTTGTTGATTATTTTATTAAGCTTGTAGTTCACTTCTATTCCCATGGTGATTTGAAATATGGTATTTTGTTAATTCTATTTCGTGCTTGGCTGTTTCATTTTCATATCAAGACTTTTAATTGGTGCGTTACATTCCCCAAGGACATCACATGTCTAATTAAAGAACTTAATGGGCAATCCATCCGATCCTTTACTTTCACTTTCTTCTTATTTGAATTCATTTAGTAATCATATAATAACCGTAAAAGAGAGATCTTGTTGGTCATCAATGTCCAGCACATATCTGAGTGAAGCATTAATGTTGATGTGCAAATATGATGTAATGGAATACTTTTCCTAATAAGTCAATTTTCAGGAAAACAGCAATGTCTTCTTACATTTGGCGACAATTCACAAATGAGTTGAAAAACAATTTCTACTGTTAGAATAGAAAAATGGTTTGTGATTTTTGTTATGGGATGATTATCTTTTCAGGAGCACCTTTTTTTTAGATAGCCATGTTTCAGGATTTGCAAGATAGGTTTTAGGTTTAAAAAAACTGAAAACCAGTCCCAAGAGGGCAGGTTCTAGATTGGGTCGGAACCGTTCACCTCTAAAGCTGTGGTGAATGGTCTTTCTGACGTTTGGTATCCTGCAATGGGAAAACAAGGAAGGAAAGTTCTCCATTGTATTTAGCAGTCGGAGATGAGAACTCGGAGATGCTCACACTTTCGCTTGCCATTCCATTTGGTCCATCAAGAATTCAGGGGATGTCCCCTGTTCGTGCCGCAGTAACTCACTGGAATCTGGTTAACTTCAGTTTCAAGTTCCATAATGAGATGTTGTCATTTTAAGCACTGATCCAAGGATAAGAAAAAACTCAGGCTATGTCTGCATGAGAAAATTTTTAGCGTGAGTTCCAGCACATTCATTATCACCTAAGAAAGCAAACCATGACTCATGGTCATTGGGATCCTTAACGCCTCTAATGTAAGTCTGCTGAAAGAGATGGTAGAAAGGAAGGAAGAGCTTTTCCATTTGAGAGAGATGCCGCAAACAGCTACATTCAGCAGCATATCTTGATCACGTTGACGGAGTTCAGGTTTTGCTGAGAAAATTCACCACCAGGGCTCTGAAGTGCGACAGAGAGGCAATCTTCTGATTCACTTCGTTTGCAAGATGAATCAGCTTCGGACAGTCAAGGAGCTACTTTCGTGGTGTCTCAGCGAGTATCTAAACAGACATGGACAAAACATTCTGCATGTTTTGGCGAAGTGTGCCATATTCTCGGCCGCCAAATACATTCTCAGAAGTCCCAAAGCAGAGAAGCTTGTGAATGAAAAGGACAATGATGGGAATACACCCCTCCTGGTGGCCACAATGCATTGGCAATCAGGGATTTTGTTCCTTCGCATGAGGGATGCGAGAGCAATCTTAAGGCGGTGACTAAAGACATGCTTCACAACGTTTGACATTGCCCAGGGAGCACTTGAAAAGGGACTACCCCGACCAAAAGGTATGACTGTCTTTAATATCCGCAGGCAGTGCAAAATACACTCTTTTCATAGGTGACGTGTGATCTATGCAATACATGCAACTAAAATGCGATTCCAAGTCTTACATATAAATACATAGACGTATCACATTGTCTTTTCCTCTGCTTCCATGATAGAGTCTTAACACTTGGATATTGTTTGCCGGAACACCCAAAAGCAGAGATTCGGTAATGTTCATCCCAGAGCGAGAGCATGAAATTGTAGAGGGACGAATCCAGACTGCAAGAAGAGACTTCATGAAGGACCAGTAAACACCCGCTTGCTCTTGGCAACGCTCATGGCCACTGTGACTTTCGCCACTGGTCTGGCGGTTTCAGGAGGGTATAACAGTTCTGGTGCTAGACAAGACCATGGCATTGCCACTGCATTAAAGAAGACTATGTTCCATTTATTCTCGGCATGCAATCCCCACTACATGTTCAACTCGATCGTCGTGGTCGTCCTGCTCCTCTACACACAGATCAATGACCCTCAAGGGGCACAACTGTGTGTGGAACCCTGGTATCGCCACTGTTGGTAGCTCTCGAATGTCCCCGGCATCCACAGCAGGCTTGTAGTGTTTGTCGGCAAACTCAGCTGGCTGGCGAATGCTATTTTGGTTATGGGTGTCATTTACTTAAGCATCATCTTCACTCTTCAAGCTGTGTTCTATGTCCCACTCAGATTGAATCTAACTTACCTTCGCCATATCTCCTACTACCTAATCTTGATTCTTTACTGCTCTTTTCGGGACAGGAAGTTTCAATCAAAACTGTGCCGACACTAACATCGAACAGAGGAGGATATCTCAATGTGAAGACTCGAGCGGGCCGAGATGTACACTTAGCCTAGTGGCTCGGAGTGGGCTTAGTGGTCAAGGGCACAAAATATCTTCACTGGAAAAGTGGGCCAAGGGAAGGATAAGTTTGATAGCATTACGACTAGCTTTAGCTACCATAATTCGAAAAACGAATTCAAGCTAGTTGACAGGATTTTTCTTTTTCCAATCTAGCATCATTTAGTAATGTTCACTTGGCGGAAGGCCAACGTCAAGAAGGCAAGCTTGGTGTTTCCATATTTAACATAAAGGGCCATGACAAGGATGGGCAAAAGGCATCCCAGAGTGACAATCTGGTCTATTGAATGAAATTATCTTCTACTCATAGGAGTTATACTAGTAACATAAAGGGATAAATCATCTAAGCTAATGAATAAGAATAGATCGTGTGAAGAGAGCAATCGAGGTTATTTCCCACCTAAACATCAGAAAACCTGTAGCGTGTTTGGATTAAAAGCTCTGCCCTTCGCTTTGCTTTGAGGCATCTACAAGAAGTTGTGCTTATTCTTTAGCGGAGGCAGCTTGGAAGCACTCAAATTAACCAAAAGCAGAGAAAGAAAGTCAATCAAATAAGAAAGAGAATGGAAAAGTTGCATCACTCGGTAGTGACTGTCCCCGGTTCAGCAGCTTTTTCTTCCTCAGGAGCTTCATGAACCTCTGCTTTCTCAGGGTCACCACCATCGGGCGTGACTTTGGGAGGGTTCGCCGGCTTCTCTGCGGCCGGTTTCTCTGCAGCACTGCCAGGAACATCCCCAGATGGGGCAACTGCAGGCATTGTCCACTCTTTTCGTCCTTGCTCCCTTCCTATCTTTCATCTCCTTCTCATCTTTTGTGGTCGGTGGCGATGGGGGAGGCATCATGTGAGGCGGAGGGTGCTGTTTCAGCTTGAACAAAATCCGTTGGGAGAAAAGAATACTACAGGTGTCATAACTTGGCACAAAGGGTGCCCCATTCGGAAAAAAAAACGAATCTTAAGTGCCACTTCGGCCAAAGTCTAACCAAAACGCTGATGTATCAATTTTCCGGCGAAGCGAGTACAAAACGACGTCGTTTTACACATTGACGTGGCCAAATAACGCAAAAACAGCATCGTTTTGAGCTGACATGGTAAAAAAATAATATAAAAATTAAATAAATTTAAATTAAATTTAGTTCAAATATTTAAAAATAATAATTTTAATATTAAAAAATTAAAAAATTAAAAAATTATTTTTTTTTAAAAAGGAAAGGGGAGCCGCCTCCCCCTTTTCCTTTTATTAATTTTTAATTTTTTAATATTAAAATTATTATTTTTAAATATTTTAAATAAATTAAAATTAAAATTAAAATTAAATTAATTTTTATATTATTTTTTACCACGTCAGCAAAAAACGACGTTGTTTTTGCACATGTTTCGTCGGAAAATTGACATGTTAGTGTTTTGGCCAGATTGGCTTTCAAGTGATCCATTTTGTTCCGATTTTGGCACTTAAGTATATATTTCGTAAGTTATGGCATTTAAGTGTCAATTTCGCAAAGTTATGGCACTCCGGAGTCCGCGTCTCGATTGGTTGGCTTTCCCGGCTTCGGCCCCTAAACGACCACCACCGAGGGCTTTTTCTTGGCGTCCCTCTTCCTCCCTTCTCTATGTTTGGAACTTCTCGAGGGATGATCTTAGGCTCTTAGCTACGGCTTTCTAGCAACGTTTGTCGGCTTCCTTGCGAACATCTCTCGGTCGGCCACTTACAATTGACGGAGAATAAGGGCTTGTTTGGAAATCGTTCAAACAGTGCCATATTCTATTTTTTTTGTTCCTGAGTAGTTTTGGAACGAGAATCGTGTTTGATAAAATTTTTGTTATCGAGAACAGATTTGGAGTAGAATCAAAAAAAAAAAAAAAGTTGATTCTTTGTTCCTAGGAACAATTATAGAATCAAGTTTACCTAATTTTTCTTTTCCCTCATCTTTCTTCCTTTATTCTTTTTCCCTTTCTTGTTCTTCAAGTGTTGCCACTGCCGCCATTGCCGTTTGCTACCATTGTTGCCCCTTGCCGAATGTTGCTGTTTGCCGCCCACCATTGTCGGTTGCTGGCAAGCTCGCCGGTGCCTCACCCAACTGCTGGCGAGCTCACTAGAGGCTCGCCCAACCACCGGCAAGGCGAGCCTCCCTCGGCCACCGACGAGTCTTGCTCGGTGCCGGTGAGGCTCGGTAGACGAGGCTAGGCCGATGAGGCACAACCTTGCCAAGGGCGGCGATGCTATGGTGAGGTTGCCGGCCCTTGTCTAGCCGATCGCCGATTGTCCCAAAGCCGGCGACCAGCCACCTTGAAGAAGAAGAAGAAGAAGAAGAAGAAGGGGAGGAAGAAAGGAAAAAAAAAAAATATTTAAAAAATAAAAAATGATTTGAAGTATAAATTGAAATTTTGCTATATATAGAATACATTTAATTTTGTATATTAATTTATTATTTATTATTTATATTTATAGTTTATACTATAGTTTATTATTTACTATTCAATAAAAATTTGATTAGTTAATATGTTTATTACTTAGTATAAATATAATTAATTAATAAAATTTCTATAATTTGATAAAATTTTAGAATTGGGATAGAAATTTTATATAGTTACTAAATGCATTTCTGTTCTTTTTTTTTTTTTTTGGTAACGAACATATTTCTATTTTTTTCTATTTTAAAATCATAAATTTTGTGTAGTTACTAAGGGCGCGTTTGGTAACGATTACGTTCCCGAACGATTCGACCGAAATGATTATTTCGATTACTGTTCCCTGAACTAATTACAGTAAAAAACGCGTTTGGTAACAAATAAAATTTCGATTACGAAATAAAAAAAAGAATAGAAACGCGTTTGGTAACTATATAAAATTTCTATTCGAATTCTTTTTTAATTACCTTTTTAGATTAAAATAAATTTGATATTGAATTTTCATAAACCATTCACGATTAATTATATTTTTATACTAAGTAATAAAAATATTAACTAATCAATTTTTATTATATAGTAAATAATAAACCATAGTATAAACTATACTAATATCCCTACAATATGTAATAAATAAAAATACTAAATTATAACATAAAATTAAATATGCATTCTATATACAACAAATATATATTTCATACTAGGAAGAAATAAAAATAAAATATAGAAATAATTTTTTTTTTATTCGACACTTTTGATTCTCTTTTTTGATTCTCGGACGGAGAATCATATTTTTATGATTCTGAATTCTTGTCCAAAACCGATTACGGGAGTAAATTTGTTCCCAGAATCGCTTTTGGACAAAAATTTACCAAACGCGATTCTCGTTCCCAAATTGATTCCTGGGAACAAAAATCGAAAATAGGCACTGTTTGGATGATTGCCAAACAGGGCCTAAATGTCACTCCCGAACCTCGAGCGCGCCAACAACCCACCATGGTCATTCAAATGTGACGTTCCCAGGTTAAGTCGCCGACCCGCACAAATCTTTAATGCACATGCGGAAGCATATTATAAAACCCCGACAATAAAATACGGGATAGAAAAGTAGGAAACAAAATCACAATATAACACTTTCATAATTCAACAAAATTACAAACAAAGGTCTACAGCCAACAATCCTACAAAAGACCTAGGCTCTTAAAAAGGAATTGTCCTACGATCTACAAGCCCGACACATACTCCAATCCTCATGACTTCACATCTGCAACTCCTCAAGGTCAACCAAAGCTATCTAGCCGCTCCGTCCACCAGGGACCTGAAATTTTAATCCCCAAACCGGGATGAGACAATGTCTCAGCAAGTTCAACCCCCTAAACCCCTATTAGAAAGAAAATACGCCCCAAGTGGCCTAGCCACATCACATAGAAGACTTACCTCGTATTAGCCTTCATCTGCGGGTTAGCACAATTTATGTAATTCAATCACGTACAATTATGATAACCAAACAACCATGGCACAATCACATCATCAAAACAATTTAACCACTTGGATCGTGTCAGCGATCAATCGACTCGGCCGATTACATGTCATTCTAGCAAATCAATCATTGCTCTCAATCACGGCCCTATAGGAAGGTTTGACAACCAGTGGCAATCACGGCCCCACTCGGTGTGACCTTTATCAGGTGGCAATTCACGGCCCCCACCGGCGCGACCTCTAATAGGTGGCATATCACGGCCCCACCGGCGCGACCTTTATCGGTGGCATATCACGGCTCCACTAGGCGCGACCACTAATAGGTGGCATATCACGGCCCCACTAGGCGCGACCTCTAATAGGTGGCATATCACGGCCCCCAGGCACGACCTTTATCAGTGGCATATCATGGCCCCACCGAGCACGACCTCTAATAGGTGGCATATTACGGCCCACTGGCGCGACCTTTATCAGGTGGCATATCACGGCCAATCGCCCATCAATTTCCACACTTAGGATTTTGTAAAGAATCTCTATATATCGCAATCATACTCAATTTGTCACAACCAATCATCAATATCAAATTCTAAATGCACAAAGGCGGTGATCGGCACGAAATTCGAGAGTTTAGGGTCCTAACAAAATTTTCGGAGTTTATTAAATAATTAAATTTATTCCGAAATTAATTAAATAATAATATTCATATTTTTCACGATCCACACTCAATTCATGACATCCAATCATCAATTTCAAAATCCGACTACATAGCAAATGATCGATCGGCACGAAATTCAAAGCAACCTAGGTCAAAATTATTTTTCCTTTTTTTTTAAATAATAATATTTTAATAAATTCGGAATTAATATAATATCATAAATTTCCAGAATTTCGAAGCAATTAAATAATTCAAAATTAAAACCCTATTATGTCCCATCAAGGTTTATTATTAAATAAACTATCTTAGCCTTTAATTAAACACACTTTAAATTAAACAAACCTTTTAATCCAAATCACAATTAAATAAACTAAAATATCCACATAAACTTGCTTAACTTAGACTAAGCACACTTAGGGCATCATTAACCGTCTAATCAAGGTTTAGTGAGTTAAACTCACCGGATTAGCGAGCCGAGCGGACCAAAACGACGAGAACGACGCGAGGATTGACTTTCCTCAAGACGGGTCGAGCATCCGGGCTCGGGAAGGTGGCCAAAACGGGCCAAAACCGGGCTGCCATACCCATTTTTCCAGCTGCTGTCCACTGCTGGTTGAGGCCGAGAATAGGCAGATCCGGGGCTTGGATGAGATGGAAAAGGACCGGGGAAGGTTGAGGGGTCAAACCGGACCTAGGCGGGGCCCGAACGGTGGCCGGAGGTGGCCGAATGGCTCCAGCACGAGCTGATGCAGCAACTGCGACGCGAGCTGAGGCGGAGTGAAGATACAAGCGGACCGGCGAGCGGCGCGTGGGCGGCGCGGGGAGGACACACGGCGGCGGCGGCGAAGGCGTGCGAGCGGGAGTGGACGACCATGGCTACAACTCCTTCTTCTCTGCAATTTTCTGGTCTTTCGCACAAAGAAGATGGAAGAGAAACCAACGGAAGGGAGAGAGGAAGGAGAGAGAAGGAGAGAGAAGGAGGGGGCCCTTTTCTTTTCTTTTTCCTTTTCTTTAATCCAACAAATGGCCCACCATGACCTCATCCCATGTCATGCTCCACTAACTTCAAATCCCCCCCACAACAATCTTCAATGGGTCCATTTTATTTTTCCCGGGGCATGAAACTTCGCCTCAATTCTTTCAATTCCAATCAATTCTCTCCCAATTGAGTTCAATCGAAGTCCATAAAATTAATCCAATGTCACCACACATCAATTCACATCTTCACTTGTCCATAGAATCAACTTAAGTCCCAAAAGTACGACCAAAAGCGGGCCTACTAATTTCTCGAGCCAAATTAGCCATTCTCTGATTATTTTGCTGAAAAACTCGGATTGCATGAAAAAAATCTTCCGAAGATGAGTTAATATTCATAAAATGATTTGTTACACACCGACTTTTAATTTCGAATTCGATTTCAATTCCACGGTTAATTTCACTTTGGCACGATACTAGCGCGGCCCAACCTACCGGGTAGCCTTTAGAAATTTTCATGCATTTGACCCGTGGTTGATCATCTCAAGCCACAATGTACATCTTTGAAACATTGGCGACTTTTGGTTGTCGGGGGTAATCTCGAGGTTTCAAATACGAACACGAGTACCCAATCGATAGAAAAGTCGGTCTAGTGCCGATCGACAAGAATTGTACGATCGGTGGAATCACCCACACATGATCACATGCCTCGTCGAGTCGACCTATCTCCGATCTCTAATCGATTTTAATTGTTCTGTAATGACCCTTGCCCAGATTAGCTTGGTCGAAAGGTCGCCTTTTGGTCAAATTCTCGAGTTTGATGCATTAGAAACTCTTAATAGCTTCACCCGATAGACTAGTTTTCACCTGAGTGGTCGACTCAAGGAAATGAACTATATGCGTGCCAATGAAATACCCGTCTCAAATTATTGAAAATAGAATTGGAAAATTGGGATGTCACACTAAACACGTTAACTTTTTTACTCGAAATTGTTATCGGGAACGAGAATAAAAAGAATTATTTCGATAAGAAATTATTCTCGAGAACAGAATGATAAAGTAATGCCCATGAGATAACCTACCGAAGATTTTCTTATGGCGTTTTATAAAGAATGAAGTGACGTGAAAGGAGTGATCAAGACGACTTGAGAGAAGTTTTACCTTCTCTCTTTCCCTGTTATTGGCCATGTTCGCTTCCCAATGAGGAGTGGCTAGAATGCACCACGTCTTAGGCTTACGTGGCATGCATTTTTATTTGAAGTCCAATAAAAATTGACACGTGTCAATGATACGAACATAAATAAAAAATTAAAATTTCACTTTCTTTTCTCTCTCTCCTCTCTCCATTGTCCACAGCCAGCTCCTCCATCTGCAGTCACCGGCAGTTTCGCTGGAGCCACATCCAAGCTAGTTGTCCATGGTCGAGTCACTCCCTGTCGTCGTGGCGATTCGCATTCGTTCCCGTCCATGGTCGAGCTAGCAACCCACTTCGTCGTCACTCGCGGCCGCCCCTTCGTGAATGAACAAACCCCACAATAACTTGTAGCTCGTCAAGCAAAGATAGAGACTTTCAAGTCAATCTCACTTTGAGACTATCAATGGCATAGCCATTGAAGCATACGACACTGGAGTAAAGGTCCATCACTTAAAAATACAAAGTTGAGATCTTTAAAGGCCATCAAATATCTCTGTACAGATCTGGATATGGGCACTGCTCCAAATCCATCCAACAACTATTTTTTTGATTAGATGAAAGTAGCGAGCGATGCTGACGCTCGTCGATGGCCATCGTCGTTGTCGTTCTTCCAGATCTGGAATTCTAGGCGCTCGCGAAAACATGAAAATCCCAGGTCCATGGTAACCGGAGGAAACCTAGAAATCCGTGGTCCATGGCCGCTGCCGGGAGTCATCGGAGCTCATGGTGGAAATCCGAGGTCTCTAGCCACCGGCGGAGTCGCCGGTGCTCACGAAGATCTGTAAATCGGAGGACCACGGCTACGGATGGCTGGGGATTGTGTAAAAGAGCGGAAAAACAAGAGAGTGAGATTTTTAATTTTATTTATTTATTCCACGTCATTGACATGTGGCATTTTGTGATTGGACCTCAACAAAAATGCCACGTCACACTATAATGTGGTGCATTCTAAATATTGAATACTTTATTCTTTAGTTGAGCTTCATTTCTCATAGAAAGCTCGTTCGAGCTCTTCGGCTTCAGTGCGATGACATGATTCCGCATCTCCGCCTCCTCATTTTCCTTGAGGTTTATGGCATTTCGACTGCATTTGGGAAGTGGTTGCGGTTCTCTACTAAGTTCATGGACAAAGTGCAACTATTGTCATAGGGTACAATAAATGCAATCTATCTAAGCAGAAAGATCAAATAATGCTTTAAAACAAGAGCAATGAAATTAAATTCCCACATAAATGTCCAAAGGAGATAAGAAACCAAATCCTTCCTGGTTTATTACAAACTTTTAACTGCTAAACCAATGCAAATGGAAATCAACGGATATGAATAAAAACCATATAATTCCTACTCAAAGTTACACATAACTATACCCATGAAGACTTAGGTTTGTTTGGTAATCACTTATTTTTCTATTTTTCTGTTCTTTTTATTCTTTGGAATAAAAAATTAATAGAAACCAGTTTGGTAACATCTGTTAATTTTTCTATTTCTAGAAATAGAATAGTAACCTAGGTAGCACGGACACGCGACACGACACGACACGACACGCGACACGTCATTTCTTAAAAAGTAGAGAATTTCGATACGTTCCGACACGTTAAATATTAAATAAATGTTTTTATATATACATGATTAAACATTAATTTATTCAATTTCATAAATAAATAAATAATAAAAAAGCCTATAATAAATCTATACTAATAACATGTATTAATAAAGTTATTTAACGTACGCAAAGGATCTCAATCCGTAAAAGAAAGAGAGCATTTTTACAGATTTTATCAAAAAAATAAAGTTATTTAATATTTAATATTTCTTTTTAGGGTTAAATGGTCCCATCCATTTATTTCCCCCACCCACCCACCGCCTGCACAAGTCTCTTCCCAAAGTCACACTGCACTGCACGAGGCTTTCTTTTTCTCCCCTAGAAGCCGTCGACACATCCTCTCTCTCCTTAGTCTTCTTCCAAAATTGAAAACCCTAGCATTCGGCGATCGCCTTCTTTCTCCTCTCCCTCGCTCGGTCTCCACCTCTCTCACTGATGCCTTGCCTCCGCTCCCCCTTTGCCGTCGTAGCCTTGCATCCAGCCCTCCATCACGGCCTTTCCGTTTCCATCTCGGCGTTACGGTTGGCGGTCGCAGCCAACCAAGACGATCGAGAAGGCTTCTCGGTGTTGCGGTTGGCGGTCGGAGCCCTCTCTCGTCGTCGCTCGCGGTGTCGCCTTAGCTCCCTCACCCTTGCCTTCACCCTCCATCACTTTCTTCCCTTCGCACTTGCGGATCCGCCCACAAACCTCCGGACACGCTCCGACGCGCGTGTCGGAAAGAGTTGACCACGTGTCGGAAACTCCGACACGTGTTGACCGCGTGTCCGACCGTGTCCGACCGTGTCGGACACGTGTGAACGTGTCCGTGCTACCTAGATAGTAACTAGAAGATGAATTTGGAATAGAAACAATAATAATAATAATAATAAAAAACCTTTTTGTTCCTGAGAATAGAAATAAATAAATAAAAACTATTTATAAATAAAAATTATTTCCGAAAATAGAAATATTACCTAACTTATCTTTATTTAAGTTGTTGAATGACATAAAATTCGACATCTTTATCACTCTCATGAAGCATTGATATGCTCCTATTGGTGGATGGAAAGTTACTTAGCGTAGGACAGATTGAATCGTGATGAGGCGAGCGAAATGGGATCCTTGCCGGAGGCCGTGAATCTGTGGATTGGGAATCACCTCTTGGTGTCCTCGTTCCACAAGGCTGTCTGTGCTTCTACCGGGATAGAAGTGAACGCTTGATGATTAGTGAATATGTCAACCAACGAGCCTCACACATGCTTCGGTTCGTTGACAAGTGCCCCGCATGAAGTTAGGACTAGGGTAGGGGCCCTTCCCCGAAGATGTCGCCGTCCGCAGCAGACAGAGGGGGAGCGTTGGCGGAGAAGTCAGTCGGTGGGGGCGAAGGCGAGGTTCGTAGCCCACGAAGGCGTCGCCATGGAAAGGACTCCAGTGGTGGGCCTGCTAGTCGGGGTCATGGGGGTGCTCTTTGGCTTCGGTGTCCACGGCGATGAACGACTCCATTTTCTCAGATTCTCTGTAGCTCCAAACAACATGACAGTCGCGCCTCTCGAGAGAGGAGGAGGAGGCGTTTCTGGTTATCTACTTCTCTTGATTTTCTCCAACTTTGTTCTGGGTTTTTCTGATGTTCGTGTCTCTGCCGTTGTGAAGAATGCCGTCTCTCTCTCTCTCTCTCGCGCTCGCTCGCTCTTCCTGCTTTGAGGAGGTGACGCCCCGGTGGATTTTCAGTGGGAACGTGTTGATTTTCCATTGCGATTTGGAAATTAGAATAAAAACGCAACCCACGACGTCGTTTTCAGCCGTTCTGTTATCCCGTGATGTTTTGAATTCATTTCCATGGCTATCAGCCGTTCTTTTTCAGACCCCCAAAAAGGTTGCCATTTTTGCATGAGAAGCTTCCTAAGGACAATTTAAATCGATGAAAATTTTAGGAGGTAAGGTGTATACATGGTGTAAGGTGAAAGAAGTTCTGCCATGATAGATTCTTTATTAAAAAAAAAAAAAACGGAGGAATACTAATAGGATATGAAGAATAGCATCATTTTGTTTGTTTAAGTGTGTCTGACTGGAGAGAAATAGGAGTTCCTTAAAGAAAAAGAGAATAAATACAGCAGACCCAGACTTCAATATATACGCTATTTCTATTACGAATATTTTGAATGTTTTGCTTCAAAAGTCTCACTTCAAGATTAAAGGGTATGCAAGGAGCAGAAGTCATGAGAAAGGTTCCCGATTTTGGAAAAGACACAGCATTACGAGCTATTTGTATAAGTGAAAGGGAGAGATTTTTCAATTTAGCTCGTCTTCAAGAAATAATTTCCGGCTAATTGCAGACTATTAGTTTCTTAGACATTGAATGGCAGGAAAATCGATGTCCAAATAAAACTAAGACTAAGACCAAAACATTACGCCTATTGCACATGCAAATAAAATGTTAAGATACAAATGTGAGCATTTTCATCCTTTCTAGAATCTCCCGAAAGATGACTGATGAGGATCGAAACATTTATAAATCCATTCAGTCCACGAACCAATAGTTAAGCTTTTGAATAAGTGATGGCAAGGCAATGGCTCATATTGGCTTGGCCAGGCATGGCCCACTAGACTACAGTTCGAGCCCATTTTGAGCCTGGGCCAGGTCAGGCCCATAGGTCCTAGTGTTACGATCAAGGCTCAATATGTTTTTGGACAGGCCGAATCCAACTGCCAGTCACATGGGCCCAACCTTAAAGAAGCTCTGGGGTCTCAAGAGGATCATTTGCTCGATATTAAATTAAACAAAGGCAAAATATAAAAATCTACCAAGACAAACCCTCATCTATTTTGCCTTCTCTCTTTACAAGTGGCAGGCAATATTATTATCCTTCGGTTGATGTATCATCTTCTCTCTCTCTCTCTTTCCTATCAGACTTACTTTGCCTTTTTCCAAAAGGCGATCAGGAAAAGTGTGGGTTAATTTCCTAAAAACATCTCCGTCTTGCTCTAAATTTTTGGCTTGCTAAAAAAAATTCTTAACTCTCGCTCTAATCCCAAATCTACCGATACGATAAAAGTCATTACTGGTTTCTTTAAAATTATATACATCAAAGCCGATAAGAGATTTATTATTGCTGCCCACACGTCCAAATATCCCTTTTGATATTTTCAAGATTATTAACATGACCATGTTTATAGGTTTTACAGGGTGTTGATGAAGATGCTCTGAACCTCTATTGACCTTGATGTCGATGATTTTGAATAAATTAATAGTGATTTTTAGACGTGTGGGCAAATTTGAGATTAGATTGAAAGTTGGATTTTTTCAGATAAAAAAATATATGGATAGAATTTGACCTAAAGTCGAGATTTTCTTTTTTTAGAAAATTATGCCTGAAAATCTTTTCTCTTTTCCTTTATCTTTACATTTTCTTTTTCCAAAAGGCGAATCAAACAAATTTCCATCTTCTCTCGTTTTCCTTTTCTCCAAAAGGTGACCACAAACAATGTTCCATCTCTCTTTCTCCAAAGGCCACCACAAAAGGTGTAAGATAAGGCCACAATTTCCCACTCGCCAACGTCAGTATGGGACCACCATGGCCTTGACAGGGGGGACGAGACAAAGCACGATGGTCGGCCGATGAGTTAAGCAGTGACAACAAGAGAAGGTGTGACAACAAAGGCATGGCCATCAATCTAGTGACACCGGAGCATTAGTGGCAAAGGTGTAGAAAGGGGAATAGAGAGAGGGGAAATGAGTCTGTTTGGTGTTTGGTATAAATTTCTCTAAGATATGGGAATATTTTGGTCCAGTTGTAGCTTTATTGGTTACAATTACCTACTAAATCAACCCTAATCTTTTTATTTATATGTTCTTTTACATGTTATTTCACATTCTCATGGAACTTATAAAGTCATGAGATAAACTATCTGGTGCATTTGTTTGGGAGAAAACTTTATGATAAAGGAAAATGCTTTCTGGAAAATTATTTTTAAGGAAAATGGTTAATTTTCTTTTGTTAGGTGATATGTGACTGAAAACGTTTTCTGGTGTTTGAATTACGTTTGGTAAATTATTTCATTCTCGTGCCTTAACTAAAAAAAATATTTTTTTTGAATAATTTGGTTATTTTCTTTATTTTCTTTTTCCTTAGTTCTCCTCCACCAATCGTTGGGCCTCCACGAGAGCCGTCGAGGGTTGACTTGGCTAGTCTCGGGTGAGGTTGAGCCTCACTGGCCTTAGGCAGAGGAGGAAGAAGGAAAAGAAAAAATGAAATAGAAAGAAAAGAGAAAAAGAAAAAGTAAACTATTAAAAAATTCAAGAGGAGCAATTCTATAAAGTGTTTTCACATTCTTAGATTTAAAAATTCACTTTCCTAATTTTATGTATGAATATTTTCCTTGACCGGAAATTGTTTTCGGTTAATTAATTATTTTTGGCGAATGAAATAGATAAAAATTCAGAAAGCCAATCCCAAGAAAGAATTTTCCCTCAAACAAACACACCCAACTTTCTAGATCACATTAAACATTCCCTAATGAGCCGGCTCCTTATCCCCCATATCAAAACTCTTTAATATAACCCAAGTTAGAGAGCGTAAACCCGTAATCCTGCTCATGAGTCCATCATTAACCATACAGAGGCCGTGTGTGGGCTTTGGTTGTGTGAAGCGTACCTACAATAAGTGCATAGGCATAAGTCGTAGTTATCCTTATAGTGGTGTGCACCCTCTTTCGGTATCTTTGCTTGAGGAGCGACTATATTCAATAAATATTTGGTACAAGATGTTATAATTGAGTTAGCACAGGTGACAAATAGTTTTAAATACAAAGGAGTAGTCTGAAGCAAAATACCATTCTAGCACAAATATGCCTAAAGTATTAATTGAGTATAATAATTTTCACATAGTGTAATCAAGTATTGTAATTTGTCAAATTGATACAATAAAATCCCTCTATTAAACTCTGTTGAATTTGACTAACGAAAAATACTAATGTGACTTTTTTCTATTACTTTCCTTAAGACACATAATCTCGATGCGGTGCCTCAAATTTTTTTTTTTTTTGAAAATTCAAAAAGAAAAAGCATAAATGAATTAAAAAAAAAGAAAAAGGAAAATTATCAGTTGTTCATATCCTTATATTCAGCTTTGCAGTGCGGGAATCTACTGAAACAATAGGAAAATTATGTACTTAAATCATTGGTAAGTTAATTTTGAATTTTCTGCATGAAAACCAGGTTGAGAAGATCTTTTTGGTAGAAAGAGACTTTCATCAAACAAAAGCATAATCCTCAACAAAAACATTCAAACAAAGCTCGGCAAATTATGTAGCAAGAAAGGTACATTGAGGAAGTCGAAGATAACAAAGTCATTTTCCAAATTGTAAATTTTGAGGTATTTGTTACACGAGAAAAAAATTTTGTGTATTGATATCAAAGCAAGCACAAATTAAACCTTTTACTAGAATTTTTCAGATCATTTAACTTCTATTTGCCTACAAGCTGCTATGTAAGATTTTTAACGGTCGTCTTGGACAGAATTGAAATAAAATGTATTCTTATCACATTGGTATAAGTTTGAAGGTATTAATGATATAATAAAAAGTTTAGAGTAGTAATGTCATAATATTATAGTTTAGAGTTTTAGATGGTATTTTCCCTTCACTCAATACTTATTTTTATTATCTTGAATAATTTATAAGGTTTTGTTCTCTCTTTGGGTCTAGGAGTTTATTGGTCCCTTTCAATGTCCATATGATAGCGGCATCATTGTAAGTTATCGAAAAGTAAGAGAAGTCTGCTACTAGAGAGCTAAAAGATATTCACTATCCATATGATAGCGGTATCATTGTAAGTTATCGAAAAGTAAGAAAAGTCTGCTACTAAAAAGCGAAAAGACAAACAAACATAAATACAAGTCCACCGTTAGCTATAGGGAATCTTTTGGCCTCTGTCCACATCTATGACATATAAATATTCTCGTGTTTATTAAGGCCTTATCAAGGAATATCTCTTAGATATTTGTTAGCAATGCTTAATAAGAAAATATTCCAATTTTCAATATATATATATACATATGTATATATATACATATGTACATATGCATATATACATATGTACATGTACATATGTATACATATGCATGCATATTATACATATGTATGCATATGTATAATATGCATGCATATTATACATATGTATACATATGTATATATATGTGTGTGTGTGTGTGTGTATGTATATATATATATATATTTTATATCGAGGAACCGTCGGAGCCCCTTTCACTTACGTTATTCGGGTTCACAAGACCCGCCAGACTCTGATAGCACCATCGAAATCCCCGCCGCAAATTACTATTTAGATGTAAACCCGGGGGAGACTAAGATAAGACCTCAACACCCATGACCCCCACTTAAGTCATGTGAGCAACGCGGGGATTTGAACTTTCGACCTTTGCGGTGAAGGAGAGAAACAAATACCAACGCGGCTGCCCATGGTTGGGTTCAATTTTCAATATATATATATATATATATATATATATATATATATATTTTTTTTTTTTGGGAACCCGGGAGCCGATAAATGATGAAAGAAACCCCTGGGGGAGTATTTGCGGGACCCACCACCACAATCTCCAGGGTAAGAATCCCTAACGACGCCTCTGGGATTCGAACTCCTCCCCTTCGTGAGGGGAGAGAGCCCCAGCCATGCCTGCCCGCTGCGCGTGCGGTGGTCAATTTTCAATATATTGATTACACATAAAATACAAAATTCTATGCAATCCCATTTGTCTAGAGCCAATTTAATCTAATAATTCGCATCTTCCTCATGATGGTAAGTTGTAGTTCATCAACTTATGAGCACCCGATCTAAGAAAGGAAAAACATGTTTAAAACACTAGAGAAAGTAAAAAGGATAGAAGAATAATTAGAGAAAAGTTTCCTGAGAAATGGACAACGAAAGAGTCAGTGAAAGCAGGGGATAGAGACGTGGAAAACGATCAACCCATTCATTTAGTAAATATCTCATTTGTTGCCTATTGGTCCCCTTCCACTTCCAGAACTCCCCTCATTGATCGTTTCGGAGACTTCGTTGTAGACTCCATGAAATAATGTAGCTCCCCTTTACCATCCCAAAAGAAAATAATAATAATAATAATAATAATAATAATAATAATAATAACCCAATGATAAAAAGGATAACAATATCTTCCATGAGGCTGCAAATTCAAGTTATGTTGTGAGGCTCATGCACATACAAGTGGACTGAATAATTATGGGTCAAATTGAATATTCAGTAACAAGCGTGGGTCCTTGTCGGTTAGAGAATTGAGTTATAGCTAATTTCAATAAAAGTAAAATGAGTGCCGCTATACGTGCTAAGAGAGTTTGCTAAGAAATTTTTTACCAAATGAAGTGGCAACTCACGTGTCTTATGCCATTTCAGTAAGTAAAGCAATAATGATGCATGACAAAGAAGGAAGTAAATTACAAATTGGACAAGATAAAAAAAAAAAATGGTTTCTTTTTCCAAAAAAATAAATAAATGAAATTTCCCAAGCTCCACTTACTCTACCAAAATTAAAATTAAAGGGGGACAGAATATGATTAAGTTGCATCACACGAATGCCCCTTTTGTACATAGCTAGTAAAATTGGTGAGGAGGAGGGCTCCTGTGGCACAGGGATATATTTATGCATGGAAAGACCTTAACATAATTGGGAAAGAAAGTTGTGGGGACCGGACCGATTAGTCCCGATCTAGGCCCACCTCATTCGGAAGATAATTTTTGTTCATGAAAAGACCTTGGCAACCAGCTCAACTCGATGCAGATGCCTCGCGCCCAATCAAAGTCCATCACTTGTACTCTGACATTATATTCAAGAAAGAATACAAGGATGAGGGGTTCGCACTAAAGAGAAAGCAGATGCGGGGCCCACTTGAGAAGAGAAAAGTAGGAAGTAACTAAGAGATATTTTTATATGCATGAAAAGACCTCGTACAGTTGGGACAAAAAGAAGATGCGGGGACCATACCCAATCAGAAGATACATTTAGGGGGAAGATACATTTAGGGGTAACGACATAAATATAATATGTAATTTGATTCTTGAACTTTTAATATATTCAATATAATTATCATTGAATTTTTAATTTATTCAATATATGTCCTAAGCTTTTGGTACGTATTTATATAGTCCTTGAACTGTATTGAAATGTTCAATGTAGTCGGGGCTTATAATAAATATGTATGAAAAGTTCAAAGAATTGTATTGAATAAATTAAAAATTCATAGACCACATCGCATATTGATCCCTTTCACTATCCCTTTGATAGCGGTAATATTGTAAGTTATCGAAAAGTAAGAGAAATCTGCTACTAGAGAGCTAAAAGACATTTACTATCCATATGATAGCGGCATCATTGTAAGTTATCGAAAAGAAAGAGAAGTTTGCTACTAGAAAGCGAAAAGACAAACAAACATAAATACAAGTCCACCGTTAGCCATAGGGAATCTTTTGGCCTCTGTCCATGTCTATGACAAATAAATATTCTCATGTTTATTAAGGCCTTATCAAGGAATATCTCTTAGATATCTGTTAACAATGCTTAATGAGAAAATATTTTAATTTTCAATATATTGATTACACATAAGATACATAATTTTACACGATCCCATTTGTCTAGAGCCAATTTAATCTAATGATTCACATCTTCCTCATGATGCTAAGTTATAGTTCATCAACTTATGACCACCCGATCTAAGAAAGGAAAAACATGTTTAAAACACTAGAGAAAGTAAAAAGGATAGAAGAATAATTGAAGAAAAGTTTCTTGAGAAATGGACAACGAAAGAGTCAGTGAAAGCAGGGGACAAAGACATGGAAAATGATCAATCCATTTATTTAGTAAATATCTCATTTGTTGCCTCCTTCCACTTCCAGAACTCCTCTCGTTGATGACGCAATTGATTGTTTTGGATATTCCTCTATAGACTCCATGAAAGGAAAAATTACCAAAAAGTCATAAACCTATTATAATTATCTTATTCAGTCCCTAAACTAATTTTTTTGACCAAATTAGTCCAAACCTTTTGGACTAAATCGGCACAATTACAATAGGTTTTGGACTTTTTTTGGTAATTTTCCTCTCCATGAAATAATGTTGTTACCCTTTTACCATCCCAAAGAAAAAAAAAATAAGGACAAAGTCAATTTGTCCAAACTCAAGCAAACTCTATTTATACCAGAAAGGCTTGCAAATGCATCGAGTGTGTAATAACCTAATGATAAAAAGGATAACAATATCTTCCATGAGACTGCAAATTCAAGTCATGTCGTAAGGCTCATGCACTTACAAGTGGACTAAATAATTATGGGTTAAACCGAATATTTAGTGACGAGCATGGGTCCTCAATGGTTAGAGGAAATAGCTGAAAACTAATATAAGCATTGAGTTATAGCTAATTTCAAGAAAAGTAAAATAAGCAATGCTATACATGCTAAGAGTTTACTAAGAAATTTTTACTAAATGAAGTGGCAATTCATGTGCCTCATGCCACTTCGGTAAGTAAAGCAATAATGATGCATACCAAAAAATAAAGTAAATTACAAATTGGGCAAAATAAAAAACGGTTTCTTTTTCCAAAAAAATAAATAAATGAAAATTCCCAAGCTTCACTTACTCTACCAGAAGTAGAATTAAAGGCAGACAGGGTATGATTAAGTTGCATCGCACGAATACCTCTTTTGTGCCTAGCTAGTAAAATTGGTGAGGAGGCTCCTATGGCACGAGGATATTTTATGCATGGAAAGACCTTAGCATAATTGGGAAAGAAAGTTGCAGGGACCGGACCCGATTAGTCCCGATCTAGGCCCACCTCATTCGGAAGATAATTTTTGTTCATGAAAAGGCCTAGGCAACAAGCTTAAATGCAGATGCCTTGCGCTCAATCAAAGTCCATCACCGGTACTCTGACATTAAATTCATTGAAGAATACAAGGATGAGGGGTCGCACTAAAGAGTAAGGAGATGCCGGGCCCACTTAAGAAGAGAAAGTTGGATGCAGCCAAGAGATATTTTTATATGCATGAAAAGACCTCGTTTGGGACAGGAAATAAGACGTGGGGCCGCACCCAATCGGAAGATACTGACATAAACAGTTTTTAAATTTTTACATAATGTGTAATTTAATTTATGGATTTTTAATTTGTTCAATATAATTTAAGAATTTTAGCTCAATATATAATGTGATTCTTGAAATTTTAATTTGTTTAATGTAATCCATGAATTTTTTATATGTATTTAATACAATCCTTGAACTGTATTAAAATGTTTAATATAGTTGGGACCTATATTGAACATATATAAAACGTTCACACTATATTGATCAAATTAAAAATTCAGTAACCATATTACATATTCTTCCTTTCACTATCAGCATCTATAGTGAAAAGACAAACAAACATAAATATGAGTCTACCATTAGCTATAGAGAATCCTCTGTCCAAGTCTATGACAAATAAATATTCTTATGTTTATTAAGGCCTTATCAATGAATACCTCTTAGATATTTGCTTAATAAGAAAACATTTCAATTTCCAATATATATATATATATATTCTTTTTTCTTTTTTCTTTTTTGTCGCCGAGGATCCGGCCTACCTCATCTTACGAGAGCACAGCATCGATTATACCTTATATCTCGGGGAAAACTAGCCCAGCAACCCACTAATCCAATATATTGATTACACATAGAATACACAATTCTACACAATCCTATTTGTCCAAAACCAAATTAGTCTAATAATTTGCATCCTCCTCGTGATGCTAAGTTATGGTGCATCAGCTTATGAGCACCCGATCTAATAAAGGAAAAACATGTTTAACAACCTAGAGAAAGTAAAAGAGATGGAAGAATAATTGGAGAAAAGTGTCTTGAGAAATGGACAACGAAAGAGTCAGTGAAAGCAAGGGATAGAGACATGGAAAACTATCAATCCATTCATTTAGTAAATATCTCATTTGTTGCCTACTGATCCCCTTCCACTTCTAGAAATCCTCTCGATCGTTTTGAATATTCCTCTGTAGACTCCATGAAATAATGTTGTTACCCTTTTAGCTTCCTAAAGGAAAACAAAAAAAGATGGATGAAGTCATTGTGTCCAAACTCGACCAAACTTTATTCATACCAAAAAGGCTTGCAAATGCATCGAGTGTGTAATAAAGGATAACAATATCTTCCATGAGGCTACAAATTCAAGTTTATCGTAAGGTTCATGCACTTGCAAGTGGACTAAATAATTATGGGAAACTGAATATTCAATAACAAGCAGGAGTCCTCAACGCTTGGAGGAGATAGCTGAAAGCTACTATAAGCATTGAGTTATAGCTAATTTCAAAAAAAAGTAAAATGAGTAATGCTATACATGCTAAGAATTTGCTAAGAAACTTTTTTACTAAATGAGGTGGCAACTCACGTGCCTTATGCCATTTCAATAAGTAAAGCAATAATGATGCATACCAAAAAGGAAGTAAATTACAAATTGGGCAAGATTGAAAATGGTTTCTTTTTCCAAAAAAAATAAATAAATAAGAATTCCCAAGCTTCACTTATTCTCTCAAAAGCAGAATTAAAGGGGAACGGAGTATGACATGAATGTCTTTTTTGTACCTAGCTAGTAAAATTGGTGAGAAGGGCTCCTATGGCACGAGGATATTTCATGCATGGAAAGACCTTAGCATAATTAGGAAAAGAAAGTTGCGGGGAACAGACCCAATTAGTCCCGAGCTAGCCCCACCTCACTCATAAGGTAATTTCCATTCAGGGAAGAGACCTAGGCAACAAGCTCAATTTGTTGCAGATGCCTCTGCTCAATCAAAGTCCATCATCTGTACCCTAACATGATATTCAAGAAAGAGAGAATGCAGGATGCGGGCGTCTCACTAAAGGAAAAGGAGATGCAGGACCCACTTGAGGAGAGAAAAGAAGGGTACTGCTAAGATGTATAATATGAACCATGCGATAGGATCCTGTCTCGACTTTTCTTGAATGCCATAATGCCCCCTTGCTACATATATATACAACAACATCATGGGGAGCAGACATTGGGGCGTCCCCCCTTTAGAAATCATTCGATAAATTTAATACTTAAATTACAAATATATACAAACCGTGGGATTTGATGCGAAACGCCGGGGATCATTTTTTTTGCACAACAACAATCTCTTTTTCATTGGCAAGTTCACCGTCAAATTTATACTACGACAATCAAAATTCTTATTTCTTTACGACTGAAATGGTTTTTGGCATATTTCCTATCTAGAACGTGAAAGCAAAACAAGTTTTTATTAAAGCAAGTTTTCTTTTTAATCTCTTTAATCATAGCACAACATGTGAGGACCGAATCTCAATTATATTTCTTTTTATGTACTTTTATTGTTCCTTCTCTTTTGCTTGGGAAGGTCATTTTCCCTAAAAAGTAACCTTTTTCCCTCCAGATTTTGGAATTTGCAGGGTGTTCAATAAATGCCCAGATAGTGAGACATCTATATTCGTATCCCTAGATTATCAAGTTGTAGAAAACTACTATGAGCACTAAGTTATAGCTAATTTCAAGCAAAGTAATATAAGCAGTAATAAGTGTATTAAGAGTCTAATAGGAATTTTTACTAAAAGATGTGGCAATTCATGTCACATGTGCTGTCTTGTCAAGTATTTGTACAATAAGCAATAATGATACATAGAAAAATAAAAAGAAAATATAAATTGGTAAGATTAAAAAGTTTTTTTTTTCTTATTCTCCAAGCCTCATTTATTCTACTAGAAGTAGAATTAGTAGGGGGCTGGGTATGATTAACTTGCATCATATGAACGTCTCTCTCGGACATAGGTGGTAAAATTGGGAAAATTTATCTAAAACATTGCGACAAAAGGCTCCTATCGTAGGACGATATTTGACTCTTGGAAATACCTCCTAAAAGAGGAGGTGCCTCGGACCAGATCCGATTAGTCTCAATCAAGGCCTACCAAATTTGGAAGCTATATTTCTTCTATTCATGAAAGGACCTAGGCAAGAAGCTAAACTTGATGCAGAGGCCTCGCTCAAATCAAAGTTCAGCACCTGTACTCTGACAATGAATGCAAGATTAGAGAGAAAATAGGACGTGGGGTCTCACCAGAAAAAAAGGGTCAATGCAGAGATCAGCTCGATCGGTCTTCAGCACGGCCCACCTCGTTCGGAAGATATTTTCGCTAAATTATCTTGAGCCAGGTCAGAGGTCTCCCCAGAAAAAAAAAAAAAAAAAAAAAAGGAGTTCTCAAATTAGTCCCCAGGCCAATTTTTTTTTTTTTTAAATTTTTTGCAGTTGCTTCTGTCTAATGATAATGTAATAATGTAAGTTAATAACTCGAAAGATGGCATCACTTCGGTCATGACTACAAAGATCGGGCCAGATAAGCATCTTAGAGGGAGTAGGTTTGCTTTTTACACAATTGTTAAGTGTAATTCTTATCTTTCTCTCAGGAGTAGTGATGCCAATCAAAGGTAAAAACTCTTTTTCCATATGTTATCCGATCAAATGTAACTTTGAGAATCAAAATCAACAGAATTTGAGATATTGAGGGGATTACTTGTATTTAAACCAAACAAAGGCCTAAATTCTTGTGATTAAGTAAATTTTATTTTCCAATCTTTCTATCATTATATTTATTTTGAAGGATTGCATATCCCCGCTTTAAATTTTTTTATTTTGGGTGAGGTATGTTTGTCTCACTCCCATTGAAAAATCCCTTTTGTAATAAATCGATTCCAATGAAACAGAAAAGGTACATGAAAGGACAAAAAATTAAGGCTGCCACTGATATAAAGCAAATGACTTTTTAAAATAAATTAGTATATATAAAACTGAATTGTCTAATGGGAAGTTTGGTCTTTAATTTTTTTTTTTCGGTTTTTACTCCTAGTCCTAACCCTCACTCTCGGCTTGTCTGCCCGCTGCCGGGCGTGGAACTTAATTCGTCCCCACCGATTCGAACTTTAGGGAATGGTGGCCATTAGGGTAAATTCCAGTGGTAGTTTGGTCTTTAATTAAACTTACAGATTTAGGCATTTTCTTGATCCTGATCAACGGTCCCTTATTTTTGCATTCAAGGAAATACTATAAGTTATTGGTGCACTTGATAGAATACCAAAAGAAGTTCGTCCTTGATCAACTAGTAATGACTGAGATCATTCCACATACATGGGTCCTTCCTGAAAAGGAGTACTCTAAATAAGTAATTGCACAAGGTAGTCAATATTTAGGGTGGACATTAGCTTATATATCACTCAACTGAACATCTCCCCTTTCATGTAGAATTTGGAATGTCATAATTCCTTCATCTAAGTAACTCACATCCTTATTAAAGTAGGCTTGAATCATCTCCCTATTAAATATGTAGACTATTCCATTCCTACACCCTTCATCATTTTTAAAAGTTTGTCAAAAGTCACACACTATTCGAACCCTTTGCTTGGATGAGCACTCTCTACCTCGTAGTATCTTGTGTAGGCCCAGTCCATCCATGAACCACGCATATACTGGATGAGGTCATGCTTCGATACCATTTCCAATGACTGAACCATTTTGCATCGACAAAACCAACAAAAGAAGTAACCATACAATGAGTGACTGTCTGGATATGAATGATAGTTAATTTATCACTCAATAGAATTTCTTTCATTCGGTATGGAATTTGGGATGCCATTGACCAAACGAGAGCTACGTGCCCGGTTAAAAAAGGATCCATTGACATGCCACGGAATCGCCACGGAATTGCCTCATATGCAGTGATCAATGACGGGATTTAGAAAAAATGAGGGCTTATCCGAACAAGCAAGCCTGAGAAAAAAATTATAGGCCAAAACGTATTTTCGCAAACCGTGACACAAGTTTATGATGTCCATTCTGGGTACGAGGGAGTTTGATCAAATACCACATACACCAACAGAACCATAGAGTCAAAGCACTTGTAGTATACAAAGTGTGTCCTGAACTCAGATCCCTTATCAATAAATCTCCTGGGACTTTGTTAGTCTACCATGAAATGACGAAAGCACTATTGATATCTGGTTATCCAAAATACAAGGGGAGAGTCAAGTCAATTTTGGTGACTATGGATTCGTCATTTGGCGACAGAATAATCGAGACCCTAAGCAGAGAGAAGACAAAGAAATTAGAGTCTGAATTGCGTAAAATGACGCAAATAAAATGTGCATTAAGTTGTCGACTTCCGCCCACAGCTAATTAAAGAGAACTCAAATCAAAGCCGCGACTACACTGATAATTACTTAACCATCATCACTCCAGCCAAAAAATTGTGAAGAGCAATTGGAGCAAGTAAATTCTGAAATAGAGATACGGTTTGGCATTGAAGAGTACACGAGCTCGGCAGGACGCATCTAGGCTAATTGAGTTCACTAAGGGATAGATATAAATATTGAATATATATGGTCACAACCCCAAATGAATACATCGGAATGGAAATATCTTGGTTGGCCAATTTAAAGCAAATCTTAGCAATGCTACTGTTGTTGTCTCATGATAAATGATGGACCGAAGATTCGGTCAATTCCATCGCCATCTTATTTCTTTTCCAATGGGAAAACATGTTGTGTTCGGACAAGAATAATACATTAAATGTGACTAACAATTAACGGCGACCCTTCTTTTTCGGGTGACCTCCAAAAAAAGTATAAAACTTTGTTTAAGCATAAAAAGAAGCACAAGAACGTTAATGCCGTTAATCCGTTTGATCATAGCTTAATGATTATTAACACTTTGAAGCAGAAATATATCCATTTAATAATTTTTACTTTGTCAAGATGGAAAAAATAATCAAATCATTACCACAAATGAATTAATTCTTACTCCAGCAACTATTGCCTTAGGCTCTTCCATGGGCCCACCATTGTTATCGGGATAATTATCCAAAAGTTCTAAATCTATTATACAACGACCAATTCGGTTATAATTTTTTTTTTATTGTATGCAGCGTGCCTACATTAAGTTCATGAGCATAAGTCATAGTTATTTTTATAATGGTGCACACCATCAATCTGTATCACTTGCTTGAGCAATAGCTATATTCAAGAAATGTTCATAACAAGCTGTTATAATTGAGCTAGTATAGGTGACAAAGTGTCTTAGATACAAACGAGTAATCTGATACAAAATATAATTCTAAGATATGTATATCTGAAGCACTAAATTTATCACGAAATACAATCGAGTTTAATGATTTCATCCAATGAAATCAAGTTTTACTAGTCATTAGATTGATATTAAACTCTGGTTAATTTGGCTAGTAGGATATACTGATGTGACTTTTTTGTTAGTTTCCTAGGACTCATGGTCCCAATGTGGTGCCTGCCAAGCACCATGTCAAAAAAAAAAAAAACTCAAAAGAAAAAAAGGATAAATGAAATTAAAAAGAAAAAAAAGGAAAGAAAAATTATTAGTTATTCATATCCTCATACTCACATTCACAGTGTGAAATCTACTGAATATAATAGGAAAATTCCGTACTTCAATTATTGCTAATGTTGATTTTGAATTTTCTAAACGAAAAGGTAGTAAACAGGTTGAGAAGATCGTTTTTCAGTAAAAAGAGAATTTCATCAAACAAAAACATTCACAGTAGTGGGGGCAAACCCCCATCAGCATCAACACTCGGCAAATTATTTAGCAAGAAAGGGACATCATGGAAGTCGAAATTAACAAAGTCATTTTCCAAGTTCTTTCCAAATTTGCAATGTAAAATTGGGGATATTGGTAACGTGTAACGTGAGAAAAAAATTTGGGGACGAAAAAGATATATTGACATCAATGTGAGACATAATTGAGGTTTTATTGATATCAATGTGAGACATAATGATTTTTTTAATTTTTCAAATTCACGTAACTTGTATTTGCCAATAAGTTGTTACTTGCTAGGAAGCACGGACACGTTGTTCGTGCCTCCGTGTCGTGTCCGACACGTGTCGGAGCGTGTCAGACACGTCGACACGCTCGGACACGGTCGGACACGCGGTCAACGCGTGTCGGATTTTTCGACACGCGGTCAACTTTTCTCGACACGCGTGTCGACGCGTGTCCGGAAGACTGATGGAGGGTGGAGGTGAGGGAAGGCGAGGGAGCAGAGGCCGCGAGCACCAGCGAGACGAAGCCACGAACGGACCACCGGTACGGCGAGAGACGGTAGAGAAAGAGCCGAACAGAGAGAAAAGAAGAGAGAGGCAAACTCCCACCGGCGAGACGAAGCCAGGAACGGACCACCGCGACGGCGAGAGACGGCCAGAGAGAGCGGCGAGGGCCGCCACTGTTGCGAGGAAGAGGAGAGGAGGGAAGGGGGTCGTGCGGCGAGCGGCAAAGAGGAAAAGGAAAAGGAGGGCTCGCGGCTCGCTAGGGTTTTTCACAAAGAAACCCAAAAAAATAAGAAAGGCGTGAGGGGAAGGGGAAGTGACAGCTTACCTGTCACTGTCAAGTGGTGGGGGAGGGAAAAAAAGTAAAATACATTTGGGGTGGAGGGAAAAGGACGAACGGAGGGCGGGATGGATTTTGGGGATTGTTTTTTTGAACTGAAAAATTAAATAAATGAAATTAAAAAATAATTTCGAAAAATAAAAGTGTTGAACTTTAAATAATGATAAATTTTGATCACCATAGAAAATTATGAATTTATTTAAATAAATTGATTCTAATTTCTTATTAATTATTAATTTTATCGATAATTTTTGTTAAAATTTAAAAAATGTTTCGCATTAATTATGAATATATCTTTCGAATTTCAAATGAATTGATTTGTTAATATTATTAGTGTAAATTTATTATAGGCTCTTTTTAAATTAATTATTTATTTATGAATTTGAATCAAATTAATTAAAAATAAAAATATTTATTTAATATACAACGTGTCCGCAACGTGTCGGAATTCTCATTTTTAGAAATGACGTATCGACGTGTTGTGTCGTGTCGGACACTCGTGTTGTGTCGCGTGTCGGTCTTCTGCAGGTACTTGAGACTTTTAATAGTCGTGTTGGCGAGAATTGTTACAGAGTGCATCTTTATCACATTGATATAAGTGTAAAGGTTTTGATGATATAATAAAAAAGTTTAAAATATTGATGCCATAGTAAGCTAGTTTAGAGTTGGGATATGTGCATTATAAGTCATAAAATTTATCGTGAAAGTATAATTGAGTCATATACTTTCACAAAATGTAATTAAGTCATAAAACTTATCAAATTGATGCAATCATGTTTTTCCGTTAATACCGTTAATTTATTTAACGGAAAATGATAATGTAGGATTTTTAAATTAATTTATTTATCATACCTGGCCTTTTTTTTATTACTTTTTATTTATTTATAAATAACAGTAAAAAACTTATAAAAGCTAAAATAAATTTAAAGTTCAAGAATCTTGTACCGGGGACCAGATCCGATTAGTCTCAATCTAGGCCAACCAAATTTGGAAGATATATTTCATCTATCCATGAAAGGACCTAGGCAACAAGCTGAACTTGACGCAGAGGCCTCGCTCAATCAAAGTTTAGCATCTGTACTCTGATACTGAATGCAAGAGTAGAGAGAAAATAGGATGTGGGATCTCGCCATAAAAAAAAGGAGATGCAGAGATCAGATTCGATTAGCCTTGACCACGGCCCACCTTGTTCAGAAGATAGTTTTGCTGAATTATCTTGAGCCAGGTCAGAGGTCTCCCCAGAAAAAGAAAAAAGAAAAAGGAGTTCAACGTTAGTTACTAGAGAGCTAAAAGATAAACAGACATAAATACAACTTCAACGTTAGATGTAGATGATCTTTTAACCATTTACATTTTGTCAACATAACATATTATGTTCAATTCAAATAGAATAAACTTATAAATTTCCTCACACTCTAAAATGTGCTAATATTGGCATTTTGCAATCACAAATCATTTTTACAATTCGGTCCTCGTAGTATTGAACGAGAGACCTTGGGGGAAGGTGAGTCGCATCTAGTGTTGACTTGATGTGATAATGGGATCTTTATGGGAGCAAATGCTCTCTTTTTTAGGTGAGCAGTTCTAGGTTTAACTCAAAACCTGCAATTTACTCTGTTATAGTTTTAGAGTCAATT
This sequence comes from Eucalyptus coolabah, assembly GCA_014182585.1. Lineage (NCBI taxonomy): Eukaryota > Viridiplantae > Streptophyta > Magnoliopsida > Myrtales > Myrtaceae > Eucalyptus > Eucalyptus coolabah. The sequence goes on along the minus strand of CM024630.1, from coordinate 11,073,977 downwards.
TGAAAATCGACCAATTTTCTCTTCTTTTTTTTTTTTTTCGTTTTTGGGTAAGCCTAATATTTCATTTGTTTTATCTGATTTTGACCCAACCAAAAAAAAAAAAAAAGAAAAAGAAAAAGGAACGTAGTCACCTAGTTTTAAAAACTTTTTAAGTGCACCACAACCATAGCTTTACTTTGGTTTCAGCTAATCAATTTAAGTTTAAGTAGCAAGAAGGTATTTGTAATTAGGGGGTGAACAATTTTAGATTCATTCAGATTCCTCTTGGAATCTAGAACTCACCTGTTGGAACATGTTATTAATTTATTGGAACTTAAAACCTATTCTGCATATCCTAAAATTTAGAACTGAACCATATCACCTCTGGTCTGATTTTTGGTTCCAAGTTCTACTCTGAAATAAACTCACCCCTATTCTCTTTCCTTTTGTATTATAATTAATTGACTATTAAACGAAGTCTACGCAACTTCAGGGGCTGATCACTAATTGATTGTTTATAAAATCAATGACATTGTCCAAGGCGAGTCGCATCTGGTGTTGGGTTGACGCGAAAACTTGACCATTACAAGAGGGAGTGCTCTCTGCTTGCTTGTTTACTCCGTCCCCATTTCCATCGTTTAACTTCGTGTCTCTGCTTTCTTGCTTCGAGAAAGACTCTCGCTGTCCAAAATGGATCACGCAATAGGCATCGATGGGAGGGACACGAGGGCGACGCCAAATGAAAGGCTTGAAGCTTTGAAGGGAAGGAACCTCCCGACTTCAGATAACCAAAAACCTCCTGAAGATGGTGATCTAAACAAAATTATGGATCGTAACCTATATGAAGCCACGATAGAACAGGACGTTGAGAAATTCATCAATGCATTAAAACGGGCGTCTGAGTCAAGGAAATTAGCATTGTCGCTAATTTTTGACCAAGTCACCCCCCTCCGGGAATTCATTGCTACATGTAGCAGCAAGCTCTGGGAGTGAACATGTCATGGAGCTCATTCTCTTTCATTACCCTTACCTCGTGACTCGAAAAAACTCCTCAGAGGATACTCCGCTCCATGTCGCCGTTCAAGATGGAAGGTTAGAGGCAACAAGAAAACTGATTAGCCTAAGAGAAGACTTGGAAATTGTATACTGGAAGAACAAGGATGGTAAATCTCCATTGTATTTGGCAGTCGAAACCGGCTGCATGGAGATTCTTCGGCATCTCTTGGAAGTTTATGCTCGAGATGAAGCTTACGCAGTCAAGATACAGGGCATGTCACCAATTTTGGCCGCAATCAAGAAGGAGGATACAGGTAATGGATACTTTTATGTGTTGTTCTAGTCCTTAAATGCATAGATGTAAGTAAATTGCACTGCTTTTTGCTCTTTTTTAAAATTCATATTCGTCCAATTAGGAGAAAAGCTTGATAATAGCTTCTGGTTAAAAAGCAAATAACTCTGCAGAAGCTAAAAGCAATATTTATCTGACGAGTAAATTGCACCCCACCTAAAAACTTCTTATGGCCTATAATATCAGGTTTACTGAAAGCAATTATAGATCAGCTTCCGAAGTTACTTCACGTGCGCGATGAAAACGGGGGCACACCATTGCACTGCGCAGCATTTGTTGGAAGTGTTGGGGCAGTGCGCCTCCTGATGAGAAAGTGCCACTATCTCGCCCTCCAAAAGGACAAAAATGGCTCCTACCCGATTCACATGGCTTTCGAAGGCCGCAACGTCGACAAAATCATCCGCGAGTTACTGGACGTGTGGCCTGACCTGGCAGAGATTAAAAACGAAAAGGGTCAAAATATTCTGCATGTTGCAGCCAAGGGCGGGAACAAAAGAGCGGTCCGACACATACTCCAAAAATGCGGCGAGCCGGATGTCATCAAGAAGCTGGTGAATTCGAAAGATGTCGATGGAAACACACCCCTCAATTTGGCATCGATGCACAACCACTTCGAAGTTGAGCTCTATTTGACGAAGGCCCAAACAATTCGCTTGCAGCTTCGGAACAACGACAGGTCGAACAACCTAAGTGTGGCCACAGAAATCTTGCAAATAGTGGTATAATTTTGGTTGCTGGCTGTGTTTACTTTTAACTGAATTGACTGTGCTTATGATTGATGACTAATTCCCTGATTTGATATTTGCAGATTCGCAAATGTATTGAAATAGTGGTACTGAGAAGCACTAGTCCTCAGTCAACAAGAAAACCAAGCATTAGTCCTCCGTCAACAAGAAAACCAAGTTCTGGAGAAAGCGAGTCATCTCGCAACGAACAGATCAAGAAAGAGATTGACACTCAATTGGTAGTGGCCACACTTGTGGCCTCCGTCTCGTTCACCGCTGGCATAACTTTGCCTGGTGGATATAATGTTGCCGGTGATCCACACCCAGGAATGGCGACCATGCTGCATAACCGAGTGTTTCAGGTTTTCATAATCTTTGACGCAATGGCCACATTCACTTCCATTTTCTCTGTTGTAACCCTCCTCCGCGCTCACAATGCCATTCTCCGCGTAGCGGAAGAAGCTTTGGAGATAGCGAGGCCATCATTGCTGTTGGCTGTCCTCGCAATGACAGTGGCATTTTCGGCAGTCGTAATTCTAGCAGTGGGCAAACTCACTTCGCTCGCGATCTTTCTCCTGTGCTTCGCTGTCCCTTTCGTCGCGGTGCTCTTCCTTCATATAGATGCCAGTGTAGTAGACAGCTTCCACGGGCTAGTAGGGCTATTACGCAGATTCCTAGAGCCAAGAGGCTACTTTCAAGGGCTAGTAGACAGATGCTTCCAAGGGCTAGTAGACAGACTAATGTAACTGGGGTCCAAGGGGATATGCAATCCTGCAATTAGCCAACACGTGCTGGCCAGCTTTTCTAACGGTGGGGAGATTCAATTTGAGCACAGATATAGGTGTATCTCTCATAATTAAGTGTGTTCCTTTCCTTTTTCTTGAGCAATATCTTTTATAAATGTAAGCCTGGTACCATAAGTAACACAAGCCAATCATGAATTCTATCACTAACAAGTCCAGATGCTAGTCGAGGCATCATAGACAGTGGTGGCATAACAAGCACAGCTAGGAACTACCCGAAGTGAAGAATCTAGATAGCCATTTCCCGTTTCAGCTTTACTTTTTCTGCTTATAGATCCTCCAATTTCCAGGGCGGAGGTCAAGGCAATTTCAGTTGATTATCTGGCATGGATTGTATTAGGCCGACCTTAATTTGATCGGAGCGTGCAGCAAAATCATGATTATTTTCGCTTGTAATGTGTCCAACACTTACCCGTCAAAGTTTTTTGCTCGCCATACTTGTGTTAAAATGCAAGTATTAATTACTTTCGGAGTAATTTTTTTCCTTTGAATAATTAGAATTAATGATAGTCATTTAACTACATAATAAAGAGGCTAGGGGAATGAGAGTCCACCTTCTAATTCTAATCAATCTTTGCTCCAATACTCGCGCCATTTTATTCCATACAGTGACTGTTGATTAACTGTCCATGTGATAGTGATATCATCTCTATTCTTCAAAAATTAAGCAAAGTCAGCTACTAAAGAACCAAAAGACTAACGAACATATATTAGACAAGTTTGACGTCAGGTGAAAAAAATCTCTTAACCACTATCAATGTCTAAAGAATAAATATTCACATATTTGTAAAAGACTTGTTAACGAGTGGCTCTAAGATATTTGTCAATGATTCTTAATAAGAAAATAATTTGGCTTCCAATATATTGAGTATACAATACCCTAAAACATCCTTCGTAATCCTATCTGCCCAATCTAATAATCTGCACCTTTTTCATGATGCTAAGTTATGGTTAGCAATTTATCAGCCCTCGATCTAAGAGAAGAACCATATGTTTAAAATGTTAGAGATTAAAAGAATAAAAAATGATTGGAGGAGAGCGCGCCAAGAAATGTACAATGAAAGAGTCGGAGAAGAGTAGGCAATAGGGATATGGAAAATTAATTACATTAGTTAATATATTTAAGAATTGGCTTATCAATCCATTCATCGACAGACTGGTTGTTGATAATCCAAGGAGCCCCACTCTCTTTATTTCCTTTCTCGTTCAATATCTCTCTCTCTCTCTCGTTCCAACCCCCGCGCCAGACCTCAGCACTAACGCATCACCACCTCTCGGCCACCCTATAGCACAGTGCCTCAAGATGATCGAACCCCCAACCCTGTGAAAGTTTTGAGGTGCAAAAGATGGTGTGGCTGTCACGTAGGGAGCTAACACGGAATGATTTCCAAATGGGCCAAGTTGGGCCAGTGTAAAAACCTGTGCCAAAGGCCTCCACTTCTTTTCTTTTAATCAGCAAAGCGATGAGTAAATATTTTCAGTCTGTTGCCTGTGAGTCGCTTAGTCCGGCAAAGAAGAGGGCGTGAAAACGAAATTTTCTGAATCCCCCTCCAGAAATCGCCAGTTTGATTAGCAACGTCATTGTTTCGGATATTCCTGCCGTCAGGGCTATGCAGCAGACATTTGTGGCGTCACGCCTCGAGACCAAATCACAAGGGCATCTTTTCCAGCTGAAGGACGGAATTTCAAGCAGAGACCAACAACCTATTGTCAAAATATATATCGCCACACATAGAAATATAATAAGCCAATAGGTTGGATACAATATTAAAGTTTCCATAATATATATATATATATATAGTACATCTTCAACTAACAACTAAACCTAGCAAGCTCATTTTAATCATATATAGCTCAGAAAATGTATAATTAAATTTATACCCCAAAATCCCTCTATCAAAATGCCCTTGTGAAAATATAAACATTCTTGTCCTACTTATGACTACCTGAAAAATCTGAAAATAAGTAAGACAAATGGATGAATAACCATAACTCGGTGAGTAGTACAAATCTCTGTTAAGCAAATGGACGGTGCACTATGCATGTTTACTACACAAAAATGTAACTCATTTACACCAAATCTCAAATATAACAAATTTGAAGATCAGAGTTATATATTACTTCAACACAATTATATTCATAGCAGAAATACCTATTTCATCAATAATATCAAAAAAGTATAATGGTTCATTTCACTTATCAATTTCATTAAATCACACATCAATAGTCCATTTCGTCAACCATCCCGTGCTCATATCTAACCATTATCATGCCTAATACCCATGAAAGGCGATTAAGATTTCCTACCTCAACTAGGTCTCCATCTATATTGTCCATGGTCACTCAAAGAATATCCAAAAATTAGTGTGCATACATATAAATCCATCAACGGGCTCATAATGACACTGAGTATCAACACAAACCCATAACATTATCCTCCAAAATCCACAAAGTCAATCTAGAATCTATGTTATAAATCATTTTACAAACCAAAACATATAATCTTTCACAACTCAGTTTATCAATTAGAATATCCTTTCATAAAGTGTCCCTAAAATCTTTTCATGAGTTAGCTCATAAATCAAATTCAAAATGTGGTACACTTAACCTTTTCAAGAAAGGTTTATCACACTATCTCACAATAACAATAAAAGTAATAAACGTTCCATTCGGCTTTATGCAACAAATATGCTTGCTCTATATATATCCATTCACTATTACTTCATGTTAATACCTAAATTTTTCCTTTTTATTTAGGGTCTAATCGCATAGAAAATTAGGGATTAATTTCTTATCCCATACAACAAATGATTTCATTAATTGCATTGCACATAGACATTAGGAACATTTGCATCACTAGTATTAATTATTATAAATTTTTTAAAAAATTAAAATTAATTAAAAAAATGAAAGAGCAAAACGCAACAGGGCCAGGTTAGGGCCCGGCTTAGCCCGGCCCCTTTTCCTTTCCTTCTCCTTTCTTCCCCCGCAGCCCAGCCCATTTCTTCTTCCCTCTTTCCCCAGCCCAGCTCTCTTCCCTCTTCTCTTTCCCTTCTCTCGTTTTGGACTTTGGCTGAACGACAGGCGACGAGAGGACGACCTACGACGAAGGACGGAAGGACAGTGAGGGAATGTAGCACGATCTGAGCAGGCTGGCGGCAGCTGACATCGTGTTGGAGAGAGAGAGAGAGAGAGAGAGAGAGAGAGAGAGAGAGAGGGAGGGAGGAATTTAAAGGGGAGCCGAGGGGAATTATTTTGGGGTCTTCGGCCGAGAAACGATAGGGAGAGGGAAAGAGCGAATCCGAGAGAGAGATTGGGAGAGAGAGAGACTGAGAGAATAAAACCCGAGGGCGAGAAGGAGTTCTCGGGCAGCTTGGCCACGCTTGAGCCCCGTCTGACGACTCTCGGCCGACGCCCTCGAGTCTGCATCTCCGTTTTAACCCCGCACCAAACCTCCGGTGAGTTTCTTTTTGGTTCGAGCGGCCTTTCCCGAGGATCTCGGCTCGGAGAAATTGCAAAGCCGTTGGCAACCATAGTTCGACTTGTCTCGAGCTCGCCCTATAACCACCATCTCCGAGCCGGGTAGAGATTTCCGCGTTCGAAACTCATTCCCATGAACTCCTTTTTGCCTTGTTCTGTTTTGAGAAAGAACCAACTTGGTGTCTCTAGTTCTTGAGCGCTTTGTTTTCAACTGAATTGGTGCTTGATGTCGAGCATTCCCTGGTGATTTTTTCTGGTCTAGACCCGAGTTCGAGTTCTAAAAATGTTCAATATCTTCCGTTCTCACCATATGTTCAAGGGAATGCCCGAACTAAAACCGTTCATTTTAGTCGCGCATTCCAACTTTTTCCAGGATTTGTAGATGTGTTTTTGTCCGGCACAATGTTTTTACTGATTGCCGAATACATTTTTTAGTCAGATTTCATGTCTACCAAGTCTGGACAGCCCGTGATTTTCGGTCGTCGTTTTGTCCCGTGCTTTGATATATCCTGTGATTGTTCCTGGGGTTAATTGTGTGGCTGCGAGCAGGAGCATCAAGTGCTCATGGATAGAAGGCTGATAACTGCCCGGGGTTTGGAAGTCGTTCGCTATGGAGATCCGGTGAACGTTGGTTCGGTCATTGGCGGGAAGGATGTTTCACGATTTGGTTCGGGGAGTCTCGGTCCCGGACGCTAGATGGTGGAATCTGTACATGCGACGTGCTGATGTATTAGTCGGACGAGCTTTGACTGCTGAAGTCCTCGTGCGGTCGTCTTGCATTTTGGTGTGTTCTGCGTTTGTCATGGGGTAGCCAAGTGGGAAGAAGACCTGGGAAGGCTTTAGGAAATAGAGAAGGGAACTAAAAAATATAAGAGGGGGAAATGGGCTCATTTTGACTGAGACAGTCAATAAGACCTGAGGCTATTTTGAGTAGGGCTGGGCTTAGTTCAGCTATAGGATTAGTAAGCTTTGGGTTTGAGTTCAAGCGGGAAGAGCGGGTCGCAACTCTGGTGATGGTCCGTTTGGGCTTATTCTGTTCCGATACAAACTGGTGGGCTATTGCTGATTTGGGCTTAGCTTTCTTCTAGATCGGGCTTGAGTTATTTTAAAATGGATTTAGTATCAAAGCCTAACCACGCCAAAGGCCCGGCCCGAGTCCCTATGTTCTGAATAATTTTTTAGTAGAAAATAAAAAAATTCGAAAAAAAAAATAATAAAATAATAATAAATTCCGATTTTTTTAAAAAAAATGGAAATAGTTTAGAAATTAAATTCAAACTAGTTTTGTTAGATTTTTTTTTTTAAAATGTTAATTCTGGTTTAGCATAAATCTATATATCATGAATAAAAAGTGAAAATTTTTTGATCTAAAGAATTGTGCTCACAATTGAACAAAATTTTATGGCTTACAATAGGGTTTGAACTTTTTTGAGATGAATGCTCTTAACTGTGCACTTTCAATGTGTTGATTGTCCTCTACCTCTAGCCTAATTATGAATGGCATTTTTCTTTTTCTTTAGCATTAGATTCTTTGCTTTTTCCTTCAATTTATTTAATACTTCCTTCATTGCTCATTGCTACCTAAATGATTGTCCACCAGCATGGTCATTTCATATGTTAGTGGATAGGTTTAAAATTAATATGACTTCGAAAGACATTAATGGGAACACACCCCTCCATTTGGTATCGATGCACAACCATTGCCCAGTTTTGCTCTCTTTGACAAGAGACAACAGAGATGCCTTGAAGCTTCTGAACAATGACAAGTTGACCGCCGTGGATGTGGCCATGGAATCCGAAAGCTTCTCAACAAAATACTCACCGGTAATGCAATTTTTGGTTGCAGGCTGTATTTACTGCTAAATCAATCAACTGTGCTCATGATTGATGACCAATTCTCTAATTTGAGGTTTGCAGTTACAAGGATGTGCAATTTTGATTGCTGCTGGCATACCGCGAACCAAAGGTCGAGACATTTGGTCACCAAGAAAACAAAGTTCTGTAGTAAGCAAGTCACCTCGCACCAAAGGGACCAGTGACGAGATTAACACTCGATTGGTAGTGGCCACGCTTGTGGCCTCTGTCACGTTCACTGCCGGCATCACATTGCCTGGTGGATATAATTCTTCCACTGATCGACACCCAGGAACAGCGATCCTGCTGCACAAAAAAGTGTTTCAACTTTTCATGATTTCTGACATGTTAGCCATGTACAGCTCCATCCTTGCGGTCACATTCCTCCTCTGGTGTCACGCTACAAATTCGTACATAGCAGAACAAGCTTACGTCGCAGCAGGGCCATCGTTGCTTGTGGCTCTCACCAGCATGTCAGTGGCATTTTTGGCTGCCGCAATTGTAGCAGTGACCAAACTCACTTGCCTCTGGATCCTCGTTCTGTGCATCACAGTTGTTTACCTCACGATGCTCATAATGGTCTTCATAGCCTTAATGTTCCCATTCTCCAAGGCTGCTATGAGTGCCATGTCCCTTTACTATCTGGTTCCGGCCCTACCAGGATATGCAGTCCCGCAAATAGTCAAGATGCACTGGCAAACTTATCGAAATAGGGGGTTCCATTTCTGTTTCGGTTTCTCTTTCCGTTTCCGGCCGCTTTTTTGTGGGCGATAGATGACCTGATACTTCGTTTAATTTTTAATTCCTAGCTTGGGAGGATTGGAAGATTGTACCCTTTCACTTGCTGTCGAGCAACACCTTGTATGTATTTTTGCAGTGTATGATGAGTACACAAGGAAATTATGAATCCTCCCACTTACAAATCCAAATCTTAATCAAGGCATCGTAAAGTTTTGTCCATTTTAATTTTCTTAGGTTGATTATAAAGGGTTAATATTACAAAAAAAAAAAAAAAACCTTAACTAAATTCACTGTGACGTAAATATTCTGACTTTTTAATCTTGAATTTGATTATTGTAATACAAATACCCTAAAATTCTTTTTAATATTATAAGAAATCCTGAACTTATATATATATGTATGACAAAAATATGATAGATAGAATTAAAAATAGAGAGTATAATGTCACACATGTATAAGTCAGAAAGTCATTGCTTACTTATCGGAGTTAACTTGTTATATCACTTTCTCATAATTATTATTTTTTATCAGAGCAGATTGTGTTGTGTTGCGAATATTTTTCCAATACATGCAATCGATGCTAAAGGTCAATCGGAATGAAAACAACCTGGTAGGAAAGGTGGCGATACCGGAGGCAAGGCAGAAGCGTGACCGGTGGTGCTGCAGCTGCACCGTGGTAGTGGAGGCAGCTGCCTTCCATTTTGGAGAAACTCCGCTCTCGCTCAGTCACTAGTCCAAAGCTTGAGGTCACCACCGCCAAGTCAGAGATGATCTCCATCTTGAGCAGGTACTCCTTGAAACAGACTCCAGCTTCAACCCCCCCCCCAAAAAAAAAAAAAAAAAAAAAAAAAAGCAAAATGCAACCAATGGCGTTGGATGTCAGCGAGAGGATGGGAGAAATTAAAATGAAACAAATATTATAAAAAGGGCAAATCAGGAAGAAATTAAAGTGAAACAAAGATTAAAAAAAGAAGGGGGGGTGGGGGGGCGCAATCAGGAACTGGAAGGAATCGAAAAGTCAAACTTAGATTTAATCGGATACGAAACGACCAGGTAGGTGTGGCTCTTGGTCGATTGATTTCATAATCATCTAGTTCATTCCGTTGCCGTTCTTGACCGATGGAAATCCGTCGACCTCAATTTCTTCGTCATATCGAGTCACCATCTCCGAGAGGGAGATGGCCTGAGGCTTTTTATTCCCTATGGGCCTAGTTTTACTTTTTCATGGGCTGAGGTGATTGCTTGCGAATTGGATTGAGCTGAACCGGAGTAGTGGGCCTGGCCCAATTTAAATGGGCTTCCCTTTTGGTCCAACGGGCTGAAGCCTTTTCATCATAAAATGTATATGGGATATATTGGCAAAAATTCAGGTGTCAACGGTAATATCAATAAAAGAATTTCACACCTTCTCTACCTTGAACTTTAAGGGACTGCATATATAGAAAGCCTTTCTTTATATGTTGGAGAATATAGGCTAAATTTGATTTAAAGTCATTTATTTCAAGTAGCAGTCCATACCAATTTAAGCCAACTATGATTTGAATGTGTGTAAGATAAAGTATGACACTGTAGAAAAAGCTAACGTTAACAAATTTATTGAAACCCCTAGAAGATGAATGTGGAAAGCATGGAGTAACTTTATTGACCATCTCCAACTGACTTAGGTTGTCAGGGAACTTGTTGCTTATTGCAATGACCATAGAGAAGGATGGCATTATGAGAGTAATCATCAATTGCCATCTTGAGAATCTAGTCATTAGGAAAAGTTTAAGACGAGGAGAAAATAATAGGTAATCCCTTTCTACCACATCAATATAGTCTCAAGCCACTTATCAAAATAATATTATCAAGAAAATCTATTTTTGAATTTTACATTTCAGTTTGTATAGATAGAGCCAGATACATGATAATTCTTAGGAGTGAAGCAAATTTCACTAATTATTTCCATGCACAGCATCTAGCACAAGGTCACATGGTGAATTGCCTTGATCTGGCAGATTCCGTAAAGGCTTGGCCATGTTCAATGGGAAACATGCATTTCTGTCATCCTTTTCACACCTCCTTGACAAGCTCATCGAAGTCATCTGTACTCCTGTATAGTATAACAAAACACTGCACAGACCTCGACGTCTACGATAGTCCGACCATTCAAAAGTACTTGGCCAATAGCATTGCCTTCATAATCTGCGAGTTGAGACATCTTGGATAAATGATCACCATGTAATCAATTCAAGCATAACCTACAAAGACAAATGAAATCAACAGTTTCTTTGTTAAAGCATAACAACAAGAAACAGGATATCACAAGGCGGTGAATAGCAGATTCTTCTCAGCCCTTAACATTGCCAGGAAGCGCTTGAAAGGGGGCGATCCCCACTGGAAGGTATGACCGTTTTTCTTTTCGTAGGCGATGTATAATAGCTTGTAACAGCTTGTCCCGAATATCTCTTGAATTTAGTCGTTCCTAAAGCAAGTGATATAGAGATAGGGTGTGCACCGACATAAAGATGATCAAGACTTAAGCCTATAGACTTGTGGTAGCTACGCTTCATGCGAAATACAATTTTTTGGAGCAATGTCTACTTTCCTCAAAGTGATAATTGCTCAGCTATATAGTAAAGCCTTTAGCACAATGAGATATCTAAAGGGACATTAGGCTATTAGGGACAGGCGTAGAGTCAAATTTGAGATGTGAAAAAACAATAATTTTTTCTTAAAACTTTCTTTATTACTTAGAGGTAATCCAACTCCTTTTTTCCTTTTCTCCCTTTCGGTCAGGGAGTTCATTTGTTGCCTTTTACTGTCCACATGGCAGTGATATCATGTCTATTTTTCAAAAATTAAGCGAAGTCAGCTACTAAAGAGCCAGAAGACTAACGACCATATATTATACAAGTTTGACGTTAGGTAAAAAAAAAAAAAAAAAACTTTTAACCACCATTAATGTCTAACGAATAAATATTCACATATTTGTAAAAGACTTGTTAGTGAGTACCTCTAAGGTATTTGTTAGCGATTCTTAATAAGAAAATATTTTGGCTTCCAATATATTGGGTATACAATACCCCAAAACATCCTACGTAATCCTATCTGCCCAAGAACATATTGATCTAATAATCCGCACCTTTCTCATGAAGCTAAGTTATGGTTAGCAATTTATGAGCACCCGATCTAAGAGAGGAATATGTTTAGAACATTAGAGATTAAAAAAATAAAAAACGATTGGAGGAGAGCGCCCCAAGAAATGGACAATGAAAGAGTCAGCGAATAGCAGGCAATAGGGACATGGAAAATTAATTACATTAGTTAATATATTTAAGAATTGGCTTATCGATCCATTCATTGGCACACTAGTTGTTGAACATCCGAGAGCCCCACTCTCATTGTTTTCTTTTGAGTTCAATCTCTCTCTCTCTCCTTCCACCCCCTGCGCCCGACCTTAGCACCAACGCATCACCACCTCTCGGCCACACTATGGTACACGGCCTCAACATGGTCGAACTTCCACCCCTATGAAAGTTTTGAGGGGCAAAAGATGCTGCGGCTGTCACGTAGGGAGCTAACGCGGAATGATTTCCAAATGGGCCAAGTTGGGCCAGTGTGAAACCCTGAGCCTAAGGCCTCTACTTCTTTTCTTTTAATCAGCAAAGCAATGAGTAAATATTTTCGGTCTGTTGCCTGTGGGTCGCTTAGTCCGGCAACGAAGAGGGCGTGAAAATGAAATTTTCTGAATCCCCTTCCCGAAATCGCCAGTTTTATTAGCAACGTCATTGTTTCGGATATTCCTGCCGCCAGGGCTATGTAGCAGACATTTGTGGCGTTGCACACCGAAACCAACAGAAATGGGGCAATCACAAGGGCATCTTTTCCAGCTAAAGGACGGAATCTCAAATAGAGCCCAACAACCTATTGTCAAAATATATATCTCCATATATACAGATATATAAAAGCCAGTAGGTTGGATACAATATTAAAGTTTCCATAATACATTTAAAAAAAAAAAAAGTGTACATCTTCAACTAATAACTAAACCTATCAAACTCATCTTAATCATATATAGCTGGAAATGTACAACTAAGTTTATATCCAAAGATCACCCTATCAAAATGCCCTTGTGAAATATTAATGCACTCGTCTTACTTACGGCTACTTGAAAAAGCTGAAAAACAAGTAAGACATATGAATGAGTAATCAAAACCCAGTGAACAATACAAATCTCTTCTATGCAAATCAATCATGCACTATGCATGTTTAATACACAAAAACGATTTACGCCAAATCCAAAACATAACAAATTTCAAGATAAAAGAGAGTCATATATTACTTCAACACAATTATATTCATAGTAGAAATACCTATTTCATAAATAATATCAAAAAGTATAATCGTTCATTTCACTAATCAATTTCATTAAATCACACATTAATAGTCCATTTTGTTGACTATCTCATGCTCAAATATCTAACCATGACTACACTTAATATTCATGAAAATGGTGATTAAGATTTCCCGTCTTGACGAAGTCTCCATCTATATTGTTGATAGTCACTCACGGGAATATCCTAAAATTAGTATGCATATGAGTTCTCAGCCAAATCTATGATTTAGTCACCAAAATCATAATTTTTGTTTTCCTTGTTTATTCTTGGACTCACTGCTTCCCCAGCCGGTCAAGCAAAGATAGAGACTTTCTAGTCAATCTCAATTGGAGACTATCAATGGCGTAGCCATTGAAGCATACGACACTAGAGTGAAGGTCCATTGCATAAAAATACAAAGTTGTGATCTTTGAAGGCCATCAAATATATCTCTGTACAGATCTGGATACGGGTGTTGCTCCAAATTTGTCCAACGAATCTTTTTATGATTAGACGAAACCAGCAAGCGATGCCGACGCTCGCCCATGGCCATCGTTGAAGTCGTTCTTCCAGATCTGGAATTCTGGGCGCTCACGAAAACATGAAAATCCGAGGTCCATGGCCGCCGGCGGGAGTCATCGGAGCTCACGGTGGAAGTCCGAGGTCTTTGGCCACCGACAGAGTCACCGGTACTCGCGGAGATCTGGAGATCGGAGGAAGATGGCTAGGGATGGCTGGGGACGGCGTAGAAGAGAGAAAAAACAAGAGAGTGAGATTTTTAATTTTATTTATTTATTCCACGTCATCGACATGTGGCATTTTGTGATTGGCCCTCAAAAAAGCCACGTCAGCCTATAATGTGGTGCATTCTAAATACTGAATACTTTCTTCTTCAGCTGAGCTTCATTTCTCATAGAAAGCTTGTTCGAACTCTTCGGCTTCAGCGCGATGATATGATTCTGCATCTCCGCCTCCTCCTTTTCCTAGAGGTTTATGGCATTTCTCCTGCATTTGGGAAGTGGATGCAGTTTTAGTCTCTACTAATTTCATGGAAAAAGTGTAACTATTGTCACAGCGTACTACAAATGCAATCTCTATTTAAGCAGAAAGATCAAATAATGCTTTCAGAAAACAAGAGCAATGAAATTAAACTCCCACAGAAATGTCCAAAGCAGATAAGAAACCAAATCCTTCTTGGTTTATTAGGAACTTTAACTACTAAACCGATGCAAATGGAAATCAATGAAAATGAATAAAAACCATAGAGTTCCTACCCGAAGTTACACCAAACTCAAAATTATAAATCTAGTCGATCCATGAATAAGTGCGGCTTCCTATTCTGTTTGGTTGTATAATGTTGAATGTGTTATCGTTGGCCTTACATGGTGATTGTTGAATATATCAACCAACAAATCGGTTCGGCTACAAGTACCCCGCATGAAGTTAGGACAAGGGTAGGGGCCCAACCTCGAAGATGTCGCCCTCCGCAGCGGACAGAGATGGGAGCGTTGGCAGAGAAGTCAGTTGGAGGGGGCGAAGGCAAGGTCATAGCCCGATGAAGGCATTGTCGTGGAAAGGGATCGGCTGGTGGGCCTACCGGTCGGGGTTGCGGGGGTGTGCTCTGGCTTCGGTGTCCACCGCATCGAATGACTCCATTTCTCAGCCTCATTTTGGGTCTGGGCCAGGTTTGGCCCTGGGCCTCAACGCCCTAAGCCAGGCCCAATTTATTTCTTGAATAGGCAGAATCCGACAGCCCGTCACATGGGTCTAACCTTATTGAAGTTTTGGGTCTCAGGAGGATCATTTGCACGATGTTTAAGTTAAACAAAAAAAAGATACAAAAAAATCTACCAAGAGAAGCCCTTATCTATATGGCTAATGTTTGGGAAAGCACGGAGCTTATAATTCACCGCAAGTGGCGGACCCCATTATTGTCCTTCCATTTCACGTGTCATCTTCTCTCTTTTGCCTCTTGTCCTTACTTTTTCCTCTTTTTTCCAAAGGCGGCCATACAGATTTAACATAAAGCCATAATTTTCTGTCATCTCTCTTTTTCCTATTTTCCTTACTTTTCTTTATCCAAAAGGCGATCGCCAACAATTTTCTATTTTTGTCTCTTTTTCCTCTTTTCCTTACTTTTTCCTCTTTTTTCCAAAGGCGGGCATATAGATGTAACATAAAGCCATAATTTTTGTCATCTATCTTTTCCTATTTTCCTTACTTTTCTTTTTCCAAAAGGCGATCACAAACAATTTTCTATTTTTGTCTCCCTTTCCTTTTTTTTTTTTTTTTACTTTTCCCTTTCATAGGACCACCACATAAAGTATAAGATAAGGTCACAATTTTCCACTCATTGTGCAAAAGAATCTTTTAATGGAAAATTTTTCATCGGCCAACATATCAGAATCACCGTCCACTTACCAAGGCTACACTACATCCAGAACAATAACAGGACTTATAATTCACCGCAAGTGGCAGACCCCATTATTGTCCTTCCATTTCATGTGTCATCTTCTCTCTTTTTCCTCTTTTCCTTACTTTTTCCTCTTTTTTCCAAAGGCGGCCAGATAGATGTAACATAAAGCCATAATTTTGTGTCATCCCTCTTTTTCCTATTTTCCTTACTTTTTCTTTTTCCAAAAGGCGATCACAAACAATTTTCTATTTTGTCTCTTTCTCCTTTTTTTTCCCTTACTTTTCCCTTTTCCATAGGACCACTACATAAAGCATAAGATAAGGCCACAATTTTCCACTCATTGTGCAAAAGAATCTTTTAATGGAAAATTTTTCATTGGCCAACATATCAAAATCAACTTCCACTTACCAATTATGTAGCATCGACACGGACACGTAACACGTGATACGACACGACATGACACGACATAACACACTGACACATTATTTCTAAAAAAATAGAAAATTTTGGCACATTCTGACACGTGATATATATATACAAAAATAAATAAATAATAATCAAAAGAGCGTAGAATTAATTTATACTAAAAATATTAATCAAACATTTGTTAATATCATTTATTGTTTTAATTTGATAGAGATTAAATGAGAAATTCAAAATTTGTAAACACAAAAGAGTAAATTTGAAGGAACATGTCATGTTTTCTTACACTTGTCAGAAATTAGTGAGATTTCTTATAGTTCAAGATAGAATTCGAAGTTCATGATATAGACTAGCTTGGAGCTCCTCTGCAAAGCAAGGTTCGAGAAAAATGAAAATCCAAGACAAGAATTCTCAAAGTACAACCAAAAGAAAAGGAAATAACTAAATTTGCCATGGAAAATGTGATCAAAAGAGATAACTCGTAGGTGATGCCTGCGAGAGGCGGAAAGAAGCAAAAAAAAATCACAACTTTAAGTTTGCCGAGGCAGCGGAGCGACGCCGGTGAGAAGAGGGGTGCTCTATCGCCACCCATGAAAAGGTCAAATCTTATAAGTGAGAAACTTAAGAGTGAGAATTTGTTTCTTTCCCTTTATTTTTGTTTTTTTTTTTTTATTATCTTTTCATATATTTATATTTTGACCCCTCAAGCATTGAAAATTTTTAAAATTGACCACGTGCGTGTCAGAATCGCGTGTTGAAATTTCGGACTCACGTGTCGAAGCATGTCGGGAAGACTTGACCACGTGTCGGATTTCCCGACACTCATTGACCGCGTGTTGGAACGTGTCGGAGTATTGGACACGACATGAAGGCTTCCGGAGAATATTGATGCTTCTTAGCTTACTAAGGCTACACTACATCCAGAACAATCAATTCAAGCCTAGCAACCATCTCATTACAGCTTAGACAACAGCATCAGCAGCATAGGGAATGCTATAGTGGCTACACCATCTCTGGTGTTTGCTAGACAATATCAACTTTAGGCTCGATTGCATAATGTTACATTTGACTTCCAATAGTAAACATTATTGTTTTATATCAGCTATCTCATTCTCTCAAGTTTCTTTTCTATGAACCGAACACTTGAAAATTCAAAAAATATTCTTTTTTGGAAGTTATTTTTCATGAAACAAATATAGCCTAAGATATGTTTGGTCCCAGTGTAACTTTTCTAGCGACAATTATCCCCTAAATCAAGAGAATCCTTATTTATTTTATTTTATGTTGTTGCACAAGTTATTTCACTTATTCATGAAACTTCTAATGTCACAAAACAAACTAGCTAAGAATAGCTTTCTAGATCATATAAAAATTCCTTAATGAACCTTGCTTCTTGTATACCATATCAGAACTCTTTAGAATAAGAGAGTGTTAACCCCGTAATCCTGCTCACAAGTCCATAATTAACCATTCAGAGGCTGTGTGTAGGCCCTGGTTTCATGAAGCGTACCCACAACAAGTCCATGGGCATAAACTGTACTTATCTTTATATAGGTATACACCCTCTTTCTGTATCGTAGCCTTGAGGAACAACTATATGCAAGAAATATTCTGGAAAAGCTGCTATAATTGAGCTAATATAGGTGACAAAGTGTTTTAGATGCAAAGCAGTAATCCGATGCAAAATACAGTTTTGGGACAGATGCGCTTGAAGCACTAAAATTTATCACAAAATTGTAATCGAATCCAATAATTTTCAAATAGTGCAATCAAATCTAGCTTGTCAAATCGATACAATAAAATGTCTTTGTTAAACTCCATTCAATTTGGTTAATGGAATATACTAATATGACATTTTTTGTTACTTTCCTAAGACATGTGGTCCCAATGTGGTGCCTAACAAGCGCCACATTAGAAAAAAACTTTGAATTTTTCTTTAAAAAAAGGATGAACGAAATTAAAAAAGGAAAAGGAAAATTGTTTTTGTTCATATATTTATAATCACCATGTGGAAATCTTACAAAAACAGTAGGAAAATTACCCACTTCAGTAATTGGTATGGTGATTTTGAATTTTCTACATAGGGCAATAACAGAAGATCTTTTCGGTAGAAAAATAATTTCATTAAACAAAAGCATAATCCTCACCAAAACCATTCATAGTAGTGGGGGCATCCCATCAGCATCAACACTTGGTAAATCATTTAGCAAGAAAGGTATACCACAGAATTCAAAGATAACAAAGTCATTTTCTAGATTCCACACTGTAAACTTTGGGGTTTTAGTAACGTGACAAAAATTTTGATATATTGATATCAAAGCAGGCATAAGTCGAGGTTTTTGTTATATTTTTCTAGATCTACTTAACTTCAATTAGTTTATAAGTTGTTTTGACGGAACTGCAATAGACTGCATTATTATTATATTGTTTTAAGTTGGGAAAATGTCACAAATGATTCCTGAACTTTCATCTAATGTTTAATTTCATCATTGATTTTTTGATTTGTTCAATTTGGTCCATGAATTTTCATCTAATGTTTGATTTCATCCCGAGCTTTCGATTTATTCAATTTTGTCCCTAAACTTTCATATAATGTTCAATTTCATCCTTGACTATTTGAAAATTGATCAATTTTGTCATTCCGTTAGTTAAAGTTAATGGAATTGGCTTAAATGGCTTTTAGTCTCTTAAATATTAAATAAAAAAGGACATGTGGAATATTCACATGGAAATTACCTTTAAAATAGGTCAAATTGTGGCCACCATCCAAAGAAAAGATTCATAACCATTTATTCTCTTTATTTTTGTGATTGGTGCTCTCATCTCTAGCTGACTCTTAATTTATTTTCATTTTTAAAGATATATATTGACTCATAAATCTAGTAATCCAACTTAGTTCTACGTCATCAATTAATGCTCCATGTCATCACTTAATGGTTTAAACAAACGTAAGGACTAGATGGAATATTTTTTGATAGTTCATGACCAAATTGAGTAAATCAAAAGTTTAGGAATGGAATTTAACATTAGATGAAAGTTCAAAAATTATTTGTGGCATTTTCTCTTTTAAATTTGAAGGTTTTGATGATATGATAAAACGTTCAGAGTATTAATATTATAATATGCATGATTTAGGATTTTAAGTAATAATTTAGAGATTTAGGTGATTCTTTTCCTTTTTACAATACTTACCTTTTTTAACCTTGAGGTAATTCATTGCGTTTGTTTTCTCTCTCTGAGTCCAGGAGGTAAGTCGTCCCTGTCGCTATCCGCATGATGCGGTATCATATATCCATTTCCATTTGTCAAAAAGTAAGAAAAGTCAGTCACTAAAGAGCTAAAAGACAAACAGATATACAGACAAGTCTAAGTTAGGCATGGAGAATCTTTTGACTTCTGTCCCCGGCCATGACAAATTAATATTCACGTGCTTGTAAAGGTCTTGTCAAGTATGCTTCTAAAATATTTGTTAACAATGCTCACTAAAAAAATACTTTAATTTCCAACAAATTGACTTCCACATAAATTAGGATTAATATCTTGAAAAATTTTTAATTAGTACATATGTGATAAATTTATTATAAATTAATTTTTCGACAACGAAAAACCCCAAACTAATACACCTATGATAAATTTACTTTAAGTGACTATAAAAAAAAAATCTCAAACTAATATATTTGTGATAAATCCTTTGTGATAAATTTACTCCAAACTAATTTGTTCGATCACCACAAATCCCAAACCGATACATTAATTGGATTAATTACACAAAAATTACCAAAAGTGGTATAACTGTGACAAATATATAGTAAAATCCCAAATTAATATACTAGTTCACATTATCATAAGTCATCCAACTTAGTAATTTGATGAAAATTTAATGGAAACTAACAGAGAACAAATTTTTCGCAAGTACATTAGTTTGAGATAAATTTATCAAAGATATACTAGTTTAGAATTTTTGGTGGTCAAAAAATTAATTTGGGGTAAATTTGTCATGGGTATATTAATTTGGAGTTTTTTAGGATATTAACCCCATAAATTAAAAAAAAAAAAAAGCCCCGCACAATCCCATTTGTCTAGAGACATTTTGATGTCGTCTCTCTTCATGCTAAGTTATAGTTTAGCGACTAATGAGCACACGATCTATGAGAAGAAAAACATTTTTAAAACATTAAAGAAAAAAAAAGGAATAAAAGAATAATTGGAGAAGAGTGCCCGAGATATGGAAAATGAAAGAGTCAGGAATAGCAATGAGAATAAAATATCTATAAAAAAAAAAAAAAAAAAAAAAAAACAACAAGTAGGATGAAACTAACATAATGTCTCGATTGTACTAATTTGATAAGTTTTAGGACTTAATTATATATTTTTATAAATTTTATGATTTAATTGCACTTTTGTGATAAGTTTTAAAAATTTCAATACACTTATTCTTTCATAAATATCTCATTTGTTCCTTGTCGGTCCCTTCCAAAACTCTCCACATTGATAGTGCACTTGATCGTCGTGGATACAATCATATATTTGTAGACTCCTTGAAATACTACTTTTACCCATTTACCACCCCAATGGAAAGAAAAAAAAAAAGGAGGATGAAGTCATCGTGTGCAAACTTGAGCAAGCTTCATTTATGCCAAAAGGCTTAGCAAACGCATGAAGTGTGTAACGATCCAATGATAAAAGGAGAACATTGTCTTCTATTTGATTACAAGATTAAGTCATGTCATGAGGTTTGTACAGTTATTAGTGGACATAATAGTTATGAATCAAACCGAACATGTTGTAATGGGCATGGATCCTCGGCAGATAGAGAAGATAGTTGAAAACTAACACAAGCATTGAGTTATAGCTAAATTCAAGAAAGTAAAATGAGTAAAGCTACTTGTGCTAAGAGTTTGTTAAGAAATTTTTCCTAAATGATGTGGCAACTCATGTGCCTTATGCCATGACATTAAGTCTGCGTACAATTAGCAATAATAATAAAAAAAAAAAATAATGAAAGAAATTACAAATTGAACAAGACTAAAACCGGTTTATTTTCCGAAAGAAATGAAGTAAAATTCCCAAGCTTCACTTATTCTACTAAGAGTAGAATTAAGGGGGATTGAGTATAATTAACTCAAATCATCCGAACGTCTCTTTTGTACCCAACAAGTAAAATTGGTGAAAATCTGTTTGAAACATTGTGATAGAAGGCTACTATGGCACGAGGTTCTCTATGCATGGAAAGACCTTCCATATAATTGGAAAAGAAAGTTGTAGGGATTGGACCTGATAAGGGTATGCATAACAAAATTTCAAACAAAAATCAATTTATATTCTCTCAACAAGTTTCGAGTAAATAAATACATTTGATAACAGCTCAAAATTTTTATTTATGTAATAGAAATTCATTTAATAACATAATAAAATTTCTATTTTTAGGGATGGCTGCAACCAGTGTCCAACGACTTACGGCGGGCGTCTTAGGACATTAGCCATCGATCGCCGAACGTTGTTTAGTGGTTGATGGCTAGCATCAAGCATCTCATGGGCGACGAATGGACAGTGGATGGTGATGAGATTGAACGGCAATAAGAATTTTCATTTCTTACTTTTGTTCCACAAATAAAAAAAATTAAAAATTTTAGATTCAAATTTATGTTTTAAATTCATTTTGAAATAGAAATCCGTTCTAAAAGTAGAAAGATAAAAGTAAGTTATCAAATAAATTTATGTTCCAAACCTCTTTTGAAGAAAAAAATAAAAAAATAAAAAAATAAAAATTTTGTCATGTGCGTGAAAAGACCAAGGCAACGTGATAAAACTTGCTGCAGATGCCTCGCTCAATGGAAGTCCCGGTCCCTATCACCTGTACTATTATCCTTAATGCGAGATGATAGACAATAAAAGGATGTGGGGTCTTCCAGAACAGGAGATGCAGAGGAGGGGACGGGATTAGTCTCCATTCATGGAAAGAGCTGAGGCAACAAGCCAAACTGCATGTGGAGGCCTCGCTCAATCGAAGTCCGTACCAGTACAGTACTCTGTCGTTCGACGCAAGAAAGAGGGGATAGGATGTGATGTGGGGTCTAACGCTAGGTTGCGCGGACACATCATATATGCTTCCGTGCGACACGTATCGGAGCGTGTTGGACACGTTGACACGTTCGGACACGCATTGACCACGTGTCGACACCCGTTGACCGCATGTCGGATTTGTCAACACGGGGTCAACTTTTGTCGACACGTTTCCACACGCGTGTTCGAGGGTGAGGGAGGAGAGACGAAGCCGTGAGCCGAGCGAAGGCGAGCCCGCGACGGCCAGAGACGTCCAGAGAGAGAGTAGAGACTGAGGCGAGGGCCGTGAGGAGGAACTTCACTGAGGGAGGTGCGCGTGGGGAGGGTGGCGTCGTCGAGCGGGGCGGCGGCGGCGGCGGCAAGGGGGAGGAGGAGGAGTTCGCGGCGGTGTGCAGCCTCTCGGTGCACAAGACCGCGCGTTCCATCCCTAGCAAGCAGAAATCGAGAGGAAGAAGAGAGAAATGCGTCGTGCGACAAGGAGGAGGAGAAGAAGCGTTGCTAGGGTTTTGAAAATAAAAGAATAAAAAAAAAAGGGATTTGGCGTGATGGAAGGACGGGAAGTGACAGGAGGGAGGGGAAGCGACAGTATCAGGTGTAGGTGGAGGGAAAAAAAGTGAAAAATTTGGGGATGGGAAAGAAACGAGGGAAAAGGGAGTTTGGGCGCGTGGGAGGGTGTGGGGCTTTTTATTTAATGGAAGGGGTTTTTTGGGGGAAGGGGGTGGCGGTTGGGGCTTTTTATTTAATCAAAAAAATTGTTAAATAAAAGTAAAAAATAATTTTGAAAAATAAAAGTACTGTATATTAAATCATTAGTGTAAATTCATTGTAGGTTTTTTAATTATAAATTTGAATTAAATTAATTAAAAATAAAAATATTCATTTAATATATAACGTGTCGGAACGTGTCGAAATTTTCTATTTTTGAAAAATAACGTGTCGACATATCGTATCGTGTCTTTTTGTCCATGTCGGTGCAACCTAGATTTAACGAAGGAAAAGCAAGATGCGGGGCTGACTTGATCAGAGAAAAGTAGGATACAGCTAAGAGACATGATATGGCCATGCGACAGAACCTGTCTCAACTTTTCTTGAATGCTATAATGCCCCCTCACTAAATATATACCCATACAACATCATGGGGAGTATATATTTGGGTGTTGCCCCTTTGGAAATTATTCAATAAATTTAATACTTAAATTACAAATATATACAAACCGTAGGATTTGATGCGGACCGTGGAGGATCATTTTTTTCCATAACAAGAATCTCTTTTTAATTGTCAAATTCGTACAACGTCAGCCAAGATTTTTATTTCTCTAGGACTGAAATGAGTTTTGGCATGTCTTTAGTCTAGAAACATGAAAGCAAAACAAATTTTTATTAAAGTAACTTTTCTTTTCAATCTCTTTAATCATAGCGCAACACGCAGGACTGGATGTCAACTTTATTTCTTTTCCTCTGCTTTTCTTATCCTTTCTCTTCTGATTGGGAAGGTCATTTTCCGTAAATAGTAACTTTTTTCCGTCCAGTTTTTGGAATTTGCAAGGTGTTCAATAAATGTCCAGGTAGCCAAAGCCTATCGTATCCCTAGATTATTAAATTACAGAGAACTATTATAAGCATTGAGTTTTAGCTAACTTCAAGCAAAGTAATATGAGTATTGATAAGTGTACCGAGAGTCTACTAAGAAATATTTACTAAGCGATGTGCCAACTCTTGTGACGTGTGCCATGTCATTTAATATGTGTAATAAGCAATAATGATACATAAAAAGAAAATATAAATTGGGCAAAATTAAAAAAGCTAATTTTTTTTTTCGTTTTCTCCAAGCCTCACTTATTCCACTACAAGTAGAATTAATGGGGAACTGAGTATGATTAGCTTGCATCATATGATGTCTCTCTTGTACACAGCTAGTGAAATTAGGAAAATTTGTCGAAATCATTTCAACGGAAGGCTCTGATGGTACAAAGATTCTTTATTCATGGAAAGACCTCATATAATTGGGTAAAAGCGGAGGTGCCGGGGACCAGATCCGATTTAGGGTGCGTTTGGAATTAGCATTTCCAAACCCCTTTAGACCTCCAAAGCCCTTTGGGCTAAAAAATTGGTGTTTGGCAAAATATTTTGTAAGGCATTTGGCTGAAAGCCTGCCTTGTGAAGGCTGAAAGCCCAAGGCAGGGTACCCCCGCCTTGGGCATTTCGGCTTTTCGTAGCCGATGCTACTTTATTTTCATTTTTTTTCAAAATTATCCTTACGAACTATTTGTTTTTCCGTTTTCGCCCTTGTGAAGATCACTGTTCATCTTCTCCGTCGCCGAGGTCCCCGTTGCCGGGTCGCGCGACCACCGGCAAGGTCGCGCGACCGCCGGCGAGGTCGCCCGACATCCGGTGAGGTCGCGCCACCGCCGGGCGAGGTCGCGCGACCCGGGGCGCGCGCCGTCGCCGGGGTTGCGTAGCCTCGGCGACGATCGGCCGTCGCCGAGGTTGCGCGACCCAGCGCGGCCGTCGCGAGGTCGCGCGACCCGGCGCGGCCTCGCCGAGGTCCCCCGACCTCGGCGCGGCCCTCACCGAGGTCCCCCGACCTCGGGCGCGACCACGCCGGCCCTCGCGACGGCGTCGTGCGACCTCGCGGGCCCAGATCCGGGGTCGCCGGAGGTCGCGACGGCGTCACGCGACCTCGCCGCCCCCGATCCGGGTCGCGGAGGTCGCGGCGGCGTCGCGCGACCTCGCCGGCCCCGGATCGGGGTCACCGGAGGTCGCCGAGGGTCGCCGCCGGCCACCGGATGCCGCCCGCCCTCCGGTTTTCATTTTTTTTTTTTTTTTAATTTTTCTTTTGATATTTTTTTTTTCACAAAAGCCCTTTGTCCCCCAAACACCATTTTAGCCAAAGGTACTTCACAAAGGGCTTTTAAATTACAATTTACCAAATACAATTTGCATTTTGGAAAACACATTCAACTCAAAGGTCTTTGCATTTTCCCAAAGACTTTCCCCAAAAGTCTTTCCAAACGCACCCTTAGTCTCGAGCTAGGCCCTCCTAATTCGGAAGATATATTTATTCTACTCAATAAAGGACCTACGCAACAAGCTAGACCTGATGCAGAGGTCTCGCTCAATCAAAAATCATGATTAGAGAGAAATTAGGATTCGGGGTCTCACCAGAAAAAAAGAGATACCGATTAGTCGTGAGCATGGCCCACCTTTCGGAAGATATTTTTGCTAAATTATCTAGGTCAGAGGTCTCCCCAGAACAAAAAAAAGGAGTTCTTAAATTAGTCCCCTGACCATTTTTTATAATTTCTTTTTTCCAGTTGCTGCTGTCTAATGATCATATAATGATGTAAGTTACTAACTCAAAAGATGGCATCACCTCGTTCATGACTGCAAAGATCAGGCCAGATAAGCATCGTAAAGAGAGTAGGTTTTCCTTTGACACAACTGTCAAGTGTAATTCGTCTTTCTTTCAGAAGTAGCAATGTCATGAAAGGTAAAAATTCTTTTTCACATGTTGTCCTATCAAATGCAACTTTGAGAATCAAAATCAACATAATCTGAGATATTGAGGGTTTACTCTTATTAAGACCAAACAAAGGCCTAAATCCTTGTAATTAGATAAATTATATTTTCCAATCTTTCTATCATTATATATATTTTGAAGGATTGAACATCCCTACTTTAATTTTTTTTTTTTTTTTTCATGGGTGAGGTGGGGTGGGGGTGTCTCAGTCCCAATGAAAAATCCCCTTTCTGATAAATCGATTCCAATGCAACAGAAAAAGTAAATGAAAGGACAAAAAAAATCAAGACTGCGACTGATATAAAGCAAACGCAATTTTTAATAAATTAGTACATATAAAACTGAATCGTCTAATGGAAAGTTTGATCTTTAATTTAATTTACAGATCTAGGGATTTTCTTGATCTTGATTAGCAGTCTCTTATTTTTGCATTCACGGAAATACTATAAATTACTCGGTGTAATCAATAGAATACAAAAAGAAGTCTGTCTTTGATCAATTAGTAACCAACCAGGTCATTCCATCCTGGTTTCGTGAAAAGGAGTACTCTAAATAAGTAATTGCACAAGGTAGTGAATATTTGGGGTGGATGTTAGCTTTTATATGGCTCAATATAGCATCTCCCGTTGGATGCAGAATTTGGTATGTCATAATTCCTCCATTTAAGTAACTCACATACTTGTTAAAGTTGGCTCGAATCGTTCCCTATTTAATATATGTAATTTATTTCATTCCTTCGTCATTTTAAAAGTTTGCCAGAAGTTGCACATTATCCAAACCCTTTGCTCAAATAAGCACTCTCTACTCTTGTAGTATCTAGCGTGGGCCTAGTCCATCCACGAACAACACATATACTGAAAGGGGTCATGTTCCAATTCCATTTGTAATGACTCAAACATTTCGTATTGGCTAAACCCACAAAAAAAGTAACCATACAAGATAGTGATTATTTGGATGCAAGTGTTAATTTATTTATCACTCAATAAAATTTCTCCCATCCGATATGGAATGTGAGATGCCATTGACCAAACGAGAGCTACGCCCGAAAAAGAGGTACAACTCCAGTATGACAAATTCCCGATTCCATCAAAAAGGATCCATCAACGCGCCACAAATTTGCTCCGTATGCAGTGATCAATGGCAGGATTCAGAAAAAAAAAAAAATGAGGGCTTATCCTGGCGAGCAAACCTGAGAAAAAGACTATAGACCACTAGATTTTCGCAAACTATGACACAAGTATGTGATGTCCCTTCTAGATAAGAGGGAGTTTGATCAAACACCACATACACCAGAACCATAGAGCGAAAACACTTGTAGTATAGAAAGTAGGGGTGTGCATGGTGCGGGCGGGCGGTTCCCGACCTAGAACCGGAAACTGCCCACTAAGGACCGGTTCTGAAAAAATTGGAACCGGAATCTACCCGTTTGTTGCATGGATCCACCCGGGAACCGAACCGTCGGTCTAGTCCGGTTCCTGGGTGGATCCATGGAACCGATCTTGGTTCCTGGGTGGATCCATGGAACCGATCTTGATGCGAAACAATTTTGGTTTTCAACATAGAACGACTATGTGACATCAAAGCAAGCTAAAGAAAGAAAAACCAAATTTAAATACGTGGAGATGCGGATGGTCGGATAAGTAAACGCAATGAAGTGGTGATAGGATTAGGAGCCGAAGATGAAGGGAGTGAGATGAGATCTAGGGTTTCTTTTAGTAATTTTTTTTTTTAATATTAAAAAGGTTCCGGTCCGATCAGGGTGGGCGGGCGGGCGGATCCGCCCATGGAACCGGGAACCGGACCAATACCCACCGGTTCCCATAAATTAGAACCGTTTCCCTCAAGAACCGCTGGGTCCAGGCAGTTCCGGTCCGGTTCCGGACGGTCCAGTCAGCGATTCTCGAGTATTTTGCACACTCCTAATAGAAAGTGTGTCATAAGCTCAAGTTCCTTATCGATAAATCTATTGTGACTTTGTTGTTCTCCCATGAGAATTTACAAAAGCACTACCGATCTCTGTTCATCCAAAATACAAGGGGAGAGTCAACTCACTTTTGGTGACTATGGATTCTTCATTTGTAACAGAATAATTGAGACCTTAAGAAGAGAGAAGACAAGGAAATTAGAGTATTTTTTTTTTTTTTTTGGACAGAAAGAGATGCTATTAAGAGGAAACGATTATACAACCCATTGCTAAAGCGTCCGAAAGCGAAGATCTAATAAAGGGGGGGCGGAGAGACGGCCCAATTAATTCTTGACCTCATATGCCAATACTGCTCCTCTTGGTGCCAAAGTTGCTAAATTTCTGTTTTGATCTTGGTTGCTATAGTTTTATCGAAGTGGGTAACACTTTGGTTTGTAATTTATTGAAGCTGAAGGTGTAGTTCTGAGATTCTGTTTTTGGCTTTATAGAATTTACTATGTCTCCATCGGTTGAGTGCTGAACTAACATATCTGAGCTTCCGTGGCAGATCAGAGTCAGAGCTGGTGGCTATGTCCCATGCGTTGGCAATGATTGTCTTGCAATCCGGATGTTGTAACCAAAATGCTTCAAAGATGAACGGCCTACGTCTCCTGTACCGAATGGCATCGGTATTCAAAAGTAAATGACTATGATTTGATCCCACTGCTGGTAGGGCAAACACCTCAGCTTCGGGGAAGGTAAGACGCCAATCTAGGTTACAAACAATCCTATCCAAACGTTCTTTAACAATTTCATCACCCGTATGGTTGTTCGTCCAAGTAAACGCGCAACCCTTACTCTCCAAGTCTAATAAAGAGCAGTCATGAATTACCTCACGAAAAGTGTTCATTCTATGAAAATCTACTAAATGTTTACCTACCTTCTCCCAGTGATAGGATATCTCATTGAAATCACCAGCGCAGTGTGCAATGCTGCGGATCTCATCCCAAAGCTATTGCCGGAGTCGAAACACTGCTGGTGCATGAACACACGTCAAACGAAAAGATAAGTTAGACCCTGATTATGAGTTATCAAGTCTATGATGTACTGATGCGAATGGACGATGTTGATAGAGATGTGTTTATGCCGAAATAGGGCCGTCCTCTTGTCGAGCCGATCGGATTAACCAAAAAAGGAGTTCTCAAATTTAAGTCGTCTCGTAGTTTTGTTAGCATCTCTTGTCTATTTTTGGTTTCCATCAAAAAACCAAGTCGGGTCCATTTGGCCACTATGGCCTTTAGGGCTTGAACTGTCAGGGTAGATCCCAGACCCTGACAATTCCACCATACGATCTTCATTTCTCTCTGTTGGTGGCTTTTGCAGGCAAGCCACCTCAGCCCAATTGTTCTTCTCTCCAGCTAGAAGGATCGGTGTATCCATTAGATGGGTTTCATCCCAGTCCTTAGTGATATGAATTCTAGACTCATAAGGATTATATTGTTTCAGCTTTTTAGTAGTACCCTTTTGTTGGAACTTTCGATAGCTTTAGTTTTTTGGTAGTTGGGGCAACTAAGTGTTGTTCTTGGATATGTGGTAACTTTGCAGGAACCGAAGTAAGATCCCTCATAGGAGATGTTGGAATAATAGAGCTCAATTGAAGCTTATGCGAATGTATGTCACCATGTAGTTGATGATCCCCATTCTATGTTTGCAAAGGTACTACGAGATAGGAGCCTATTATCTTGTCGCTGCTCTTTATCGACACATGAAGGTCTGATATATTCCTTTGTTATGAAATTGCAAGTGCTTTCTCACTTTTGGAATATGGTCTAGCTTGCTATCCATCGATGCCGGCTGGTGCGGAAGGAGCTTCAATTGGAGGTAGCACAAGGGTCTTGGGTATCAATGAAGGAGGGGTCTCGGTATTTCATCCTTAGCCCTTGTGGATTTTTTTGGATTACTATAAAGGTTAGCCGTAAGGACTATGTTCTCTAACCTCGGCATGCAACCATTGACCAAAAGCCATTTTTCTTTTCCTTCCATTTTTGCCTCGTAAAGGAATTTCTGACAAAGATGGCTGCGTTTGTGATCGGGATAAAATTTGGGATATGATATGATTTATCCTATCCTATATTTGGTGCTCGCTCGGGATATGATAAAGTCGGATATAAGAAGGACATAGACAATATAAAATTATCTTATGAGGAAGGTGGGATAAATGTGGATATGATTTCTAATACCCATAACGGAAAGTTATTTTTCTCGATTAACAAATTTGTTAAATCAACAAAATTGAAATTATATTTCACTATAAATAATATTTGAATTCTAATTTAAGAAATTAACATAAAAAATAAAAAAATATTTATAATTAATCTTATTTTAATTTATATATTCAACTTTAATTCTATCTTATAATAAACATTCAATCTATATATTAAATATTTATATTTATTATATATTTTAGGTATTTTTGTATTTTAGGTATGTTAATACAGGTTTACTATTTAATAAAATTTTATTAAAGAATGATGAAAGGGGAAAAAAGAAATAATAAATAAAATAATATAAAAAGAGGAAAAGTAATAAAAATAAATTAAGGAATAGTGTTATGAGAGATTTTCACCATCTCCGTTTATGAATATTTAGGTTTATTTATAATGATATGCGCTTTATATAATATATATATATATATTTATATATGTGATATGATATAAATATATCCAACTTTAATATTGCGATTCACCAAACAATGGACGAGAATATAAGAAAATCTTAGGATTTCATATCCTATCTTATCCGTCTTATCCCGATTAGAAATTCGGACGATCAAACGTAGTCTATGTGGCATAGTGGCCTAGCCTACCACAGGAGAAACAAAAGTGAGGGAGGCGCTCATACCAAAAGTCAAGCCAAATTTTTTTTTTCCATTAATACAGATTAAGTGCCCTAATTTTAAAGGCTGATTGAGGTTGATATCCACACGAACTCTACCTGCCCGAAGTTAAAAATTTCCTTTGTGTCAAGTCGACATCAATCACTTGCCCAACGTGTCTAACAGCTTTACTTAGCATATGTTCCGAGCACTATTCGAGTGGTAAGCTGAATATTTGGATCCAAAAAGCACATGTAGAAAAATCATAACACTGTAATGGAGTATTTGGAATCCATGGTTTTAAGATAACCAGGTGGCTAGAGAAAGACCATGGACCACTCTCTAATATCCACCTCTTCTCCTCTTTAGATTTAAATTTTGCAACATATAGGCTAGTGTCTTGTTGAGTTATTTCTACCTGTTCTGTACGCCAGGAATGTTTAAGAGTATTTTGTAAAGCCTGGAAATTTATCGAAGGGTTTGACAGAATTTTACCAACTAAGATAAGCTTGCACTCTTCAATTTTCTCTAGTGGTAGCGGGTCATCCCACACCTCGATTTCAAGGTCAGCACTGAGATTGCCCAACCTGGTGCAAAGCACAGCCAGTCGTGAATCCTCCTCCAGGTCCTTCTCATCCATGGAATCAGGGTATGGAAGTAGATGTGGATATGGCGCACAAACAGGAGTAAGACAGTATGCAAATCTGAAGAGCACTGATAATTACATAACCATCATCACTCCAGCTAAGAAATTATGAAGAGCAATTGGAGTAAGTAAAATCTGAAATAGAGATATGGTTTGGCATTAAAGAATACACGGGCTCGGCAGGACGCACTTCGGCTAATTGAGCTCACTGTGGGATAAATTTAAACATTTGAATATATATGGTCACTAGACCAAATGAATACATCAGAATGGAAATATCTCGGTTGGTCAATTTAAAGCAAATCTTTGCAATGCTAATGTTGTTGTCTCATGATAAATGATGGATCGAAGATTCGGTCAATTCCATTGCCATCTTATTTTCTTTCCCAGTAAGAAAACACGTTGTGTTAGCACAAGAATAACGCATCAAATATGACTGACAATCAACGATTAACCTTCTTCTCCGGATGACCCCCCAAAAAAAGTATAAAACATTTGTTTAAGAAAAAGAAGAAGCACACGAATGTTAATACCATTAATCAGTTTGATCATAGCTTAATGATTTTTAACACTTTGACGCAAAGTTATATCTGTTCAATAATTTTTACTTTGTCAAGATGGAAACAATAATCAAATCATTACCGCAAATGAATTAATTTTTATTTACTCTGGCAACTATTGCCGTAGGCTCTCCCATAAGCCCCCACTATTATTGTTGAGAAAAATTATCCAAAAAGTTATAAATTTATTATATGGCGGCTGATTCAGTTATAATTTTTTTATTTTATTTTATGAAGCATACCTACAATAGGTCCATGTGCATAAGTCGTAGTTATTTTTATGCTAGTGTACACGCTCAATCGGTATCACTTGCTTGAGCAATGACTATATTCAAGAAATGTTTAGAATGAACTAATATAATTGAGTTAGTATAGGTGACAAAGTGTCTTAGAGACAAATGAGTAATTCAATACAAAATATAGTTCTAGGATAGGTGCACTTGAAACACTAAAATTTATCACGAAAGTGCAATCGAGTCCAATAATTTCACATGGTGCAATCATGTCTTACAAGTTGTCAAATTGATACAATAAAATATCTCCATTAAACTCCATTCAATTTGGCTAATGGGATATACTGATGTAGCTTTTTTGTTACTTTCCTAAGACACGTGGTTTCAATGTGATGCCTACCAAATGCCACATCAAGAAAATTTTGAAAACTCCAAAGAAACAAAAAAGGATAAATGAAATTAAAATGAAAAGAAAAAGGAAAATAATTAGTTGTTCATATCCTTGTGCTCACTTGTATAGTATGAAAATCTTGTACTTCAATTATTGGTGATGTTGATTTTGAATTTTCTACATGAAAAGGTAGTAATCAAGTTGGGAAGATCATTTTTCAGTAGAAAGAGACTTCCATCAAACAAAAACATTCATAGTAGTGGAGGCATGCCCCCATCAGCGTCAACACTTGGCAAGTTATTTAGCAAGAAAGGGACATTGTCAAGTTGAAGATAACAAAGTCACTCTCCAAATTCTTCCCAAATTTGCACCATAAACTTTGGGATATTGATAATGCGAGAACAAACTGTGATGTATTGATATCAAAGTGGACATAAGTTGAGGTTTTTGATAAAACTTTTCAAATTCACGTAACTTTCGTTTGCCTATAAGTTGCTACTTAAGATTTTAAACAATCATCTTGAGCAGAATTATTATAGAGTGCGTCTTTATCATATTGGTATAATTTAAATTTTTTGGTGATATAATAAAAAGTTTAAAGTATTGACGTCATAATAAGTTAGTTTGGAGTATTAAGTAATAGTTTAGAGTTTTAGGGGATAATTTCCCTTTTCTCAATATTTCTTTTTATGACCTTGAGTAATTCATCACGTTCGTTTTCTCTCGTTCGATCTGGGAGCTATCATTTCTATTTGTGAAAATGTCAGAAAAGTCAGTTACCAGAGCTAAAAGACATATGACAAAAATAAAAATAAAAGTAAAAAGAGGGCTAAAAGAGAAACAAACATAAAGACGAGTCCTACATTAGGCAGAGGGAATCTTTTAAGCTTTGTTCCCATCAATGAAC
Source organism: Eucalyptus coolabah (assembly GCA_014182585.1). Taxonomy (NCBI): domain Eukaryota; kingdom Viridiplantae; phylum Streptophyta; class Magnoliopsida; order Myrtales; family Myrtaceae; genus Eucalyptus; species Eucalyptus coolabah. The sequence continues at coordinate 11,040,752 of CM024630.1, read as the reverse complement.
AACGGACACGTTACACGTGCTTCTGTGTCGTGTCTGACAAGTGTCGGATTTTTCGACACATGATTAACTTTTCTTGACACGTTTCGATACGCATTCTGAAAGACGATGGAGGGTGGAGGCGAGGGCGAGGGAGCAGAGATGAGGCCACGAGCGACGGTGAGAGATGGCTAGAGAGAGCAAAAATTGAGGTGAGGGCAGCCACTCTGTGATGTTGCAATGGATCGGCAACGAGGTTGTAGCTACGAGGGAGGAAGGGCTAGAAGCGAGGCGGTGAACGATTGTAATGAGGACCAAGAGCAAGCAGAGATCGAGAGGAAAAGGAGATGAAGGGGTCGTGTGGCGAAGATGAGGAGAAGGAGGGCATTGCTAGGGTTTTGAGAAGGAAACTAAAAGAATAAAAAAGGGACTTGGGGAGTTGGAAGGAGGGGGAAGTGATAGGCTGATAGCCTATCAGGCGGTGGGGAGGAAAAGGAAAGTGAAAAAAATTGGGGTGGGGGGAAAGAGATGAGGGAAAAAGGGAGTGAGTGTTGGGGGTGGACCCCGGGATTTTTTATTTAATCGGAAAAATAATTAAATGAAATTAAAAAGCAATTTCGAAAAATAAAATTATTGATTACTGAATGTTAAATATTGAATGATGATAAATTTTGGTCATTGTAGAAGATCATAGATTTATTGAAATAAGTTAATTCTAATTTATTTTTTATTTATATTTTTTTTTGGTGACCTAGGAACCCCCGCACGGCGGCCTGAGGGGGTAAACTCAGGGGGCTGCGTAAGCGGGAGGACTCACCACTCTCGGCAACCAATTTAAGACGCCACGCAAAGCAATCCACCAGCCTCCCTTCAACTTGCGTTGAAGGGGCTTCGAACTCCGACCTCATCGTGGAAACCTGAAGCTTACTCAGCGGAGCCACCATGGCCAGTGGTGTTGATTCTAATTTATTGTTAGTCATTAGTTTCATTAATAACTTTTGTCAATTTATTAATATTATTAATGTAAATTCATTGTACATTCTTTTTTAATTAAATTTGAATCAAATTAATTAAAAATCAAAATATTTATTTAATATATAATGTTTTTTAACTTATCGAAATTTTTTAACGTGTGTATGTATTTTAACGTGTTTGTTAAGGTCTTATCAACTAATGCCTCTGCTCAAAGCAGGGTCCCGATCACCTGCTTGTACTCCAACATTCAATGCAAGTTGGAGATGCAGCAAGCTAGGGAGAGGATAGAACGAGGGGGTCTCACGAAAGATAAAGGAGATGCGGGGCCCACTTGAGAAGAAAAAAGTGGAATACAGCAAAGAGACAATTCATAGGTGTAGGAAGAAACCTGTGAAATGGAGATGAACCATGCGACAGGATCCTGTCTCAACTTTTCCGGAATGCTATAGTGCCCCCCCGCCATAATATACAGACGTACAATATCATGGGGATTCAGTCAGAATTTGAGATACGGGGGGATTCAGTAGATATTTTGGGTGTGCCCCCATTAAAAATTATTCAGTGAATCTAATACTTAAATTACATATAAGTACACACCGTAGGATTTGATTCGATCGGCCAAGATTTTATTTCTCTGGGACTGAAATGGGTTTTGGCTTGTCTTCAGTCTAGATACGTGAAAGCAAAACAATTTTTTATTAAAGCAACTTTTCTTCTTAATCTCTCTAATAATAGCGCAACATGCGAGTGCCGCAATTAACATAGTCTATTTGACTAGGACTCCATAACTGCATCTCGGGCTGACCACTTATTGACTGTTGGGTCTAAGGTGAGTCGTATTGGGTGTTGTGTTGATGTAAAAACTTGACCCTTTATAAAAGCCGAGTGCTCTCTCTGCTCTTGCATTCTTACTACATAAGGGGGAAGAGATCAAGAAAGACTCCCGATGTCCGAAATGGCCCATGCTATAAGCATCGACGATGGTGAAACGAGGGCGATGAGAAACGAAAGGTTTGAAGCTCTGATGAGGAGAGCCGTCCCACCGCACTACCAACAAGAGCTCGAAGATGATGATCTGCACAAAATTATGGATCATGACCTATATAAAGCCACGAAAGAAGGGGACGTCGAGAAATTCATCAATGCGTTAGAAAAGGTTATTGAGTCGAGGAAACTAGCTTTGTTGCTAATCCTCAACCAAGTCACCCCCTCCAGGAATTCATTGCTTCATGTAGCAGCAAGCTCTGGGAGCAATGATGTCATGGAGCTCATTCTCCTTCATTTTCCTAACACCATGGCCCAGAAAAACTCCTTGGAGGATACTCCGCTCCATGTTGCCATTCAAGACCGAAGGTTCAACGAAACAAAAAGCTAATTCGCCGAAGAATAAACTCGGAAATTATATACTGGAAGAACAAGGATGGTAAATCTCCATTATATTTGGCAATTGAAAAGTGCGAGCCTTCGGAAGTGCGACATTGCAAGGGGGCGGGCTGGGAGATTTTTCAGCTACTCTTGCAAGAATTTTCTCGAGATGAAGATTACGCAGGCAAGATAGAGGACATGTCACCAGTTTTGGTCGCACTCGAGAAGCCGAGGAGAGGTAATGGATATTTTTATGTGTGGTTCTAGTCCATAAATACATAGATTTAAGTAAACAGCACTGCTTTTTTAATCTTTTTCAAAATTCATATTCGTCCAATTTAAAGAAAAGCTTGATAATAGCATTTGGTCAAAAAGCATATAACTCTGCAGGAGGTAGCAGCAATAATTATTTAATGAGTTAATTGCTCCCAACCTAAAAAGTGCGATGACCTATAATTCAGTGTTGAAAGAAATTATAAATCGGCTTCCGAAGTTACTCCACGTGCGTGATGAAAACGGGTGGACACCACTGCACGTTGCAGCATCGGTTGGAAATGATTTTGCAGTGGAGCTCATGCTGGAGAAATGCCCTCATCTCGCCCTTCAAACGGACGAAAACGGCTCCTACCCGATTCACATCGCTTGCGAAGGGTGGAGCTACGAAGGTGGAACTCTTGGTTACTCCGCAAATTAATAATAGGCACGTGGTCCGACCCGGCAGAGATAAAAAACAATAAGGGTCAGAATATTCTGCACGTTGCAGCCAAGGCCGGGAACGACTTCGCAGTCCACTGCATATTTAAAGAATACAGCAAGCCCGATATCACCGAGAAGCTGGTGAATTCGAAAGACGACGATGGGAACACACCCCTCCATTTGGCATCGATGCACATCCATTGCGAAGTTATGCGCTCTTTGACGAAGGTCAAAAGGATTGACTTAGGGCTTCGGAACAATGATGGGTTGACCGCCCTGGATGTGGCCATGGAATCCAGAAGCTCGTCGACGAGAAATTCAGCGGTAGTGTAATTTTGGTTGCAGGCTGTATTTACTCTTAATTGAATTTAATGCTTGCAGGCTGTATTTACTCTTAATTGAATTTAATGCGCTCAAGATTGATGACTAATTCTCTAATTTGACATTTGCAGTTAGTAGGACGTGCGATTTTGATTGTCAATGGTGTGCCACGAAGCGAAGGTCAAGACGTTCTGTCACCGAGAGAACAAGATTCCAGAGTAAGCAAATCATCTCCCGCCGAATGGATCAAGGACCAGGTCAATACATTATTGCTAGTGGCCACGCTTGTGGCCTCCGTCACGTTCACTGCAGGCTTAACCTTGCCCGGTGGATATAATGCTTATGGTGATCTGCACCCAGGAATGGCGACTATGCTACACCATGGAATGTTTCAGGTTTTCATAATTGCCAACATGGTAGCCATGTACAGCTCCATTCTTGCAGTCGTAGTCCTCCTCTGGGGTCTCAATAGAGATTGCTACGTTGCGGAACTAGCTTACCACTCAGCAGGGCCATTATTGTTGATGGCGCTCACCGGCATGTCAATGGCTTTTTTTGCGGCTGTAACCGTAGCAGTGAGCAGACTTACTTGGCTTGGGAGCCTTGTTCTGTCCGTTGGAGTCCTTTACCTCACGATGGTCGTGGTGGTTTTAGCGGCCTTGATATTCCCATCCCCAAAGACTACTATGCGTATTATGGTCTTTTACTATATAGCGGTATCAGTGTTTGAGAAATTTATCGATCTCTGGGCTGCGATTTTTATATTTATTTATGAAATAGTACGTATATGCTATGTGGGAGTAAAACAGTCCCCACGTATATGCTGTGTGGGAGTACGTATATGCTATTTGGGAGTACGTATATGTAATTGCTGCTATTTCAGAGTACGTAGATAGTTGATGGGTGTATAATCGGCTTATGAGAGTCCGACGAAGTTCGTCTTTGGATTTACTGATTATCAATTCAATGCGAATCTTCTATTCTGTCTAATTAATGGTTCTTTTCATTTGAAACTTTTCACAATTTTCTTAAATAAAATAGGAGTTCCCCCTCTTTCTCTTTCCTTTTTTCCTTCTTTTTATCCCCAATTTCCCTATTAATGCATCAATGTATTTATATATCTTCTAATGCATTAACACGGAATACCAAGACAGAAACCCGCGAGCATCCACAATAAAATATCACGTGTCACTCAAGCCGCCAGCTCTTTATCCAATTTTAAATGTTTTTTTATTTATTTATCATTTTCCCAAAGATTTTGTCACCCTTCATTTACCAAACAAACGTAAGATTCTCGCGAAGTTGAGTTTTTCCATTTTCTTCCATAGTATATTATTTTTAAATCTAATTAAAGAAAACGTTCTATTTTCAAATTATTTTATAAGCATTTAACTGTACTTTTAAATTCTTTTACATTTTCACGTCAACCTATTAACGTGCCGTTTATTATTTTATATTATTTTATATTATTTTTTTAAAATTGTATTCTGTTAATAATTCTTTCTTACTTTTGGTGTGTGTCATTTCGGAATGCCTATTTTTATGGAATTAGGTTTTGAGCTTGTAGAACAAGAACAACATTTGTAATTTTGAAGAATTGAGGACCTTGCAAATTACTTTCTATGGCTATCTATATGTTAACGAATGATTGAGCAACATGTTCAAATTCGGATTTCGAGTTAAGGGCGATCATCTTTTATATTCCGTTTTACAAATTTCTGAGTTATTCATCTTTTTTGTTGTTCTAATAACTCTCCCCTAAGTTGTATTAATTGAAGTTTTAAATAACAAATTTATGTATTCATTGTTGTAATATATTTATTATTCTAAATATGATCCCAATATTGCATTCTCAATTAGTTCCGATTTATTGGCCAATTTATCACCCATATCTATTATGTGATATTTACTCGTTAATATGTTACCATAACGATCTTGATGGAAAATGTCATAACATAAGAAACGCAATAAAACGTTAGGTCGTCGGTTCAAACCCATTCACTCTGAAAAACACATCATTAGGTTTGAGGGTATTGGCTAGTAGAACAGAATGTACATATCCCGTTCCAATATCGCGGATCAATCGTGCTACGTGGATCTGTCCAAGGTTTTGGGGTTTTCCGCTTTTGCAAATTTTCATCAATGGCTGGAGGTATGTTGATCTCTATGTTTTCGTAAATCAATCCTGACTTTTGTACGAATTTATCCGTAATTGATAAATCGGGATCGGCAGGTTTCAGTTTATATTTAATCTAACAGTTGGTATCGAGCATGTTTACAATTTTCGCCTTGGTGAAGTTTTTTGGAATTTATTTTCATTGAATTATGTGTGGGTAAATTCGGTTTCTATATGGCTTGGAACGAAATTCAAAATTCCGGCCAAATTCGGGCGACCCACCACGCGATAATGGATTTGCATGGTCACACCACCATTAGGAAGAAAAACCCTTAAATTTTTCGACATATAATCGATCATCAAAGGTTAATCAAGCGGTGAAATTTTGGTGGTTAGGGTTTTAGGGTAGATCATTTTAGGCTTAATTCGATTAATATATTGATCGTTTTTGTTGGATCTTGAAATTATATGTTCATCCTAACGTTCTCTTTGAAACCCATCAATCAATTTGGTCGAACATGGGCTGTGGGAGGAGACCTAGGTGGCGGAATGGAGCTCGTTGCGGCGGAAGAAGAAAGCCCGCAAAGAAGGCCTTTGGCATGTGCGTCACATGTGCTCGAGGGGCTACAACGGGCGTGTGCAACGGAAAATTCTCCTTTATGCCCCTCTATAATTACAAAATTGCGATTCTACCCTTGCTCGCATAAATTTCGATTTTGCCCCTTTGCATTAAGGAAAATTGCGATTCTGCCCTAGATGCATAAAATTCCGGTTTTGTCCCCCTTGGGAGTGAAAACTTATGATTTTGCCCTTTTGGGCGTAAAATTCCTGTTTTACACCTTTGCATGTGATTTTATTGTTTTACCCTTACATGCAATTTTATGGATATTTTCTCATAAAATTAAATGTCTAGTGATCCGTGTATATTTAATTAATTAAAGATTAGCCACATCATTTTTAATTAAGATCCTTTGGATCACATATAGTCAAAGACAATAATTGTGATTAGTCACATTAATATTATGAATTTTATCCCACAGGAATTTTCAATATATTAATGTGATTGATTATGATGAAATATTATTTTATCTTTCTTAATTTACCCACGGGGATCAAGGAATGGAATATAATTCGATAGTTTCATCATGAAGTAATTATGAATCAATTTAAATTAGAAACTTAGCTCACATGCAATTTTTGATGTTATGTGATTCATATTTTATAACATGTTTTACATTGGTAAAATATGATTTGAGTTTATTTGCCTCAAATATATTGATACATAAATTTTCTTTGATTATGATGCAGTCTTATCACCTACAATTAGTTAAGGTATAATTGCTCATGAGCTTAATGGAAATAACTATAAAGAATGGAGGGAATCGAATCTTCTTTAATTGGGGTGCATGGATCTTGATTATGCTCTAAGGTCAAAAGAACCACTTGAACCTACTGAGAATAGCACTCCTGCTGAACATACTCATTATGCACAATGGGAGTGGTCCAACCGTCTCAATGTGATGTACATAAAAACAAAACTCTCTACTAGCATTCGTGGTTAAGTCATTCAGGATAACAATGCCACGAAATTGCTGGAGGCTATTGATGCACAATTCGAGTCTTCAGAGAAGGCGCATGCCATGATCCCGATTATGAAGTTTTTATCCTTGAAACTTACCGGTGTAAGAGGTGTGCGTGAGCACATCATGAAGATGATGGACATTGCAGCTTAGCTGAAGAATCTTGAGGTTGGGATATCAAGATCTTTTATACTATATCTTGAATATTCTCCCACAAAAGTATTGCCCCTTTCAAGATTTTTTACAACACACATAAAACTAAATGGTCAATCAATGAACTCATGACCATATGTGTTCAAGAGGAAGAGAGGCTACTAATGGAGAAAGGAGAAAGTTCACATGGCAACGCAGATAAGTATAAAGGGCAATGTAAGTAGAAGGGAAAAGGTAAGATGCCTTTACCTCCCCAAAGTTGGCATTAAGAAGGAATCCAAATACTTCTTTTGTAAAAAGAAGGGGCACATGAAGAAGGATTGCGCCAAATCTAATATGGTTGTGACCTTGGTGGATTGATTCTAGTTCTACAATTCACATTTCGAATTCCTTATAGGGTTTTCAAAACTAGTGAAACCAGTGAGAAGTGAACAAAGCATCTCTTCGGGAAGCAAGATGCGCTTGCAAGTGGAAGCTATTGGGACATGCAGATTAGTTCTCAATAGTGGTTTTGTTTTAATTTTAGAAAGTACCTTTTATATTCCTAGTTTTTCTAGGAATTTAATTTCAGTTTCAAGAACTGTACCTTTGGGATACTCCTTTGAATTTTTAGATTCAACATTCAATTTATCATATAAATTTGAAATTGTTGAGAGTAGTATATTGTCTAACGGTCTCTTTCGAATCAATTTACAAGACAATGTCATTAATAATGCGATGCACGTTCACGATAATGCTAATATAAAACGATGTGTTGTGAATGAGAATTCCTCTATGTTGTGGCACTGGAGATTGGGACATATCTCCATGGATAGAATTAAGCGACTAATAAATGATGGAGTACTTAATACTCTAAATTTTATTGATTATGACACTTGTATGGATTGTATAAAGGGAAAACAGATCAACAAGTCAAACAAAGGTGCTAAGAGGAGTACAAGAATATTAGAAATCATACATACAAATATTTGTAATCCGGATATGGACTCAAATGATCAGAAATACTTCATTTCTTTCATAGACGATTATTCACGATTCATGTATCTCTACTTGCTTCGTAATAAGCACGAAGTGCTAGATGCCTTTAAGGTATTTAAAACTAAAGTAGATAAACAATGCGGTAAGCAAATTAAGATCATGAGATTGATAGAGGTGGATAATATTATGGTAGATACACCGAAGATAAACAAGCACCTAGTTCATTTGCGAAGTTTCTTGAAGAGCATGAGATTATTGCCCAATACACTATGCCTGGTTCATTGGACCAAAATGGTGTCACAAAAGAAGAAACCAGACATTATTGGACATGATACGAGAGAATGCTTAGCAATTCCAAACTTCCTAAGTTTTTGTGGACTGAGGCTCTTCAAATGGCCGTGTACATATTGAAGTGAGTTCCAACCAAGGCTGTTCCAAAGATGCCTTTTGAGTTATTTAAAAGTTGGAAATCAAGTTTGTGACATGTATGTATTTGGGGATGCCCATATGAAGTAAGAGTCTACAATCCACAGGAAAAGAAGTTAGATCCAAGGACTATAAGTGGGTATTTCGTTGGATATGCCGAAAAGTCTAAAGGATATAGGTTTTATTGTCCATCTCACACCACTAGGTTTGTGGAATCAAGAAATGCTAAATTTCTTGAGAATGACTTGATTAGTGGGAGTGATCAATTCAGGGGCTTTGTTCCCGAAGAAGATCATTAAGATACTCAATATTCCACCTCAAGTCTTGGATTAGTTGATGTTTACAACATCCCTCAGCTTCAACCGGTAGTTGAGCAACCAATCATTGAAGATCCACAATTTGTTGATATTGATCCGATAGACCCAACTGTTCAGCAATTACCAAATACTGTTAAGTTTCCAATTGAACAACAAACTCCGTAGGAGGATGTTGATGCAACATTAAGAAGGTCTACTAGAATAAAGAAATCAACGATCCCTAATGACTACATTGTGTATCTACAAGAATCGACTATAATGTTGGAGCTGAAAGTGATCCCGAGATATTTTCACAAGTCATGAGTTGTGATAAATCCAATTTATGGTACAATGCCATGAATGAAGAGATGAATTCTATGGCATCAAACGAAGTCTAAGATTTAGTTGAGTTGCTTAATGATGCAAAGGCCATTGGTTGTAAATGGGTCTTCAAAACTAATAATGATTCGTTAGGCAATATTGAGAGATATAAAGCCAGACTCATTATTAAGGGATTCACTCAAAAGGAGGGAATCGATTACATGGAGATGTTTTCTCTTGTATCTAAGAAAGATTCTCTTTGTATTATTTTGGCATTAGTTGCTCATTTTAATATGGAGTTACATCAAATGGATGTAAAAACGGTGTTCCTTAATGGGAGATTGGAAGAAGTGGTTTACATGAAACAACCAGAGAATTTTTCTCTAGTACTAGTGAGTGCAAGCTTAAAAAGTCTTTATATGGATTGAAACAAGTATCTTGCTAATGGTACTTAAGATTCCATGATGTCATCTCTTCATTCGGTTTTATAGAAAATGTCATGAATTAATGTATATACCAAAAAGTTAGTGGGAGCAAAATTTGTTTCCTTGTGCTATATGTAGATAACATTTTACTTGCAACCAATGACAATGGGTTGTTATATGAAGTGAAACAATTTCTCTCAAAGAGTTTTGATATGAAGGATATAGGTGAAGCATCTTATGTTATTGACATTAAGATCCATAAAGATAGACCTCGATGTATATTAAGACAATCTCAAGAACTTGGAAGTAGTTGGTTACTCGGACAAGATAGGAGAATACTTATTTTAGGATTAGAAAGATAGGAAAAGATAGAAGAATACTTATTTTCCTTTTATTGATTCTTTCTTTGTAATTAAATACATAGTCTTGTATAGAAATTACAATCAATAGAGTGAAACAATTTTTCCTCTACGTCTTCTATTTTCCTACTACTCCAGGAACCTTCTTCTTTTTTATCTCCTTTTGTGACAAGATAACCTTGCGAAGATTTTCTTATGGCATTTCGAAAAGAATGAAGTGGCGTGAAAAGAGTGACCTTGACTACTCGAGAGAAGTTTTACCTTCTCTCTTTCTCTGTTATTGGCCTTGCTCACTTCGCAGTTGAGCTTCCTTATCTCATAAAGTCTTGTTCGAACTCTTCGGCTTTAGCACAATGATTTGATTCAGCATCTCCTCAAGGTTTATGGCATTTCAACTGCAATCAGGAAATGGCCACGGTTTCTCCCCTCAATCTAAATTTAGTCTCTACTAAATTCATGGAAATAGTGCAACTGTTGTCACAAGGTACTACAAATGCAATCTCAATCTAAGCAGAAGACCAAATAATGCTTTTAGAAAATAAGAGCGATGAAATTATACTCCCATAGAAATATCCAAAGTAAATGAAAAACCAAATCCTTCTTGATATACTACGAACTTCAACTGCTAAACTGATATAGATGGAAATCGACGGATATGAAGAAAAACCATAGAGTTCCTACGCGAACTTTTACATAACTCAAAGTTATAAATCTAGTCGATCCATGAATAAGTGTGGCTTTCCATTCTGTTTGATTGTATAGTGATAAATGTATTGGCGTTAGCCTTGGATGGTGATTGATGAATATATCAACCAACGAATCTCACACATGCCTTGGTTCGGTGACAAGTACCCTGCATAAAGTTAGTACTAGGGTAGGGGCCCTACCCCGAAGATGTCACCCCCTGTAGTGGGCGGGACAGAGGGGGAGTGTTGGTGGAGAAGTTAGTCGGAGGGGCGAAGGCGGGGCATGAAGGTGTCGTCGTAGAAAGGGCTCGGGTGGTGGGCCTACTGATCGGGGTTGCAAGTGTGTTCTCCGGCTTCGGTGTCCACGGTGTCGAATGACTCCATTCCTCAGCCCCATTTTGGGTCTCGGGCCCAGTCGGACCATGGGCCTTAATGCCTTGATCCAGGCCCATTTTTCAATAGGCCGAATCCAATAGCCCATCACATGGGCCCAACAATATATAAGTTTTGGGTCTCCGGAGGATCATTTTTGCACGATTTTCAAATTAAACAAAAAAAAAAAAAAAATGCAAAAAACCTACCAAGACAAGTCCTTATCTATTTGGGTGATGTTTGTGAAAGCATGGAGGTTATAGTTCACCGCAAGTGGCGGACTCTATTTTATCCTTTCATTTCACGTGGCGTCTTCTCTCTTTTTCCTTTTTTGTTACTTTTTTTTTTTCAAAAGGTGGCCAGATAAATTTAATATAAAGCCATAATTTTTCGTCTTCTCTCTTTTTTTCCTTACTTTTCCTTTTTCCAAAAGGTGGCCATAAACAATTTTCTATTTTTCGTCTTTTTCCTTCTATTCCTTGCTTTTCCCTTTTCAATTTGGCCACCACATAAAATATAATTTATAAGGCCACGATTTTCCACTCATTGATGTCACCATAGTGATGCAAACGAATCTTTTGGAAGAAATTTTTTCCATTGGCCAACATATTAAATCACCATCCACTTACTAAGGCTACATTTCATCCAAAATAATCAACTGAAGCCTAGCAATCATTTCGTTGCAGCTTAGACAACAGCAGCAGCATAAAGAATGCTCTAGTGGCTACACAATCTCTCGTGTTCACTGGACAATATCAACTTATGCTCGATGGTAAAATTATATCAACCATCTCATCCTCTCAGCTTTTTTTACGTGAACCAAATGTTGAAAAATTCAGAAAGCTTTTTTTTTTTTTTTAAGTTATTTTTCATGAAATGAATGTAGCCTAAGATATGTTTGGTCCTAGCGTAACATTACTGGCTGCAATTGCCTCCCAAATCAGGAGGATCCCAATCTTTTTCTTTTTTTTTTCATGTTGTTTTTCAAGTTATTTCACATCCTCATGCAATGTAGAATGTCACGAAATAAACTAAGAGTAGCTTTGTAGATCATAATAACATTCCCTAATGAGCCCCGCTTCTTGTCCACCATATCAAAACTTTTTACAACAACCCAAATTTGGGAGTGCTGACCCGTAATCCTGCTCACTAGCCCATAATTAACCCTATACAGAGGCCGTGCGTGGGCCCTGGTGGTATGAAGCGAACCTACAACAAATATGCGGACAAGCTGTCATAATTGAGCTAGCACAGGTGGAAAAGCGTTCTAAATACAAAGGAGCAATCCAATGCAAAATACTGCACCAAAGTACTAAAATTTATCATGAAAACATAATCGAGTCCAATAATCTTTACATAGTGTACTCGCGTCTTGCAACTTGTCAAATTAATACAATAAAATTCATCTATTAAACTTCGTTTTATTAGACTAACAGAATGTACCGATGTGGTGCCTACCGAGTACCAAGTTAGAAAATCTTTAAAGAAATCAAAAGAAAATAAAGGATAAATGAAAGAATAAGGAAAATTATTAGTTGTTCATATCCTTATCCTCACATTTACAGCATGGAAATCTACTGATAGCAGTACGAAAATTACGGACTTCAATTATTGGTATGCTGTTTTTGAATTTTATATATGAAAAGGTAGTAATCAGGTTGAAGAAGATCTTTTTTGGTAGAAAGAGACTCTCATAAAAGGAAAGCATAATCCTCAACTTACATAAATGCAATAGATTTAGCACTTTCTTGGTAATTTCCCCAATAAGTATGTGTACAATGAGCAATAAGGACATAGACACAAAGGAAGGAAATTACCCATTGGGCAAGATTATAAACAGTTTTTTTTTAGAGAAAAGTATCAAAAAAATCATACAAATTTAGTCTTAAACTTTTTAATTAAAAAAAATTAATCTTAAACATTTTTAAATTGATACCAATTCAATCATTTCGGCCAATTTTGGCGGGCCGGCACTAACATGGACGTCGGTTGATCGAAAAACGCGATGTGGAAAATTTTAAATATATTATTATTTTTTTCGCTCACCGAAGGCTGCAGGAGAAGAAGGCCCAAAGGAAGAAAAGGAAAAGGGAAAAATTAATAAAAATTCAAAAAAATAAAAAAATAATTAAAATTTACCATATTAGTGTTCGTTGGCTATTCAACATCCACGTTAGTACCAGCCAACCAAAATTGGTTGAAAGGACTTAATTGATGCTAATATAAAAGGTTTAAAACTAAGTAGATCTAATTGAAAGATTTATGACAGAATTAGTACCAATGCCTTAGGTTTATGATTTTTTTAAATTCTTTTCTCCTTTTTCCCCCTCTAAAAATAACAAGCGTAGAAATAAGAATTCCCAATCTTCATTTTTCCTACCATAAATAAAATTAGAGGGGGACCAAGGATGGCTAATTTGCATCGTACGATGTCTCTTTCGGACACATCTGGTAATATTAGTGACAGAAGGGCTCCTATGGCACGAGGATATTTGTGCATGGAAAGACCCTTCAACATAATTGAGAAAGAAAGCTGCAGCCTTGCTGGGACCAGACCCGATTTAGTCTTGACCTGGGCCAACCTCATGCGGAAGATATATTTGTCCATGGAGAAGACCGAGGCAACGAGCTAAACTTGATGCAGAGGCCTCGCTCGATCGAAGTCCATCACCTGTACTCTTAACATTCTATTCAAGAAAAGAGAGAAAGTAAGATGGGCAGCCTCACCAGAAAAAAGGAGATGCGAGGGCCATAGCTCAGACCCCATTCATTAGTCTTGTCTTGTGTTAAGGCCCACTTAAATCGGGAGATAATTTTTTCATTCATGGAAAGTAGGATTCTACTAAGAGATATGAATCATGCAATAGCAACCTGTCTCAACTTTCCTTCAGAGATAAGATGGTGGGCGGCCGCATGGTTCTAACTTTCTTTTTTTTTAATAACTTCTACCTTACTTTTTAATTTAATTTTAAAAAAATTATATCAAAAATTGATTTTAATCAAAGCAATATCGTTTTAGTCACGTTATCGTTAAGTATGACAAAGAAAAAAAATCATGTCGGTATTTTCCATCGCTTAAATTGAACGGAATTAATGGAATAACTCAATCTCACCAATTTGACAAGTTTTGTGATTTGATTGCACTTTTTATAAGTTTAGGACATAATTGTACTTTTGTAATAAGTTTTAGATCTTCCAGTAAACATATCCACTTTCTTTAATCACAGCACTACGTGCGAGTGTTGTGTCTCCACAACATTTATTTTCTTCTATTTTTCCTATTCTTTCTCTTTTGCTTGGGAAGGTCATTTTCCCTCAACAATTAACTTTTTTTCCCTCTAATTTACATGATTTGCGCGGTATTAGTGAGTGTCTAGATAGTAGGGCCTTCATGCTCGTTTCGATAGATCATTAGGCATAAAAAGAAGCACGAGAATGTTAATCACTTAAACAATAGTTCGATGATTTTTAAAACTTAGAAGCATACTTGTATCCATTTAATATCATGAAGAATATAAAACTGGTATATTTGTAATCAATTTACTTTAAAGTAATTTTTTCCTTAAAAATTTTAAACTGGTACATAAGTGACAAATCTACCAAAAACTAATTTTGGATCCCGAAAATCTCAAATTGGTACACGGGGACATATTTATCCTCTGTTAGTTATTGTCAAATTTTACCGTGAAATTATTAAGTTGGATGATATATTGCAATGACTTAATCGATATGGCAATTCTATGTGAAAATCCATATAAGTTTGTGGTAAATCTATCATGAATGTACTGATTTGAGGTTTTTTAATGACCAATAATTAGTTTGAGTTATGGATCGGGCTCTCTCCCCTCACGAAGGGGAGAAGTTCGAATCCCGAGGCATTGTTAGGAATTCTTACCTGGAGTATTGTGGTAGTGGGTCCCGCAATCGCTCTCTTAGGGTTGCTTTCGCCGGCTATCGGCTTACGGGTTCCCTAGGTTACCAATAAAATAATAAAAAAATAATTAGTTTGAGTTAAATTTGTTATGGGTGTATTAGTTTGGGGTTTTGTGATAAAAAAATTAATTTTGGATAAATGTGTCATATGTGTACCAATTTGAGTTTTTCGTGATGTTAATCCTAAATTTATCTAAGAGATGTCGATTGATAGAGAGAAAAGATTTATAAAAAGTTGTATATTGCATTAAGGCACAAGGTCAGAATAAATAGGTACAATGAAGCCCAATCTATAAGATATTTTAGGAAAACAATCCTAGAGAATACACAGAATAATTCTATAATATCCTAGAATATATACATAATCCTTAAGATATTGTAAAAACCCCTAGTAGATACTAAAAACGTGGCATTGTAAGAGCCTTTGTAAAACCATTAGCTAATTGGTCTGTAGTCACAACAAAAGGAAGAGAGATGGTGCGAACTTGGAGATGATGATGAGTAAAATGGTATTTGATCTCAATATGTTTAGTGCACTCATGAAAAACAGGATTAGCTCCAATATGGATGGCATTTTTTTTGTCATAATATAGAGGAGTGGGATCTTGGAGCAGGATGCCCATGTCAGCAAGCAAATGATGAAGCTAGATAATCTTGACAGTAGTGTCAGCCATAGCACGATATTAGACTCAGTAGAGGAGTACAAGACAATTTGCTATTTCTTGGCATGCCAAGAAATGAGAGAATCGCCAAGGAAAATGTAGAATCCTGTGATGGGGACCGACTATTAGTTACATCTGAAGCCCAATTAGCATCGGAATAAGCACGTAACTTGAGAGGAGAAGAGGACAATAAAAACAAAGACCGTGTCAAAGTACCTCGAAGGTACCGCAGGATCTGCAGAACAACAGCATAATGAGTAGATTAGGAGGCAACAACAAACTGACTAACAACATGAACTGTGTTAACATCTAAATTTTGACGACCCGATCATTCATTTATTGCATAAAAAATTAGGGACTGAACTTTAGCCACTAAACAAAAATATTAGAATTAAATTGCATAATATATAGTTTTATGAGCATTTTTCTTATTGTATTTGCATTGGATCGGTGATGAATAAGCTTTAATTTGACAAGTTGGGAGATGGGTGCATTTCGGAAAAGATTTGTATTATTCTTCCAATATTCAATAATATGACGGTGGATTTTTCAAAGGCAAGTAGACAAAGGAGATATTACATGCTTATCCTTGCAAGATTTGGAATTCGGGAAATTTCCATTGATTGCATTCCCACAATCTTAAATTATAGGCTAATATTTGTAAATGAAATTGATGGGAAATATTCAGTGTGTGCGGACAAAGGAAACAAAAGAGCACAAGGAGCGTATATGGCGTGATATATTCTTTGTTTGAAAACATGAAAGTCAGATTTCGAGCGCACCCAGAGAGGAAAGAAAAACAAAGCGAAGATTTTATAATATTTTACCACATTTTCTTTCCTTGGTGGGGGGCTTTGTACTTGCATATAAAAGGAGGAGGCCACATCACATTGAATACATGGCTACACAATACAGAGAGAACGGCAAGATGTACAGAGAGAGATCGTGAGCGCTCTTGAAGACTGAAGATGGTGATGAAGCGGGTGTTGTTTGTTTGTAGTCTTCCTCGTGAGTGCAATTTGACAATTTAATTAGACGTCCACTCACAAAAGGAGGCTACGATCTCAACACAAAAGCCACGAGAAAGAAAGGCAGCCAGGCCTTTCTCCGCGCCGCACCCACGACAAACCCAGGAGATCCTCGTGACGCCGTCCTACGACATCCTTGCTGGTTGCTGCTATCTGCGACGATGATTGAGCCCGCTGCCCCATCCCGCGACAGCTCGAGCCAACGTTGATGATTTTGTTATGCCCCGAAGCCATCGAGCGTCACCCACTCCAACGGAGCTTTTATCTTTCACCTCTTGCAGCGTTTGTAGCGCTGCGTTTCATCGTGCATGGCTCCGGTTGATATGTCACCAAACCTGGCTCAAATTCTTTGAACTCTTCGGTGAATTATTTGTAGGTTGACCCGCGAAGATCGCGACTTCGTGTGACCTTCAGCAACATCCAGCAAATTCACAAGTGCCTCCACAGTGAAGTCTTAGTGGGCTTTTGATCACCACCAACCCCAGCAAATCTAGTGCTACTCCAATCCACGATTCTTCTTTCTGGCAGATTTGTTGAATTTCATCAAGCGCGAATTTTCTCGAGGCGTGGATTTCACAAGTGAGAGTTACCACTCCGTGAGCTTCGCTGCTTCCTTGGTCTTGCTGAGAAGTATAATGATTCCTCACGTGGGAGTTTATTGTCGGTGAACATCCATCGCCGCTTGCCTGTACGAACACCCCATCGTGGCAATCTTTACCGAGAAGCACCATTGTGCCAAATCTCACCCGCCAACCATTACCGGTCATCCTTGAGTCGATCCCATTGAGTTTAAGTCTAGCAATATTACTTGCGAAATTAGGTAATTATCTTATCTAAATTTGATTTTGATATTTTATTACCTAATATATGTGTTGACACCTAATATTTTAAAAAATAATAAATTAAATAAAATTCGGTTTTTGAAAATCTTCGTTGTTGAAAATATATTCTCATTTCAAAATTTTTAAAAATTAACCGTTTGATTTTGGAGTCACTTTATTGTTGAGAGGTTGAGCGAAAATCTCCACCGGCAAAATAAATTCGAGTCTTCACTTTATAAATAGAGGGTGCGAGACGTGAAAATGGGGGGCTTCTCTTCATGGTTCGTCCAAAAAGAATAGCAAACTGAAGAGGAAGAGAAGAAAAATGTCAGAAGGGGTTCTCTCTTCGTCTCGGTAGAAGGAAGAAAAAGAGTACAAATGTGGAAAAAGTGAAAAAGTGAAAAAGTGAGAGAGAGAAGGAGTTGACGTGAGCAAGGAAAAGAGAAAAAGTACGGTGGTAGAGAGAGGGGATGTTCGGCAGAGAGTGAGCAGAGAAAGAAACGAAAAGAAAAGAAAGAAAAAAAAAGGAAAGATGAACAACTGTTCATCTTCTTTGTGAGTCCCCATCCGAAGTCCCTGTTGCCCGCTCCTGCGCCCTGCACTGTCGCTGTTCCACCGGTCATTCGGACCTCCGCTGCTGCGCGTCCCCGTAAGCGCTGCCGCCCTAGCGTCCAGCGACCGCACCTCTGCCGGAGCGCAACGCCATCACCTCCACATCCGCTCGACGAAGCCGCTGCCGTGCCGATCCGAGCCTCACCCAAGCGACCACCTGAGCTGCAGCAGATCCTCTCTGAACCATCCTCAGTCGGCCTCCGAGCACCACCGCGCCTCTGCCGCCGAGCCTCACCGCGCCTCGCCTGTAGCCCGCAAAGCCGTGTCCGGTCGCCAGCCACTGCCGCGACGCCGTTGCCGCCCCTGATCAGACGACGATTTGCGCCGCCCGAGCGATGACCCACAGGAGCCCGCGCTGCGACTCGATTTCCCTACTCGCCGAACGCCGAGCCGTAGTTCCGTTCACGATTGCCTGCTGCCAACTGCTGCACCGCCTCTGCTCCGCTTGACGCCGCGAGCAGCGACCTGCTCGTTTCCACTTGCAGCGCCACGCGACGACCCGACGCCGCGTCCTCCTCGCTAACCCAGCCGAGCGACACCTGCCGCCCCGTTCCTGCCGGTCCGCCTTCGCCGGAGTTCCCTTTGCCAGACCACCAACGATCAGTCTCCTCGGTGACCAGCCGCACGAGCTGCCGAGCTTTTCTTTTTGGAAGCAAAGGAAAAACAAAAACAAAAAAAAAAAAAAAAAAACAAAAGAAAAAGAGAAAAGCAAATTAGGTAGTTTGTTTTTCTTTATTTTATTATTTATTCATTTTAAATTTTGTTATTATTGTTTAAGTTAGAATATGGTTTGTCAATATTAATATTTGTGCATTTTGTAGGCATTATACGTAAGGATTTTGTCCAAACTTATTGTAATTATTAATTTGATCCGAGAGACATCGGATCAATTTTTTTTAATTATATTAAGTTTCAGGCTTTTTGATGGTATTTTGGTTGTTAAATCAATGTAATTATTAATTTGATCCGTAAGGCTTGGATTAGATTTTTAATTATTTTGAACTCTTGTCGTGATAATTAGGTTTAAAATAATCGTTAAGTTGACTTGTGAGACAACGGGTTATTTTTTCGGTTATTTTAATCATTTATTTATTGAATATCTTGATTGTTTAGATTTAATGTTTAGTTGATAATTTACTTGCTTTTTTTGAAAACCACTAAAAAAATCTAAAAATATTTGAATTAGGATTCAGTTTGTTTTAGAATATTTTTCGTTATCTTGCATATCTAGAATAGGGATTTTATTCCGAATTTAGAAAAAAATATAAAAACAAAACAAAAAGCGCATTCATTTAGGTTGTTAGTTTTATCATTATTTGAATTGCATGTGAAATTTTAATTTCTAAATTAATATAAAAGATAAAAAATATCATGCATATGTCATGTAGAATTAGGGCATGCTCCGCACGTCATTGCATATTAGATCAATTACATGTTAGATTAAGATAATATCTTAGTTTAAATTAGGATTTAATGTGACTTAATCCTTAGTTTAAATTAGATAGAATTTTAATCTAGCTAGATCATTTTGCATTTTTTAATAGAAATATCAAATGCACGTCATTTAGTTTTTATTAGATTCATTTAATTAGAACTTCCTCGTCATTAGACTAAGTCATTTAATAAATGTCATCTTAGTTTAAATAATTTTGTATGTCATTGCATCGCATTGCATGTCATTAGAATTAGGTCATTTAGATTGCATTTAATTGTTGCATTTCTTTATGTCATATAGTTTAGGTCATGCTGCCACGTCATATTAGATTATTAGCATGCATCGCATGATTTTCATTAAATAAAGTGAAAACAAAAACTGAAATTGCGTGTTAATTAGAAATCATATCTAGGGTTGCTGGTGTGAATTCTGATTTAACAATGCGAGATCTTTCGTTGCTTCTAGGTATGTTTTGCAATATTTAATTGCTTTCTTGAGTGTTAAATTGGTGGTATGCACACATATATGATCACCTCACATGTTAGAAGAATAGATTTAAAATCAATCCAAATTGCTTGCCAAACATTTTTTTTAAATGAAATAGAAAGGTACCGAAAGGGCACTAGGATAGTCTAGTGTAACCAAGTCCCCGAACTCATAAATCTCGATTCGTAGGAGTAAAGTAAACATCCCGTTACTTTACTTGGGTTTCTAATCGACCCACCAAAAATAGATTAGTGGCGACTCCTAATTGAAAATCATTTGCATGTTAAAAATTCAAACCTAAGTTGCGAATTGGTATGGGCTTGGGAGAGCCCGAGCTAAGCTTAAAGATTTAGTAATCCATTAACCAAATTCTAGGTGGTTCACATGCGAAAATCAGGTCGCGACAATATGTTTGTCAATATCTAACTTGCATATTTCAACGATAAGTGTATCCCCTCAATTAGAATTTATTTTCTAATCCGCAACCACATATCAATTTTTATTCCATCTATAAAGCTTAGCTTTAAATGGAATAATTAATCACGTGGGAATAAAATTGATATTTTGATCTTTAAGACTTAAGATTAATTTATCAATTTTATTAGTGAAATAATCAAGTTGATTAGATATTGTTTCCTAATTTGAACAATGGATGATATCTTTCATGATTCTGAATGATTTAGTGCTTCCTTGCGTTAATTGCTTTATTTGTGCTGAAAATACAAAAATTGCGCATCATGTAGATTAGAATTAGTTTCGTAGTTAGATTTGCATGATATGATAGTTTTGCTACCTTTTTAGGATGCATGTTTAGATAATATTTAGACTAAATAACATCTTTGCATTGATTTTTTTTTTTTTTTTTTTTTTGAAATCTATCTAGGTTAAGATAGAATTTTGGTTAGTCTATAGATAATATCTCACTTTAGGTAAATTTTATTGTTAGTAATTTTTAATTACGAATTTAAAAAAAATACAAAAATACCATGTGCATGTCATATAAAATTAGGTTCATGTCATTTAGTAATTGTTGCTAAGTCCATTTAATTAGAAATTGTCCGTCATTAAATTTAGGCCATTTAGTTAAATTGCATGACATATAGCTTAAATTTCATTAAACAAAGAAAATCTTAAATGATTGAGAATCATATCTAGAACTTTTGATGTGAATTTTGAGTTAACATTGTAGATGCTTTCATTACTACGAGATAAGTTCCGTAATCTTTTCATTGCTTTCTTGGGTGTTAAATTAGTGATTTGCGCACCTACATGATCACCCTCACATGTTAGGGAAGTAAATTAAAGTCAATTCAAGTTGCACAGTAAAACATTTTTCAAAATAAAAGAGAAAGGTACTGAAAGGGAGAAATCTAGCGTAATCAAGTCCCCCGAACTCACAATCTCTGGTTCATAGGAGTAAAGTAAATCTGTCATTATTTTACTTGAGTTTCCAATCAACCCATAAAAAATATATTAGTGGCGACTCTTAGCTAATAATCTTTTGCATGCTAAACACTTGAACCTAAGTCAAGACTACCAACCAGAGTCAGATAATGAGTCACATTAGAAAGAGGCTCCCCATTGTCAGGGTAAAGCTTTTGATTCAACTCATTAGGAGTGATTGCCGTACAAGAATCAAAAGAGTAGCCCTAGAGAGAATATTAGTGGTATATTTTTGCTGAGAAAGAAGAATACCACGAGAACTGCGAGCAATCTCAAACTTGGGAAAATAATGCAATGAACGATGCCTCTTGGTGTGCGCAATATATTAAGAGTCATTGCAAGTAATGATCATGTCATCCACATGAAGAAGAAGGATAGTACAGCCAGAAGATGAAATATAAACAAACATAGCATGATTTGCCTCACTCTAAACAAAGTCTGCAGGACGCATAGCAATAGTAAACTTCTCAAACCAAGCACATGATGCTTGTTGGAGGCCATAAAGAGCCCATTGAAGACAACAAACTGACTAAGGGTAAGGGCAAAACCAGGCGGTGGTTGCATAAAGATTTCCTCTTGAAGATCCCCATGAAGAAAAACACTATTCACATCAAGTTGATAGAGATGCCAGTTGCTAACAGAAGCAGTGGCTAGAAGAGTACAAACATAAGTCATCTTTGCTACCGGAGCAAAAGTCTCCTATTAGTCAATGTCATATTCTTGTGAAGAACCTCACGCAACTATACGCACCTTGTAGTGCTCAATACTACCATTAGAATGAGTCTTTATCCTGTAGATCCAACGACATGACACTAAGGATCAACTGGGTGGAAGAGGGAGAAGTTTTCAAGTACCAAAACTCTATAAGGCAAAAAGTTCCTCAGCCATGGCCTAACACCACGTAGCATGTTGTACTACTTCGTGGTAACTAGTAGGTTCCTACACATCATGGACAACAACCAAAAATGAACCAAACTCAGTGGAATAAGAAGCAGCATAAACATACTAAGTAGGAGGCGCCTATCTCAACAAGGATTACGACTTGACTCTTAAGGGGCAGAGTTGTCGATAGCAGGGGGAACATGAGGGGCAATAACGGGAGGTATTCTAGGCAAAGAAGGAGGGGGAGGTGTATCTCGAGGAGGAGAAGAAGAGGTAGGATATGGTTCAGGACAAGGATTAGTTGGGAAGTACATGAAAGGAATATGAGTAGACAATGAAGGCATAGTGGTAGTAGAGAAATAAGGAACATGCTCATGAAAAATGACATTACGAGAGATATGAATGCGTTGAACAATTAGATTATAATAACGATATCCCTTATGCTCAGTGCTGTAGCCTAAGATTACACATGATATAGGTCAAGTAGTCAACTTAGTATGTTCAGTGGGAGAGAGAAGCACGAAACACATGCAGCAAGAACTCGAAGATGTATACAGGTAGGAGAACAGGAATGAAGTTTTTGAAAAGGCATATCCTGATGGAGAATAGGTGAGGAGGCGGTTAATAAGATGAACCGTAGCGAGAAGAGCCTAGCCTAGCAACCCCATTTTGAGCCGGCATACTAGCACAAGAAACTTGTGCTAATGTCCCATCACTAAGAGAGAACAAAAGCACCGAGAAGATATCCCCCTCCTGAATTAGAGCAAAAATCTTAATTTTCTTTTGAAATTGTGTAGATATCATGGTGGTAAAAGTTTGATAAATGGTAAGAAAATCACTGCATTGACACATAAGATAGACCCAAGTATAGTTAGAATAATCGTCAAGTATAGTTAAAATAATCGTCAATAAACGAAACATATTATTTAAAACCACCCTTGGATGGAATACGAGTAGGGCCTCATACATTAGAATGAACAAGATAAAAAATAGCACTAGAACTAGAAGTACTTGTAAGAAAAGGCACAATAGACTGCTCTACTAAAGGATAGATAGAACAGGAGGCAAAGCACTAGAGGGAATAGGGCCAAGAACTCGTTGTTGAAGGATAGAAAAGCGAGAAGAGGAAGCATGCCCTAGATGTTGATGTCATCATGCAAGATCTACAATAGTTGGTTCAGAATGAGGAGAGGAAGTGGTGGATGGAAAGTGGAGAGATTGCTTAGGGCCTGTTTGTTTATTTTTGTTTCCGTTCCCCGGAACAAAAATTTATGTTCTTTTGTTCCGGGGAACAAAAAAGAACAAACACTTTTGATAAAAATTTTGTTCCGGAATAAAAAATCTATTCTTTTGTTCCCGAAACAGATTTGGAATAGAAACAAGAAGTACAAAAAAAGTTGTTTCTTGTTTTAGGAACAATTCCGAGAAACAATTCTTCTTCTTCTTGTCTCACTTAGGCTAGGTGAGGTTGACCTCACCCCGGACTGGCGAGGCCGAGCTTGCCCAACCACCGTCCCGGCGGTGGCCCAATGAGGCCAAGCCACACCGGTGGTTGGGCAAGCTTGGCCTCGCCAAGCTAGGTGAGGCCAACCTCTCGCCGCTGGGTGAGGTCGAGCCTCGCTGGTGGCCTCGGTGACCGGGCGAGCCTCACAAGGCAACCGGCGAGGCTCGACCTCGCCTAGGCAGCATGAGGCTCGTCCTAGCCACCGAGGCCACCAGCGAGGCTCGACCTCACCTAGGCAAGTGCGAGGCCGAGCCTCGCGGTGGCTTGGTGAGGCTTCGACGAGCTCGTCGGCCCTCGCGATGGCCTGGCGAGGCTTCGATGAGCTAGTCGGAGCTCGCCCGGCCGGGTCGTCGGCCGCTGCCGTGGCCAGCAACCATCCACAAAGAGAAAGAAGGAGAAAAAGAAAAAAAGAAAGAAGAAAAAAAGAAAAATATAATAAAAAATATTGAAAAACTAAAAGAAACAACAAAATTATATAAGTTTACCAAATATATTTCTATTCCTGGAGTAGAAATTTTTGCAGTTACCAAACGTGTTTTTATATTCATAAATTATTCCCGGAAACAGAAATAATAAAAAATATTCAAAAATTGTTCCCCATAACAAAAACGTTACCAACCGCGCCCTTAGTGTACAACCCGCCATTCCTACTACCCTTGCCAATGATTCTGCCACTCAAACGATCCTACACAAAGCAAGAACGATTAGTAAGACTCACAATACAACCAACATCAGTAAGCTAGTCGATAGACGATAAATTGAGCGCCAAAGAAGGGACATGCAACACATCGGGAACACAGAAAGCTCGAGGGCGGACAAGAGTCCCTTACTAGGTAGCCATAAGAGGAGAACCGTCAACTGTAAAGAACCGTGCTAGATACTTGAGCTCAAAAAGCTTAGTGAGACAGGCAGCGGAAGCAGACATGTGTTTGGCAGCTTGAGTCAAGAATCCAAGTAGTAGAAGAGCCATTTGATGAGGATACAACAGCTGCAGAAGAATCAGCAGGAGTGATAGCAACTGAAAGGTCAGAACTAAATGACTAAGAGCTCAGCTGCAGCTTATTTAAGCGGGCTAATAGAGTCTCAAGTGCATCAAATCAATCATCCACAGAAGGAGAAGCGAGAGAAACATGCTGAGCCAGAGTAGGAACCGGTGGAGTCCGAGAAGAGCGTTAGGCACGCCACTTCTTTTTACAGCAGGACTCGATATGACCACAGTGATGACAGTAAAAACTCTGAACAAATTGCTGAGAACCATGAGTTAGAGTAGGAGACGGTGCTGTAGGTCGAGGAGTAGCAGCGAGAATCACAGTGGGATTGGAAGATGAAAAAAGACCCAATCGGGTTTCCTCAAACTAAAGTTCGTTGACAACATCAAGAAGAGAGGGTGGAGGATTCCAATAAAGAAAATCTGACTATGAAAACCTCAAAAGCAGGTTGAAGCTTCATAAGAAAATCATAAAGTCGCACGTGATCCTAAGTCTCTAGCCGAGAAAACCGACATGTGGCACAACTAGAATATGTGGAACATAAGTGGGAGATAAAATGTCAAGCTGACTCCAAAGCAACTTCAAACAAGTATGAAACTCATGGGTAGATTGAATGCCTTGAGTAGTAACAACAATTTCTTGCTGTAACTGGTAGACACGGATAGAGCTGGTTTAAGTAAACATGTTGGCGAGCTGATCTCAGAGATTCTTCGCACCTGTAATGTAAGCAAACTGTGGACGAAGGGCATGATCAAGAGAGCCGAATACAATGGCCGAGGCCCTTTGATCAGCAATAGTCTAGGTCTGAATGTTAGATTCACTCTTAGCAATCGCCTCAAAAGTGAGTTTGGATTGCTCAGCCTGTCATTGAGTTGGGTAGGACAAACGTAAACACCCTCAACATGCTCAAATAAGTCATGATAAACAAGTGCCGCCATAGCCAATGGCTGCCAAAGAGCATAGTTGGAGCCATCGAGTTTGACATCAATTCGGTCACTCAAGTCACCCGTATCAATTCCAGTAGAACAAAAAACAACCAAAACTCAAGAGCACTAATAATGATGGCGCGAGAGAGCACGTGTGTCGAGATTTCACCTGATGGTGAAGTGTGAAGTGTGATAGGTCACCAGTGATGAGATGATGAACGTGCTGTCGTCAAATCGATGAAACCACAAGAACCCATTGGCGAAGAGTCCTGAGCTTCGAACGGCAACGTCAAACAGTGTTGAACTTGATTGCCAATGATGTAGCAGTACTCAACGGTGAAGTGACAGCATAATCACAATAGAGAAACAAAAGTCTACAGTAATCGCTCTGATACCATGATAAAGAGAAAAGATTTAGAAAAAAGTTGTACATAGCATTAAGGCACAAGGCCATAATAAATAAGTATAATAAGGCCTAATCTATAGGATATTTTAGGAAAATAATCCTAGAAAATAAACAAAGAATAATTCTCTAATATCCTAGAATATATACATAATTCTGAAGATAATATATATAGAATCCCTGAGAAATGGGATTCTCGTTATAGGATGAATTGCCTTTCTAGGAGCATCTTATGTTTTTTTTTTTTTTTTAAGATAGTTGTGTTTGAGAATATACAAGATATGTTTCGGGTTCAAAATTAGAAATCAGTCCCAAAAGAACAGGTTCTAGATGGTCAGAACCGTTCACCTCTAAAGCTGTGGCGAATGGTCTTTCTGTCTTTTGGTACTCTGCAATGGGCAAACAAGGAATAAAGTTCCCCATTGTATTTGGCAGTCGAAGATGAGCACTCGGTGATCCTCACACTTTCGCTCGCCATTCCATTTGGTCCATCGAGAATTCAGGGCATGTCCCGCAGCCCGTTCGTGCGCGAAACTCACTGGAATCTGGTTAAATTCAGTTTCAAATTCCCAAATGAGAAGTCGTCGTTGCAAGCACTGATCCAAGGATAAGAAAAAACTCAGGCTATGGCTGCATGAGAAATTTTTTAGCGTAAGTTAGCAGCATATTCATTATCACCTAAGAAAGTAAACCATGAGTCAGTCATGGTCGTTGGGATCCTCAGCGCCTTTAATGCAAGTCTGCTGAAAGAGATGGCAGAAAGGAAGTAGGAGCTTTTACATTTGAGAGATGCCACAAACCACAAACGGCATCAACTACATTCAGCAGCATATCTTGAGCACGGTGACATAGTCCATTTTATGCTGAGAAAATTCACCACCAGCGGTGTCGAGCGTGACAGAGATGGCAATCTTCCGATTCATGTCGCTTGCAAGATGCATCAGCTTGGGGCAGTCAAGGATCCACTTTCGCAGTCACTGAGCGAGTATCAAAACAGAGGGACACAACATTCTGCATGTTTCAGCAAAGTATGCCATATACTGGGCTGGGGAATACATAATCAGAAGTTCCGAAGCAAAGACGCTTGTGATTGAAAGGGACAGTGATGGGAACACATCACTCCATTGGGCGCTACAATGCATTGGCAATCTGGGATTTTGTTCCTTCTCTCGAGGGATACAAGAGTTGATCTCAAGGTGGTGACTGAGACAAGCTTCACAACGCCAGACATTGCCTGGGAGCGCTTGAAAGGGGCTATCCCTACCAAAAGGTATGACCGTCTCTATAATATCCGCAGCCAGTGCAAAACACACGCTTTCATAGGCGACGTATGATCTTGCAATAACGGTTATGGTGCAGGACAAGACCATGGCATTGCCACAGCATTGAAGAAGACAATGTTCCATGTATTCTTTGCACGCAATACCCTCTCCATGTTCGACTTGATGGTCTTGGTTGTCATGCTCCTTTATGTACAAATCAATGACCGAACCTCAAGCAACGCTATTTACATTTAAACCACGGTATTACCACTTTTGGTAGCCCTCGAATGTCCCCACATTCACGGCAGGCTTATACGTGTCGTCAGCAAACTCAGCCGGCTTGAATGCTACTTTGGTTGCTGGTGTCATTTACTTAAGCATCATCTTCACTCTCCAAGCTATGTTCTATGTGCCATTCAGATTGAATCTAACTTACCTACGCCATATCTCCTACAACCTAATCTTGACTGCTCTTTACAGGACAGGAAGTTTTGATTGAAACTGTGCCGACACAAACATTAAAGAGGGGAGGAGATCTCAATGTGAAGACTCGAGACGGCTGAGATATATACTCAGCCTACTGGTTCGGAGTGGGGCTTAGTGAAAAAGGGCAAAAAATATCTTAACTGGAAAACTTGGCCCAGGGAAGGATGAAGTTTGATAGCATTACGACTAGCCATAGCTACCATAGTTCGAAAGACTAACTCAAGCTAGTTGAAAGGATTTTTCTTTTTCCAATCCAGCATCATTTAGTAATGTTCGCTTGGTGAAAGGCGAACGTCAAAGAAGGCAAGTGTAATATTATGTTAGTGGGCCCCAAAAGAAGAAACAGAAAAAGAAGTTGAAAAGTCAATAAAGCAAAAAGGAGAGAGGAGAGGGTTCGGTTAAATAGAAGCGGAGGGGTCCTCGACCAGAAAGAAAAGAAAGAAAAGAAGAAGAGGAAGAAGAAGAAGAAGAGAAAGGGAAGAAAGGAAAGAGGTTTTGGCACGTGCACGCCTAAGATGCCTCGCCGAGCCAACTCAACTCCATAACGCAGCACCCGGTAAGAGATCAAGCCCCTCATTCGTCCAATTGAAGTAATTTATGGGTTTAGGGTTCAAATTTAGAATTTTTGGAAAATCGAGCGGCGAAGTCCAATTTTGGAGTCGTTGAGGCACATATTTTTATAGGAATGGTATTTTAGGGTGTTGTGGAGCCATGGGATTTTACGAATCGTGATTTGAGCTTATGATTTGTCCGAAATAGAATTTCAAAGTTTCCCGCATGCAGTGAACAGTACACGCCCAGCAGCTTTGGGCCCGTATTTTGTCATTTTTCGGCTTGATTTTGGGACGGTCAAGTTGGGATTCTTGTAATATGTGTCAAGGGCTCTCTATTGACTATAAGTAAGTTCGGAATGGGGCTCGGAGGAGGAAATTATTGCGTAACTAAGTTTTGCGCTTAAACTCCGCGTTACGAATGGCTTGAGCGATCGTTTTGGTTATGCGAATTGTTAGCGCGTAGAAGTCCTTTTGTTAGAGTTAAGGCGTAATTTAGTCATTTTATAGTCGAGATAGAATTTTATTAGATTTTAACGTTTTTCTTCGGTTATTTGATAGGGCCTTGAGTTCGACGATACGAGTGTCGTTCGTCGTTTGGTCGTAGACGACAAGGTGAGTGGTACTATATCTTCTTTGGTTTTATAAAGTCATGTCTTGAAGTATATATGTATATATATTGAATCAAGAAGAGCATTTTTATTGCATAAAAGCCAGATCGAGCAATTGCTACTCTTTGGTTGATTGTGAATGTTTGAAAAGCATGTTATACAAGGTTTGTGGATAAACATATATGAAATTGCTTTGCGACTGATTTATGAAAATGTTTATGATTTTGAGAAACGGATATGAAATAGATGATGGGCTATGTTGCAAAATGTTATTTGTTTGGTTTAAGATATTGATTTTTGGATTGGATTTCTAATATTGGAGAATGGTTATTTATGCTCAATATGACTATAAACCCGTGAGGGTTTTGGGGTATGCATACCAGGTTTAGGATATCCTTCTCGGGCCCAGCCATCGGCTTTGTAGGTGGATACCTTGCCAAGGGGAGAATCTTGGTCACCTTGTCACAAGGCATTGTGTCGTGACCATAGTTAGTTATTGAGCAAAAGATTAGTCGATGGATAGACCATTGATATGTGTTTTTGATAGAGATTATTCAATGGATTCAACCATTGATACTTGTCTTTTGATAGCGATTTAAATGAGTTTTCCATATTAGTATAAAGCTTTGATGATAAGAAATAACTCTTATAAGATTCAATATGTATTTTCTATATTGAGTTGGCGTTATGAAGTTTGGTATTGCTTTGTATATATGTATAGTGGTTGTTTGATCTGCTTAGAAGATATGTACTACTCACTAATCTGTGGTTGCTCATCCCACTCTTCCTTTAATATTTTCAGGTTCCTCGGTTAGCGGCGAATAGAGCGAGAGCATCGTAGGTGGGAAACTTTTGGGGAGTTCTATTTTTTTTTTTTTTTTGGTATGGTTTAAGTGTCACGCCTCGAACCCCGAGCGCACGCGCATCCCACTACGGTCGATTAAATATGCGACATCCCATGATATGTCGCCGACCCATTCATTTTATTACGCATGCGGAAGCAAAACAAATCCCCTAACATTTAACTTGGGATAGAAAAGCAGGCAATCAATCACAATACCAAACACTCATTTACAAACACAGAGGGTTTAAATACAACACCAGACTGTTTACAAAATAGACCAGCTCGACAAAAGGGGAACTATCCTAAAACCAACTAGTAGGACACGTTCTTTAATCCGTATGACTCCATCTCTACAACTCCTCAAGGCCAACCAAAACTATTTAGCCGCTCCGTCCACTGATGACCTAAAATTGTAATCCCTAAACCGGGATGAGACAATGTCTCAACAAGTTCAACCCCCTAAACCCCTATTAGAAAGAAAATACGCCCTGGGTGGCCTAATCACATTACACAGAAGACTTACCTCACATTAATCTTCATCTGCAGATTAGCACAGTTTATATAATTCAACCATGTGCAATTATGATAACCAAACAACCGCTGCTGACACAATCACATCATTAGAATAATTCAACCACTTGGATCGTCTCAGCGATCAATCGACTCGGCCGATTACATGTCATTCCAGCAAATCAATCATTGCTCTCAATCACGGCCCCATAGAAAGGTTTAACAACCAGTGGCAATCACGGCCCCACTTAGCAAAATTAGAATTAGTGGCATTACGGCCCCACTCGGCACAACCTTTAAAAGGTGGTAGATCCCGGCCTGATAGGCACGACCTTTAATAGGTGGTAATTCACGACCCCACTGAGCGCGACCTTTATCGGTGGCAATTCCACGGCCTCACTAGGCGCGACCTTTATCGTGGCAATTCATGGCCCCACCGGCACGACCTCTAATAGATGGTTAATCATGGTCTCACCGGCACGACCTCTAATAGATGGTTAATCGGGGCCAATCGCCCATCAATTTCCACACTTAAAATTTTATAAAGAATCCCTATTTATCACAATCAACACTCAATTTGCCACATCCATTCATCAAATTCAAATTTTAAATGCACAGTAGCGATTAGCACGAAATTCTGAGAATTTAGAGTCCCAAAATAATTTTCGAAATTTATTAAATAATTAAATTTATTCCGAAAATTAATTAAATAATAATATCCATATTTTTCACAATCCACAATCAATTTATAATATTCAACCATAAATTTCAAAATCCGAATATACATCGGCGATCGGCACAAAATTCTCGAGCAACCGGGGTCAAAATAATTTTTCCTTTTTTTTAAATAATAATATTTTAATAATTTCAGAATATAATATAATATTATAAATTTCAGAATTTCTAAAGCAATTAAATAATTCAAAACTAAAACCCTATTATGTCCCATTAAGGTTTATTATTAAATAAACTATCTTAGCCTTTAATTAAACACATTTTAAATTAAACAAACCTCTAAATCCAAATCACAATTAAATAAACTAAACTATCCACCTAAACTTGCTTAACTTAGACTAAGCACACTTATGGCATAATTAACATCTAATCGAGGTTTAGTGAGCTAAACTCACCGGATTAACGAGCCAAGCGGACCAAAATGACGAGGACGACGCGAGGATCGACTTTCCTCAAGGTGGGCCAAGCATTCGGGCTCGGGAAGACGGCCAAAACGGGCCACGACCGGGCTGCAATACCCATTTTTTCGCTCACCGATGGCTGTTGGTCGCGGGCGAGATGGGGCGGTTCCGGCGTCGGTTGGGCGAAGGAACGGCGAAGGAGCTGCGGCGGTGCCATGCGGCCAACGGCGGGTCTCACGATAACGGGGACGAGCTCCGGCAGCTCCCGGAACTCACGGATAGAGGTAGATGCAGGCTGGGCGAGAGGGAGGCCGGGACGACGGCCGGGACGGCGGTGACGCGCCGGAGCCATGCGGCGGCGGACGGCGCGGGAGGGGGTGCGCGGCTCGGTCCGGCAGGCTGGGCCGTGGGCTGCTCCGGCGTCTTCAAATCTGCTGGTGCGTCGAGTTGCAACGGAGATGGAAGAGAGAGGGACGACGGTGGCGCGAGCTGAGAAACAACGGCAAGCGGGCGGAGGGGCGGCCGTCGACGAGCGGCCAAGCGGGCGGACAAAGGCTGGTCGGGCTGGCTGAACCGGATCTCCCCGTGTTGGCCACCAAAGAAGAAGAAGAAGAAGATGGCGATGGAAAAGTCGCACGGGAGAGAGGAAGAAGAGAGGGAGGAGAGAGAAGGGGCCATTTCCTTTTTTTTTTTTTCTTTTCCTCTTTCTTTAATCCAACAAAAGGGCCCACCATGACATCATCAAGTGATGTCATGCTCCATTAACTTCAAATCCCCCCATAACAATTTTCAATGGGTCCATTTTATTTTTCCGCCGGGGCATGAAACTTTGTACATCAATTCCTTCAATTCCAATCAATTCTCTCCCAATTGAGTCCAATTGAAGTCCATAAAATTAACCCAATGTCACCACACTTCAATTCACATCTTCACTTGTCCATAGAACCAACTTAAGTCCTAAAAGCGCGACCAAATGCGGGCCTACTAATTTCTCGAGCCAAATTAGACATTCTCTGATTTAATTGCTGAAAAGCTCTGATTGCATAAAAAAATCTTCCAAAGATGAGTTAATGATCCTAAAATAATTTGTGACACACCCAGACTTCCAATCTCTGAATTCGGTCTCAATTCCACGGTTAATTTCACTTTGACACGATACTAGCGCAGCCCAATCTACCGGTAGCCTTTAAAAATTTTCATGCATTGACCTGTGGTTGATCATCTCAAGCCACAATGTACATCTTTAAAACATTGGCGACTTTCGATTATCGTGGTAATCTCAAGATTTCAAATACGAACACAGGGTACCCAATCGATAGAAAAGTCGGTCTAGTGCCGATCGACAAGAATTGTGCGATCTGGTGGAATCACCCACTCCTAATCACATGCCTCTGTCGAGTCGATCTATCTCCGATCTCTAATCGATTTTTAATTGTGCCGTAATGACCCTTGCAGATTAGCTTGGTTGAAAGGTCGCTTCCTAGTCAAATTCTCGAGTCTGATGCATTAGAATTTCTTAACGGCTTCACCTGATAGACTAGTTTTTACATGAGTAGCCGACTCAAGGAAAAGAACTATATGCGTGCCAACGAAATGCCCGTTTCAATTTATTGAAAATAGAATTGGAAAATCGGGATGTCACATTAAGGAAGTGGTGCACATGATCCTTACTAGTAGTTGGATTGTCTGAGTTTTAAACGTATATCTCTTTTTGGTGGATTATAGAAACTCTGATGTTGCAATCGAGTTTGTTGGTTTATCTGATATGTATATATATGATTTGAGATATATATAATTTGATATCAGTTTGTTGGTTGTGTTTGAAGCTGCATCCTTCGTGAGGAAGGACGGCCGTGTCATCCCCATTCTTTGTAGTTTTGGGATGTGACATTTTTGGTATCAAAGCCTAGGTTTTGATCTTTTTGGATGTAGTTGTGGGACGTTGTGAGGTTGTGTGATAGATTTTATTTTTTGCATTAGTCTTCTAGATTCTAAGGTGTAGTTTCATTCTTGGATTTAGGTGATCATGAGTACCAACTCTAAGACACTTGCCTCGCTTCGTAGGAGCAGCAAAGGCAAGCGAGTCGCTACCCCTAATGCTAGAGACATGCCTCAAGCTTCTCGAGGTGCGTCTTTGAGAAGGAGATTTGAGGACCACTTTGATAGAAATCCTGACTTGCGTGAAGTCAAAGAAGAGGATCAAGAGTCAATCCGTTCAACTGAATTTGAACAAGCAATAATTCATTGGTATCGCCAAGCAAAAGAATTAACTGGTGATGGAGCGATTGGCTCGAGACACTTTTGCCCATTTTAGAAAGGCGAAACCACCCACTTTTGATGGGAAAGCTGATCCTCTCGCGGTTGAGTGTTGGATTAAAAAGATTGATAGGATCTTTGAAGTTGAAGAGGTTTCCGAGGATTGGAAAGTTAAATTTGCCACCCAATACACGGAAGGTGAAGCGAGTTTTGGTGGGATGGAATAAAGCCAAGTCTTGGAGGTAGGGATGTTATTATATCTTGGGAGGACTTTAAAAAGGCGTTCAATGCTCAATTCTTCCCAAAGTCATTCCGGTAAAGATGAAGGGTGACTTTGTACATGTATCTCGGGGTGACTCCATAGTTTTGGAGTATTCAGTCCACTTTAATCGGTTGAGTAGATTTGCGGAGCACTTGGTAGCAAATGAGGAAGACAAGGCCGACCATTTCCTAGGAGGGCTCCAACCTGAAATTAATTTCGCACTTGCACCTTTCATATTAACAACTTATAAGGATGTGCTAGAACGAGCAATCAAGGTGGAACAAAGCATTCGAAGCACGGCACACAAGGAGTGCCTCAACCCAAAAGGTTTAAGCCCACAAATGTGCAAGGTAGCCATACTTATGGTAGTGGAAGGCGAAGAGGCTTCAGCCGGCCAGGACAGTTCAGAAATCCAAGTAACTAGGGCCCCTATAATACATGTGGAAATTATCATCACGGTGAGTGTCATCGGAAAACCGGAATATGTTTCTCATGTGGGAAAGCGGGACACATGTTGCGAGATTGTCCTACACAAAGGAATCCTCCTATTGGCAATAGATCATGTAATCTATGTGGGCGACAAGGGTACCTAGCAAACCAGTGTTTTAGGCGAAGGAATATCCCTTTCGTTGGTAGGTCCCAAGAGAACCAACAAAGACAAAGTACAAGTGGGAAGGTTTTTGCGATGACCAAGGAGGATGCGGCAGCATCTAACGCAGTTGTTGCAGGTAATATTTCTATTGCCTCGCAATATGCTTATGCGTTATTTGATGTTGGTGCTACGCACTCCTTCATTTCAACTAAATTTGCAAAGAAGCTTGATGTGTTGTCTGACCCTCTTGAATGTGATTTGTGTGTTGATACTCCTATTGGCGATTTCTTAGTTGGTCATCATGTGTTCAAGAGATGTGTGATTCGGATTAACAATGTTGAAATGCCTATGGATCTAGTGGAGTTAAATATTCGAGATTTCGATGTTATTATAGGAATGGATTGGTTATCTACCTATCGTGCTATTGTTGACTGTTTTTCAAAGAAAGTGATATTTAGACTTTCGAATCAACCTGAATTCTCTTTTTCGGGAAGTTGTCAAAACACTTCTCCAAGGTTGATCTCGGCTTTGCAAGCGAGGAAACTTTTGAGAAAAGGTTGTTGTGGTTATTTAGCTTGTGTAAAAGACACAAGTAAGGTTGTAGTAAAGTTGGAAGATGTTCCTGTCGTTAGAGAGTTTCCAAGTGTATTTCCCGAGGATTTACCAGGCTTGCTCTTGATAGAGAAATTGAGTTTTGTATTGAATTGATGCTCGATACAACACCAATCTCTAAGGGTACCATATCGGATGGCACCCACTGAATTGAAAGAATTGAAAACGCAGCTGCAAGAGCTTTTGGATAAGGGTTTTATCAGACCCAGTGTTTCACCTTAGGGAGCTCCTGTTCTATTTGTGAAAAAGAAGGATGGTAGTATGCGGCTTTGCATAGATTACGGGAGCTTAACGATGTAACAGTCAAAAACAAATATCCTTTACCCTAGATTGAGGATTTATTTGATCAACTTCAGGGAACTCGGTATTTTCCAAGATCGACCTTCATTAAGGGTATTATCAATTGAAGATAAAGATAGATGATGTGCCTAAAACCGCTTTCGTAACAAGGTATGGCCATTATGAATTTCTCGTCATGCCTTTTGGATTAACAAATGCGCCTGCTGCCTTCATAGACTTGATGAACGAGTGTTCGGGAATATCTAGACAAATTTATTGTGGTGTTCATTGATGACATCCTAGTGTATTCGAAGAGTTTAGAGGAACACGAATAGCACTTGAGGTTTGTCTTGCAGACTTTGCATGAAAATAAGTGATATGCCAAATTTAGTAAATGTGATTTTTGGCTTGATCATATAGAATTCTTGGGTCATGTGATCTCGAAGGATGGCATATTAGTGGATCCAAAGAAGGTTGAAGCGGTTGTTAAGTGGAATCGTCCAACTAATGTTACGAAGTGAGAAGTTTTCTTGGGCTAGCCAGCTACTATAGGTGATTTGTAGATGGATTCTCAAAGATTGCTAGTCCACTTACCCGTCTAACTCAGAAAAAGTTAAATTTGAATGGTCAGACCAATGTGAACGCAATTTTCAAGAGTTGAAGAGACGGCTAGTGTCGGCTTCTATTCTAACTCTACCTTTTGGAAGTAACGGCTTTGTAATCTCTTTGCGGCGCATCTAAAGAAGGTTTGGGTTGTGTTCTTATGCAAGATAGCAAAGTTGTTGCCTACGCTTCTAGACAATTGAAATTACATGAGAAGAACTACCCCACTCATGATTTGGAGTTAGCGGTGGTTGTGTTTGCCTTGAAGATATGGCGACACTATTTGTATGATGAAAAATGTGAAGTCTTTACCGATCACAAGAGTCTGAAGTATATCTTTACTCAGAAAGAACTGAACATGAGGCAAAGAAGATGGCTAGAACTTTTGAAGGATTATGACTTATCCATTAATTACCATCCGGGTAAGGCTAATGTGGTAGCGGATGCTTTGAGTCGTAAATCCTTTGAAAATATGGCAGCTTTGCTCACTTAGAAAGCCATTCTTGAAGATATGAGGAAGTTAGACTTTGAGGTGTTGGTGCAGCAACTTGGTGCTCAATTAGCTAATCTTCAAGTACAACCTATGTTGATTGACGAATTAAGGTTAAACAGAATGGAGATCCATAATTACAAAAAATTATATAAGGTGTGGAAGCTGGAAGACAAGCGGATTTTAATTTACATGTAGATGGATCATTGAGGTTTTGTGGTCGACTATGTGTTCCTGATGACTCAAAGCTGAAAAAGGAGATCCTGCAAGAAGCTCATAGTACTAGATTTTCAGTTCATCCGGAAAGCACTAAAATGTATAGGGACTTGAGATAAAACTTTTGGTGGATCAACATGAAAAATGATATTATAAAATTTGTCAATTAATGTTGAGTTTGCCAGCAAGTGAAAATTGAGCATCAGAAACCAGGTGGACAGTTGCAACCTCTAGAGATCCCTAAATGGAAGTGGGAGCATATTGCCATGGACTTTGTAGTTGGTCTACCGAGGACGCCAAGTGGTAAGAATGCTATATGGGTGATTGTTTATCGATTGACTAAGTCCGCTCACTTTTTGTCATATCGATTTGGCCTTTCAATGGAAAATATGGCAAAGCGATATGTTAATGAGATAGTGAAGCTTCATGGAGTTCCAATAAGCATTGTTTCTGATAGGGATCCTAGGTTCGTGTCTAAATTTTGGAAGAGTTTGCAAGGAGCATTGGGCACTAAACTCAACTTGAATACAGCTTTCCATCCACAAACAGATGGACAGTCAGAGAGAACGATCCAGA
Organism: Eucalyptus coolabah; assembly: GCA_014182585.1. Lineage (NCBI taxonomy): Eukaryota > Viridiplantae > Streptophyta > Magnoliopsida > Myrtales > Myrtaceae > Eucalyptus > Eucalyptus coolabah. The sequence goes on along the minus strand of CM024630.1, from coordinate 11,003,297 downwards.
CATTAGAGGATATGTTGAGATCATGCATCATTGACTTCGGCGGTTCTTGGGATGAACATCTACATTTGGCAGAATTTTCTTATAACAACAGTTATCACTCCAGCATTAAGATGGCGCCCTTTGAAGCTTTATATGGCCGAAAATACAGAAGTCCTATTTGTTGATACGACGTTGGTGAGAAAAGACTAACGGCCCCGAGTTCATTCAACGGTCGGAAGAGAAAGTTAACTTGGTTCAGGAAAAGAACGGCTCAAAGTCGTTAGAAAAGTTATGCGAATCTGAAAAGACACAAGTTATAATTTAATGTGGGGATCACGTATTCTTAAAAGTTTCTCCTACGAAGGGTGTAATGAGATTTGACACACGTGGGAAATTAAGTCCAAGGTTCGTGGGACCATTCTTGATCTTAGAGAAAATTGGTGAAGTTGCTTATAAATTAGTTTTGCCACCGGCACTATCAGGTGTCCATAATGTGTTCCATGTCTCTTTGTTGCAGAAATATGTGCCAAATCTTGAACATGTGCTAGACTTTACTCCATTGAGATTACGGAAGAACTTGACATATGAGGAGCAGCCTATTTGCATTGTCGATAAGAAGGATCAGGTATTGCGGCGACGAACCATTCCTTATGTGAAAATACAATGGCAAAACCACACCGAGAGAGAGGCTACTTGGGAACTCGAGGAGGAGGCAAGACACAAATACCCTCACTTGTTTCATGATTGAAGTACATGTAAATTTCGATGACGAAATTTTTTTTTTTAGGAGGGTAGAATGTAATATTATGTTAGTGGGCCCCAAAAGAAAAAACAGAAAAAGAAGTTGAAAAGTCAATAAAGAAAAAAGGAGAGGGGAGAGGGTTCGGTTAAATAGAAGCTGAGGGGTCCTCGACCAGAAAGAAAGGAAAGAAAAGAAGAAGAAGAAGAAGAAGAAGAAGAAGAAGAAGAAGAAGAGAAAGGGGAAGAAAGGAAAGGGGTTTTGGCACGTGCACGCCTCGGATGCCTCGCCAAGCCGACTCAACTCCATAACGCAGCACCCGGTAAGAGATCAAGCCCCTCGTTCGTCCAATTGAAGTAATTTATGGGTTTAGGGTTCAAATTCAGAATTTTTGGAAAATCGAGCGGTGAAGTCCAATTTTGGAGTTGTTGAGCCGCATATTTTTATAGGAATGGTATTTTAGGGTGTTGTGGAGCCATGGGATTTTACGGATCGTGATTTGAGCTTATGATTTGTCCGAAACAGAATTTCAAAGTTTCCCACACACAGTGAACAATATGCGTCTAGCAGCTTTGGGCCCGTATTTTGTCATTTTTCGGCTTGATTTTGGGACGGTCAAGTTGGGATTCTTGTAATATGTATCAAGGGCTCTCTATTGACTATAAGTACATTCGGAACGGGGTTCGGAGGAGGAAATTATTGCGTAACTATGTTTTGCGCTTAAACTCCGCGTTACGAATGGCTTGAGCAATCGTTTTGGTTATGTGAATTGTTAGCGCGTAGAAGTCCTTTTGTTAGAATTAAGGCGTAATTTAGTCATTTTGTAGTTGAGATAGAATTTTATTAGGTTTTAACGTTTTTCTTCGATTATTTGATAGGGCCTTGAGTTCGACGATACGAGTATCGTTCGTCGTTTGGTTGTAGACGACAAGGTGAGCGGTATTATATCTTCTTTGGTTTTATAAAATCATGTCTTGAAGTATATATGTATATATATTGAATCAAGAAGAGCATTTTTATTGCATAAAAGCCAGATCGAGCAATTGCTACTCTTCGTGAGGAAGGACATATATAGAAACTCTGATGTTACAATCAAGTTTGTTGGTTTATTGGATATGTATATATATGGTTTGAGATATATATATATAAGTTGATATTAATTTGTTAGTTGTGTTTGAGGCTGCGTCCTTCGTGAGGAAAGACGGCCGTGTCATCCCCATTCTTTGTAGTTTTGGGGTGTGACAGCAAGATTGGTGTTTCCATATTTAACAAAAAGGGCCATGACAAGGACGGGCAAAAGGCATGCCAGAGCTACAAGGTGGTCTATTGAATCAAATTATCTTATGCTGACACAGTTATACCAGTAACATAAAGGGATAAATCATCTAAGCTAATGAAGAAGGATAGATCATGTGAAGAGAGCAGTTGAAGTTATTTCCTACCTAGACCTTAGAAATTCCAGAGCAAGTTAGGATTAAAAGCTCTGCACTTCACTCTGCTCTGAGGCATCTGCAAGAAGTTGTGCTTATTCTTTACTGGAGGCTGCTAGTAAACACTCAAATTAACCAAAAGAAGAGAAAGAAAATCAAATAAGAAAGAGAATAGAAAAGTTGCATCACTTTGCAGCGACTGCCCCCGATTCAGCAGCTTTTTCTCCCTCAGAGGCTTCATGAATCTCTACTCTCTCTGGGTCACCACTATCGAGCGTGACTTTGGGAGGGGTCGCCGGCTTCTTTGCGGCCGGTTTCTCTGCAGCACTGCCAGGAACATCACCAGATGTGGCAACTGCAGGAATTTTCCCACTCTTTTCGTCCTTGCTCCCCTCCTTTGTGTCCTTCTCATTCCCATCTTTCGTGTCGTTCCCATCTTTCGTGGGCGGTGGCGATGGGGAGGCATCATGTGAGGCGGAGGGTGCTGTTTCAGCTTGAACAAAACTTGCCTCATTCTCGAAAGATCAGTTGGCTTTCCTGGCTTCGGCCCCTGAACGACCACCACTGAGGGCTTTTTCTCGGCGTCCCTCTTCCCTCTCTTCTCTATGTTTGGAACTTCTCGAGGAATGATCTCAGCTATGGCTTTCCAGTAATGCTTGTCGGCTTCCTTGTGGAACTTCTCTTGATTGGCCAAGTACAGCTAACATAAGAGAACAGGTAATGCTCTTGAGGTGACCTAACGAGATCTTCTTTGGCGTTTGAAAATACGAGGATCGAGATGTAGTAAGTGAAAGTTGCGAAAAGAGTGATTCTGTTTCTACTCAATAGAAGTTTTACCTTCTCTCTTTCTCTGTTATTGGCCTTGCTTGTTTCGCAGTTGAGCTTCCTCTTCTCGTAGAAAGCTTGTTTATACTCCTCAGCCTCAGCAATTATCTGCTCCCGCATCTCCTTCTCCCTCTTCTCCTTTTCCTCGAGTTGAATGGCGTTCTGACTGCATTCGGGAGGTCATTACGGTTTCTCCTATCGAATCTGAACTCATTTTCTACCAAAATTCATGGAAAACAGAAAAGTGCCCGGTAGTGCAACTGTTGTCACGGGGGGCTACAATGCAATCTCTTAGCAGAAAGATCAGATAATGCTTTTCAGAGAGTAAGAGCAGCCAAACTAAACACCCACAGAAAAATCCAAAGTAACTAAAAAGCCAAATCCTTCCTGGTTTATTACGAACGGTAGCTGCAAAATTGGTGCAAATGAAAATCAACGCTTATGAATAGAAGCTATCAAGAAGTTCCTATTCAAAAGTTACGCCGAACTATATGCTTGAAGACTTAATACCATGTAGAAGTTGTCAAGGACTTAAGAAGCCCTTCATACGCTGCTATTGATGGATAAAAATTTACTTGGAATAAGACAGATTGACCAATATTCAATCATCAAAACACAAATGATCAGATTACATTTGCACCAAACCCAACAATATGACTGGAAAAATAGGGAGAAAATAAATAGAAGAAAAACCTCACCGTCTCCACTCACGTCGAGCGGCACCTTCCTCGACCATCTCACTCGGCGGGGGCAACAGAGGTCCATCCGACACGAAACCACCTCCACCGCCCTCCTCCTTCTCCTCCTCCTCCTCTACTCCGTTCATCGCCGACTCGAAGGGCGAGACGAAATCCGGGTCCGGGGTCGTTACGCCGAACCCATAGACCTCGGGCGACGCCTGGCTGTCGCCATACCCGGCACCGCCAGCGTCCCCGAAGAAGTCGGCCTCCTCGGCGGAGGGAGGGGCAGCGTCGGCAGAGACGTCGTCAGAGGGGGCGAAGTTGGGGTCGTAGCCCACGAAGGCGTCGTCGTGGAAAGGGCTCGGGTGGTGGTGGGCCTGCGAGTCGGGGACGTGGGGGTGCTCTTCGGCTTCGGCGTCCCCGGCGTCGAATGACTCCATTTTCTCAGATTCCCTGCAGCTCCAAACAACACAACGGCGTGAAGGCGAGGTCTCTCTCTCGATTTTCTTCGACTTTGTTCTGGGTTTGTTTCACGTTCGTGCCTCTGCCGTTGGGGAAGAACGCCGAGTTCGGATCGAGAATGTGCGTGGGGACCTGTGTGGGTGTGAAGCTGCAGCAAAAGTCAATGCTCTCTTTTCTCTCTCGCTCGCTCTTCCTGCTTTGAAGAGGTGACGCACAGGTGGAGCTTCCATGGGAACGTGTTGAATTTCCATGCGATATGGGAGGAAAAGCGCAATAGCGACGTCGTCGTTTCCCAGCCGTTTTCGTAACACGTGGGTTGATATTCTTTTAGTTTGTCTCAGAAAAATAATCTCCGGCTAATTGTGGATTATTACTTCTTCTCAGACATCGAATGGTAGGAAGATCTAGGTCAAAATAAAGCTAGGACCGAGCCTAAAACATTAGGCCCATAGCACGTGTAAACCACATGCTAAAATTACACATGTAAGCATTTAGTTTTTCAAAGGTCTTACGTTGGATAGTTGATAAGAAATAAAATCAATTATAAATTGAGTTGTCTTCTATTAATAGTTAATTCGAACGAGTGCAGGTTCATGCTTGGCTTTCAGTTCTGTTGCGCGTCCCCATAAATGGAATCAAAGTCAATGTATTGATTGGAGCACCGAATGTATCGGTATTGGCCTTAGGTGGTGACAATACCGACCAAGGAATCTCGGGCATCATGGCACATGCTTCGGATAAGTGAAAAGTACCCCACGCGAAGGAAGGACTGGGGCAGAGCAACGGGCCGTACTGGCCCGGGCCCAGCACGTTCTAGTCCATGTCTAGGGCCATGCTTCGTTTTACGTTTGGAATGATCAGGCCCACGGACCTGATAGGCCCAAACTTGCAGAATTAATGAAGACAACGATGACATTCTGAAACATTGAAAGAGACCAGAGACCGATCACCACTTTTTCAATTCAGTCCGTATTTTTCGTGACTTACCTCACCGCCGTCCATGGTGCCTTCCGGAGTCTATGGTTAGGAGCCTTTATGAGAAAAGGTCCACCTTGTCTGCAATTATTTTTTAAAAAACGGCTATCTAGTGGTTTTTGCAAGAATTGACTCCATAAGAACGTGTCCAACATAAATAAGAGAAAAATGACAATACTATATCATCCAAATCACGATGAGGGTTATTATAGCTGTTTTTGTGTGATCGCTATTAGGGTGTCACTAAGTGAATTTTTTTTTTTTCCAAATTATTTGAAGATTAACTTGTATGGCAATTTGATTTAATGGATGAGTGTTTCCAGTAACTTACCTCAATTGATTTATCTATTATTTTCAATATCTGCAAAAAATTAAAAATTAAAAATTTCTATAAACAACTTTCATTCATCAATTTTTTAAAATTACTGCCCGAACACGGCAATTTGGGCAAAATGAGGTATTGAGTTTCCATTACCCCAACACGGAACATGCCTTCAACAGACAATATTGAACGTCAATCCAATGTACTCCTCGTATCCAATTTCAAAGTTCCATCTTGCATCTATTCTTAGTTTTAGGATTGTTAGGAGCATGCAACAAAAACCCAATACCATTTACCTAAAGATATCATGTTCATTTAAAAGTTTAAGTCAATGAGTAATGAGTCAAATTAGAGTTTAAATCAATGAGTTATGAGCCAAATAAAAGATTGAGTCAATGAGTCATGGGTCAACTATAATATATTACACCACATTTACATCCTTATAAAAAGAAATGGCAACGGAAATTAGTTAAAACTCTCTACGACTAGAATGAAACACTAGCACGGGCATTGTAAACATCCGTCTATCTGTTCAATTGAGATCTAATGAATTCAAATAGGTTCATCTACACATATGACCAGATCTTTCATGAAGTACATTCTTCTATACTCCAACGGCAATCGCCATCATCCATTTCAAGACCAAGGGAGACACTTGAAAACTCACTAGAGAATAAAAAAAAAATCTCCATTGGTGATTGCCTAGCTTTCTGTAAAAAAAAAAAAGTTGTGCATGTGGTGCTGCCGTGCGTGTTTAAGTTGCCTTTCCGTGCACTCCTTCTTAGCCTTCAACCTCTGGAAACCAGAGAGAGCTGGCCAAGAATGACTGGAGTATAGGGCAAGAACTGTGCCAAGCAACATGATTTTCTCCTATAATATACTCACCCCACATGCTGTGTTGATACCTCCAAAGCACCCACTTGATGTTATTTTATAAGTGAATGTCCACATGTGAAGAACTTAAGAAGTTGACCTGACATTAAAAAATAACAGAAAGTATGACCCGCTAGCTGCCAAGTTTTTTGCTATGTGAAAACCAGAAGTCTCTTGTTATGTCATTGATCGAGCTCGGAAGCTGAAGAGAAGAGGAAGACGGGATTGGTGGGAACCGGAGAAAAGGAGAGGGCAGATTCACCGACGGGTATGAGCGGGTACAAGAGAATGGGCTCCGAGGTCGAGGACGATGATTTTGACGACGATTTGGCTCGATGCCAGCGTCAGTTGAAGAGGAGGAAAAGTACCAGAAGATATGTTCTTGCCTGTGCGGTCTTTGTTTCTCTCAACACCGTCCTCCTAGGCTATGGTATGTTGGCGACAGCATCGTTTCCCTCTTCCTCTTTTTTTTTTTTTTTTCCTTTCCTTATCAGTAGTTGCACGGTTTTCTGTGAATGTTTGGCTACCAAAGTCCCAGTACGGTTGAAGATGTGGATGTTTCTGGTATAGAAGTTTCCACGAAAATGGGAAGCGCCCCAATTTGAGTGTGATTTGAAAAAGTGATTTCTTTGTTAGGTCCTCCAATAAAATTGTAGACTCCGATAGATAAAGAGCATCATGGAGAAGAGAATATCGTTTCAAGAACCGATGAAACTTGAAGATCCTCTGTTTTGAAAAGAGTGGAAGATGGATTGTTCACATTCCATTTGATGGTCGGAAACAAATTAAATGCTATGCATTGTGTGTGGGAATTGGTAATTCACAAGATTTCTCAAGTAGAAAATAGAGATGTCTGTTATATTACCAATGATATGTCGAGTATCAATGTAATTTCATTCGGTAACCTCAATTTTGCTTTTCTTATGTATGTCTTTTATGTGCATACCATTGGGTCTGAAATACATCTCAACAGACATATGGAAAATTGTCCAAAAGTTCTAAACATATTATACTTTTGCAAATTTAATCCTAAATCTTTTTATTTCTTGCCAATTGAGTCCATCTGCCAATTTTAGTCGAAAATTGTTAACTTGGCCGATTGGCGCCGATGTAGCACTTTCTAATTTTTTTTTAAATTTTGAATTATTTTTATTTTTATTTTATTTTGCTCCTTTTGGGGGGTTGGGGTTGGGACTAGCAAATGTTGCCGGTTGACCCTCGCCTCCCCCAGGCGAGGGCCCCGAGCGAGATCGTCACCCTCGCTTGGCTAAATCTGACAAGGGTGTCGCGGCCCTTGCGTAGGGCCAACAAGGGTGGCGACGCCCTCACCCAGGGCCAAAGAGGGTTGACCGACCCTCCCTGTGGCTGGCGAGGTCCCTTGGCCCTAACCCCAAACCCAAAATAAAATATAAAAAACATGGAAAGTTCAAAAAAAAAAATTAGTTAAGAAATTATTAAAAACTGTTGTATCAGCGGTAGTAATTTTTAACCAAAATTGGTCAAATGTACTCAATTTGCAGAAAATGAAAATGTTTAAGATTGAATTGACAAAATTGAACGGTTTATAACTGAATTGGCAAAAGTACAATTGGTTTAGGACTTTTTGAATAATTTTCCCTCCAAACATATGTTGATGTGAAATGCTAGAGTTCCGTAGGGCAAAATAATGAAACTTTTTGGTGTTGATAATTTTCTTTAGCTGCCAATGATATTAGCAAGTTACAAGCGTCGTATTGAATTTACCATTGTCAAAATTAATTGCTAAGTTGCTCGATTCTTATTGCCTACTATCCACTTCCATGTAAACATTTGCTTCAGTGACATGGTCTTTGCATTGACCATGATCATGATATTTAAGTGCATCAATGGTTTTCCAGTAGGTGGGTGGGTGGATTTTATTTGTGTTTGCAGTAGATTAATGTGTCACGACCTGTTCGCCTTTCAGTTAGATCCATCAACACTTTATTAAGTCGGAAATGAATTGACATGCTCGACTACTTGCAGATGGAGGTGTCATGAGTGGAGCAATTATATTCATTCAGGAAGATCTCAGAATAACTGAGGTTCAGATAGAAGTCCTTGTCGGTTGTTTGAGCATAATTTCGCTCTTCGGTAGCATAGCTGGAGGCCGAACATCAGACATTATCGGTAGAAAATGGACGATGGCGTTGGCTGCTGTTGTCTTCCAAGTGGGCGTGGCTGTTATGACCTTTGCCGATTCATTTCGAGCACTAATGATAGGAAGATTGCTGGCTGGGGTTGGAGTGGGTTTTGGAGGCATGATAACTCCACTTTACATTGCCGAAATCTCACCAACCATCAGTCGGGGCACGCTCTCTTCCTTTCCAGAGATCTTCGTGAATCTAGGAGTCCTCCTAGGTTATGTCTCGAACTACATATTTGCAGACCTTTCAGTGCACATAAACTGGAGGGTCATGCTTGGAATTGGGATATTGCCCTCAGTCTTCATCGGTTTCGCACTCTTTGTGATCCCTGAGTCTCCAAGATGGTTGGTCATGAAGAACCGTGTGGACGAAGCAAGATTGGTTCTTTTGAAGACACACGAAGACGAGAGAGAGGCTGAAGAGAGGCTTGCAGAAATACAATTAGCTGCTGGAACTGAAAATAATACGAGGAAATATGGAGGCAAAGCCGTGTGGCAAGAGCTGCTGTGCCCTTCTCCTCCTCTACGACGGATGCTAATCACGGGTATCGGAATCCAGTGCTTCCAACAGCTGACGGGCATAGATGCTGCCGTCATTTACAGCCCGGAGATTTTCAAAAATGCGGGAATGAAAGGTAATTCAAATCTTCTCGCGGCTACAGTTGCTGTGGGTGTTACAAAGACTTCTTTTATACTGGTCGCTATATTTCTGATCGACAAGGTCGGGAGGAAGCCGCTGCTTTATATTAGCACGATCGGCACGACCGTTTGCTTGTTCGGCGTCGGGGTCTCTCTTTATTTGCTAAAGGAAGGAGGAGCTGGGGCAGCAGCACCTCTGTTGGCGATTCTTTTTGTTTGTGGTTACGTAGCTTTCTTTTCCGTTGGAATCGGCCCTATCTGTTGGGTGGTGTCCTCAGAAATTTTCCCATTGAGGTATCGTGCTCAAGCAGCAGCGCTCGGGGCGGCTGGCAATAGGGTGTGCAGCGGGCTCATCTCCATGTCCTTCCTCTCGGTATCTCGAGCAATCACGGTAGCAGGAACGTTCTTTGTTTTGCCGCAATGTCGGCTGCTTCTGTTGCATTTGTTTATGCGCTTGTTCCAGAAACAAGAGGGAAATCATTGGAGCAGATTGAGTCGCTGTTTCAGAACCCACGCGATTGTGAAGGAAGCCACGTCATGATGGAAGACACCGAGCGTCTTGTGGAGAAAGTCACTTGAGTACTGTCATCTTCAGTAGACAAGCAAATATCCTAACTTTTCTTTACAAGAAGCTGATTACAGCAGGGGAAAAAAATAAATAAATAAACATATTTCATCACGATTCCTTGATTTACATTCCAGATATGCATGAATTGTAACATGTCGGGTCCATTATCTAGTAGAGAAAATCAGAAGTTGTCAACCTTCCAAGAAAGAGAAATTAAGATATATCAATATTGTTTAATTATTTTTAATACAACTGATTCACGTGATAGAATGGATGTATGTATCCATATTTATTAGGTATTGCTGTTCTACGGCACATCCCAAGATGGCACAATTTCAAAAACAATATTGAAAGCCTTTCAAGTTACTCTTCATGTCTCATTTCAATAATCATCTTGTATCCGTTACTTGACTTTAGTGGGAAGAAAAAAAAATGGTGGGAAAGAGCCTCTTCCACCATATTAATAAGAAAATGAAGCTAAATGGTATTTTTCCTCAGATATTTTAGGTAAAAATTTTTGAAGTTTCTCTTTAGCTCATTAATCGGACTCAGGAATCAAAACCTTTTACTATTTGCACCCAAGATTCCGATTTTATGGAAAAAAAAAAAAATATATGTACTAATGATACTACAATCATTCATTCATCTCACTATTGCCCTTATTGGGAGGATTAATTTTTCCACCACTACTGGAAAAGAATCATATGCAGGTATTCTCAACCTTGCAAGAATCTCACATAGGATAATCAACGGAGAATGAAACAATTATAAATCTAGTCAGTCCAAAAATCAGTAGTCAAGCTTTCGAAGGATTGCAAGTTCATATTTGGCTTCCTACTCTGTTGCACGTCCCCATAAATGGAATTAGAGCCGATGTGTTGATTTAGTGTTGCATGTATTAGTGTCGGCCTATCTGGTGACCATATTGACCGACGAATCTTGCTTATCGTTGCACATGCCAGTTCAATGAAAAGTACCCCAGATGAAGGAAGGGCATGGGTAGAGCAAAGGGCCATGCCTACCCCATTATTGGGCACTTGACCAGGCACGGCCCATCAGACCAACATGGAGTCATTTATGGGCCCATTTGGCTCTGGGCCACGGGCTTGATGTGCCTAATGGGGCCAATATTGATGGAGTTGGCAAAGATAACGTCGACATTTTGTAATATTGAAAAAGGTAACTTACTATTTTCTTGATTCTTTCCATCATAACTCGTGACTTACTTATCTAACTACTAGCATATATGGTACATTCGAAATTTATGTTCAATACTAGTGGATAGATCTTGGAAGATAATAGGTCCAGCTTGTCAACACAAAAATTAGAAATGACTATCATAGTCATATTTGGTTTTTACAAGAATTAACTCCATAAGAACAAGCCTTATGCGAATAAGAGGGTAATGATGACATTAGATCATCTAAGTCATGTAGAAGGATACCGTCTTTTGTGTCTACTCACCATTAGGATGGCACTAAGTGTACTTTTTACCTAAATTATTTGAAAATGCACATGTATTGCAATTTGGTTTTATTGAATGGGTGTCTTCCATTAACTATTCTCAGTTAAAATTTTCATTATTTTTTATGTTTTCAAAACACTAAAAAAATTCTTGAATGTTTCTGGACAAGATAATTTTTTTTTTTTTACCAATTTGTTTAAAATTTACCGGGCAACGGTAATTTGCGCAAATTGAGGTATCGTGTTTTTATTGACCACCCCAACATATGGGACATGAAATATTAAAAACCAATCCACTGTACTTCTCATGTCCAGTTTCCCACTTCATCTCGTATCCATTCTAGTTTAGGATGAAAAAGAGATGACGATCCACTACTGTAATGAAACATTTTCACAGGCGTTGTTGCCCTCTATCCATCTTTAGATTCCAGAACTTATTGATCCAAATAGTTCTATCTGTACATATGACCAGATCTTTCTCCGAGTAAATTCTTTTATACTCCCAGAGCAATCACCATCATCTCAAGACCAAAGAAGACACTTAAAAACTTACTGGAGGATTGAGATTCTCCATTGGTGATTGCCTAGCTTTCTGTAAAAAATTGTGCATGTGGTACTGCTGTGTGTGTTTAAGTTGCCTTTCTCTGCACTCCCTCTTAGCCTTCAACCTTTGGAAACGAGAGAGAGCTGAGCCAGAGCGGCTGAAGTACAGGGCAAGACTTGTGCCAAACGATGTGATTCTCTTATAATATAGTCATCCCGCGGACTGTGTTGATACCTCCAAAGCACCCACTTGATATTATTTTAAAAGTGATTGTCCAAACGGGAAGAACCTAAGAACTTGACCTGACCAAAGAAAGAAAAATAAACAGAAAGTAGGACCCCCCAACTGCCTAGGCTTTTTCTATGTGAAAAGTGGAACTCTCTCCTTATGTCTGCGATCGAACTCAGGATCTGCAGAGAAGAGGAAGATGGGATTGGTGGGAACTGGAGAAAAGGAGAGGGCGGATTCCCTGAAGGGCATGAACGAGTACAAGAGAATGGGTTCTGAGGTCGAGGACGATGATTTTGAGGAGGATTTGGTTCATTACCAGCGTCAGCTGGAGAGGAGGAAAAGTACCAGAAGATATGTTTTCGCCTCTGCGGTCTTTGTTTGTCTCAACAGTCTCCTCCTAGGCTATGGTATGGTGGTGACAGCATCTTTCCTCGTCTCTGTTCTTTCTTTTCCTTATCAGTAGTTGCATAGTTATTTGTGAATGTTTGACTGCCAAAGTCCCAGTCCCGGGGGGGCTAGGGTTGGAGATATCAATGTTTGAAAGTAACAATTTCGTTTCTCTGTGATATTGTTTTTCTTCAGTAGTTCCTATAAAATTGGAGACTCCGAGAGAGATGGTAGTAGGGAGAAGATTAAGCACCAATAAAACTGGAACATCCTTTGTTTCAAAGAGACAGGGGTCCAGTTATTCAGTTTCATTTGATGGTCAGTAATGAATTGAATGCTAAGGATTCTGCTGCATTGGTGATTCAGAAGATTCATCAGGGGATATGTCAAAATATCAATGTAATTTCATTTGTTAACCTCATTTACTTTTCCCTGGAACTATTACATAAATATTCTTTATATGTATGCTGTTCAGGTCTGAAGTACATCCAAATATTTGTCGATGTGAAATTTCCAGGATTCTGTAGGGCAAGAAAATGAAAATTTTTGTGTCTGTAGATTCATGGAGTTGCTGATGAAGTTAGTAAGTTACCAGCATCATGATGAATTTACCAAAGTCAAAAATAAGTAGTAAGTAGCTAAGTTCTTATTGCCTTATGTCCACTTCAATGTAAATTTTCTTTAGACATGGTTTTTGCACTGGCCATGGCCATGAGATTTTCGGTCATCTACAGTTTTCTATTAGGTGGGTGAATGAATTTTGTTAGTTACTGAAAAAAATTAGTTGCGGTAGATTAATGTGTCACAGACTGCTCGACGGCTTGTTAGATAGCATGATCAGACTAAGGCAAGGGTAGCTCAATTTCTAATAGTTAGATCCATCGATACTTTAGGTTGTGGATGAACTGATATGCTTGACTACTTGCAGATGGAGGCGCCATGAGTGGAGCAATTATATTCATACAGGAAGATCTCGGAATAACTGAGGTTCAGATAGAAGTCCTCGTTGGTTGTTTGAACATAATTTCAATCTTCGGTAGCATAGCTGGTGGCCGAACATCGGACATTATCGGTAGAAAATGGACGATGGGGTTAGCTGCTGTCGTCTTCCAAGTGGGCGCAGCTGTCATGACCTTTGCTGGTTCATTTCGAGCACTCATGATAGGAAGATTGCTGGCTGGGGTTGGAATGGGTTTTGGAGGCATGATAACTTCGCTGTACATTGCGGAAATTTCACCAACCATCAGTCGCGGCACGCTCACCTCTTTTCCAGAGATCTTCGTGAATTTTGGAATCCTCCTCGGTTATATCTCGAACTACATATTTGCAGGCCTGTCAGTGCACATAAATTGGAGGGTCATGCTTGGAGTTGGGATTTTGCCCTCAGTCTTCATTGGTTTCGCACTCTTTGTAATCCCTGAATCACCAAGATGGTTGGTCATGCAGAAACGAATCGACGAAGCAAGATTGGTTCTTTTAAAGACACACGAGGACGAGAAAGAGGCTGAAGAAAGGCTTGCCGAAATAATATTAGCTGCTGGAGCTGGCAATGATGCGAGGAAACACGGAGATAAAGCCGTGTGGCGTGAACTGTTGTGCCCTTCTCCTCCTCTACGGCGGATGCTAATTACAGGCATTGGAATCCAGTGCTTCCAACAGATAACGGGCATAGATGCTGCCATTGTTTACAGCCCGGTGATTTTCAAAAGTGCTGGAACAAAAGGTAATTCAAATCTTCTCGCGGCTACAGTTGCTGTTGGTGTTACAAAGACTTCTTTTATACTGGTCGCTATATTTCTGATTGACAAGGTCGGGAGGAAGCCGTTGCTTTATATCAGCACAATCGGCATGACTGTTTGCTTGATCATTGTTGGGGTCTCTCTCTCTTTGCTAAAGGAGGGAGTAGCTGGGGCAGCACCTTTTTTGGCGATTCTTTCTGTCTGTGGTTATGTAGCATTCTTTTCAGTTGGAATCGGCCCTATTTGTTGGGTATTGTCCTCGGAAATTTTCCCTTTGAGATATCGTGCTCAAGCAGCAGCGCTCGGGGCAGCCGGTAATCGGGTGTGCAGCGGGCTTATCACCATGTCCTTCCTCTCGGTTTCTAGAGCAATCACGGTGGCCGGAACGTTTTTCATATTTGCTGCATTGTCGGCTGCTTCAGTTGCATTTGTTTACGTACATGTCCCAGAAACGAGAGGGAAATCACTGGAGCAGATCGAGACGCTGTTTCAGAACCCACATGATCGGAAAGGAAGCCAAGTCGAGATGGAAGATGTTGAGCATCTTGTGCAGTAGTCCCTTCAGTACTGACATCTTCAGTAGCCAAGCAAATGCACTCTTTACAAGAAGCTGATTGCAGCGGAGATATCATATTTCATCGCGATTCATTGATTTACATTGCAGATGTGCACGCATTTAGTAGAGAAAATCTGAAGTTGTCAACTTCGCAAGTGTTAAAAATTTTTGGATGTGAGCGTACGAAAGCATGGTTTTGGAATTAGTTATAGTTTTTGGTTAGTAACGTGTGCAAGTGTATGATATAATTTGTAGAAAATGGACAAGGGATAAACTAGGATAATTGAAGGACAAATAACATGGGATATGGGAAATAGTTTCATTAATTGTATAAAAATGATAAAATAATTTTACAATAGTTGAAGGAGGTGTTGGTGAAGGAGCTACATGATGTGATTTTTATGGTTAGCTCCCACAAAAACATGGGATATAATTTATCTAGTTGATGGAAATGGATAGTACAAGATGTTTTGGTAATCGAGGAATATTTAAATTATTTTAGCTCTACTCCTCCACACCGTGGAAGTATAAACCTCATACCTCAAATGATGAACTACTAGGCAATTTGTAGGCTTAAGTCACTGCCTTAGAATATTCTAGACTTCTCTTAAATACTAGACTTCTCTAGATTTCTCTTACATTATGGAAATTTTTTTCTTTCTTCCAAAAACTTCATCTAGGAAATTATAGATTGTAATTTAGCAACTCTAGAAAATTCTAGAAAATAGATTTTGAAAACACATCCTAATAACAATCAATAACATAAGTCATAAAATCTCAATAAGATATGCCATTACATATAAGTACAAGAGTCTCAACACTAATCATATTTGAATAAACTAAAGATTAATAGATAATATACGTTATACAGTCTAATAAAACTCCATGCAATTCATAATATATTTCCAAATATCTACTAAAGAAATTGAAGAAGGCCAATCCTCCTTGCAGGTATGCATGTAATGAAAGCCTCCCTCCATTCACGATTGACGCATGCTCGTTCCACTTTGCTTTATTGTAAACATCTTGCTCTATTTCGGGCATATTGTTTAGAATCTGGACCGTAGTAGATATGGAGAAAGGGTCTACAGGTGGTTGTGAAGTCCCTGAGCTCGTAGAGCCATCACCAGATGGACTTGATGACTTAACTTTTAGAAAATCTTGTATGGCTCTACAAGTTTCAGCAACACTGGATTGGTTGCTCTTTCTTCTCCGCTTACTATTTGGAGTTCTATCCAATTTGTGCTTCCCACGAGCTGAAGTTCCAAGATCGTCGTCTGTTGTAAAAGTCTGTCATCACTATGGTATCCAATGAAATCATTTGCATTGCTACCATCATAGTCACCACCTGCATTGACACCATCTGCATCGCCACCACTATTGTCACCACGTACATTATGGATCATCATTTCCAACACCAAGCAAGAGAAAACAAGACCTGTCAAATCAGTCTTTGGGAATATTTACTGTCGGTCTCTTCTAAAATGACTGCTTCGCGGTGACAAATCGGATGTATATATGTCAGTACATTGGACGATTTATGACATGCAGCTTTGAGTTGTAAGGAAATCTGAGGATTTTCCCTTCATTCATGCCCAAAATGCTCCGACAGAATATCAACAATCGACAGAATCTTGCCTCCAGGGAACGTGGGAAGGATTCGACGGCCTTATACCATTTTTACGCGGAAAACTAGGACTTGTTAGCAACTTCTAGCATTTGTCCAGCAATTTAGCTGCGTCTATCCATATTTACATTGTATAGCTATTCCCCCGCACATCCGACATATTGGCCGGTCTTCTAGAACGATATTAAAAGTCTTTCGAATTGCTCTTCATATCTCATTTCGCAACAATCATCTTGTGTCCATTCTTAACTTTGGCCGGAAGAAAAATAAGACAAATGGAAAATGGCCGCACATTTTCTATGTTCTGTACTATGAATGAAACCTCCGCCATATTATCAAGAAAACGAGTCTAAATGATATTTTTCCTCATATTTTTAAGGTAAAAAATGTCAAAGTTTCTCTTTAGCTCGCAAATCCGATACAGAAATCAAAATTTTGTTACTATCTGCACTCAAGATTCCAGTTTTTCAAAAATTATAAAGTAAAATTATTTCCTAATGGTGCTGCCGTCATCCATTCAGTTAACACACTATCAGTAGCACATATTGGAAAGATTCATTTTTCCAACACTTCTGGAAAAGAATCATATGCGGATGTTTTCAGCCTTTTAAAAATCTCACATAGGATAATCGATAGGGAATGAAACAAATTTTAAATTTAGTCGGTTCATGAACCAATAGATAAGCTTTCAAAGGAGTGCGGGTTCATACTTGGCTTCCTACTCCGTTAGACATCCCCATAGATGGAATTAAAGTCGATGTGTAGATTGTAATGCTGAATGTATTAGTGTTGGCCTATTTAGTGACTACATCGACCAATGAATCTCACTCGTCATCGCACATGCCTTCGATTCAGTGAAAAACGCTACATGAAGGAAAGACTAGAGCCATGCCCACCCTAGGCCTGGCATGATTGGGCCCGTGACCGGCACGACCCCGGAACGGCAGGCCGTGCCAGGCATTGGCTTTGGACTGTGTCACTTTTTTGGGCTGGCTCAGTTGAGTGCTTATAATGGGCCCAATATTGATATAGTTGGTGAAAATAATATTGACATTCTATGATATAGAAAGAGGTGACTCATTATTTTCTCGATTCTTTCCACCATAACTCGTGACTTATTTGCCCCATTGGCCTACGCACCCATGGTACAATCGGAATCTATGTTCAATACTAGCGAAAGAACTTGGAAGATAATAGGTCTAGCTTGTCAGTGAAAATATTAGAAATAGACTTCGTAGTCATATTTTGTTACTATAAGAATTAACTCCATAAGAATTGCCTTGTATGAACAAGAGGGCAACAATGATACTGGATCAATCGAATCATGGTGAAGATACGGTGGTTTGTGTCTAATCACCGTTAGGACACCATTTGGTGTATTTTTCCCATATTATTTGAAAATGCACTTGTATTGCAATTTGGTTTAATTGATTGGAGTGTCTTCCGTTAACTTTCCTCAATTGATTTCTCTATTACTTTTAATATTTTATAATAAAAAAATTTTAAAAAATAATGTTCATTAAATTCTTTCCAAATAAAATAATTGTTTCATCAATTTATCTAAAATTTACCAGGCAACATTAACTTGCATAAAATGAGGTATCGGGTTTTTATTGACCACCCCAACATAGGACATGCCTTCAACAAATAATATCAAAATCAATCCATGTACTCCTCATGCCCACTTTCCTATTTCATCTCGGATCCATTCTTAAGTCTGGGATGGAAAAGAAATGACAAATGGCAATTTGTGAAAAGTATATATTTGCCACGACTGGAATGAAACGTTTTCAACCGCGTTGTTAACATCTATTCGTGTGTACAGCTGAGATCTAATCAATCCAAGTGGGTCTCATCTGTACGGGCGACCCCATCTTTCTTGGAGAAGATTCTGTCATGCTCCAATGGAAATCCCCATCGTCACCACCAGAGGAAACAATTTTAAAAAATCACAAAGGGATTGGGATCCACCATTGGTGATGGCCTAGCTTTCCATGGATAATTTGTTCATGGGGTGCTGCTCCGTGTGTTTGAGTTGCCTTTCTTTGCACTCCTTCTTAGCCTTCAACCTCTCGAAACCGCAGAGAGCTGAGCCAGAGTGACTGAGGGACAACATGGTACCGAAAGATGCGATCGTCCTATATTATACTCATCCCACATGCTGTGTCGATACCTCCGGAGCACCCACTTGATGTTTTTTAGAGTATTTCTCCACATGTGGAAAAACTCAAGAACTTGACCTGACCCAAAAAAAAAAAAAGTCTGACCCCCCACCTGCCAGGTCCTTGTCTATGGGAGAACTGGAAGTCCCTTGTTTTGTTCGATAGAACTCAGGCGGTGTAGAGAAGAGGAGATGGGATCGATGGGAACCGGAGAAAATGCGAGGGCAGATTCACGGAAGGGTGTGAACGATTACAAGAAAATGGGTTCCGAGATCGAGGACGGTGATTTTGAGGACGATTTGGTTCATTACCAGCAGCAGTTCGAGAGGAGGAAAAGTACCAGGAGATATGTTTTTGCCTGTGCAGTCTTCGTTTCTCTCAACACCGTCGTCCTAGGTTATGGTATGTTGGCGACAGCGTCTTTTCTCTTCCCTCTTTTCTTTTTTTTTTTTTTTGGTTATTAGTAGTTGCATAGTTGTTTGTGAATGTTTTGACTGCAAAAGCCCTAGTCCCGGAGGGCCTACAATGTTTCTGGTATAGAAGTTTCCGTGACAATGATAAATACCAACTTGTTTCTTGATCAGATCTAGAAATTGATTTCTTCAGTAGATCCTATAAAATTGTAGACTCTGAGTGATATATTAATATGGAGAAGAGAAAATTGTTTAAAGCACCAACAGAACTTGAAGATCCTTTGTTACAAAGAGAGAGGAAGACAGGTTATGCACATCTCATTTGATGGTCAGAATCGAATTGAATGCTAAGCATTGTGCTGTAATTTGCTAAGTTCTTGTTGCCTAATGTCCACTTCTGTGTAAAAATTTGCTTCAGTGTATGTTTTTGCATTGACCAGGGACATCAGATTTTGTCCATCTCTGGTTCTCTTTTAGGTGGGTGGATGGATTTTGCTTGTTAGTCAAAAGAATTAGTTGTAGTAGATTAATGTGTCACTAGCTGCTCGACTTTCAGTTAAATCCATCCACACTTTGTTAAGTAACGAATGAATCGATATGCTTGACTACTTGCAGATGGAGGTGTCATGAGTGGAGCAATTATATTCATTCAGGAAGATCTCAGAATAAGTGATGTTCAGATAGAAGTCCTCATTGGTTGTTTGAGCGTAATTTCACTCTTCGGTAGCATAGCTGGTGGCCGGACATCGGATATTATTGGTAGAAAATGGACGATGGCATTAGCTGCTGTTGTCTTCCAAGTGGGCGTGGCTGTTATGACCTTTGCTGATTCATTTCTAGTACTAATGATAGGAAGATTGCTGGCTGGGGTTGGAATGGGTTTCGGAGGCATGATAACTTCGCTGTACATTGCCGAGATTTCACCCGCCATCAGTCGGGGCACACTAACCTCTTTTCCAGAGATCTTCGTGAATCTAGGAGTCCTACTCGGTTATATATCAAACTACGTATTTGCAGGCCTTTCGGTGCACATAAACTGGAGGGTCATGCTTGGAGTTGGGATTTTACCATCAGTCATCATCACTTTTGCACTCTTTGTTATCCCTGAATCACCAAGATGGTTGGTCATGCAGAACCGAGTCGATGAAGCAAGATTAATTCTTTTAAAGACACATGAAGATGAGAGAGAGGCTGAAGAAAGGCTCGCAGAAATTCAATTGGCTGCTGGAGCCGGTAATAATGCGAAATATGGAGAAAAAGCCGTGTGGCGTGAACTGCTGTGCCCTTCTCCTATTCTACGACGGATGCTAATCACAGGTGTCGGAATCCAGTGCTTCCAGCAGATAACGGGCATAGATGCTATTATATATTACAGCCCAGAGATTTTTAAAGATGCTGGAATGAAAGGTAATTCAAATCTTCTTGCAGCGACTGTTGCTGTGGGCGTTACCAGGACTGCTTTTGTACTGGTCGCAATATTTCTGATTGACAAGCTTGGGAGGAAGCCGTTGCTTTATATTTGCACAATAGGCATGACTGTTTGCTTGTTCAGTGTCGGTGTCTCTCTCTCTTTGCCAAAGGAAGGAGCAGCCGGGGTAGTGCCTTTGCTGGCGATTCTTTCTGTTTGCGGTAATGTAGCTTTCTTTTCTGTTGGAATCGGCCCTATTTCTTGGGTATTGTCCTCAGAAATATTCCCTTTGAGGTATCGTGCTCAAGCATCAGCGCTCGGGGCGGCTGGCAATAGGGTG
This sequence comes from Eucalyptus coolabah, assembly GCA_014182585.1. Classification (NCBI taxonomy): domain Eukaryota; kingdom Viridiplantae; phylum Streptophyta; class Magnoliopsida; order Myrtales; family Myrtaceae; genus Eucalyptus; species Eucalyptus coolabah. Next base: position 10,982,770 of record CM024630.1, on the reverse strand, counting down.
TGCAGTGGGCTCATCTCCATGTCCTTCCTCTCGGTTTCTCGAGCAATCACAGTGGCAGGAACCTTCTTTTTATTTGCTGCAATGTCAGCTGCTTCTGTTGCATTTGTTTACGCGCTTGTCCCAGAAACAAAAGGGAGATCATTGGAGCAGATCGAGTCACTGTTTCAGAACCCGCATGATTGGAAAGGAAGCCACCTCGAGATGGAAGATGTTGAGCATCTTGTGCAGAAATAGTCACTTAAGTACCAGCATCTTCGGTAGACAAGCAAATGACTGAACTTTCTTTACAAGAAGCTGGTTACGGCAGAAAAAACCATATTTCATCACGATTTGTTGACTTACATTGCGGATATGCATTCATTGTAAAATGTCAGGTTCATTATCCAGTAGAGAAAATCTGAAGTTGTCATTCTCCCAAGCAAGAGAAAACAGGACCTATCAAATTAGTGTTTGGCAGAATTTACTCTTCTCTCTTCTAACATGACTGATTCGTCGTGACAGATTGATACACGTCAGTACATTGGACGTATAAGAAGTGTAGTTTGCGTTATTAGGAAATCTGAGGATTTTGCCTTAATTCATGCCCGAAATGGTCTGACAGAATATCAACAATCAAAAGAATCTAGCCTCCAGGGAACATACGAAGAATTTGCCTTCCTTATGCCATTTTTATGAGAAAAACTAATACTTCTTGGCCCCTTCTAGCATTTGTCCAGCAATTTAGCTGTAGGTATCCATATTTACTAGGTATCGCATCTCCACCGCATGTCCCAACATGGCACTTGCCATCAAGAACAATATTGAAAGTCTATCGAATTATTCTTCATAACTCATTTTGCACTAATCATTTTATATTCATTCTTAACTTTTATACTATGAGTGAAGTTTCCACATATTATCAAGAAAATTTGTCTAAATAATGTCTGTCCTCAGATTTTTAAGGTAAAAGTTTCCAAAGTTTCCCTTTACCTCACGAACTGACTCAAAAAATGAAAACTGTGTTACCTTTTGCACTCAATGTTCCAGTTTTACAAAAACAAAATTCTTTACTAATGTTGCTGCAATGGTCCCATTCAATTTAATGCACTATCAGTTGCACATATTAGGAAGAAAAATTCATTCACAGCAACTAATTTTTCCACAACTACTGGAAAAGAATCATTTTTGGCAGGTGGTTTAAAATATGTACATCTGTACAGTTGAGATCTAATCGATCTGCCTAAATAGATGTCACAATGTGCATTGCCAAGCAACTATAAGGTACTATCGGAGTAAATTCTTTTTGTACTACAGCAGCAGGCTGTAGTCTCAACCATCAATTTCACGAGAGGGTGGATGAGAGGCCTGCTGAAATAAAATTAGCTGTTGGAGTTGGCAATAATGCAGAGAAATACACAGACGAAGTCATGCGGCGTGAACTGCTGAGCCATTCTCCTCCTCTGCAACGGATGCTAGTAGTGCGAATTGAAATTTTGTGCTTCAGACATATTACAGGCATATTGTTGCTGCCGTTATTTACAGCAAAGATTTTCATATATGCGGGAATGAAAGGTAATTTGAATCTTCTTGCAGGTACAATTGCTGTGGTGGATATGAAAAATACACTGATGCTGGTACCTATTTTTCTGATCAACGAGCTTGGGAGGAAGCCTTTGCTTTACATTGGCACTATCAGCATGACTGATTGCTTGTTCAGTGTGGGGGTCTCTCTCTGAGATAAAGTAGAAGCTGGGGCAGCACCTATGTTGCCCATTCTTCTTCTTTGTGGTAACATAGCTTTGTTCTCTATGGGGATTGAGCCCATTTATATTTTATAGGACATTGTCATCGGAGATTTTCCCTTTGAGGTATCGTGTGCAAGCAGCAGTGCTCAGGACGGCTGGTAATAGTGTGTGTATCAGTCTTGTCTCCATGTCCTTCCTCTCAATTTCTCAAGCAATTATGGTGGCCAGAACGTTTTTAGTATTTGCTGCAATGCCAGGTATTTTTGTTGCATTGCGTTTGCCCCACATACTAAAGGAATATCACTGGAGCAGATTGAGTCGCTGTTTCAGAACAGACACAATTGGAATTTGGAAAGGCTGGAAGATTGAGCAACTTGTGCAGGATCAGTCGCTTAATTATTGGCATCTTCAGTGGTCGGCCAACTTTTGTTTACCAGAAAGCTGATTATAAGGAAAACTTCATGAAATTTCAGTTATTCTTGCTGATATTCATGTATTGAATAAGGTTCATCATCTACAGGAAAAGAACAAAATTGATCAACCCTTTAAAGCAAGGGAAAACGGGACCTCTTAATACATTATTCGAGTTGCTTGCAATATAAACAAGTGTTGTTAATAACATATAATAAAAAAAAAAAAAATGAACTAAATTTGGGTGGTTGAAGATCACATTATTATTTGTATATCCCCAACATTTGTTATGAGCCTGATATAAGTTTTTTGACCAAAACCATTGGCACGTCATCATGAATCCTACCATAATGTCTGAAGCAGACATGAGGATAACAATAGGGAATGCGAAGAAGTTCTGGTAACAATTGTTTCTCCAAAATCTTAAGGCATCACTGTCAGGAGATGTTGCCCACAATTGAAGATTGAGCATATATCTAACAACTTTGAACTCTGTCCCTCACATTGCTCTGCATTATTTGTAAATTGTGGCCCTTTCTGTATAATCAGATGATTTTTTTTATTGATAGTTCATTTCAATTTGTCACTGTGTAATGTTCCTCGTCAACAGAGAGAACTCCTTTGAAAACACTAGGCAACGGAATCATAGGTGAAGTCCTCATGTCGACCGATTTGTGTATCAGAAAAGGCTAAACAAAGTGAAGGACTTTTCACACCCTTTACAAGTATAGCACATTATGAGACAAGGAGAATTATATCACCCTCCTTTGAAGCTTGAGGCATCTAAGCACGCAACCATATATACAATAAAATCAAGAGTAGTTTTACCTTTTTTCCACGTATGTGGCCAAAAGAAAGGAGCACTTTTCCAGGTAAACGTAGGAATTCTGAATCAGAAATGCTTTCAATGTTTCATTGGAGCCAAACTTCTCTAGGATAGAGTACAGAGCATTTTAGGCATGAAAGTTTAATACAGTAGAATTTCTCAGTAATGCAAACTTCTCTAGGATTGCTCAGTAATTCAAGCTATGATTTCTTCATTAAAGTGTACTGCCATTTATCTCACTTGTCAAGCTAAGCAGCCATCCGAGAAGAGAGTGACGGTAATTCCAACAATCACTGACTTGATAGATTCTGCCTTCGCTTGCTTGAGAGTTTGATAACTGTTCCTTTTTCTTGATGCTGGACCTTCTCTTATTGAACTGAAGCTCCACATGTCGGACTGAAGATGTCAATAGGTAAGTGACTAGTGGTGCACATGTTCCTCGACATCTTCAATCTCAACATAGCCTCCTTTCCAACTACAGTGATCCTGAAATAGTGACTCAATCTGCTCCAGCGATTTTCCTTTGGTTTCTGGAACGACCAAGTGAACAAACGCAACTGAAAGAGCTGACATCACGGCAAACGCAAAAAACGTGCCAGCTACCGTGATTGTGTGAGAAACTGAGAGGAAGGACATGCTGACAAGCCCACTGCACACCCTATTAGCAGCCGCCCCAAGCGCCACTGCTTGAGCACGATACCTCAAAGGGAAAATCTCCGAGGTTAGCACCCAGCAAATAGGGGCGATTCCTATCGAGAAGAAAGCTAGAGTACCACAAACAGATAGTACTGCCAATCCAGGTGCAGCGCCAGCCACTCCTCCCTTAAGTAGAGAGAGAGAGACTCCCACACTGAACAGGCAAATTGTCATGCCAATCGTGCTAATATAAAGCAAAGGTTTCCTTCCAAGTTTGTCTAACAGAAATGTAGCAACCAGTACAAATATAGTCTTCGCAATGCCCACAGCAACAGTAGCCGCTAGTAGATTCGAATTACCCTTTATTCCGGCATCTTTAAAAATCTCCGGGCTGTAGTACACTAAAGCATCCGTGCCCGTTAACTGTTGGAAACACTGGAGTCCTACGCCTGTGATTAGCATCCAGCGTAGAGAAGGAGAAGGGCTCAACAGTTCACGCCACACGGCTTTCTCTCCTTGCTTCTGTGGATTGTTACTAGCTCCAGCTGCTAATTGTATTTCTGCGAGCCTCTCTTCCACTTTACTCTCGTCTCCATTTGTCTTAAAAAGCACCAATCTTGCTTCATCGACTCGGTTCTGCATGACCAACCACCTTGGTGACTCAGGGATCACAAAAAGTGAAAAACCGATTAAAGCAGAGGGCAAAATCCCAATTCCAAGCATGACCCTCCAATTAATGTGTACGGATAGGCCTGAAAATGCATAGTTTGAGACATAACCAAGTAGAATTCCTATGTTCACAAAGATCTCCGGAAAAGAGGTCAGGCTTCCCCTACTGATGGATGGCGAAATCTCGGCAATGTAAACCGACGTTATCACAGCCCCGATGCCCATCCCAACACCAGTCAGCAATCTCCCTATCATCAGTGCTTGAAATGAATCTGCGAAAGTCATAACAGTGACCCCACTTGGAAGACAATAGAACCTGAAGCCATTGTCCATTTTCGGCCAATAATGTCTGATGTTCTGCCACCAACTAAGCTACCGAAGAGCGAAACTACACTTAAACAACCAACAAGGACTTCTGTCTGAACCTCAGTTATTTTTAAATCTTCCTGAATGAAAATAATTGCTCCACTCATGACACCAACATCTGCAGAGCAGCAAAGACACATCAACTCATTCGTGACATCACTAACCTGTTCAAAATCTAAGGAAAGGTGAAGAAACTTGTGAGACATTCAAATTGGCAGTTCTAACTTTTATTAACAAGCAACCCCGGTCCAGTCCCACATAACAGAAAATCCTATGATACAACAAAAGGTTCACATAGTAGCAGCCTCCTTTAGCCAACAACAAGAAGCTACGGAAAATCTCACTAGGTTATCCGCATTTGGATGTGCTTCAGACTTGAACAGCACATGTACTAGCTATATTTATGTCAAGAGTGCTTGAGAAAAGGGAACTGAGACTACAAAAGGTGCAATTCTAAAGACTACTCAACAAGGGCAGAATTCACAAAGCTTTGACTTTCCACACCTTCCACAATCTGTTTCTGGAAAAACAGAAGATTCCATGAATAATAATGTGGACGAAGGTTGATCTAGGCCAAAACAGTGCATATTTTGTTCTGGATAATGATTAGGAAACTGACTGAAACTATTAGAAGCTTAATGCTAATGTGCTGGAACCCATAAACTGGGATTTGAGTTTGTTACCATAGCCGAGGAGAACAGTGTTGAGAGAAGCAAGAACTGCACAAGCAAACACATAGAATCTTCTGTTACTCTTCCCTTGGATCTCCGACGGATACTGATAACCCATCGGGCTGTCATTGAAGCCATCATCGTTGACCTCAGACTCCACCGCCCTGTTCTTATTCCTAACTGAACCTGCACTCCCATTTTCTTCAGCTCCAACCGATCCCATGTTCCTCCTCCTCCTACGTGTCTCCGCCTGTCTTCAATCACTGCTACCTACCCTGGAAATGTTGCCTGAGTTTCTTATAGAATAAGTGAGAGAACAATGCCACCACGCATTGTCCATTTTTCCACCAATGACGTTGGGTATGCGGTGCGTACAAGCAAAGATATTTTTCTTCACGCTAAAATAAGCATTAAATGTTGCTTCTCAGGCCACGTGACAGAGACGGAGGACGAGGATATAGGAAATAATTCGACCCACAAGGAGAAAACACAAGGAAGTGATTTTACTCCTGTTCGCTTCTTGGCAGTTGGCACCATCGGGTGGAATCTCATGGCCTTGGAGTGCCAGGAAGGGCCTGGTGGCTCGAGGTCACGGCACGGTAGACTGACTGCCCTGGACGATGATTTTGAGCACGGTGAGCCACTGCAACTTGTTCACCCAAGGCGAGTCGGTTCCTTCTTTGAAACGGGCGAATTTCTTTCAGTTATAAGCATATGTTCCTGATTATTGAAGGGAACCAATTTCAAGCACGGTCTGACGGGAGTGGCCTGCTTGGTGTTTGGATTCCTGATGACGACGAGCATTGCTCCTACGTTCCTGCCACCAGGAAAGTTGAAGAAGCTCTTTGGATGTCAAAAGTGCCTCGTTCTCTTTCTTTTTCCTAATCAAGAAAATGTGCCTTATTTTCGGGCTATGATTTCCCCACGCTGGACAAAAGATAATTGATGCCTTATTAGGTACGGAAAGCGAGGGTACTTTGGGTATTGCCGATAAATTTCGGCACGTTGAAAATAGATGGACTTCCGCTTTCTAACGGTCTCAGGGAATTCTTCTTATCGCCTCAATTTTGATCTTTAATGAAAGAATGAAGATAAAAAGCGATGGCTTAACGTGTCGTTTCGACTCAGATACCTTCGAAGACATGGAATGGCTTAACACGAGAGGCGGCTTGTTTCCATGGCCACCCTAAACCAATTAAATAATATTCTAGGCTGAAGTAGAGTTTCTTGAGAAACTACACAAAATTTTGGCAAATAATTAAAAAATTGTTAAAGTGTTTGTGTGAGTTGTGTTAAAAAGAAGTCATGCATTGGAAGTCAATAACTCATTAAATTAAGCTTTTGAGTGTAAATAGATCTAATTGGACATGTTAACATGCTCAAAATTGAACCCTTCCTTGTCGATCTTTTAGTTGTAAGTATCAGATTTCTATTGTACTCGGATAAAGACCATGGGTGATACAATCGAAGTTAGTAGAGTTGATGTTAGTTGGTTGCTATGCATAGTTTATGAACCGTTAATGTATCATACTTAGTTCATAACTCATTAGCTTAAATTTTTTAGTGAAGATGAATTTAACTGAATATATTGATGAGCTCAAACTTAAGCTCTCTCTTGTCGATCTCCTATATGTAATTATCAAACTGCAATTGTTCGCTCCCAACAAATCTCGAACAACAAATAGCAAGAAGAAGGAAGTTTGGAGAAAAAGGTAAAATGAACATTATTTTCTAAAGGGCGGCGCTATTTTCACGCTATTTTTATGGCTAAAACAGACATTTTTTAGTTGACTGACCTAATCACCCTCGAAACATCAATAAATCAAGGATGAATTACCATATGTAAGCTGCTTTTCTAGTGCATATTCATAAATGATTGATTGGCATATTCATATTCAATTCACTATAAAGAATTTTCCTTTTGTATTCTTGCAGGTACAATTGATGTGGTGATTATGAAAACTACACTAATACCGGTACCTATATTTCTGATCAACAAGCTCGGGAAGAAGCCTTTGCTTTATATTAGCACTATCGGCATGACTGTTTTGCCTGTTCAGTGTGGGCGTCTCTCTCTTCGATGAAGGAAGCAGGAGATGGGGCAGCACCTATGTTGGCTCCTTTTCTTCTTTATGGTAACGTACCTTTGTTCTCTATGGGAATCGACCCCATTTGAAGGACATTGTCACCGTAGATTTTCCCTTTGAGGCACCGTGTGCAAGCAGCGGCACTCAAGACGGCTGGTAATAGCATGTGCAGCAGTCATATCTCCCTGTCCTTCCTCTCAATTTCTCAAGCAATTATGGTGGACGGAAAGCTTTTAGTGTTTGCTGCAATGCCAGGTATTTTTGTTGCATTGCGTTTGTCCCGCATACTAGAGGAATATCACTGGAGCAGATTGAGTCGCTGTTTCAGAAGAGACACGATTGGAAAGGCTGGAAGATTGAGCATCTTGTGCAGGACCAGTCGCTTGAGTATTGGCATCTTCAGTAGTCGCCCAACTTTTCTTTACCAGAAAGCTGATTACAGGGGAAAGCTTCATCAGATTTCAGTTGTTCTTCTTGCTTATATGCATGTATTGAAGAAGGTCCATCATCTACAGGAAAAGAACAACATTTATCAACCCTTTAAAGCAAGAGAAAACGGGACCTATCAATACATTACTAGAATTGCTTGCAATATAAGCAAGTGTTGTTAATAACATATAATTAAAAAATGAATTAAACTTGCGTGGTTAAAGGACATATTATCATTCTTATATCCCCAACATTTGTTATGAGCCTGATATAAGCTTTTCAATAGAAAACCATTGGCATAAGCAGACATAAGGATAACGACAGGGAATGCCAGGAAGTTCTGGTACATGTTAAGACAAATTTTTCTCCAAAATCTTAAGACGTCGCTGTCAGGAGATGCTGGCCACAATTGTAGATTGAGCACAAATCTAACAAACTCTTTCCCTCGTATTGCTCTTGTATTTTTTGTAAATCGTGGCCCTTTCTGTATAATCAGATGGTTTTTTATATTGATTGTTCGCTTCAATTTCTCACTGTGTAATGTTCCTCGTCAACAGAGAGAACTCCATTAAAAACGGTGGTCAGTGGAATCATAAATGAAGTACTCATGTCGACCGGTTTGTGTATCAGAAAAGGCTAAACAAAGTGAGGGATTTTTCACACCCTTTACAAGTATAGCACACTATGACGCTAGGAGAATTATATTACACTCCTTTCAAGCTTGAGGCTCTGAGCACGCAACCTATATACTCTAAAATCAAGAGTAGTTTTTACTAAGTATTTGGCCAGAAGAAAAGAGCACTTTCCAGTTAAAAGTAGGAATTCTGAATCAGAAAACCTTTCAATGTCTCATTGAAGGCAAACTTCTCTAGGATATAGTACAGAGCATTTTAATCATGAAAGTTGGATACATTAGGATTCCTCAATAACGCAAGCTATGATTTCTACGTTGAAGTGTGCTGGCATTTATTAGACTTGTCAGGCTACGCAGCCATCCAAAAGAGAGTGACAGTAATTCCAACATTGACTTCAACTTGATAGATTCTGCTTTCGCTTGCTCGAGAGGTTAATAACTGTTTCTTATTCTTAATGCTGGACTTCCTTTTATTGAACTGAAGCTTCACATGTCGACTGAAGATGTTGATAGGTCAGTGACTATTCGTGCACGTTATCCTCGACATCTTCAATCTTGACATAGCCTCCTTTCCAACTACGTTGATCCTGAAATAGTGACTCAATCTGCTCCAGTGATTTTCCTTTGGTTTCTGGAACGACCAAGTGAACAAATGCAACCGAAAGAGCTGACATTGCAGCAAACACAAAAAACATGCCGGCTACCGTGATTGTGTGAGAAACTGATAGGAAGGACATGCCAACAAGCCCACTGCACACCCTATTAGCAGCCGCGCCAAGTGCCACTGCTTGAGCACGATACCTCAAAGGGAAAATCTCTGAGGTTAGCACCCGACAAATGGGGGCGATTCCTATCGAGAAGAAAGCTAGAGTACCACAAACAGATAGTATTGCCAATGCAGGCGCAGCACCAGCAACTCCTTCCTTAAGCACAGAGAGAGAGACTCCCACACTGAACAGGCAAACTGTCATGCCGATCGTGCTGATATAAAGCAAAGGCTTCCTTCCAAGCTTGTCTATCAGAAATGTAGCAACCAGTACAAATATAGTCTTGGTAATGCCCACAGCAACAGTAGCCGCTAGTAAATTCGAATTACCCTTTGTTCCAGCATCTTTGAAAATCTCCGGGCTGTAGTACACTAAAGCGTCCGTGCCCGTTAACTGTTGGAAACACTGGAGTCCTACGCCTGTGATTAGCATCCAGCGTAGAGAAGGAGAAGGGCTCAACAGTTCACGCCACACGGCTTTCTCTCCTTGCTTCTGTGGATTGTTACTAGCTCCAGCTGCTAATTGTATTTCTGCGAGCCTCTCTTCCACTTTACTCTCGTCTCCATTTGTCTTAAAAAGCACCAATCTTGCTTCATCGACTCGGTTCTGCATGACCAACCACCTTGGTGACTCGGGGATCACAAAAAGTGCAAAACCGATTAAAGCGGAGGGCAAAATCCCAATTCCAAGCATGACCCTCCAATTAATGTGTACCGAGAGGCCTGAAAATGCATAGTTTGAGACATAACCAAGTAGAATTCCTATGTTCACAAAGATCTCCGGAAAAGAGGTCAGGCTTCCCCTACTGATGGATGGTGAAATCTCGGCAATGTAAACCGATATTATCACTCCTCCGATGCCAATCCCAACCCCAGTCAGCAATCTCCCTATCATCAGCACTTGAAATGAATCTGCGAAAGTCATAACAGCGACACCCACTTGGAAGACCATAGCACCTGAAGCCATTGTCCATTTTCGGCCAATAATGTCTGATGTTCTGCCACCAACTAAGCTACCGAAGAGCGAAACTACACTTAAACAACCAACAAAGACTTCTGTCTGCACCTCAGTTATTTTTAAATCTTCCTGAATGAAAATAATTGCTCCACTCATGACACCAATATCTGCAGTGTAGCAAAGGCACATCAACTCATTTGCAACATCACTAAACTGTTCAAAATCTAAGGAAAGGTGAAGAAACTTGTGAGACATTCAAATTGGCAGTTCTAACTTTTATTAACAAGCAAACCCGATCCAATCCCACATAACAGAAAATCATATGATACAACAAAAGGTTCACATAGTAGCAGCCTCCTTTAGCCAACAACAAGAAGATACAGAAAATCTCACTGGGTTATCCACATTTGGATGTGCTTCAGACTCAAACAGCACATGTACTAGCAACATTTATGTCAAGAGTGCTTGAGAAAAGCGAATTGAGACTACAAAAGGTTCAATTCTAAAGACTACTCAACAAGGGCAGAATTCACAAAGCTTTGACTTTTCACACCTTGCACAATGTGTTTCTGAAAAACAGAAGATTCCATGAACAATAGTCTATACAAAGGTTGATCTAGGCCAAAATGGTACGGAATTTGTTCTGGATAATGATTAGGAAACTGACTGAAACTATTGGAAGCTCAATGCTAATGTGCTGGAACCCATCAACTGGGACAACAGCAGTCAAACGCTCACGAAACAGAGAACAACTCTGAGTTTGTTACCATAGCCCAGGAGAACAGTGTTGAGAGAAGCAAGAACTGCACAAGCAAACACATAGAATCTTCTGTTACTCTTCCTCGGGATCTCCGACAGCTGCTGATAACCCGTCGGGTCGTCGTCAAAACCATCATCGTTGACCTCAGACTCCACTGTCCTGTTCGTAATCCTCACTGAACCTGCACTCCCATTATCTCCAGCTCCAACCGATCGCATGTTCCTTCTCCTCCTACGTGCCTCCGCCTGTCTTCAACCAATGCTACCTTCAACGTACCCTGGAGACGTTGCTTGAGATTCTTGAAGGATAAGTGAGAGAACAATGCAACCACACATTGTTTATTTTCCCACCAATAATGTCGCGTGGACAGTCCGTAGAAGCAAGATATTTCTCTTCGCTCTAAAATAAGCAATAAATGCCGCTTCCTAGGTCACGTGACAGGGACGGAAGATAGGATATAGGAAATAATTCGACCCCACAAGAAGAAAAACACAAGGAAGTGGTTGTATTCCTTTTCGCTTCTTGGCAGTTGGCACCAGAGGGTGGAATCTCATAGCCGTGGAACGCCAGGAAGGGCCCGGCAGCTCGAGGTCACGGCGCAGTAGACTGACCAGCCAGGACAACGATTTTGAGCACGGTGAGCTGCTACAACTGTTCCTGATTATTGAGGGTTCCAATTTCAGGCACGGTTTGACGGGAGCGGCCTGCTTGGTTGTTGGATTCCTGGTGACAATGAGCGTGGCTCCTACGTTCCCATCAAAAAGTAGACTTTTGGATGTCCAAAGGTGCCTTCTCTTTCTTTTTCCTAATCAAGAAAATGTGCCTTATTTTCAGGTTACGGTTTCCCCACGTGGACAAAAAGACAATTGCAGCCTTAGGTACGGAAAGCGATGGTATTTCGGGGATTGCGGATAAATTCCGGCACGTTGAAAATAGATGGACTATTTCCGCTTTTTAATGGTCTTTAGGGAATTCTCCTTATCGCCTTGATTTTCATCTTAATGAAAGAAAGAAGTAAAAGCAATGGCTTAACGTTGTCATTTCAATTCTATAGGATGTTTTCAAAGAGACAAAATGGCTTTATGCGAGAGACGACTCTTTTCTTCTAGTGAATATGGTCTGAATAGGTGATTCCCACCTTAAAATCAAGAACTACCCATTAAGAATTGGCTTCTAAAAATTGGAACTAACAATTGTTGTTGATTCCAGAATTTACTAGGGAACTAGACTACTGTCCAATCCAATTCTCAAATGGGTCCATAGAATTTGTCCTCAATTCTTACAAGTATTATCTTAGACTTCATCCACCAACGCAAGAAGGGCATGATCCATCCAGTTTCAATGGCCACAAATGGGATCAATGTCTTCCATGAGAGGTTACTGCAACCCTCTCCCAAGAGACACTAGATGCAACCCTCTCCTAAGAAACACTAAAAATTGCGAGTTTCATTTGGAACTAGTGCAAGACTTGTCAATTTCATTTAGACCGCAATACGGGGTAAGAAAGTGTGCCATAGTTTCATTGTATTGCTCGGGTTGTTCTTCGCTGAGATTCACTCGACGACTAGGGGATGTATTGATTCCTTATGGAGGTTGACATCAACGGGCTAAAGAAGGTTCGACGACACGGCATTGTGCAAGAGGCATTATGCAAGAGCACTTATATCTATTTCTAATTACTAGGAAAGTGAACATGAGTCCATTGCTTTTTTAGACAAAGTGTGCGCTTGAAAATATCATTTGAATTACCGTCAATGGATGTGTTGATCCAGGTGAACTATGTCAAAAACTTTTGATAAGTAGTACAACTTCAAAGTAGAAATATATATATTATATACACACACTCACCGATCCAATCTAAGTGGATAGGTGAGTGGTTCCATGCCTAAAACTGTGAGCCATCCAATTTGCATGGGAATTGTTGGTTCTAGGCCTGTCCAATTTGGTTCCAGGCAATCCAAGTGATTCCCAATTCCTTTAAACACCCTACTCATTTCCATGGCCACCTAAACCAATTAATCATATTTTGGGAAAAGTAGAGTTTCTTGAGAAACTACACAAAAATTTGGCGATGACTCAATAATCTTGAATAATAAATAGCAAAAGGGATGGAAGTTGGGAAAAAAGGTAGAGGAAAGGGAAATAAACCCAAGTCTTGATAATAACTCGATGATCTCAATATCGATTCATAATCAGGGCTAACAAAAGAATATATAGCATCAGTATTTATAGTGTCACCGATAAACCTAATTACCTAACAGATTATAATAAAGAAGACAAACATTATTTTCTAAAGGGTGGCGCTATTTTACACCATTTTATAGCTAAAACAGACATCTTTTAGTTAACTAACCAAATCACCCTCTAAACATCACTTAAATCAAGCATGAATTACTATATGTAAGTTGCTTTTCTAGTGCATATTCATAGATGATTGATTGTCATTTTCATATATTAATATACACAAAGAATTTTCCTTTTGTATTCTTTGAACTCAGAGCAAAAGGAAATTTTATTTATCCTTTTGAAAGGAGGAATAACCCATCGAAAGTCTTTATAGAGAAATTAAAATTTATATTTAAACTTTTTGACATTTCCAATCTTATAAACACGCAAGATTAAAAAAAGTAATTCCGACAATAACATTATAACTCGATAGATTCTGCTTTCTCTTGCCCAAGAGGTCGATTACTGTTATCCTAGATGCTGGGACCTTCATCTTATTGAATTGAAGCTCCGGATGTAGACCAGAGATGTTGGTAATTAGGTGATGATTCTTGCGCCCGATGCTCGACATCTTCAATCTTGGCATAGCTGCCTGTTCAGCGGCTAGAGCGATCCTGAAATAGCGACTCGATCTGCTCTAGAGATCTTCCTTTGGTTTCCGGAACGACAAAGTGAACGAACGCTGCGAAGAATGTGCCAGCCACCGTGATTGAGCGAGAAACTGAGAGGAAGGACATGCTGACAAGCCCGCTGCACAGCCTATTAACAGCAGCCCGGAGCGCAGCTGCTTGAGCACGATACCTCAAGGGAAAATCTCCGATGTCACCACCCAACAAATGGGGAGATTCCTGCCGAGAAGAATGCTAGAGTACCGCAAACAGATAGTATCGCCAATGGCGCAGCACCACCAGCTATTCCTTCCTAAGCAAAGAGAGAGAGACCCCCACGCTGCACAGACAAACGGTCATGCCGATACTGCTAATATAAAGCAAAGGTTTTCTTCCAAGCTTGTCAATCAGAACCGTAGCAACAATTATAAATGTAGTCTTGGTAACACCCACAACAACAGTAGCCACTAGTAGATTCGATTTACCATTTATGCCGGTGGCTTTGAAGATCTCCGGGCTGTAATACACCACAGCTTCTGTACCAGTTAAACTGCTTGGAAACACTGGAGTCCAATGCCAGTGATTAGCATCCGACTAAGAGAAGGAGAAGGGCTCAGCAGTTCACACCACACGGCTTTCTGTCCTTGCTCCTTTGCATTGTTACCGGCTCCAGCTGCTGATTTATTTCTGCAAGCCTCTCTTCCACCTCACTCTCGTCTCCATTCGTCTTTAAGAGCACTGACCTTGCTTTGTCGACTCGGTTCTGCATGACCAACCACCTCGGCGACTCAGGGATCACAAAAACTGCAAAACCAATTAAAACAAAGGGCAAAATCCCAACTCCAAGCGTGAACCTCCAATTAATGTGTACCGAGAGGCCTGAAAATGCATAGTTCGAGACATAACCAAGTAGAATTCATATGCTCGCAAAGATCTCTGGAAATGAGGTCAGGCTTCCCCTATTGATGGATGGCGAAATCTCAGCAATTTAGACCGAAGTTATCATGATTGCAATGCCAAATCCAACCCCGTTCAGATGTGTTCCTAATAGCAGTACTAAAAATGAATCAGCAAAAGTCATGGCAGCCGCGCCCACTTGGATTACAATAGCACCTACAGCATCGTCCATGTTCTGCCGATAGTCTCTGAAGTTCTGCCACTGGTTAAGCTACCGAACAGCAAAACTATGCTCAAGCAACTAACAAGGACTTCTGCCTGAACCTCAGTTATTTGAAGATCTTCCTGGATAATTTGCTCCACTCATAACACCAACACCTGCCAAGCAGAAAGACGCGTCAACTTGTCTGTGACATCTGCTGAACAGTTCAAGATCTACGGAAAGCTGAAGTAACTTATGAGACATGCAAATCGACAAGTTTAATGTTTAACAAGCAATCCCATCCACTCCGGCCTGTCAGAAAATCTTATAATGACATAAAAGTTTTGCATGAAACAGCCTGCTTTAGGCAACAAGATACGGAAAAATATAGGTAGGTTTCAAGTTCCAAATATTAGGGGACTTGTTCCAACAAGTAGATTCCAGATTTTAAATGGAACTTGAACAAAATCTGGAATGGCTCATCCCTAGAAAATAATGTCTGAAGCAATACAAACTAATGTTGTTCAGATTTTGTTCTTGGTGACTGTTAGAGATATTTAGGTATCTTCTAGAGGTCTTTAGGATATTTCCTCTTATTTTCTATATCTATTTTGATTATGCATATCTGATTTGATTTCCTAGATAGTCACCTAATAAAATGTACTCTCCATATTCTCTTTTTATATCTAAAGTGACAATTAAGAAAATAACAATGCTAATGTAGTGAAGCCCATCAGCTGGGACTATAGCAGTCAAACACTCAGAAAACAGAGAAGAGACTTTGAGTTCCTTACTATAGCCTACGACGACACTGTTGAGAGAAGCAAGGACTGCACAAGCGAAGACATAGAATCTTCTGCTGCTCTTCCTCCTCATCTCCAACCGATGCTGACCATGAGACGAATGGTCGTTGAGAACATCGGACTCCTTTAACTCGTTCCTCTCATTCCTCATCGAACCAGCACTCCCATCTTCTTCACCCCCAACTGATCCCATGCTCATCTCACTGCTCATTGAACCAGCACTCCCATTTTCGTCAGCCCCAACTGATCCCATTTTCTCCTCTTCTGTGTCTCTCTGCCTTTCTATCAATGTTAACCAGTGACCTTTATCGTATGTCGGTAAGAGAACGATACAAGTCATACAACCAATTACATTGTCTGTCTTCTTGCCAATGATATCATGTATGCATCAGTAAGATTCGTTTTTCCACTTTGAAATAAGTTCAAAATGTTGATTTCTGAGGTCAGGGAACAGCTCCAGAACCAGAGGACTAAAATATAGGAATCAGTACACGCCCCCAAAAATTAAACAGAGTGAAAATTGATGTTTGTCTCCCGTTTCTTGGAATCTCTTGGCATTGTAGTCAGTAAGATTCCTAGTTTCACTTGTAAATGAGTTCAAAATGTCGATTCTGAGGTCAGGGGTCGGCTACAGATCCAGAGGACTACAATCTAGGAATCAGTTAACACCCCAAAAATGAAACAGAGGAAGATGATGTTTCCTCCCGTTTCTTGGAATTTCTTGGCATCGGGGTCCGAGGGCACGATGGACCGACCCGGGCTGGATGATGATTTTGAGAATGGTGAGCCACTACGATATTCTTCCATTGTAACAGACGGCGTAGGTGTCATTTCCTTCGCAAATCACAATATTTTGTCCTATTTTTACTATTAACATCTCTTTCACATATCATATTTGGGCTAAGTTTCTGAAGAAAATTATTTAACTAATCTCCAGTGTCATTTTGAAACATTTAAAATAGAAGGTGTTTCTATTCTAAGTAAAAGTATGTTTTAAACTCGAAAAAGAAAAAATCGTTCCATTTTGGCAGCTTCACCGGCGAAGAACCCTCATGAGAGCACAATCTATCTCTCTCTCCCCAACCGACTGGATTATCTGTTCAAAACCGTTCAAAATTGCTACTTCTACATCTAAGTCTTCGAGCTTTTAATTGCAACTTATAGTTCTAGCAGCAGCAATTCAAAAATGAAATTTAAATTTGACACTAAAACTAAAACTCACTCACAGGAGCGTGTCATTAGTAGAAACTTCGTTCTCTTTTACAGCATTTCACAGTCTGTGAGCTCGCTTTTTAGGTCTTGAAACTAACAGGTTCTTTATGTAACTGACGGTTGCCCGCATGAGTAACTTTTGTATGCGCAACTCATCAATCGGAGCCCGAGTCCGTCGCAGTTAGCAATTTCTCTCAAGGTAATTACTTGTCTGAGGCTATCACGAAACAGTTCGCCTACTTAGACCTTCCACAAAATCTGTGTTTGAACGAATATGAGATTAAGAATTGACGAATACAGCTCAAATTAATAGACATTCAACTTCAAGAGTAGTTTATTCAGTAAAGAAACTGGATTTGTACCACTAGATCTCGCTTACTATATATTTCTTGAAGGGCTAATTTTTCGTGGCGCTTCTTGTATAAATACCAAACCAAAGAATGCCGATTCTTGCAGCACCGAAGATCTTTCTCTCCCAACAAGAATTTGTAACTCTCAACTTTCATCCTGAAAGCCGATACTTCACTTTTTGAACCACACGCCTACTTGGATATCAGTTACATAATCGACAGCATGATAATCTGGCAAACGACTGATTATTTTTCCTTCCCTAACAGCGTAGGGTATTGTTGCTCGTCCTGTACCGATAACTGGCTTACGTTTTCTGCACGAGGTGCTCGACATCTCCCATCTCAACTTCGTCTCCTTTCCAATTGCTTGGGTCTTCAAATAGGGACGCGATCTGCTCCAAGGATTTCCCTTTTGTTTCTGGAACAAGCGTGTAAACAAACACGACAGACAGCGCAGAAATTGCTGAAAAGGTGTAAAATACGCCGGCCACTGTGATTGCCCGGGAAACTGAGAGGAAGGACATTGCCACGAGCCCACTGCACACCCTATTACCCACAGCTCCGAGCGCTGACGCTTGAGCACGCAGCCTCAAAGGGAAAATCTCCGATGTCAATACCCAACATACAGGTCCAATGCCCACGGAGAAGAAAGCTACGTTACCACAAACTGAAAGGATGGCCATCGTGATACTGGCTTGTCCTTCTTTCAGAAAAGCAAGAGTCGTGCCCACACTGAATAAGCAAACAGTCATACCAATCGTGCTAATATACAGCAAAGGCTTTCTTCCAAGTCTGTCGATGAGAATTATAGCTACTAGTATAAATACAGTCTTCGTGATCCCGACAGTGACAGTTGCTGCTAGGAGATTGGAATTGCCCTTTATTCCAGCCTGTTCGAAGATTTCAGGGCTGTAATAAACAGTGGCATCAATGCCAGTGATCTGCTGGAAACACTGGATCCCAAATCCCGTGATGAGCATCCGTTGCAGGGCAGGAGAAGGGCTCAGCAGTTCACGCCACACAGGTTTCTCTTCGTACTTCTCTGCATTATTACCAATTCCAGCAGCTAATAGTATTTCTGCAAGTCTCTCTTCCACCTCACTCTCAATTTCATTTGTTTTTAGCAGCACCGACCTTGCTTCATCAACCCGGTTCCGCATGACCAACCATCTCGGTGACTCAGGGATTATGAAAAGGGCAGCACCAATGAAGACAGAGGGCAAAATCCCAACAGCGAGCATAACCCTCCAACTGATGTGTGCCGAGAGGCCCGAAAATGCATAGTTCGAGATGTAGCCCAGTAAAATCCCAAGGTTTATGAAGACCTCCGGAAACGAAGTGAGGGAGCCCCGACTGACAATGGGGGAAATCTCCGCAATGTAAACAGGAGCAATCATGACTCCAAGTCCGATCCCGATCCCAGCCAAGAATCTTCCAACCATTAACACTTCAAAAGAAGGAGCAAACGTCATAATAGCAGCACCGGCTTGAAAGATAATAGCTGCTAAACCCATGGTCCATTTTCTACCAATAACATCTGATGTTCTGCCCCCAGCTAAGCTACCGAAAAGAGAGATGATGCTCAAACAACCAATGAGAACTTCTTCTTGAACCTCGGTTATTTTTAGATCTTCCTGAATAAACAAAATTGCCCCACTCATGACTCCGACATCTGCAGATCGGTAAGGACGAAAATTAAGGTCAAGAATTGAAGTTATCTGACAAGCATCGCAACAAAATTCCACATTAGAAACTGCTCAGGATCTAGTATGAGAGAAGTGAGGATCAGAGAAATCTAATCAATCTTACATTTAAAATCGGAAAATGCTCAAATTAAGACTGACCAATCTTTAGAACAAGGACCATGACCATAGCCAAAATTTCTCAGGCTTGAAGAAGCCTTGTGCTTTTCTGGACTTGAAAAGAAAGTAAGGATGTTGAATTATCATAATAGTTTGCAATAGGTCTTGGATGTCATCATATTCTCAGGAAAGTAGGTGAAATTGATTAAGTTGTTGGCATCTAAGCAAAAAGATGTGAATCTAGCAGATTCAATATAGCATTCTGATGATGCTCCTCATGACCATACCAAAAAGATGTGAATCTAACAGATTCAATATAGCATTCTGATGATGCTCCTCATGACCATATCATCACACCCTGAAAATAAAAGTTCTTAACATACCAAAAGCAGAGGAATTATCCTCAATTAACAAGGGACGAGAACCGTTTCGAGAAAAGACCAATAATTTTCACAGGAAAGTGTCCTAAGATATACTGAAACAATATAGATTAATACTACCTACACCAAAATGGATTTTTTTTTTTTTTTCATAAGCGATCTCAAAGATCAAGACACACGCCGGCATGGGTATGGCTTCCATCTGACAGATAAAAACCGTTTTAGATTTCAAACTGATTATACAGATTAACAAGCTGGGAACTTTTTTCTTTACCCTGCCGACAATCAGGCAAAAGAGCCAAGTGAAATGGCTTATAGAGTCGGACGAAAACAGCAGATCAAATCTTGAAGGCAACATTTAGAGACGAATATACATGGGTAAGAACTGGTCTCGAGCATCAAAAAGCACAGCTGCTGCTAAGAAACGAACAGAGAGACAGAGATCCCGTCATTACCGTAGCCGAGAAGAACGTTGTTGAGGGATGCAAAGACCGCACAGGCAATAACATATCTCCTGGTCCTCTTCCCCTTCTCCAGCTGACGCTGGTATTGAATCAAGTCGTCGTCAAAGTCGTCGTGGCCATCGTCGACCTCCGAACCCATCCTCTTGTACTTGTTGTTCTTGCCAATTCCCAGTGAATCTGCAACCCCATTCTCTTCTCCCACCAATCCCATCTTCTTCTTCTTCTTCTTCCGTTTCAGTTCCTGTTCATCAATCAGCAGTTAGAGCAAGCCTTATTGGAACATACCCAGAAGCGACCGTTTAAGGATCTCGCAAAGTATTAGGATTTCAGATCTGTGAAGAGAAGAAGAGAACAAAGACTTGGCAAGTGGGGTCGCTCTGCCTTTTGTCGTGGGAAGCAACTCAGAACCAAATATCTCCTTTGTTTTCGCAATTAAAGAACGATCCTTTAAACTTAATTGGGCTGACAGAACGCGTTAACATCCAGGAAATTGACTGCTTACTTGAACATGAGCTGGGATGGAGCTTTCGATGCAACAGCACGGCATTGGAATATTAAAATACCGTGGAAAAAGTCTCTGTTTCGACAGTAAAGTAAAGGAGAAGACGGGAAACCCATTAACGGCGGAGTTGAAACCGCACTCTTTCGGGCGAAGTTGGTGAACCCGAAGGCCGAAATCTTTCCGGTTGCTGAAGTTGACCACGGGTGTCCTCGTTCGTTCACGGAGCTGAAATAAAAAAACAGGAGAGTGCCTTTAGTAATTTTTCTATTATCGAAAGTGATTTTCGTTTAGAAATAGTTTTGTCCATTTCTATTTTTGAAAATAAAAAAATAGGTTGTTTTTACTTATTTGTATTTCAAATTTATTTTATGAATTTTTGTTATTTTTTTGTCTCGAGAAATAAAAGAATAGATAAATGAAATAACTAAGATTCTCGTTTTCTCAAATAAGAGCTGGAGTGACTTTATTCCAAATAATAGCTTACAATAGTTGATAATTTTTTTAAAAAAAGGCCTAACTCTCTTGGATCAAAGGGTATTTTCTTGTTTTTTTTTTTTTTTTATTTTTTTTTCCTTTTTTCTTCTTTCTTCCTTTTTTTTTCCCTCCACCGCTAGGCCATGGGAGAGGTCGCTAGACTCAAACGAGGGTCACCCTTGCCGATATTGGGTGAGGGTCAACCTTGCCTAAGCTAGCAAGGGCAGCCCCTACCAACGTCATGCAAGGGCCATAGGCGAGGGCGACCCTTGCTTGACATTAGAGAGGACAAGGGTTGCCCTCACCAAATCTAGCTTGGGTGACCTTCCTCCCACCTAGCCCAAGCAAGGTGACCCTCACCTGATGCAAGCAACCGTGGTCCTCACCAACTCAGATGAGGGCAACTCTCACTCGTCGTCGGTGAGGGTGTTCCTTGCCTGAGTTTGGCGACCACCGCTGTGGCCGGGGAGGGAAGTAGTAAGAAGAGAAAAGAAAGAAAAAAAAAAAAAACATAAAAACATAAAAAGAAAAATACCAAAATACCCTTTCTCCGATAACTGGAATAGTCACCAATTGGCCAAAGATTTTTATTTGAGACGATTTGGTCATTTCATGCCCTTATTTAAAACAAAATTCACTTCAAATTCTTATTTGAGAAAATAAGAGCACTTAAAACGTTTATTTGAAAATTTTTGAAAAAAAAACTATAATAATTACTAAATAGATGGAATTTTTCCCAAAAACTTTGATGGTTATTAAATAGATCCTATATATCGAAGAAGAGAATGGTGGAACGTAACGGAAGTGGGATTAGAAAGAGTCCATCCCGGGACTAGACAGGATGAGCTAGCTCCCATGGTGTCAACTGGAACTCCACTTTCCAACGTTGATGGAGGATTTGCTGAGCAAATAGAATTTAATGGATTTCCATTGATATTTTCATCATAAAGTCAAAAGAAAGTGCAAAATGTAATGATATTGTGGGCACCGGAAAGAGTTGATTATTATAAGACAAAGAATTTACTAAAAGTTATGCTTTTAATAAAATCAGGGCAATCATTAAGGTTTGTTTCAATGACCACTCTTTTTACATGAAAAGAGAGAGATAGGTAGAGTTTAAATCCCCACATTCAGGAGGTTGGCATGCGGATGATTTAGTTTCAAGTATAGATTTCAACTTATACGTCCTATAATAAAGTAAAAAAATATTTGAAAGTAAAATTTAAAATAGGAGTAGAGTACGATTAATATAAAGGGTCTGTTTTTTTTTTTTTTTTTTTGTACTTGGAGGATTAATATAAAACCCCGGGTTTTAAGTGAGGACCCACCACCCCGAGTCACACTTAATACACCTAGCGCCTTCCCGGGTTTGAACCCTTCAAAAAATATCACGGTATATAAAGGGTTTGTTGTTACGCAAAATATTTTTCGGAAAATATTTTCTAAAAAGTCAATTTCTAAGAAAATAACTATATTTTATAGTTTTAGTTGAAATCTGAAATTTGAGTGGAAAATGTTTTCTATTATTTGTTATCTAATTTGACTTTTTGGGGAAAATTATAAAAAAATAAATAAATTACAATATTTTTAATTGGCCAAAAAATTTTCATTTTAATATATATATTTAATTTTTAATTATTTTTTTAAAAAATCAATTTTTATTTATGCTTTTTTTTTTTTTTATTTTTCCTTTTCCTCCCTCCTTCTTCATCCTCCTTCCTACACTATTGCGTGCCTCAACCTGAACAATTGCCCGTTGGTCAAGCAAGATGAAATCACCAAATCCGATGAGCTGCAAGCTTCGAGCGAGTTGCGAGCTTGCCGGCCAATGGATGCAGCTCACCTAGATCGGTCAAGCCTCGAGCTCATTGGCCTTGGTGGAGCTTGGGCTCGCTAGATGCGATGAGCTTGAGCTCCGCCAAAGCGCGGCAAGCTCGCAACTCACCCAATTCAAGTGAGCCCAAGCTTCGCCATGGTCGACAAGCTCGAGCCTCACCCTTGTGGAATTTGGCCTTGGGCGAGACTAGAGTTGGCTTGTGGTTGGTCACCGACCACGGCAAAGAAAAAGAATTAAAATCTCAATTTTTAAAAGAAGAAAAAAAGAAAACATAAAAATAAAGAGGAAGAGGGAAAACAAAGAAAAAAAAAAAAAGGAGGAGGAGGAAGTGAGGGCTTATAGGATGTGAGATCAAATGAGAAAAATGTTTTCCATTTTTCGAAAGTGAAAAATATTTTCCCTTAGTTTAGAAGACTTTTTTTCCATCATGGAAAATGTTTTCCTCCAAAGAATTCATTTTCCATGAAACGAACGTCCAAAAATTTAGAAAATATTTTCCCGGAAGTTATTTTCCGTAAAACAAATGGAGTAAAAAAAAATGAAATTAGGGTTAATCACTCTCCTTTCTTTTAGATAAATTCATTAGGAGTTCTAAAAATTGTTAAGAAAATGCAATTAAGTCCTAAAATTTTCAAAAAGACGCAATTAAATCACAAATTCTGTCACGAAGTGTAATTGGATCTCAAAACTCATCACAAAAATATAATTAACTTCTAAAAATTTCAAAATATGCAATTAACGGAATGACTTGATATGATCATTTTGACAAATTTTAGAACTTAATTGTACTTTTTTTATACAAATTTTAAATTCAATTGCACTTTCGTAATAAGTTTTAGGACTTTAAATGTGTATATCTCTTTTTGTTTTCCTTTATAACATGTTATTTGTTTGATCTATAGTAGATTAATCGTGGGAATTATAGTTACTCTAATTCCACCCCCCCTTTTATTGATATTCTACTGTGTAATAGTCGGGTAAAAATGGTGGAAAAGCACCCGGAGTATAAAGAAATTTCTTGTTAAGACATTACGTAAAGTGCGTTTTGGTTCCATATGATATTTTAGACTTTTCTTCACTTTGAAAAATTCAAAGGTCAACTGTAATAATTGATTTTTCAATTTTCTAGAAACTTATCCAGTACGTCATTGGATCCTTTTTTTGATACTTGGAATAATCAGGGATTTGAATCCAAATATATATATATATATAAACCTTTCATAAATTTCCGTTCTCTCATTGCCGCAATTGTATAAATAAGGTCTAAACTACAGTTTTTCGTTTTCTTTTTTTTTTTTCCTGAAAATGGGTTTTATAGTTCAGCAAATCCGGGAGCAACAGATGCTACTGATGCACTCTCTCATCTGACTCTATTTGAGTATTGTCTGAAACAACGGCTTAAAAGACTGAAAAATTTCAATTAGTTTACGTTCACCGTATAGGATACGCTCTTCATTCGAGATCAAATTCAGGGTTCCTTTCACTCCATGACGATGGCCGGGTGGGCCAGCGGGTTTGGCGGGTCGGTGGAATTTTTGACCAAGTTATGAGCTGTCCAGCCGAACGGCGTTAAGATGGCCATTGAAGCTGTGTTCATCGACAGGTAAAACCCTTCGGCGATGGTGTTCTAAACTGGGAACTTTTTAGTAATGGAGATTTCTGCACAAAGAGGCACACCTGCTGGACGATGCTTCCGTGTTCTCTGCAGTAGAGGAGGCGAAACGCCATAACGTGTGTACTCAAGAGACTGCGCTGCTGCTAAGGCACTTCGAGAGAAGCTTAGCAATTCCTCCTAAGTCCTTAGCCTTCCTCCTTTCTCGTTCACATTAAAACCTTCCTTGATTAGGGAGAACTGTTGTTCTAAACAACAAAAGTCCAGGCCTTAATATTTGCCGGGGGAATGGTTTTTTCTCATCCTATCCGAGTTTTGCGGATCCATAAAATTGGGAGCATACCCAAAACTTTATCTCTCCACTATATTATCTGCCATGTTTACCATAATCTAAACGAGAGAAGAGTTCGATTAATATACACCCTCATAGCCTATCCCCTTCTTTACACATAGTTTCATTAGCATACTTCATAGATCAGAACAACATGGCTATTAAAAAAGAACTACTCGTAAAATCAAAAATAGTTAATCATAACGAAAAATCATATATTTTTACAACGAAAAATACTAGAGAGCACCTTTAGGGCACTTGTTAAGTCCTATTAAACATACTTTGAAATACAAATCCATCCATTTTAATAAAGCCCTTAAGAATCGGTCCATATCTCCGTAGGATCTAGAGTTGGAATTTTTTGGGGTAAGTAAGTGATTAAGTACGACAGTTGTCAGGGCAAATTAGTGGAGAGCCGTTACAGGCCCACTCAAACCGGCCCAAATCAAAGGACGGGCCTAATGGGCCCAAGCCCATAAACACCCACCGCCTCGACGCCAGGAAGTCGAGTCCTACTTCTCAGATCGCTCCGACGAAAGCCGCGAATATCATCACATCCCTCGCTCTCTCTCTTTCTAGCTTCGACGAGCTTCGACGAGCTCCGACGATGGTGTTCGTCCTCACCCCCGACGGCAAGACCCTGTGCCTCGACCTGAACCCTAGCACCGCCACCCTTCGCGATCTCAAGCAGTCGATCCACGAGAAGTCCCGCATCCCCGCCCCCTCCAGCGCCTCATCTCCTCCTCCAGCCCCCGCCTCCTCCCCGTCGGCGCCGCCGCCGCCGCCGCCGACGACTCCCTCCCGCTCTCCCGGCTCGGCGTCGCGCGGGGCTCCACCCTCGCCCTCCACGTCCCCTTGCTCGGCGGCATGCAGGCCCCGGCGTGCCCCCACCCGCCCCCGCCTCGACTTCCTCAACTCGAAGCCGCCCCCAACTACGTCGCCGGCCTCGGCCGTGGCGCCACCGGGTTCACCACCCGGTCCGACATCGGGCCCGCCCGCGCCGCCCCCGACCTGCCCGACCGGTCCGCCACCACCATCGGCGGGGCCGCGGCCGGGGGCGCTCCCGGGGCCGGCCGCGGGAGGGGGAAGCCTGGGGACGATGAGGAGGATGATGAGGGGGAGGATAAGGGGTACGACGAGAACCAGAAGTTCGATGAGTTCGAAGGAAACGATGTGGGGCTTTTCGCTTCCGCGGAGTATGATGAGGACGACAAGGAGGCGGATGCGGTTTGGGAAGCGATCGACAAGCGGATGGATTCGCGGAGGAAGGATAGGAGGGAGGCGAGGTTGAAGCAGGAGATTGAGAAGTATCGCGCCTCGAATCCGAAGATTACCGAGCAATTTGCGGATTTGAAGAGGAAGTTGCATACCATGTCTACTCAGGAGTGGGACAGCATACCCGAAATTGGGGATTATTCGTTGAGGAACAAGAAGAAGCGGTTTGAGAGCTTCGTACCTGTGCCCGACACTCTCTTGGAGAAGGCTAGACAAGAACAGGAGCATGTTACGGCTTTGGACCCTAAGAGTAGAGCGGCAGGAGGGACTGAGACACCTTGGTCTCAGACGCCGGTAACTGATTTGACCGCAGTGGGTGAAGGAAGAGGTACCGTTCTGTCTTTAAAGCTAGATAGGTTGTCTGATTCTGTGTCGGGTTTAACTGTTGTCGATCCGAAGGGGTACTTGACTGATTTAAAGAGCATGAAGATTACTAGTGATGCTGAGATATCTGATATAAAGAAGGCGAGGTTATTGCTCAAGAGTGTTACGCAGACAAACCCGAAACACCCACCGGGTTGGATTGCGGCTGCGAGGCTAGAGGAGGTGGCGGGGAAGATTCAGGCTGCCAGGCAATTGATACAGAAAGGGTGTGAGGAATGTCCCAAAAATGAGGATGTGTGGATTGAGGCGTGCCGGCTTTCGAGCCCTGATGAGGCGAAGGCAGTGATTGCTAAAGGAGTTAAGTCAATTCCGACTTCTGTTAAGTTGTGGATGCAGGCTGCGAAATTGGAGCATGATGAACTGAATAAGAGTAGGGTGTTGAGGAAAGGGTTAGAACATATCCCTGACTCAGTTAGGTTGTGGAAGGCCCTTGTAGAACTCTCAAATGAGGAAAATGCGCGGATATTGCTTCACAGGGCAGTGGAGTCTTGCCCATTGCACGTTGAACTGTGGCTTGCGCTGGCTAGGTTGGAGACTTATGATAATGCAAAGAAGGTGCTTAATAGGGCAAGAGAAAGGTTGTCCAAAGAGCCTGCGATTTGGATCACTGCAGCAAAGTTGGAAGAAGCTAATGGCAATAGTTCCATGGTTGGAAAGATCATTGAGAGAGGTATTAGGGCTTTACAGAGGGAGGGTGTGGTGATTGATAGGGAGCTTTGGATGAAGGAGGCTGAGGCTGCTGAGAGGGCTGGGTCTGTCACGACATGCCAGGCAATTATTCACAATACAATTGGGATTGGGGTGGAAGAAGAGGATAGGAAGAGGACATGGGTCGCTGATGCTGAGGAGTGCAAGAAAAGAGGTTCCATCGAGACTGCTAGAGCTATATATGCTCATGCTCTCACAGTGTTCTTGACGAAGAAGAGCATTTGGCTCAAAGCAGCACAGCTTGAAAAGAGTCATGGAACGAAAGAATCTCTGGATGCTTTACTCCGCAAAGCCGTCACATACAGGCCACAGGCTGAAGTTTTGTGGCTCATGGGTGCTAAGGAGAAGTGGCTTGCCGGAGATGTGCCAGCTGCCCGAGCAATTCTTCAAGAAGCTTATGCTGCTATTCCTAATTCTGAAGAGATCTGGTTAGCAGCCTTCAAGCTTGAATTTGAGAACCATGAGCCTGAGCGAGCAAGAATGCTACTTGCTAAGGCACGAGAAAGGGGAGGGACAGAGAGAGTGTGGATGAAGTCTGCCATTGTTGAAAGAGAAATGGGCAACACTGAAGAAGAGAGGAGGTTGCTAGATGAAGGGTTGAAGCGCTTCCCCTCATTCTTTAAGCTGTGGCTGATGCTAGGCCAGCTTGAAGAACGACTTGGTCACTTAGAACAGGCTAAGGAAGTTTATGAATCAGGATTGAAGCACTGTTCTAGTTGTATACCTCTGTGGATTTCTCTAGCTAAACTAGAGGAGATGACGAATGGGCTAAGCAAAGCTCGTGCAGTTCTTACATTAGCCAGGAAGAAGAATCCTGCAAAGGATGAACTCTGGCTTGCTGCCATTCGTGCTGAATCTAGACATGGAAATAAGAAGGAAGCTGATATATTGATGGCAAAGGCATTGCAAGAGTGTCCCACCAGTGGCATCCTCTGGGCCGCATCAATTGAGATGGCTCCTCGTCCCCAACGCAAAACCAAGACTGCGGATGCTTTTAAGAAATGTAATAACGACCCACATGTTTTTGTTGCGCTTGCAAAATTGTTCTGGCATGATAGGAAAGTGGACAAAGCTAGAACCTGGCTGAATAGGGCCGTGACCCTTAAGCCTGATGTTGGGGATTTTTGGGCATTGTATTACAAGTTTGAACTTCAACATGGGATAGAGGATACCCAGAAAGACGTATTGATGAGATGTGTTGCTGCGGAACCCAAATATGGTGAGAAATGGCAAGTAATTTCAAAGGCAGTGGAGAATTCTCACCAGCCAACTGAAGCCATCTTGAAGAAAGTGGTGGTAGCTCTTGGGAAAGAGGAGGCTGAGAATAGCAAACAGTAGTTCCTGTAAGATTGTCATGTTGCCTTGCTCCTCTAGTTGTATTGTATTGAACTCTGCTCGTACATTAAGCACTTACTTAGTCAGAAACTTGCTGTTTTGCTCCTTTTCTTATCCTATTTATTAGAAATTGTAAGCGGATGTTGTCTGGAATCTGGATCCGTTGAATGACAAGACATGTTAGATTTCATAGTTTAATTGTCGTGTGGTGCCAACTATATGTTGGTTTGTTGTCTGTGACATTTCTATGATCTTTTATTGTCATATTCAATAATTGCTCTCTCCAAGAGCTGCATTGAATGGAAATTGGCTGAGAAACTTATTTCTTGTGAATTTGCTTTTAAATTTAACTACTTATGCTTATGTTGGATATGAGCTGTGTTCTTGGAAAACTCTTACCTTAATAGACTACAGCAGAGGAACAAAGGAAGACATTTAGTGGCTTTTCTTTGTATGAAAAGAATCTAAGCAACAATTTTGGCAGAGGGAAAATCATACATACCACGTTTGAATTTTTAAGTTGAAGTTTGGTTGGACTTTCAGGTTATTGCCGAAGGATTTTCATATTATCAGAACGAATGCATAATAGATGTAGAGGAGACCTAAGTTAGCACTATCAGACACCCTTCATTACATTCCTTAAAGACGCTACTTTTCAAAGGGTTATGGAGATCGAGATCTTGAATATGACATCGTACACCCTAAGTTAGCACGATCTGACAGCCTTCATCACATTCCTTAAAGGTGCTACTTTTCAAAGGGTTATGGAGATAAGAGATCTCGAAGAGAATATGACACTGTACAACAAGGCATGAGGGCACTCTATGATTTTTATAGCTGATCCGCTTAGTGAGAAAAAGTTCAGCTGTAATGCCATCACACACTTGTGCCCGTGTCTTCTTATGAAGGAAAAGGCATAGTTTTTTTTTTTTTTTTTTGGCCGGAAGTTTGCCTGGGAACCTCCTCTTCTTTTTAGTGAAAAAAGTAAAATGATATCTTCATACACAAGATTTGCCCATGACTTCTCCTGACTTAAATCTCTTTAGGTTAATATGAGCCCCATCTGGGTTTGTGGACTCTCGGTGTGCTGATGAAGCTGGACAGGCTTCACTAAAGTGGGACAAGATAATTTTGACGTGGTAGATGTAGACTTATGGCTATGAAGAGATGGACTTTTCCTATACAATTTCTTTTTACCAGCTGTATGTTCTTCATGCTGGTCATCAGTTTTTTGCTTTAAGAAACATAGTGAGCAACTGAGCATCTTTTTGGCTAGGTTGAAATTTTGGGCCCATCTGACTGGCACTATCATTCTCAACTCGCTGATTAATTTTTCCTGGAAAAATTGAGGATAAGTAGTCTGTTGTAGGGATTGATTTGAGATATTGTACAGAGCTAATGTAAAACAAAAAAGAAAGAATTACCTGTAGCACAATAAATTAGACAGGGTCTGTATGCAACTTTTTCCATTGAAGATTCATCAACCAAATCATTCTTTAGTTAAATTTCTACTTAATAAGTTTTAAAGACAATTTAGAGGTTAGCTCATCTTCAGCTCACATTGCCTTAGTTTACAGATATCTTTTCATCACTGGTTTTATTCTTGTAAAGTAGATCCGCGCCATAAGGAGAATTTTTCCCTGTAGTCAGAAACTTGCTCACTATGAAATCTAATGTTGAGGCATAAAGTACTTCTAAGTACTGCCTATTCTCTGTTCATGCTTCTGTTTTGACATCTCCATGATCTCATCCATCTTAAACTAATTTGGCCTCTCTTCCTGCTGCTGCAATATGGAAATTGGATCATGGCACCTTTACTGATAGAATATCTCTATTGTCTTATATCTATGTATTTTCCATTAGGTTTCAGGATATTGGGGGAGGATAGGGTCACATGGAAGTGCACAAGCCTGTTAGGAACGATAATCTTGGAATCAAGTGACAAGAAAAACAAAGAAAGATGTGGATCATGTTGATTTTTATTGTTTGCTGACCTTTGTGGGTAGTTGTTGAATAGAATGGCAAAGAGATAAATCGGGCAATTCTTGGTCTTTTATGGTACTTTATGGTAGGAACCACCAGGCCTGGAATATCTATTCTGTGCATATGAAATGAATGCTGCCTTGCGTTCTGTTTATTCATAATTATATATTAATGGTAATACTCTTCTTGTGTAAATCCGACTGTTGAGAGACTGAGGATGTCAGGAACAAGTGCAAAGATGGCTTATATCGATTGCCATGTGTGTGGAAGTAGCTGTTGAAGGGATTTTGGCAGAGAGTAATTAAAGGTGGTGATTTCATCTATGCCGTTTGAATAAGCCAAGACGGGGATATATGCAGCAGAGAACTTTCGGCACATTTTGCTGAATGGCTATTACGTCCTGTAATAGCTATTTTACCAAAATATCATAGTCACTGTTTTTCCACTCTCTATTAATGTTAGATTATCATTCATAATTTATATCATGTATATGCTGATAACATGGCTTACAATTCACATATCATATGATTAATAGGTTATAAGTAAATAAACAATGTAGCAATATTTAAGCCATCTTGACTTTACATAATTTTTGTTGCCTTGAAAAATCCATTATGTAATAATTTGCAGTTGCTTCTAGGGTTACTATTCTATATGACCATCTAAATTTTCATAACCAAAAAACTATATTAATCTATTGCACAAACTGTTATATAATATTTTTTCAATCATACTGTTAATTATGTGACAAAAAAATTCATCTGACTATCAATGTAGTTTATATGATTAAACTTAAATTATAATTGTAAATTAGTCATTAAATAATAAATGAAAATTTAAATGTTAAATAGGATATCCTGATAATATATATGGAGAATTAAGCTCATGAATAGCTGTCGAAGGTATGGCATTTATTTTATATTATCACATTTTATGTGCTTAACTTTTTATTAGAATCATGAATGAGTTGTTAAAATATAGATGAACAATTAATATGATGTATTCTGTAAATAATTATATATATGGGGTATTAAATTTATAAATTATTACTGATGATTAAAATGATAATTATTATATTACCTCTACATTGATTTTAGGGGCCATTTGGAAATTCTAATGGTATTCCCTCCCCGTTAGATATGTCACTCATAGAACCCAACAGTTGCAATGGGTAATACATTACTAAAACCAACCAGTTTAATAGATATTACGGCTCTATTGGATTAAAGAATTTGTTTATTGGGGCAACCAAATGAGCTGCTCAAGCTCAAGTTTTTGTGGTTGAACTTGAATCCCAACTGAGACATGTTGATAGCCTCGTGGTAGATTTGGCCTTTATGAGTAAGTCGTGAGAGATAATTAGCCTCGGTTGTGCCTTGTGGTAGATTCAGCTCTTATCAAGTAACTGCTGAGTTGCTAGTTTTTACATTATTTGAGATACATTTTTTTCTTGGAAGATTGTAACATGTCGCCTTGTTTATTCAAAATAATGCCCAGAGAATTTAAGGACATTCGCTCTTGCTTGGTGTGCGTTCACCAGGGTCATCTACTGGTTTTGATGTCTTCTTCTTTTTCCGTTTCTTTTTCTTAACCCAGATTCGTAGTGTAAACTGTTGCTTTTTTACCTCCTTGAAAACCTTGAAATGATTGGTCTTTCATCATTGCAGAGTATGACTTGAATAGAACAACTTAAATAGATCGGAATGACTGAATGGCTGCATTTGTAACGAAAGTAGATTTGCAATGATCGACTGAGCTTAATTTTGTATTTGGTGTACTTTGCGATGCTCATGTAGGCCTGATTTTATTGAGAGAACCAAACAAAGACGAGGCTTATAGAGGAAGGATGCTGGGTAGGCAAGAGTTGAATGAGGGTGGCTTCAGGGAGTGTTTTTGGCATTATGACGCTTCAGGATGGAGATTCAAGTTTCTGTGGTGTAGCAGTTGGAGATTGGGCGAATGCTAATGCTAGAGCAGGCTGTATGATGTGCTGTTATATTCACAATGACACAATCTTGCACAGTAATACGGATAATGGAGTGGGTGATCTTGGTGGAATTACTCAATCACGTGAAGACACAAGAACTTCTTCTTTCCAACTCAAAAATCTCTTCCATCTTTGTCAAAGCCATTAGGTAGATCAAATCTTTGAGGGTGAACGAGGAAAGTCTGGCTCGGAAAAAGAAAATTATCATGCTGCTGCTGTTTAATAGTAAGTTCGCACCCAATGATTGAACAATACTAGTTATTGATCAAAACTATCTGGAACATATCATGCTGCTGCTGTTTAATAGTAAGTTCGCACCCAATGATTGAACAATACTAGTTATTGATCAAAACTGTCTGAACACTTGTATGTCATGACGAAGCCCTTAGTGATGTTGGATATCTTCAAAGATTAACTAGTCCCACTTGGGTGTTCTGCTGTGATTATTTTGGACAATTTGTAGGGTACATATTCGCACTTGGCGTGGAAAAAATCGCCTATCCTCTACTCTTCTAATTTCCCAGTATGCATCAAACTATACTAAATATTCAACCTCGTCTAGGTGTGGAGTTTCCTGGTTTTCCCCCATGATTGTATTGTTGGATTCTTCGTGAGCGAAGCCAAAATTCGCAGGAGAATATATTATTCGCGTGATGTGTGCTGATGTGTTCAGTTTGAGTTAATGACCCCCCACCAAGTCGGGAGTTGTCCATAACTAGGCAATTTGATTGTTAAGGCAAACTGTATTGGCCCATCTAGTCAACTTTCTTTTTGTTCATTGTCAACTAACAAAGCATAAACCAAGACAGAAACCACATTCTGACTTCTGTGTAGGATTTATTTTAAACTGAAGCATCACTTGCACACACGCTAATCCGAAGTTGCCCCGCCATCATTCCAAGATATTTCTTAGTTTTTTTTTATTGAATCCATCCCCTACGCATAACCTTACTTTATTCGGCTTATTTTAATCGACTCTCTTCATCATTTTGTAGCAATATCATTTTCTATGGGGGAGTTCATCGTTATCGTGCCGTCACAAATAAGAAATGTGCATGATGTCATGGGCCGGCGGCCTCCGGTCCCACTTTCTCTATCACTTCCCTGTCAGTGACCTATCTCCTAGGTCTTTAAACAGTACTTAATTCATACTCTTTCCGGTGGTTGTTACGTTAGGCTCCCTCGGTCTTTATAGAATTCTCAGGTCGCAATGTCACAGAATATTCCTGAATTGGTGGGTTTCACCAGGGAAAATCTCTCTTCTTGGAAGGGGAAAGAAAAGTGGGAAACTTTCAGTTTCAGCTCACCACCACTGCCAGATTCCTAGAGTAAGGTGTTGGCAATTTCCATGGCTATTGCATGAAGCATAAAGCGGGGTTATCTTCGCACTGCTTTAAATCTCACGGGATATGCCGCCACGATGACGTATCTTGTGCTACAAACAACAATTTTGTATGGAAGATGCTTCTTGCGTGACTGGAGCTACTTCCAAGTCATATACCTTAGAACATGGCAAAATTCTACGCAATCAGAGTAATCCCCCTCGAACATTATGAAGAATCTAATGTTCTTTTGGGAAATTCAGCAGTAGATAGAAGAAATGGCTGTAAGATACTACTAGGAGATTATTGCATATTAGGTGGGCCTTACTGCAACCTATCTAGACAATGCTAAGTCTTCTTCACATAATTGTGTCATTTGTAGATCAGTCTTAATGTATCTAACAGTAACATTTCTTTTTCTAAATGAATGTCCTAGAGCGACAATGATTATTAGCATGTGAAAGTATTATGCTGCTCGTTTTTTAGGCTTTGTACTATTAGTAGGAATTTGAACGCAATGTCCGATTATTCACGACATCCCTTAGAAGCACCATGGCAATAATAAGCATTGCTCGTTAGAGGTAGCAGAATGAAGCAACAAACAATGACGGTGTTCCGATACAATCGATCCATCAATTGTCTATCAATGATAAAGATGTGACATGAGATATAATCACAAAAGGCTACAATGACTCCATCACAGCACAAAAACATTGCTGGTGATGGATGGACCAATTGAGAAGGAGATCACAAAACCGTCTCCTTCAATGCAGGCCCACCATGGAAATTGTGATTTACAGGCTACAGCTACTACCAACCCGAATATCATAAGGCTAGGTACCGGATACAGACTAAAAGACAAATAGCATGTAAAAACCACAAGTCACAACCCCCTACACTACATGGACAAACTGCTGTGACAACTACCGGGGATCGAATGGCCTTCTTTTTGGTCCCACTCCTCTCAGTAGAAAGGCAAGGCTTGTAAAAAATATGCAGCCCCTGTTCATCTGGGAATTCAAGGAGGGTCACATCCGTAGATGGAGACGAATCTGGAAGGTTCTCAGCATCTAAACCAGGGAAAGGGATAAAAAGGGAGATGATGAAATGAGGAAGCTTCGGAATTTTTCTTGAAAAAAAGAAATATGTGCTGGGTTGCTTTTTGGAATATCTGCAACCAGCAAGAAGAGTTTCTGAGCCTGAGGACAATTTCCTTTCGGACCAAATCGTGTGGACGATTAAAAAAGACCTGAATTTTTGAAAAATCAGAACGTTGGTTTCAGAAAAATCTTCAACCCTTTGAGCAAAATGAGGTGATTTTGCGAAATGGACCCAAGGAAGAACTTTTCACAGAGAGAGAGAGAGAGAGAGAGAGAGAGATTCTTGTGGAAATGCTGATGAAGCCTCATTCTTGATCCTTCCAAAAGAAGGGTTTCATAGGGCAAGAGCTTGACGACGATGATGAAGCGGCACAGAAATTTTCCTGCTGCCTCCGGACATTATTCTCGTCGAACTCCTGCTCGTTCCCATGGCCGAAAGGAAGGTGTGATGGCAGCAGAATATTGCTGCTTGCATCCAAATCATCCCATACCGGACTGCCCGGTCCCCAGCCGGCCGGCATCGCATTGCACCAAGCCTCCGCCATTTCCCTCCACACCATCTCCTGCGAGACCGAGCCTCCTTCCCCTGCAATGCTAATTCCTGCCACCCCTTGAACCGCTTCACTCGCCGTGGCCTCGCTCGATCCTATTCCCGAATCCCCATCGGGATTGGTTCCCTGAGGCGGCGAGGTCATCTGCTCCATGGGCGAGTCCTGCTGGGTGGGTTCTTCTGAAGCTTCCGGAGAAGTCTTCATGTATTGGCGAGTGATCACGTTTTCATCCTTGGGGGGTGACGAAGATGATGAGCTTGGGCCGGCGGATTCCGCAGCCTTGTCCTTGTTGAGGAAAAGCTCGGGGAAATTCAGCCTGGCATTCTCCCCTCGTAGCTTGTACGCCTCGCGGTCATAGGCCAGGGCTGCATCCTCGGCTGTGTCGAAGGTTCCGAGCCAGAGTCGGGTTCGGTTCCTCGGCAAGCGAATCTCTGCAACCCACTTGCCCCAATGCCGCTGCCTCACTCCACGATAGAGCTTCGTGGTGTTTATCGGCTGCGGAGGCCGGAAGATCGGCCTGCCATCGGGCCCCAACCGATTCATCATCATCATCCTCCCCCTCGGGCTGAGATTCAGCGCGTCACTCCAGTACTGCAGCAGCCTCTGCTGGGGGTGCTGCAATGGGGACAAGTCACCTGCGAAATTATACAGCGGCTGATTAAGGCTTAGCTGCTGCTGCTGCTGCTGCTGTTGCTGCTGTTGCGAGGTGAAAGATATCATCTGCTGCTGCTGCTGCCCCTGGTTTTGCGGAGGTTGGAGCTGGAGCGCCGGCCGAAACGCGTGATACGGCACGGTCCCGAGCTGTTGCTGGAACTGCCCGTGATGTTGGGCTCCCTCCAGAGCAAAAGGAAAGATCAATCTCGGAGAGTTGTGCGAGGACGAAGGAGCCACGGGAGAGTGACCGACCGATGAGGCTGAGGTAGGAGGAACAGAGGAAGGCATGGCGAAAGGTGTTTGATTCTGATGCGTGGAAGAAGACGATGATAACTGGAAGCCCGCTTGCCTCTCCGGGCTCCGGATCTTTTTGAGAGGCCTACCCGACATGGAAGCTTCTCCAAACACAGGCCTCCACTGCTGGTTCTCCAAGCTGAACTCATAGTCTCCCTTGCCCGTCTCCAACTCCGTCATCTTCTGGCTCTCATCAACGCCCCTTCTCGATTTCCCGGTGTTCTTCGCCGCAGCCATCGCTAACCCGATCGAATCACCAGCTCCGCTCTCTCTCTCGAGCTTTAAGTAACGAAGTAAAGCTTGGAAAAAAAAATAAAGCAGAAGGATTCCTCCTTTGTACAGACGGGTCGAGAAAAGAAGAAAAGAAGAAAGATTCGGATCAAATGTACGTCGAAATCAGAGCGGGAAGAGAATCGAGAGGAAACCGAAACCCAGATCCGAAATTTGGTCAAGAACAAAAACGGAGACCGAAATTCGGAATCTTGGATTGGATTTCAGTGGCAAATCCGATCAACCCAAAAAACAGAATCGGATTCCATGAGCGTCGCTTCTAGAATAACAATGACCCATCACAAATTCCAAAGACACAGAGACACAGAGAGAGAGAGAGCGGGCGAAGGCTGGCGGAAGACGAGCAACGAGATCGGGCGCTGATGCTGCGGGCGTGCGGGCGTGCGGGCGATGGCGTGGGAAGACGGAGTTTCTCGGGAGACGGTGGGCGAGAGGGAGAGCCTGGAAAAAACAGGGAGGCTTTGGAGTGCGATGCGGAAAAGCAGGGGAGGGAGGGAGGGGGGTTTATAGGATTTTGGAGAGCAGTGGTGTGCCCAAAATATCTTCTGGTTGGTTGGCGATGGTTCGGGCCCCACGCGCAACAGTCTTTTCTTTTCGTTACTTCGACTCTAAGCGCCCCCGTTTTGGGGGTTTCTCTTTCTCATTTGGGAAAACCACGTGAAATTAGAGTGGTTCTTCAATAATTTGCGCTATAAAAAATAAGTTCTAGTTTTCAATTTTGAGCTTAAATCGGCCGCCATCCACGAGCCATCCGTTGCCGGTAGGGATGGTGATATCGGGCCGAGGGATGGACGATAATCGTAAGTTGCCGATAGTCGATACAAAGGTTTGACCTTAGCAAGGAAACCAAAGTAGACAACATGGGCAAAAGGAAGATGAGGGTAGGTTAGGCCTTAAAAAAAAAAAAAAAACCCTTTAATTACACTAGTCTCAATTAAACCCTACTTTTTATCTTGGAAAAAATCTTCAATTTTAAGTCTCGTCTCAAATTTGTCCTGAATTTTTTTTTTAATCTCAAAAAAAACCCCCAACTTGATAGTCAAACACAAATCTACCATGAATTTTGTTTTATCTATAAAGATTCACAAAATTTCAATTTGTTATCAAATCTATCTCATG
The DNA here is from genome assembly GCA_014182585.1 of Eucalyptus coolabah. Lineage (NCBI taxonomy): Eukaryota > Viridiplantae > Streptophyta > Magnoliopsida > Myrtales > Myrtaceae > Eucalyptus > Eucalyptus coolabah. Next base: position 10,945,130 of record CM024630.1, on the reverse strand, counting down.
TTCTATATTGATAACGAATCCACATTAGCAAGATGACATGGAAAATTATCTCCAAATAAAACTATTATAGGATATGAAAATTATGGATTGACTAACATTGAATTTTGGACGTAGGTCTAATGGGACAGATTTGGGTTTAGAGTAAAAATTGGTGATTTTCTATAAGACAATAAAAAATTTGGAGTATATTTAGGACTTGATCTAAAATTTGGGGTTTTTTGAGATAAAAAATTTTGGAGTAAAATTGGGCCTAAATCAAAAATTGGGATTTTTTTTTTTTTTTTTTAGGTGATGAGTTTGCCAAAGCAAAAAGAGAAGAAATAGTGAAAAGGGAAAGTAAATAATTTGAGAAATAAAAGGGAAAAATCCAACTTCAATGTATTTAAGAAGTAATTTCCAAATGAAAGAAATTGTATTAGCATTATACTTTTAGATCAAGATATAATTTTGTTCTGGTATATATTATTGTTGAGATGTTTGTCACCTTTTCTAAATCAGTGATGTTGATTTACATTAATTCTTTTAATGGACAATAGATATTTAATCCATACATTCAATAATTAAAAGATCTGCAATAATTTTTCGTTTTCTCGAGAAACTCTCTTCATCTACCACAAAGAATGTTTGAAAAAAAAAAAACCAAAAAGACATTAAAGCAGAACAACTTCAACATCCTTTATTTTAGAAAACACCAAGAAGTTAGAAAGCAGGAAGTAGATTTCATTTATACTTTCACAGAAAAATGAAATTAAAAATATTATCCCGAACCAAACAGACCATAATAAACCTCTTCTCCCTTCGTTCCTGTTTCTTCCTTTATCTCCCAAGCAAATTATGAACTTACGCTTGAATAATTAAATACTTCTTATGACAAATAAATCTGCCTCAGTTAGGTAAGTTTGCTCCTGAACTAACCTGCTAATCTTACAAATCAAGCAAGACGCCAGTTAAAGTCCAAAAATATGATACTCATAAGAACAATGAAATGAATGATCATGATAGATTTTAAAGCACCAAAAATATTTTAGCAATATAAGCTCCTTTCGACATATTATATAATACATATCGTATAACAATCATGTTATATGCCCTTACTTTATAATATATTCTTGTTTATTACATATATCAAATATTGACAAGGTGTATACTCTAGAAGCTTGTAAAATGGGATTTATATGATAATATCATATATGCACGTCACGCACCATAATATGATATATCTTCTACTTATTCATATTATCGAATTAGCCTCAAAGTGCTTGAAATATACAAGCAATCCCGATTATATACTAAATGCATTCTATAGAGTTTGTATATTAATTAATCAGATGGATTATTAAGTATTCACTTAGGAAAGAATTAATCACTTGATAAACCGACTTTATGGATAAGTCTTTTTCAATATAGTTAGCATTACTCGGACTATTTCTTGAAAGAGCACCAAAAAGTTTTTCGAAGACCTTAAACCCTTCCGACATCTGGTTTTCTTCTTCTTCTTTTTTTCCTTTCCTTTCCAACACCCTTTCACCAACACACATCACACGGCTTTTGGCTTTGCTTCGAAGGTCTTCGCACGTGTCTAAATCCCTCAATAAACGGATGACATCGCGCCAACGCACGGTACGGCAAAAGGGCTCGAGAAAAAAGAGGAGGGGAAAAAAGGAAAAGATCGGCTGGTCTGTGCGAAATGTACGACCATCTGGCACGATCCGACTCGTCAAATGGCCGGTGCCGCTGGTCAAATTCGAAGAGGGGGGGGAGGCAAGAGGCCGCTCCTCCACTTCGAGACCATTTCGTGGGCACAACAACGACGACGACGACGACGACAGGAACGACAATACAGATCATCACGAATCGAGTTTTGATACTGTCAACGTGCTGAAGGCTTTGGCATTCGTGGCGGTAGGCACCTAGAGACCATCAAAAGATTCCTGAAACGGGCATCTCGCCCGCTCGACCGGGAATGCGATTCCCATTCGTGGTGAGGTGTCCCAAATGATGAAGGAGGTCGGTGTGGTTGCTCTCCAATAAAAGCACCTGTTCTTTCAGAAGTGCCATGGGCGATCTTCTCTTCCTAGCCCTTTTTCAATAAAGAAGTCTATTTAAGGAAAGAATTATCATAGGAGGTTTGATGAGCTCTAAGGTTGAAAAGTGTTGCCTATGAACCGAGTCAAAAAAGGGGTTTTATCTTCGCCAAATCGTCAAGAAAGGCCGAGAGAGTAACGTGTTACATGAGCTTCCCTTTGGACTTATCAAGCCAAATTGAGAATGTCATAGTGTGTATAGAACGGATAAAAGATCGTACTATCAATCTTAATTATATTGTCTTTGACATTTCTCAATATGGACAGAGAAAATGGATCTATCAATGAGTAAAATTGATCTTTTAAGCAATAAAAGTCGTCAATCACTAATTTCTATCACTATCGGCACAGTATGTATAATTTTTAGATTCACGTGAAAAATGTTTCGATTAATTTTACTTTACTCCAATCGAAAAAGTCACATCAAAGTCGCCTCATTTAAGGGCACAATCGTCTTTCCAATTCGTCTTGGCTCTAGGGAAAATTGGGGGGTTTCGAGTGAAAAGTAAAATTCGAGACCTCTCTCGATTCTTAAGATGCACGATCTTTCAATTCTAATGGAAAGGGGGGTCTTGTCAATAGGGTTTTGGTGCTGAGATAAGTGGATCCACAAGGGGGAGGGGGAGGCTTTACTTTCGGTGCATGGACGCTGAAAAAATGGCCGAGCTAACCAAAAAGGAGAGAGAGAAAAAAGAAAAGAAAAGAAAAAAGTCAACAACCATAACGGTGTCCCACAAAAAAAGTCGGTGGGAATCGGCACGTGTCGGTGGTCCGAACATCATTTGCTTCCCTCCTAATCATTTGTTTTCTTGCGGGATTCCCCTCTGTCCGTATTAAACAAAGGAGAAAATGTGCCATTAAAAAAAAAATAAAAAAAATCAAAGCTCCACATCCTTTGCTTCGAAGCCTGGGCAGGGTTGACGGGACGGGGGGCGGCACGTGTCGCCACCTTATGCTTCGTGGCTCGCAACAAATATCTGTCCGAAGAGAGATAGAGAGAGAGGGAGAGAGAGAGGGGGGAGGATCTATTTCTTGGAGACTATTCGATTGTTTTCTTTGACCAGTGGGGGGACGCGCCGGTCGCCATCCCGCTTCTCTCTCTAGATTTGAACTTTTAGAACCATTCAATAGCATAGGGACAAAGTCGGAGTCCCTTCTGACCCAAAAATTAAAAAAATAAAGTTGGAGTCCCCCCCTTCCCCCCCCCCTTCTCTCTCGTTTGGAGAGACGGGGACTCCCAATATTTACCATTTGGTTCGGCATTTGGAATCTTCATTTGAAATTTCCCAAAGTCAATTTGGCCAAATCTGAAATTGTTTGGTTCGTTTTTGCGGCTTTGGCGATATGCGGTGCATCTCCAAAGGCTACAGGGCGCTAGCGTCTCATTTCTTGAGGTCACTTTGCAGTTGCATTGAAATGCAACTTCCGATTTTGTTCATCTCTCCCGTGGAGAAGTCAATCGGCCGCCTAAATAAAAATAAATATAAAAATAAAAATATTTATATAAAAATAAATATGTTTATATTTTATATAAAAATATATATTTTATATTTTATATAAATATATAAAAATATCTATTTTTTTTTATATTTTATGTTTATATATATTTTATATAGATATAAACATATCAATTTTTTTATATAAATATATTTTATGTTTAATAAATAAATATATATTTATATAAACATATCTATTTTTTTATATATTTTATGCTTAATAAATATATTTTATGTTTCTATTTTTATATTTTTATATAAAAATATGTTTAGATAAAAACATAAACATATTTTTTATTCGGGCGATTCGGCCGCCGAATTCGGTGGTATATTTTTATGTTTAATAACTATATATTTATAAAAAATATATAATATATATTTATAAAAAATATATAATATATATTTATATAAAAAATATTATATATATATTTTATATAATTTATATAGATATAAACATATCCATTTTTATATAAATATATTTTATTTTTAATAAATATATATTTATAAATATAAAAATATCTATTTTTTTCTCCAATTGCTTTTATATAAATATATATTTATATAAACATATCTATTTTTATATATATTTTATGTTTAATAAATATATTTTATGTTTATATGTTTATATTTTTTTATAAAAAATATGTTTATATAAAAAATATAAACATATTTTTGCTTTTAATTTAATAAAAGTTAATTACAAATGTAAATTTTACCAAACGGTATTTTGGCCAAAGTTGTTTCTCAATGCAAATTTTACCAAACGACATTTGCATTTCGGAAAACCCCATTTACCTAAAGGTATTTGCTCCCCAAAGATATTTACCTGAACTCCTCATTTTAGTAATGGCACGGTTAGATTTATTAAGATTGATGTGCGAAATCAATGTGACGGATTATGGATGGGTATTAGATTGATCCACACCTGGTAACAATTTGTATATTTTGATTTTATACTTGGAAAAACTTGGGGTTTATGATACAAAAGTTGTATAGAAAAAAACTGTTTTTCTTATGAATCTTGGGTTATTGATGATGTCTGTTATGATTTGTGATCTGGATGAAATTAAAACCTAGCTAGATGCACTTAGTGTTAAGGGTGTGAAATCAATCTAGTTTAGGGTCTTAAACCTTGGGTTCTACCCTAAAACAGGCTTTGTTTAAATCAAGATTGAACCGGTATTGAATTAGGACTAACCCCAAGTTCTCTCTTTTTCTTGGGTTGTTATGGTTATTTTGTTGATTCAAAGAGTTACACTATGATGGTCTCATCTTTATGCTAAGTTGGAAGAGTAAGAGAAATTTTTGATATCTTTCAATAGATGAACCAAAAAATAAAATTAAAATGAAACCCATTAAAAAAAAAACATAAAGAAGAATTAGCCAATTCTTCAATTTACCATAGAACCGTTAGGGTTGGTTTCATGGTCCACAGGATCAAGTCTTGATTCCCAAAAGCGGGAATCAGCCTTAACTAGGTTCCCAATTTCAAATGGGAACTTATCCTCCTTGAAACCGATTGCCCTACTTAGTATAAATACAAATGAATATTAATAATTTGTGTGCGTTTTGCTCATTTACTTGAAAAGCCGAGTGATATTAAGACAGACATCCACAAGAACTTATACCTCTCTCTTATACAAGCGTAAGTTCATGGTCTCAGACTATCTAACCATGTACAATTTATAAAAATGCAAGATCATAATATCAATTGGGTGTTTAAACGGACTAATTGCATAATACAAGGATGTAGTTGAATAATAAGGCGAGAAAAATGAAAGTTTACTCTTGTCTCGCTCTGACAAGGAGGCAACCACGTCTGTCCTTAAATCATTTGGTCCGATTTGTTCATGTGCTCGACATTGAATCTGATATCACGTGAATCGTAAGATCCATCGATGCTATGATTTATGATGCTGCCACGCATGTTTATCGTCTTTGACAACTTTAGGGCGTTCAATCCATCCTGCCGAAAAAAGGGGATTATATTATATACATTTTCCAGAAATATCTTCTCCCGTCAATGATAGAAAATTATTATCAATTAGCTTTTTGTCGATGAGTTCGAAGGAGCAGCATCAGAAAGAGGCGCTGCTTTCCCTTCTGAACCCATGGAAAAAGTAGCTTTGGAAACGACATGCATGCGTCTATAAAGCTCGAATTTCTAACCAAAGATAAGCAAGATATTTATGCATGAACACTCTATAATAATTTATTATATATATGCCCAAGTTCGTCTGCAGCGGTTTAGATCTACAGATTGATTTATGGTTACAAAGTTAACTTTGTATAAATGGTAGGATCCCGGGTCTCCTACCATCTATTGGGATGATGTAGAAAGTTTTGACTTGATGGGCTCGGAGCTCTAAATCTGGTCTACTCTTCACCTTTAATAGTGGGGTCGATGCTAATATCCTCGTGACATAGTTACTAACCCCTTTTCTTGGCGAGTGCCAAGATATCATCTAATGATCCAATGACAGGAATCACTATGCCGTAGGATCCCATTCAATAGCCAAGTCTAACATGGATCATAATTTTGCATATATGACGTCAACACATGCAATAAAAATCAAAATTTTCTCGTACGCTGTGAACTTCGGATAGAAGAGACGTCAAAATCATATGTATATTCTCTTCGAATTAATAGTTTAATCTTGTAGTCTGTAATTCTTTACCCTTCTTCGTGGGCGAGGGGAAAGAAAGTTTGGGCAACCGGCCAAGCATGCCATATCTGGCATGCGCATCTAGGAGGAAATTCATTTGCAAGCTTGAAAGTGAAGATTTCATGGGAATATGTCGCACGCATGATTTCGAATGATTATTGTAGTATCCGTCTCGATTGAAATCCACCCATCTGTCAGTTAAAGCAGGCCTTGAAGCATCCCTTTCAGCCGTCCGATTCCATATTCTAATGACTTTGGGACGACGACGAGTTAGCTGTAATTTAAGAAAGTTAAGTCTCGCATGATCAAGACCTTTCTACCCCTGTCGATTTCGCATAATACACCCTGATCGCTTAGATTAATCAGCTGCTTAATTTAAATATATGATTAGTACCACATAAGTTGTCATGTAGCGTCCAAAGTCGGTTATCCTGAGATGATGTTTTCTGTATGATTAGGGGTAAAATATTTGAGTCGAGAACTCACATCACCGAGAGTGGATAGGTTAGAAGGAGAAAGGTGGCTCATGCAAGACCTTAAACTCGAGAGCCAATGCCATGCAAGGTTCTTTGGATCTCAGTCTCTCGTTTATAGTTTTCTAGATTGATTGGCAGATTGAGTTACCATGTGGCCTGAACTCTTATGGTTGAATGGTTCTTTGTGAGTCATTTTTAAGGAGAAAACATTGTGTGCATAACGCATCACAATTTGCAATAGTCCAATTGACTGAGCGATGTGTGTCGTCTACCAAGCCCACCGTCAGAAATTTTGAAAGTCTCTCTCTCTCCTCTTCCACGTGATGACACTGCTCTCGTTCTCCCTGACGACAGTCTGCTCTGCTCTGCCCTCTCTCTCTCTCCGCGCCCTTCCCGACTCATGACCTAACTCTACTCACTCTAGTCCAATGAACCACGCCCCATCTATGAATTGTTGTAAAAGTGACGTGACACTAGAGTAATATTTTCTCATTTTTTAACCACATGCCATACAAGATAGGTGTAAAACTGGCATTGATAGATAAGTCGATGATGAGTTTAATCTTGAGTATAAAGTAAGTCCAAAAGCCTAAGTATAGGTGTTTCAATGCACACAATAAATGTGAAGTCTCAAAATCAAGAATTTCACTTGGTTAACTTCTTGAGCTAGACCTAAATGATCTCAAACTTTGTTCAAATCTTTTGAATGGACCAGCCTTGAAAGCAAATGATGATTAGGCAAGTGAAAGGTGACCCTAAATACCTAGTACGTCAAGGTGAAGCTATATGACGAGGGGTGTAAGATTTAATAGGACTACTGCTAACCCAACTATTCTAAAAGTTTAAGGTGATCCTAAGCATTTATGACACATTAGCAAGTGATATGAGATAATACTTCAATACCCCTTCTCATGTGCAAACAAGATTACGAACAGCTAGTGGAATTTTGACCGCGAAATGTAAAATTTTGATAAATGAGGTGAGAACCACATTCGAGAAAGGAATATTATTGACTATATTATTATATGAGATTTGATGAGATCAGTGTCAACTATACAAATGATATAAAAGATTTTTAGAGTTCATATTGAATTCAATAAAAAAGGTTAGATTGTTGGAGGAAAATGTGGCATCAATTGTTGGAAGATCTCTAGAGTTCATATGGGTATAAGCACGTTGAAGCATTGGTATCTTCGACATGTTTCATATAAATTTGTGATGTATAATGCAATAAAATTTAGTAGAGTGTAGTACTGGAGAATCTCTAAGTAAAGATGAGCCATTGACAAACCATAAAGATGATTTATTTTAAGGTTAATGTCACAAAAAAAAATAATTCAAATTAGGGGTCCACTATTATACAAATATTTTAATTTTTTGTTAATGTCACAAAAAAAAATTCAAATTAGGGGTCCACCGTTGTACAAATATTTTAATTTTTTGTTATGTTGATAAAAATTCTAAACTTGTCTATTGTGACATAAATAAGACACCTTTTTCTTTGTATTATGAAAAGACCCGAACTTATACGAGTGTGATAAATATACCATGGATGGAATTGAAATAAAAGGCAAGCAAGTTAGGAAGTTTAGGATATCTATGGCGTAGTGGATACAATGTGAGATTTTTGTGGTATATGTCGGGCGTTCTATTTTACAACTTTTTGCAGTCAAAAAAGCCAATAAAAAAAGTGATAAAATATATTAAAAGAAAAAAAGAATAAAAAATTCAGCGTTGAATCCGAAGAAAACATTGCTTAGAATTCACGCCTTGTGGCGAGATACGATTAGCCTGGAACTCAGAAGGGAGACCCCGGAAAGCAATTCTCCTTCGTGCCTTGAAATCTTTTTCCAAAAATTATTATTATAGTCCAAAGTCAAAATGCGACTTTAATTCGTCGGTGCGATTACGTCATTAGTCACTCCACTAATCTATGGATTACGAAGGTTCTAGTCAATTGCCCTTGATTGAGAAAGCTCTGATGTATCGACCCCCCATTGGCTTAGCAAACATAGGTTTCTTCAAAATCCAATCAGGATAGAGCATTGGAAAGATACGATATATACTGTGAATAAAATAAGGTTTTAGAGTGGAATGACAACATGATTATCTTCACTCATCCGCATTGCCCCATTTTGATGATATTGTTAAATTTGGGAATTGATGCCTTTTGGGTATGTAGTTTTGTCAAAGGTTTCGTGTGGAGTTAAGGTCAACACGTTTCTATTAGGTGATAAGCACAAGAAAAGAGAATTTAGCTGCCTTTAGAAGCAATTCTATCTGCTTCATATTTGTGAAATTGAGAATGTGGAACTATCGAACCACGGAATGAGATTCAAAAAGAATCGTGACTTACTTTTATAACATGGATTTATACAAATCACGTGAAGCATAGTGCAAAATATAATAAATTTTTTGGGTCAGATCCACGGTCAAATCAGAGATATCTTGATTTGAAGTGCATTTTCTTATCCATATGGATAAAATATTTTGCCCCATTAAATTTCTTTGAGGGGCATTACGTTGGAATGGGTATAGACAAAGTTTTTTTTTTTTTTTTGAAGGTAATGGGTATAGACAAGTTTCTGCAACATTTCATTCAAAATCAAAGTGTAATTGCAACATAGGCTATGTTTTCTTCCATCACCGAGGCTTGACGGGTGAATTTTCTCTAGAGGTTTTAAACCAAATAACTTTCACTAAAACATAGTACAATTAAAATATAACATAATCTCTATCTATGTCCATGACATTGCCACCCCCAATGATGTCCAATCTCGCACTTCTGCCGACCTCGCCAAGCCGTCATTGTTGCCTTTAAAGCTCTCACTGTTTGTCTTTGGACCTCCAACTGTGAGAAAGATGGTATATGCCCATGGAAAAAGTTACCAAAAAGTCGTAAAAACACTTTGCCATTTGCAATAAAGAAAACAGTAGTAAATGTCCGGTCCAATTTTAAACATTCGCCATACCCTAAGCACCATTTTTTCCTTTTTAGGGAATATCGAACCATGCGATGCCTCTTATACTCATGATATATCTAGTTCCTATAAGATGTGACTTTTACAAAACCAAAAAAGAAATAAGACTACTCACCTAAGTTGCAAAATCAGACAATGTAAGCTACTCGAGCTGACAAACTCATAATTTTATCAATTAAGCAAGAAACGATATCAAAACCAAGTAAGACATTATTTTGACTAACAATTTGACTAAACTACGCTAATTCATTGACTAAACAACTCTTATGTATCAATAAAAATCTCACCCATAGCCAACACTCATTGTTGTTTACTAAGCGTAGTTTGTGCCACAACTTTTTCTTAGAACCCCGATTAAATTGACTATACCGTTCCCTTTTGATGCACTAAAACGTCCTAAGTTTCACTACCTATAAAAAAAGGCCGAAAATGGTTGTCACAAATAGAAATTTGTAATTAGATTCGGCAACACGCAGAACTTCAAAATTCATTTCGATCAATCCATAATTTCAAAAAATTTCCATCAAGTCGCACGATTCCGTAGCACCCTAAACTTTCATTTCCTCTTAATTTTACAGCTTAACAATTCCTAAATTGAGTGTAGCAACTCAGAATTGACATACATCTGTATTTATGCCCTAATATCGAAAATTCTCTCTCCCTCCCTCCCACCCTCCCTCCGCATTCCCAGATTCATTTGGGCTGACAGTGTTGTGGGCTGAGAGCTTTGGGCTCTTATTTTCGTAATTAGGCCTAAATATTACATGCTGAGCCTGTTTTATGCCCTTGTGAGTGACCACGTGAACTATACCTTCAATCTTAGAGGTTTAAAATACCAATTTTGACCCTAGACTTGTCGCATTTATCCATTTTAGCCCTCAAACTTTTCAGTATTTATGAATTGGGCCGGAGACATTTTGAGTGCTATATGATCCTCTCTCTGTGACACATTTTCGGACCACCATTTCTAAGTTGGTGCAAGCACTTACCAGAAGGGAATTATAGCATAAAGATCAAAGGATACTACATAATGATAAATCAATACATTCAACATTGTGAAAAGCCGAAAAGAAGATTCGACAAGCTAAAGTATATGAGGTTGACACCGAAGTTAAAACTAACGAAGAAGTGATCCTATATTATTGAAAACCCAAATGATGTATATTTGGATGAAGCGAAACCATTCGACATTGAAATGATGAGAACCCGACTTATATGTATCCAAGAATCTAGAAAATGCGGTCGTCTGCATTGAGAAACTAATGAAACACGAGTCCACCTACTCCGAACTCGTCTCCACCCACCATTTTGCCACCTCTAATTATTTCTAGCTAGTATCCACAATATGTGTTTGAAAGAGACTCCTCGTAAAATAGTATTTGCCAATGCCCAAATGAGTAAATAGACAGAAGTTCAAAATCTTCCCTAGGCCCATCATTTGCCTCGTTTTTCTTCCACTTGAGGGCCGACCTTTCGCATCACTTTCACTTGCGTTTTAAAGTCGGAAGCTCCACCGTCCATCCCTTCTCGATTCATGTCAATGAGGTGCTGAGCGACTTGCTCGCGGTCGTTGGTTGAGCAGATTGTCATTTGTGAAGTCAAACGTTCGAGCTTATTAGAAGAGACAAGAAGTCTTCCCTCGTAACCAAACTTGAGAGAGAAACAAAATGCAAACCAATCTAATAATGCAGGACTTCCCAAATCTGTACAAAGAATCGATTCTCCAAATGAAAGACGCTACGAAGTGGATAATCAAGAACACCTAGTCACACGAAATATATCAACAAATGGAAATATTCTGAATGGAAAAGCTACCGACGTGCCAAGTCTCTGCGCTCTATCTCGCCTCTTGTTTACAGCCACGAGGCCTGGTTTTTTGCAAGTACTCTTGCTTGAGAGCCACAAATTTGGCTGTCAGATCATCATAGTCGGGCAACCTGGGATGGACATGGGTCGGGCATTGAATTGGAAATGAATTCGAGCGGGGGACTTTCTCCTTGAACCCATCTTTTTGCCGTTCTGGAGGCATTGTCATGGCTCTCAAGTAGGGGGAGAGAACTTCATCCTCAACCCTGTGGATTAAAATAGAAGTATCACTTCCCGAAGAATCGGCTCCCTGGACCATACTTTCCTTGTTCATGCTCTCCTCATCAACCTTGTGATTCCTGTAGGTGAAAACGTTATATACAGCAGAGCCATTTTCAAAACTGTTCCCTTTTTGTTGAAGTGGTACTGGAGAAGACTTGACATCGAGTTTCTCATTCCTACGACCTGGACAGTTGCAAAAGCCTTCAATCGAAGTCTCCTCTTTGTAATGATGGGTTTGAAGTCGAGTGAGATGGCGCTGGTCACGGGAACAATGGTAACATGGATTTTCCAAACTACGTTTGTTTATTTTGCAGTTAGAGCAGGAGTCACGGCGTGACTTCGCCGAAACATAGTTAAGCCTGCACGAGCTAGAATGACTCCCCAAGTCTGGACCGGAACTTTGGCCTGTTTTCTGCCTCAAAGAAAAGAGCTGATCATTTTCTTCGGCATGGTTCATCTTCAGATGCTTCCCCTCGCGGTTATGGCTGAGCCTGTGAGTTGAGTTCTTTCCAGGCTTGTTGTAGTAGACCACAAATTCACAATCCCTGACGCTTTGGTTGTCTCGGGACAGTGATCTCCTCCTTGACCTCTTTCCAGCTGGTGCCTCACTTTTCCTGGTGCTCCTTGGAGTCGACTTCTTCTCATCTGATGATTCATATTCTTCAATGTAACCCTGATCAAGTTTTACTTCAGGCGTACCTTTTTGAAGGCCGAGCAAAGGTTTGAACTTGAATAGCCTCTGGTCTTGGCCATTTTCATTCACTTTGGGGAGTGACTGAAATTCCTCGACATCGTCAAGATAGACTACCTTTCCTTCAGGAAATTGAGGTGAATTGCTTGAAGAGGATGAGGTGATTATTCTATCTTCCTTCGGTTCTGAAGCTTCTTGAATGGAAGTGGCGTTCTCAATTCCTTCAGGAACAGTCAATATGAGATTGCTTGGCGAAAGTGAGGAGTCCGATTGATTGTTGGAAGGCCAAGAAACAATAGAAGAAAGTACAAAAGTATCCGCTGTATTTTGATGTAGTTTAGGATGAGATTGAGATGGTGTAGACTGAAGTTCATGTGCAGCTGCTACCGAGTCGACGTGTATTATGGCTTCAGTTCCAATCTCTCTAGTACTCGAAACTTGCACTTTAGATTCTTCGATACTTACATGGCTAATTGTAGATTCCTTATTCATCCGTTTCTGTTCCATATTTTCTTTCACCTGTATTTTCCAGGAAAAAAACTCGTCAGCTTCAAGAGAAGATATGCCCATCTTTCCATACAATGGTGTTACCTGTCTTTGCAGTTCTGAAGAAAATTCAATCGCCAAGATCTCAGGCTTACGGCAGCATTCCCTGGCAATTTCGTCCACTAATCTGTGCTTCGTATCATTGGGCACTGATTTGATGGAGAGTTGATCTCTAATCTGCATTTTTATAATGCCATTAACTACATCAATGAATTTGTATAAATAATTTGATACTCATCAAATGACTGTTGTAATCACTCCAACCTGACGGTTCACGAGATTTCCAGGGAATAATTCTACGGCAGTCGCAGCAAATCTATTGCCATAACGTTCTCCAAAGAGCTTCCGGATCACGCGAAGCTCAGGTAAGTCTCCGCATCTCGCAGAGGCAAATATGAGGCTTGAAACTGCTTCGTTGATATCATTTGGACAGTCCCTGAGACGATTAATTTACAAGAGGAGAATCTTTGCAGATGAGAAAAGCCGCAGGCTAGAATCGTGAAGTGACAATATTCAAAAGTTGATATTAGCAGAAGTTACGCTTTCTAAAAAACTAGCAGAAGCGGTAAGTACCTGTTCCTGCGAATGTACGACAAGTTGGCAATAACAAATTCGCAGAATTGATCGAGCAAATCGTAGACAGCGATGATGCTTTCATCTTTGAATAGCTGCTCAGCCTGAGAAAACAGACAGGCAGTCACTAAGCAGATGCCGAATCTCCCTTTCGCAGGTGCTACAGCTCAATGAACTTGGTTAAACATCCTTCATCATCACTCATCTGAGCCCCAAAAGTTACCCAGAGAATCACTGTTGCTTGTTTCTCTCTAAATTTTTTCCTCTTTTTTCCTCAAAGCGCATATAATGCTTTGACACTCCTAAGAAGCTAGAGCTAAATCTTTCAAACACTCTTCTAAAGACGACAAGAACTTATTTGGCTACGATGAAGCAATTTTTCAATCATATAGCTAAATTTCAACTAGGTCTCTTCTAGTTTGCATCTCAGAGGACAAAATTAAGGAGTTGTGCTTGGTTCCTAAATTGGGAGGATTGATTCTCTTTATCCAGAAACTGGATAATACATTTTCCAAGAGCTTGCTCGGACACTCCAATTGACGAAACTGCTATGAGTATGTGTCGACTGTCAACATTTAACAAGAAAACGAAACCGGCAAGAAATAGACGACCTTCACCCTCAAGCAATTCTTGTAAGAAAGAAGCGTAAAACAGAGGAAGCAACAGGGGAATGGCTTAAGCCCCAGCAGCACCATACACTAAAAGCATGAATTGGTAAGGTTAAGGCGATCACTACGCACCCGCTCGATCGCCACGTCTTCGTGGCCATTCTTGATGAGCTGAGCGACGTCCTCGCGCAACTGCCTCACGATCGAACTCCTCTTGTTCTTCAGCAGCTTCAGCCGGCACTGCACTCTTCTGATCACCCTCTTGCTGCAACATAAGGGCGTATATTACCAACACTACCATGTCCGAGATGTCTCCATCGGCTTCAAGATAAAAGGAACGATGCAAAAGACATGATTGACAGGAAAAAAAACATCACGCGAAACTACCATTTGGAAGCTTTTCGCCACCCGAACAGGATGTCGAACATGGCCGAGATGTTTCCGAAGCAGCTTCTTCTCGAGCCTTGCAGGGTTCAAGAGAACACCGAGTCTTGAATCAGCAGGCCTAGCATGCCGGTCAGCTGCAAAGTGCAAACCCAAATAGGGAGACGAAGCATAGAAGCTGAAAACAAGTTAGCTTGCCAGCTGATTGAAAACTGAAGGTACGGTTGTTGGGAGAGAGAGAGAGAGAGAGAGAGAGAGAGAGAGAGATCAAACTGAAACTAGCGATGACAGTTTCTTGCCATTTCTCTCTCTCTCTCTTTTCCGGTTTTGAGTGTGAAATTTGCAGTTCTGGGTCGCGTCATGGGTCGTTATATTCAGGAAGAGTGGGCTTGAAAAAACACAAACAGACGGTTTTCGCATGCTCCGGAAAACCGCTCCACTACGATAGAGGGACACGTGTCACGAACCCACCAAGCTATTTTCTTCCCACTTGTTGCTGGTTCATATTAATCCTCATCCTCTTTCTTTTCTTTAGGCTGTAACATTTAGAATAAATACCATGAAAAATCTCAAATTAGTGCACCGGTAATAAATTTGTCATATATTAATTTTTATTAAATTTTATCATTAAATTGCTAAATTAGATAACATGCTACAAGTTGACAAGTAAACCAATTTGAGATTTTACTATCCGTTTATCATAGATGTGCTAATTTGTGATTTTTATGATATTAATCCAATTTAATATAAATTAAAGGTAGGTCATTTGTCACAAAGATACCGGTTTAATATTTTTTATGGTAAAAAAATTAATTTAAAGATAAATTTGTTACATAAGTGTATGTAGTTATGATTTTTGGTGCTAAAAAAATTAATTTGAGATGAATTTATCACATGTGTTCCAATTTATAGGTATTTTTATGATAGTAACCTAACATTTATCTTTCATTTTGTTTTTAAAAGATTGTGGAGTTTTCGATCTCAATTTCTAATGCATATGTTCTCAACGATTGGTCATGTTGGATTAAGTTAAAACCAACATGTCTTTCCTTAATTATTGTAAAAAGATTAAAGAAAAAAATCGATGTCCTATGCTAAAGCACTTCATTAAATTACTTTAACAAAAGAAAAGAAAAGATAGGATTGATTCCTATCCACTAAAGATCACCGTGGCCACCTTCCTTCGTTTAGATAAAGCAAAGATTGGCTCAAAAAGATCCATATTAAAAAGCGGATCTTGAAGCATAAAGACCAGAATTTGATTCCTCAACTTTTCTTAAAGAGCTCCATAGTAGGTCAGATAACCAGAACTATAGCACTAAGGAATTGATTTGGTGCGAGAATTAGATATTATTTTTCGCACAACCACTGAGAATTTACTAACTACAAAGTAGCGTGCAAGCTTCTATAGTTTTCCCCCCAATAAAATTTGGTAAATCTGCTAAACCCTTTTTTTTTCAGCAAAGATTGTGGATTGGTTAACGGGAAGTCAAGCAGGGGCAGGATTAGAGCTCTCTGCTGTACTGTGGCATGATGTAGTGTGGTGGGTTTGGATAAAGAAAAGGGACTGGTTGCGAAAGCTTGTACAGTTTGCTGGAAATAAGAAAAGCATCATCAGCGGTTGATGATGACGGTGGTGATGATGGTGATGATGGATTTAGAGAAGCAAGGAGACATTCCTGGGATCCTTAACCTACACGCTCCGACACCGCATCCCCATGTGAACGAATTCTTTTATGCCTCCCCGGCCAAAGGCTGCGCGCTCGTTAGCGCAGTCAAAGGTGGTCATCTAACCCCATCTCTCTCTCTCTCTCTCTCTCTCTGAGTCACGCGCTCACGTGATGTCTGTTTGGGCTGGTGGCCAAACTTTAGGGCACGGCATGTAAAGTGCGGCGCGGCTCTGAAGTGGGGTCGTTGCTTACGCATGGAGGGTGAGCTCGAGCTGCTCATGATGGCGACCAGAGACACACTTCCGAGGGGCCAGGTCATTACAAAATAGTTTCTTTCTTGATTAGCGAAAACTGGAATGGCTTAATCATTAAGCGAAATGACCCGACTTTGCATGCTACATGTGAAAATATTTTGGGACTTGAGCTACAAATGGAGATGAACATGGCAGCTCAGGTGCTTGTTGTAATGCTTGACAGGAGTGCATTGATTGTGACGTGACTTTATGTGGTTGAATTTCTCCTAGTCCTCTAGCTTCGAGGATTGGTTAAGTGGGTTCATAGCATTGTCTTTCAGATTAGGTAGTCCAGTTAAATGGTGCTGTTTCCTAGTCATATGGATTTGGTTAGGTGCCCAACCAAACCCTCTTGTTTCTTGCTTTTCTTCTTTCTTTCTTGCGGAGAAGTCAGTTCACTTGTTGGTTTCAGTCCATGTTCCTATTCAAGGAAAGAGCTTGGATGATCATTAGGGTGATGGTCAAACCATCACTTTTGTGTCTGAAGAAACTGTGCACGAAATTCCATGGGTGCATCTGTGCAGAAGCGATAAATTGAGCATTGATAGATGTGGTAAACTGGTAGTGCCAGTAATCAGAAATGCACGAGGTAGAGGTTTTTCTAGTAGGATACTGTGGATTTGAACTTTTGACGCTTGATCTTGGAGGACCAATAAGATGGGTCTGTAGCAAACCCTTTGGCATTGGCACAAGGAGCTGTCCGAGTTTATGTGGATTTGGTTAGGTGCCCAACCAAACATCAGTTGTTTGATTAATCACATGTCTGTGTCAGAAAAACAATAGCGTCCGTAGTTGCTGTTAGGTCTTGCTTACGATTACCTAATACTTGGTCTCCACACATGATCAAGTAAATGAAAGGAAAAAAAGAATCATGGATTCTGTTCTATAGAGCAAAAGCCTTCACATTGAACAGGAACTTACAGATCTATCACACATGCTGAGAAATACTTTGTAACATGAAAGAAAAGAAAAGAAAGAAATGAATACTTCTCTCTGCTTTAGAAATTCTGATTTACATGACGTTTCAAATTTTTATATATGATTTACCAACTTGAGATTTGTCCTGTCATACCTCAAAGCGATTTTAAATTATAAGCCTAAAAGAACCAACAACCCATGACAAAACTTTTTTGAGTACCTAAAGAGAATGATTTATAGCACAAAGACATCTTCACTGACTCATCAATCAGAACTCCAGTAACTTTTATGCCATTCTGTTAGCATCAGCAATTTATTTGAAGTTGTAGATGAGGAAGTTATGTCATTGCTGCATAGACATGCCTAGTAAATAAAACTGCGAAGTTGTCTGCTTGAGAATGAAAGATGCTTGGATATTATGAGGACTTCTGCCTTGCAAAGTTTTAAGCTTTTTGAGAGGACTTTAGAAGATTTGCATGGTACCTGCTGGACCTATGGGCAACAGTTTCAGGATGCTTGGAGCATTGTGTGAACCTG
Source organism: Eucalyptus coolabah (assembly GCA_014182585.1). Taxonomy (NCBI): domain Eukaryota; kingdom Viridiplantae; phylum Streptophyta; class Magnoliopsida; order Myrtales; family Myrtaceae; genus Eucalyptus; species Eucalyptus coolabah. The sequence continues at coordinate 10,927,119 of CM024630.1, read as the reverse complement.
TAGTAAAAGTTGCTTTCATGATTTTTCCTTATTATGTTGCATATACGGACTTCCTAGTAAGAAGCCCTGCAAAGGAATGACAAAATTTCTGAGCCTTTTTGGGTATCTGAACTGAAATTTGCTTTGCACTTATTAATTGGGTTCCCTTCTCAAACCACTGCGTATACAAGTGTATCAAACAATGTCTTGCTTAACAAGTCCACAATATGGAACCCCCATTGAGTTGTCACTTCTGAAATGGCATAGCCTCACTAGAATCTTCAACCCTTTCAACTATTTATGTTTCCTTCTTTTTATTGCTCGATTACATCTATGTGTTCATTTTTTCTTTTCTTTTCAAATTCCTACCAGTGACATATGAGCAGAAAACTGGAAATGACCAAATACTTGGCAAGACGTATGCTTGGTTCTGCATACCTGTCCCAAGCATTCCGTCATTTTTAGGATATCACCTAACTGACAGATAGTTATTAGTCTTTGATTCAAAGTTGCAAGAAATAAAGCAGGCACTCCGTGCGCATCAAGATTGGGTAAAAATTCCGCAGAAAAGATTGGGCTTGTTGTGGATGAGTAGGGATTCAAAACCCCCATCTTGCGGTCCATAGCCACAATCTCTAATGTTCTGAGCCTATCTTTTGCTAGTGGCATTGTGGCAATGGAACTATGAATGCAGGCAGCATATGCCCACAGGCCAAAGCCATTGCTTAGCAGAAGTAGACGTCGACTTGGTTGGGAATTCCAGATTTCAAATATAGAAATCTATCCTTGTAATGCGTTATCATGTGTTTAATTGCTATACCTCAATTGCTAATGGAACAGGGAAATCACTTCAAAATACTTTCTCGTGTTTAGAAAGCAATACACGGAGGAATCTCAGCACTATCTCTCTCACAGAGGGAGACGTTTTCATTGTTTTAGATCATTTCTTCTTCTAATTGTTATTTAGGATCCTCCTTTCAACAGGCAAATCAAGTATCCATATTCATGAAAAAACAAGAACACAATGTACCTCTGACTTGGTATTGTTGACTCTTTCAACCGGATCTTCCGGTTCTTCAGTTCTTCCATTTCGCCTTTAGAGGCTTGAGGGAATGCATTTTGGGTCAGCATTCTCGGACAGAAAATGTGAGAACGAATTGGTTCCAAGTCCAACAAAAGCCAGTACTATGCACTCTACACCTGTGGATATATAGCTCTGTAACATATGTTTACTTCCTTGATAAACAATTGAATGATTACAGTACTACAAGCTCGGCGAAAGCCTCTGATCATTCAATTTCTCGGAAAGATGCAAATGCGTTAAATGCTCCTGATTGTCCATTCTTGTCCATACATTTTGGCCAATCTCATAGTTGGACATAGGGGACGCAGGAGTTCGATACAATTTGCGTCTTCTTATTTGGCGACAAGTTATCCACAACCAAAGCGCAGACGACGCGAACTGTGAACTGCCGCAGTGGGAAGGTCCCAATAACAATGCCAACCGGTACCTTAACAATTACATTCAATGGAATCCTCCCGGTGTGCCGGTTCTCCATCAAAGCTTCCTGAAGTCCCGACCCAAATTCACTCTTTCCTTTCAAAACGACTTTTATCATGGTTATGTTCTTGTGGCCTTGGTGGAAAGCCGGGAGCTGGCCATTACACAGCGTTGAATCCTGATAAGCGACCATGACCGAGCTGTCCTTGCCATAATTAAACCCTATGTTCGAATTAGGATTGTCGGCCTTCACGGTCACCACAAACTCGGTATAGAGGCTGAAGTCCGGCTGCATGTCGAATGCATTGGTCGCAAAGCTGTCAACAGTGTAGGATGGGACCCGCGGCTGGAACACGGCATAGAAATAGAAGGCAAGGGTGGCGACGACGAAGATCAGGATGAAGAGGGAGCAACAGCAGCAGCAAAGGCACTTCATGCAGCAACTCCCGCCACCGGACTTTTGGTGGTTCGAGTGGTACCGGGGAATGTTGCGGCGGTAAGGGGGCGGGCGGATGCTACCCTGGCTGTCCTGGAGCATCACGTATTTTGGTGGGTAGGGCGGTGGGGGTTCCATGCCGGTCGAGGGGTTGGCGTCCACGGGATAGACCCTTTTGTGGGCATGGTCCATAGAATTCTGGGCAGAGGAGAAGAAGAAAGATCGTTTTTTTAATTTTTTTTTTTCAGTTTCTTCTTCCTTCTTTCTCAATTCCAAAACAGGGGCATGAGGTGGATGGAGAAAACTGGGATGGTTTTAGGATCGTCCACTGATCAAGGGCATTGTTACATGTGTGTGGACGTAGAGATGCTCTCAAGGATGGCCTGAGCTTTTTGGTAACTGCCGAACTTTGTGGGATTCAACTGACATTCTATTGTATTCCTCTCTCCCCCTCTTTTCTAGAACCTGACATTTTCTCCCTGTCGAAAAACTTGGGTTACATCCTTTTCTAGAAGGCTCAAATATGTGAAATGAACTTCGTAATCTTTGTTGAAATTGGTTGATAAAATGTTCTTCTCGATGGGCAAATCTAAATGATACATAGTGTAAAATAAGCAAATTGCAGATTGCTTTCTATCCCAATGATTCATCCAACCTACAAATCTGGTACGCCTAAAGAGAATACGTCATAGCTCAGCACAAAGTAGAATGAAATCTTCCATTTATCATAGAGCTTCACCGTAAAATTTATACAAATGACTCAAAAGAAAAGAATGAACTTATGCCCCAAGCTATATAATTTGATTCACCAGATCAGTTCTTGAAACTCAACCAAAGAATCATCTCAGAAACATCTCGTTATCGGCCGCGGACAGGACACATTTATCACCGACCTGCAATCGCAAGGCCTCGGCCGGGCAAATGAAACGATCGCAACCACGAGTCTCTTCACCTTGACCGCAATCTTCCTCAACTTCTTATACCTGATGGTCCTTCCCTTCCTCCTCTTCCCTAAGCTGTCCGCAGATGCCAGCTTGTACGTTCTCAAGAACACTTGCCGGTGCCTTGACCTCTCATTGCGCGTAATGCGACTCCATGGATCACTGCTCTCATCGTCGGTCGCTTCGGAATCGCGGTTCAAGAGCTTGTAGTCATGGGATATAGCTGGGCTCGACCAGAGGAAATTAGCTGGGCTCAACCGGAAGGGACTGTTTCTGACCATAGCGCTCATGGCTAAAATAGAAGAAAACTATACTTTAACGCCAAGGTATGATCTGGTAAACATGGCAAGTTCATTCCGTTCTTATATAGTGACAAGAATTGAATCTAGTAGTCTAAACAGATGCCCAAAAACTTTCCCTCATTGGCGGGCGCGTACGGTCTCTGGAACCGCGATTGACTTTACAGGCAGTCAAACCGCTCATCAATTCAAGAAAAACGCCACACAAAAAGGCAAAAAGCTTGACAACCAAAAGGGCACAGTCCAACCGCGTCAATGTTGATCAGATGCATAATCCCTCGCCATTTCAATCTTATATAAACCATATTTTCTGGGCTCTACAAAGTTGACGTTTGACCAGAGAAGAGGCCAAGTCAACGGAAGGTGAATGGAGGGAGAAAAGCTCTACTAAGACGTGCAGGTCAACTCCCGCCCCCCAGGGGAAAGATCGCAGAACTTGGGGAGGCACTGGCCTGCTCCGTTTATGGCAGCTTTCAGAATCCGGCCAAGCATCGTCGTCACGAGTTAGTTCGTTCTCTAATGTGAATAGCATGGTTAATTACTAGAACCATTCGACGACATGTGAAACACGGTTTCATAAGATAATGCTTCTAGCATCAAACCTAATGACGTTTTGTCTTCCGTTTGTCAAATGGGCTGATTCTTTGCTTTTCTATCTTCAGGTAAAATGTAAGATGTCGCTTAGGCCTGCCTACCCATCCATAGTAAAATTGTTTAGGATCATAACCATACAAAAATCTCAAATTGGTGAATGCGTGCTACATTTAATTTAAACTAATTTCATGTCACTAGTACACTCGTGCAAAATTACCCAAGAAGTTTTGAACTTGTTATATTGGTATCGATTCAGTCATAAACATTTTAATTTGGTTAATTTAAGATAATTTGTCAATTGAGTCTTTTTTACCAATTTTAGCCAAGATGTCCATATGAACGCCAATTGTTCTATATGACATAGCAACATTGATGTGGATAATTTTTCAATTTTAATTTTTTTAAATTTTCTTTTCTTTTGTTGCCTTGCCTTTTCTTTTCATTATGGCCAGCAAGGGTCACCTATGGCACTCGCTAGGCCCTCACCAGCCATGAATGCCTCATTAGTAATCGATGCTAATTGTGAGCGAGGTGGCCATCGCCCAAATCTAGCAACCCATGGCTAGTAGGGCTGTGAAGGCCGTAGCCAAGGCTATCGTGGCCTTGAGGGCCTTGTCCGCAATATGGAAAAAAAATAAAATAAATGAAAAATAAAAAATAAAACTATCCGCGTTAATGTTAACCGTGCCACATAATACGGCTAATGTCCATATTAGCGGTTTCCAACCATAATTGACTGGAAGGACTTAATAGAAAAATTGTCAAAGGTTTAAAATTAAATTGACTAATTATCCCCTATTACATTTACCTCAAATTAATTTTTGTGTCATAACATATTTCAATTTAGTATGCTCATGCCACATTTACCGTGAACTAATTTCTATGTCACCAAAATCTCAAAATAGTACACTCATGCCACATGTTCCAAAATCTAATTGTGTCACCAAACAAAAATCTTAAATTGGATTGCCAAATTTTTACCAAGAGGTCCCTCAAGTTTGGAAAATCAATTAAAATGCATAACTTGTTGTGACATGAAGATTAGTTTGGGTAAATATGACCTGTGTACAAGCTTGAGATTTTTTGTGACAAAAAAATTAGTACAAATAAATGTGGCACATGTCCAGCGTTGGGATTTTGCATGACATGAAAATTAATTGTATCAATTTATGATTTTCTTGAGGTAATTAGGTAAGAAGTTTACACCATTTCCGTAACTTGACGGGCTTTGTCTCTGAATGACCTATTCCAAGCCCTCCCAAAATAGCCTTCAAGCCCGTTTGGCCCGAGCCGGCCCGTACTCAGGTTGAGATCTCCCTATTGAACGACGCGGCACTGTTTCAACTGAACACCGTATCGCACTTAGACCATGTATCTTCCCAATCGGATGGGAGCACCTGTCCGGTCACATCAAGGCAGTAATGGTTTTGGTTTCAATGCTCTGAGCTTTTAGGCTTTCGATCGCTGCTGAAGAACCTGCTGACCGAAGTGCAAGCGTTGAATCGTCCGCGAATAGGCCTTGAGGAACTCAAGCCCAAAAGCTAGTGACGCCAGCCCGATCGACGATTTCGAGCTGTCCTTGAGTGGCGCGTGGTCCAGAGGAATAAGAGTTAATGGAAAAGCTCAAGCTCATCAATGGAGGTCGTTGGCCGACATTAATGGCGGTCACATAATTGACCACCCATTGCAATGTCCCGAGCTTTCTTTAACTTCAACACATGAGGATAGGGAAAGCGAGGAAAACACAAAGCCAACGAGCTCGCGTTTCATTTATTGTCCGGACTCACGGAGGAAGAGCAACTTCCGCACTTTCTTCGACCATCATCAAACCCATGAAGTCTCCTTCCATCAGACGATCACAATAAGCTTCCGGTGCTGTTGCATGTGAGCTCTCTCTTCGGGCGCATCGTCTTTCATGTGACCTCCCTCCTGGGGTTTTGCATACGCACTCTCGCCTGTGATCTGCTTCAATTTCCGATCTGCTGTTGCGCTCGTGAATATTTAAACGTGGCCTGAGTCGTCCATCTTGCTGCACGCTCTCGGCGAGTGAATCTGACGAAGGTTCGCGTCTTTCCGGGTTTGATATTACTGTCGAGGGAGAGAGATTCAAGAAAAGAGATTGAGAGAAAGAAGAGCCAGAATACTGCACTCTGCAAAAAGCGATGAAGGGTTCTGCGCTTCTTGTTGCTTCGCTCCTCATCCTTCTCCTTCTTGTTTCTTTTTCTACCGTCTCCGCGAGGCGCATTGGCCGACGAGCTCGAGTATGAGACTCTCTCTGTCAGATACTTCTTTTATAAGTTTTTCAGGGAAATATTATTTATAGACTGATTTTACAGAAGTATTTGGCGAGAGTTCTTTTTGTTGTTTTCGAAACTACTTTGAGTACTGTTTAAACTGCTAAGGTGGTAGACTTAATTTATGGCACCATTTGTCATAACATGTGGAGTCTCATGCAAATTTTTTGCAGAGCTAATATTACCATGCTTCTATAGAAATGTGTGCAAATCTTACCATGACTTATTTCAGGATTTAAGTTACTCCGCTTCTACATACTCATATGTGCTTCAGTTACCGCAGAAGAAAATGATATGGGGTTAATTCATTCGATAGAGCTCTGATAATTATCTCTCAGTCTTCATCTTATAAAGCCATAACATGGGCGTTTCAGGTCATGGTCACCGACGCTTGATGCGGCCTAAGGTGAAGGCTGAGCTCCAAGCGAAACCGAACGTCTACTGGGAGAGACGGCCACTGACGAAGCCAGGGAGGAGGGCGGACACGGTCCAAATTGCTGGGTCGAGCTTGCCGGACTGTTCGCACGCCTGTGGCTCGTGCTCGCCGTGCAGGCTGGTCATGGTCAGCTTTGTGTGCGCATCGGTACAGGAGGCAGAGACGTGCCCGATGGGTTACAAGTGCATGTGCAACAACAAGTCTTATCCCGTCCCATGACCTTCAATCGACCAACATCACCAACCCTCCTTGTTCCTAAGACAATGTAACATAATGATCCTGTGACGACGACATTTTCTTTGGGCACTTTTTTCCCAGAAAATTTTCTTTTCTAGGCATCCAAAGAATAAAAGGAAAGTCTTGTTAGGCCATCACGGTTTTTGGATCGTAATGGGTGGGTGTCCTTCTCTTTGGTCGATTATTCGAGAGCCTCATCATTAGCATTCGTTGAATTTCATATGGAAAAGAGCATGCGAAAGATCTCGTTTCATGTGTCAAGTTGAACCAACGATGGTGCGCATGAGACATCGTACCTTTTACCTATCTCAGTATCTTTCAATTTAAAGGCCGGCCAAATAATAATAAAAAAGAAAAAAAATAAGAGCTCAAAGAAAGCAAGAATCTCACACAAATTGTCATGAACTAACCTTGAGGGATTTGGAGAAATTTTATTGATAGCAGCGAAAGCAAGATGTGTAGGCAGATCAACTCATCAAGATCCCGTCAAAATAGGATCCATAAGTAAAGTGGTTCACTAAGAACTTAAATTAGGGTATCTCCATGCAACTATCCTCCAGTTAGCAGAAAATGAAAATCCACCCAAGGTCGTCATTATTTGTTTTGCCGGTCAGCGTACGAGTTTGTTTTTGGGATTTTTTTTGGATCTACAAATAAGATGTCGAAATTAACTTTTTTTCTAAAAAGTTATAAAAACATGAAAAAAAAAAAAAATAGCTACTGAGAATTAAGTAAGGACATTGAAAAAGTCACTCAGTACAATTACATATATGGAAATCAGCAATGCTAGGTGAAAACTTACTAATTGAGTGTAAAAATTGTTAATTTACAAGCAATTGGCATTTTACCTTTTCTCATAGAAGTTTAGGACATGTTTGATAATTATTTCATTTTTAGGAAATAATTTTGTCTTAGAAATGATTTTTTTTTATTTTGTTTCTGAGAATAATTTATGAGTTTTTAAAAACGTTTGATAACTATTTAAATTTTTTATTCCCAAAATAGTAATATATTTGGTGGGACTATTAATTTTTTTATTGTTTTCTTTTAATTTTTAATAATTTTATTATATTTTTCTCTTTTTTTCTTTTTCTTTTTCTTTTCTTTTCTTCTTCCTCCTTCCGACGACCAACTTGGTAACGTCTAATGAGCTTGCTAGAGGCTTGCTTGACCACCGCACCTCGATCTCATAGATCTAGGCAATGTCAAGCCTCATTTTGGCTAGCAATGTGACGTATTCGAAATTCGAGCCCTTTGAAGGATGAATGAATGTGAATATTGTTAATGCATTGTTGGTTGATTTCACTAGGAATTAATCACTCCCGAGATATTGACATTGAGGGGAAAGGCTAATGAACGAACTTGTGCGACTAAAGAACTTGACCTGGGAAAACGACTTGATTGTGAGACTTGCGTGAGGACGATCCTGTAGATAGGTAGGCCGATTTCAGGAATGATTAGAAATCGATTCCTAGACATAACATAATGGGACGACAAGTGATTCCATTTACTGTTATCGAGCCCGCGAATGACCCTATGTTGATTCTCAGTAATCGTGTATTTTGAAATAAGAATCTATCATCCGTAATTTCATGTAGTCAAGGATGTCCATGTGTTGAGATGTCTTGAACGTGGTTTGGCACGAGTCGGTTATGCGTGAATCCTCGAAGCCACCTGTCGGTTTGAGTTGTATCAAAATGGCATTCGGGCAAACTTGACATGGCATGAGAATTCCAATATTGGACTTCGAATTTTGGGAGCCTCCGGGACGGACTTTTGGACGATGCTACTTCGATAGTCGATAGTGCTAGTTAAGCTGAGTATTTGGAGGATATGGGGACGTGGGCTCGGCAAGGCCAATGTGGACCTCAGGCCCAAGGTGGGACAACCACCATAGTGGGCCCAAAACAAGCAAGTGAGCCCATTGGACCTAACCAACCATTTTATCTTCCGAAGCCCATTATCTAACTTTGAGTCGTATCAAGCCCAACCAATTCCCGAGCCCGTTTCTATTCATTTCCTAGCCCATTTCTTAGGCTCCCCTCATTTTCAGCCCATGGGCAGATTGAGAAATGTGCAAGGTGAAAATGACCATTTTGCCCCTAGTTGTTGTGAAGAAAAGTCAAAAGAAGAGAGAGAAAATGGTGTCACTTGCACTTGAAGCAAGCATTGAATGGCCTTAATGGAGGTGTGCAGCCAGCCCACATCACTCTCTCTCCTCCTCTTTAGCCCAAGAATTTGCAGCCCTCTCTCTCCCCTTGTTTTCTTTTTTTTTTTTCGATATAGCTAGTATAACCACCTCACAAACAATTTATCGAGATACGAAAACGATTCTAGGCAACCGATAGAAAGGAAGTTCTTTATTGATTAACAAAATGAAGTTCAATCAAAGTAAAGAGAGTAAGGAAGAGAAAATTGAACACAAGGTTTATAGTGGTTCGGCTTATTTCAAGCCTACGTCCATTCTTCCGCACTGATAGCCCACCGACTGGATTTCACTATGAATAAAAGAGAAGTTATAGCACAGCTTTTCCTTGATTGCACAGTGTAAATGTTCTACCACACCTCCTCAATATTTCTCACAAATATAGACTCTCTTTTGTATACAAAGTTTCGCTCAAAGGAATTGCCTAAACAACGGAAACTTCAAACTTTGGAATTCTTCTATCGCGCACACCTCGAACAACTTAGAACGTCTTCATTATATACTCCTTTACGCCATCATACCCGTTGGCACTTACCAAAGGAATTCCTCCAATCTACCCGTTGGATGGAATCAATTAAGAAGATTATTCGAGCTATAAAAGGAACATGTCGATAGCCTATCAATCCTGTTCGCCCATATAATTAGGATCTCGGTTTCCATAAGTAGAACCTTCTAAGAATAATTAGGCAATCATCGGATCCTTAATCTTCGAGTCAATCTCGATCAATCAAAGAATTCCGTTATGTCTTTTCCAGCCAAGAGATCTTCTCCAGTCGATAAGGTCATATCCTTAATGAAACATCCAGGTTGGATAACCTTTCTTCAACGGATTAGAGATCACAATGAGGATAGACTTTGAGTCTTGAGTTTGGCTGTCCGGAGGTCTTCGACTTTAAATAGCAAAGTTTGCAAGCCTTCGGACTAGACCGATGGAAACATTTTGTTAGCTTCAAAACACTTCAAAAGATTTCTCCAACAATCTCTCCCTTTTTGATGGTGATAAAACTTTCCTGTAGATTTGGACAATCTTGACCTCGCAAAACATTTCTCAAACACATATGCATATCTTATAGAGATAAATGGCTAAATGAATAACACTAGAATCTAGAATTCGCAACCACAGAAAATAGGTTAGTCTAATATGCGATAAAGCCATCCATAAGATATCAATAGAAGGAGTCAAATCCAAGATCCATAAGATATCAATAGAAGCAGTCAAGTCCAAGTCTAGTTCGGTTCTCATCCAGACACAAAAACAAAGTCAAACAAAGTTAAACATTAAAACAATCCAACAATCCACACGATTAAAAGTTAAAGATTAAAAGTCAAAGTTCAAATCTCTTGCATCTCTCCCCCTTTTTGTCAGCATTAAAAAGGTTGAGATGAAAATGGAATAAAGTCAAGATTGATTGGGAACGCAGACAAGCTGTAAATCTCCCATAGACTAAATGATACCTTCCAGCCTTTTCAAGTCTTCTTTCGGTTGTGCAATCTCCTCACCCTTGGCATTGGCCTGAATCTGAATAGAGAGGGCTTGGATCTGATCATTCAATGAACATGAAGAAACTTGACCCGTATTTTGCAAGTTTTGAATCTTGCATCCCGAGCATAGATTTGTCCTCGCATCTCCAAGAGAATATCCATGATTTTGCGAAAATCTGCTGCATTATCAGGCCGAGTACTTGCTTCGGCCCGATCTGATGGAGTAAATCAGCATAATCTCGCAGGTTTGGCGATGAAACTTCATGACCTTCCTCTGGAAATTGAGAGGCATAAATGTCCTCTGGGTTTGCAGGAGAGCGATTGACGCCCTCACTTGCATCAGGATATGAGGACTTCTCTCTTTTCTCTTGATCTCCCCTTGTTTCCATGCCTTTAGGTGGAGAAGAGTGTTCCTCAGGTTCTCCTTCTTCTCTTTTCTCTTTTTCTTCTTTCTCAGCTCTTTCCTTTTTAGCTTCTCTTTCTTCTTCTCCCTTCTCCTCTGCTTCCTTCTCCTCTGTTGCTTTCGTCATTTGTTCCGATTCTTTCTCTGGAACAGGACGACTTAAATTCTTCAAAGCCATTGTAGAAATGCTAAGGTTTTCATCATCATCTTCATCTTCAACAATAAGAGCTCTTATTTTCGTTCTTGAAGCAACCAAGGGCTCATTTCCTTTCCGTTTTGATGAAGAAGAGGGTTGATGAGCTTTGACTGGAGTCTTCTCCTTGAATTTCTCCAACGCCTTGTTCAATTCTTTCAGACGCATTTTGGTCACCATTTTCAATCCTACCACCATATGATCGCACGATCGAACACAAAAGATTTGTGGAGGCTAAATATTAAGATGTCTGAATAACTTCGTTATAAGACTTGGGTAAGGAAGTTGACCTCTGTCCTTCATCATGGCTCTATACATGTGGAACGTAATAATGTGAGGAAGAGAAAACCTTTTCCTAGTGAGGATGGCATACATCGGCTTTGCCTCCGAACTTGAAACATCGTCTTGGAAGTTGATTTCAGTCGGAGGCAATTGATCACAATCTTGTGAAGCAAGATGTTGAACGCCCTCATCCTTAAGTAGGAAATTTTTTTCCTCTGTTCTCCTGTCTTTAACAAGTTCCAATGTAGCATGTGCAATAGAAACTTTGATCGGTTGATATCTTTCTCTCTCAACTCCTAACACATCTGCCAAAGATATCTATATCCACAACAAAGTCTTGATCTTTGACGCTGAAAGAGAATCTATTCGCATCCAAGAAGCTAAGATTTGAATAGAAATATGCGGTTAGTTCGGCATAGGCCTGCTCGTAGAGTCGGAGCGAGACTTTTCAAGTTGAAGATAACCGAACTATTCCCTCAAGTTCACATTCACAGCATCCAGAAAATCAAAATCCACACTCCTAGGATTTATCACCCCACGCTTCAGCAATTTTGAGTACAAATCCTTTTGTTCCTTCGATCTGAACAAGTCTCCCCTTTTTCCTCGATTTTCAACCGCAACACCCATTTTCGGTTGAAATTGGTCAGACTGATTTATTATCATCATTCCCATCTACAGGATTAACTCCCCAATCATGAGGATCACTTGGGATATTCGCAAGGGTTTTTTCAGCCACCCCTCTACTAGCAATTCCCAAACTTTCCATTTTTCGCAAAAAGATATATTCATTTCCATACCCTTTGTTTTTAAGAAAATTATCGACATACTTCAAAGGAGTATGAGTCCCTTTTAAAGCACGATACAGCTTATAAATAAAAGCGGGCTTTTGAACTCTTACAGGATCTGCATCCTCGATGATTTCTTCCTCTTGTTGATGATCAACGCCTTGAGGACTAGATGGAGGAGAGTGATGCTGCTGAGAATGTTGTGGGCTCTGTGCGATCTCGGAGACACTTCTTCTTCGATGAGATCGAAGTGCGTAGGCCCCTCACTCATTCGCCGTGGTCCCCTGCTTGCGATTCTTGAAGACTTTCTTGAAGATGACATCTTTCTTAGTTTTTGGAAAATTCCTTGCTTGACTTTCCCAAGAAAGATGACTACTTTTTCAAGATTAAATAAGGGAAGAAAACGGGAATGGAAGATCGATGCTTTCTAGGGTTTTGAGAGTAAAGTGAAGGGAAATCAACGGTGCACGATCTGTTAAAAAGAGATGAATACAAACCGTCACAAAGGAAAATAAAAAGATGCCGTTTCAAAATAATTGTTCTTTTTCGCGAAAATAGTCATTTAAAAAAAAATAACTTCCTTTTTGAAAGGGAACGATGTAACAATTACGTCGATTAAATATAACAATAATTAAACACGGTCTAACGATCGTACCTCTTCAAGATAAGATTCGAGAGAGAGAGAGAGAGAGAGTTACTTACAGTCAATGTCTTGTATGTCGAGTTTAAAAGTCTTTAGACTTTGATTTCCTCATACCTCAAAATGTTGAGTCTGGAACGGATGGTTTCAAATTGATTTTTCTCCAAAGGCTTTGTGAATATATCCGCCAGTTGGTTCTTCGAATCAACATATTGAATCGAAACTTCTTCATTTTGAACATGATCTCTAATGAAGTGATGTCGAATCTCTATATGCTTTGTTCTTGAGTGAAGAATTGGATTTTTAGTGAGATTAATAGCGCTAGTGTTGTCGCAATTAATCTCCGTGCATGAATCTTCAATTCCAAAGTCTCTTAGCTGTTGTTTTATCCAGAGAATTTGTGAACAGCAACTCCCAAGAGCTACATACTCTGCTTCTGTTGTAGAGAGAGCTACTGTACTCTGCTTTCTTGAAAACCAAGATACTGTCCTGCCTCCAAGTAGTTGACAGGTACTCGAGGTGCTCTTTCTATCAACTCTGCAACCGGTTAAATCTGCGTCTGAGTATCCAAGAAGAGTAAAGTCTCATCTTTTAGGATACCATAGACCGATGCTTGAAGTAGAAGCAATGTATTTAATAATACGCTTTGTAGCATTTAAATAAGATTCTTTAGGATCCGCTTGAAATCTGGCACAAATGTAAACACTAAACAAAATGTTAGGTGTAGAAGCAATAAGATAAAGAAGTGAGCTAATGATACTCCTATATAGCTTCGGTTGACTTTCTTTCCTTCTTCATCTTTGTCTATCTTCAAGGAACTTGACATTGGTATTTCAGCCTTCTTACAATTGTTTAGACCAAACTTTTGACGAGATTATTAGCATATTTTTCTTGATGAATAAAAGTTCCTTCATTCAGTTGTTTCACTTGAAGCTCGAGAAAGAAGGTTAACTCACCCATCATGCTCATTTCAAATTCATCCCGCATAGTCTTAGAGAATTTCTTGCACTTCTCTTTCATTAGGAGATCCGAATATAATATCATCGACATATATTTGAACTAGCACAAAACTTTGCTTTCTCTTTTAATAAATAAAGTAGTGTCTACTTTACCTTTCACAAAATCGTTTTGGATTAAAAACTTACTCAGCTGTCGTACCAAGCTTGAGGTGCTTGTTTTAAGCCATATAAGGCCTTTTTGAGTCCGAATACTGAGTCCGGTTTCCTTGGGTCTTCAAACCTAGGTGGTTGTTTCACATAGACTTCCTTATGGATGAATCTATTAAGAAAGGCACTTTTGACATCCATTTGGAATAACCTGAAATTTTTATGATAAGTAAATGCAAGTAATAAACGAATTGCTTCTAACCTTGCTACTGGTGCGTAAGTCTCGTTATAGTCTATCCCTTCTTCTTGCATGTATCCCTTGACCACGAGTCTTGCTTTGTTTCTTACGACCTTTCCTTTCTCGTCCATCTTGTTTATGAAAACCCATTTCGCTCCAATAACTGATTTACCTTTTGGTTTTGGAGTCAATTCCCAGACATCATTGATACTGAATTGCTTGAGCTCTTCTTGCATGGCTTCAATCCAGCTTTCATCGATAAAGCTTCATCTATGCTTTTGGGTTCTATTTCGAAATAATAGCCACAAAGCACTAGACTCTTAGCGCCTTTTGGATCTAGTGCGAATTCTTTCATTAATGTCGCCAATGATAAGATCTTTGGGATGACTGAACTTATGCTTCCGATTCTTGGTTGATTTGTCGAGTGATGATCACTTCCTTCACTTGAATTTTCAACGGTTACTTGTTCTTTGGTCCTTCAAAGTCTCGAGCTGTTTCTTTAGACTTTGTAGAATTTGGAGCAAGTTACGGATCTTCAATATGAGTCTCGAATAGATTCATTTTGTATCGAATCCTGAATTTGACATTCATTGATTCTTCCACGGTTTGAGTCTTTTTGTTGTAGACTCGTACGCTTTGCTTGTGGTTGAATATCCAAGGAAGATGCCTTCATCGACTTTTCTTCAAACTTACCAACTCGATCATTTGCATTTTTCAGTATAAAACATTTGTATCCAAACACATGAAAATATGAAACAATAGACTTATTTTATTTGAATAATTCATAGGGGTTTTTTTTTTTTTCTAGAATATGCCTTAGAAAAACTCTGTTAATAATATAATATGCTGTAAAAACTGCTTCAGCCCAAAAACGTGAGGAGATGTTACTTTCAATTAGAAGAGTTCTAGCCATTTCTTGAAGCGATCTATTGTTTCTTTCCACAACTCCATTTTATTCTGGAGTATACGGGGAGGAGAACAAATGCTGAAAACCAGATTCATCACAAAACCTTGTAAAATCTTGATTTTCAAATTCACCTCCATGATCTGTTCTTATACTTGAAATAACATATCATTTTTCGTTTTGAATTTTTTTAGCAAATTTTTCAAAGTAAGAGAAAGTTTCAGACTTACTTGCCAGGAAATACACCCAAGTGAATCGTGAGTAGTCATCCACGATTACTAGGCAATATTTCTTATCTCCAATGCTCTGTGTTCTGGTTGGTCCAAAGAGATCCATATGTAGAAACTGCAGTACACGGTTAGTGGAAACTTGATTTATTGGTTTAAAGGAATTTTTACCTGTTTTCCCAATATGCATGGTATACATAGGTCGACTTTTGCTATGATAAATTGGGTAGACCTCGAACAAGCTTCTTTGATGAAATTTTGGCTATCTGCTTCATATTGATGTGCCCAAGCTTTTTGTGCCATAAACTTGCTTCGTCTTGGATTGAAATTAAACATTGCGATTCATCTGGTTTCACATCCAAGAGGTAGATATTTCTATGTTTTCGTCCCATAAATGACTTAGTAGAGTCTTTAATGGGTTCCCGAACATATACCCTCTTGAAAGTAGATTTTGAAACGGTATCACATAGCCGATCGACACCGAAGCGGATTGTAGTTGAGTCATTTAACTAAAGAAATATTGCTTATTGTGAGGTTTCCAATCTTCACAATTCCAAATCCCACAATTTTTCCTTTGTGTTTCCTCCAAATGAGACTTTTCCACCATTCACTTGAACAAGCTTTATGAAGCAATTTGAATCTCCTGTCATGCGTCTCGAGCATCCATTATCCAGGTACCATTTCACATTTTTCTTGATAGTGACCTTCATTTAAAAAGAGACTCAAGCTTTCTTTGGTATCCATATTTTCTTGAGTCCTTTTGAGTTAGTCGATATGCGGTTTTTGCCCAAACTTTATTGACAGGTCTCCAAACCATAGGACATTCTTTCTCAAAATGATCTGCACTATTGCATTTTGAACATCTAAGAGCATTGCGACCTCTTTGGTTTTACAAAGGTCTTTTCAAAATGATTTTTGTAAGCATTTCTTGTGGGTCTTTGTTTGATTCTTTCTTTTACTTTAGGAAAATCAATTCAAGGAATGATTTCAGCGGTCATTCCCAAACCAGATTTATTGAAATAAGGTCTTTGAACAGAAAGTATTTTTCTAGTTTCTCGATCCTATCGAAAATCTTTTGAAAATATTTGAGATATCATTTTTCAAGAATGCATTTTCTTTTGAAAGATTATCTTCATTTTCTCTAAGAGAAGAAACATTCACATCTAAACATTTCACATTTTCTTTCAAAATATTTTCATGTTGTTTTAAGGCAGAATTTTCCTTTTAAGTTCAAAATCCTTTTAAGAGAAGTTTGAAGACTAAAATACAACTCATCAATGTATTTAGAAACTTTAATAGGGATTTTGAAGTTACTTACCTCAAATTCGATTAATGCGAATCTGAGTCTATCTCGGAGTTTGAATCTGAATCCGATTGTGCCATCAGACATATGTTGGCATAATCATCATCACTTTCTTCACATTCTGTATCACTCCAGGTTTCTGCTTTAAGAGCCTTTCGATACCTTTCGGCTTTTCCTTTCTTCTTCCTCAGAAGAGGACAGTTGGGTCTGATGTGCTCCTTTTTCTTACATTCAAAGCGAGACTACATCTTTATTTGATTCATCATCTTCAACCGACTTAGTCTCATTACTTTTGAAAACTTTGTTTCCTTGGATTGAATCTTCTCCTTTTCTGTTCAGCTTTCTAAATCTTCTTATCATGAGAGCAAGCTCCTCATTGTCCATATCGTTTTCAGAATTTGCAACATCGAATCATCATTTGATTTTAATGCAATGGATTTCTTACCTTTAGGGTCTTCGTCTTCATTGATTCGTTCCACTTCATAAGACGATGAGTTCCAACCAATTCATCAACAGATAGTAGCATGATTCTTTGGGTCTCTCGATTGAGGTCTTTATGTGATTCCAATTCTTGGAGAGTCTACGTAGTAGCTTGTTTACCTTCATGGGATCAGAAATTGGTTGACCTTGATTTTCAAGACCATTCACGATATCTGTAAAACGACTAAATATGTCAGTTATAAATTCTCCCAATTTCATTCTGAAGGCTTCATATTGACCAAGGAGAATGTTGATTCTGGTTTCTTTCACTCGATTGGTTCCTTCGTAAGTAATGTGTAATCTATCCCAGACTTCTTTGGCTGTATCACAAGAAGATATTCTGTTATATTCAGTAGGTGATAAAGCACAATATAAAGAATAGATTGCTTTTGTATCAAGAGCTTGTCTCAATAGTGTCTTTTCCTCTTTCGAGACAAGTGCAGCTTTAGGAATGATTCATTTTTCTACAACATCCCATTCCAGAGGATCTTTTGATCTTAGGAACGCTTTTATCTTGTTTTTCCATATGTTATAGTCCTTTTCATTAAAATAAGGCGGTCTGGTATTGCTTTGCCCTTCTACCAGCCCTGGAGCCAACATACTAGCCATGGATCTTTAACTCTGAAATAAAACACTTCAAACAAAGTGAGTATACGAGCTCGATACTAATTGATATAGCTAGTATAACCACCTAGAGGGGGTGAATAGGTGCACAAATAATTTATCGAGATACGGAAGCGATTCTAGGCAACCGATAGAAATGAAGTTCTCTATTGATTAACAAAATGAAGTTCGATTAAAGTAAAGAGAGTGAGGAAGAGAAAATTGAACACAAGGTTTATAGTGGTTCGGCTTATTTCAAGCCTACGTCCACTCTTCCGCACCGACAGCCCACCGGCTAGATTTCACTATGAACAAAAGAGAAGTTACAAACGAGCTTCCTTGATTCCACAAAGTGTAGATGTTCTACCACACCTCCTCAAGGTTTCTCACAAATATAAACTCTCTTTTGTATATAAAGTTTCGCTCAAATGAATTGTCTAAACAACTGGAAGCTTCAGACTTTGGAATTCTTCTATCGCGCACACCTCGAACAACTTAGAACGTCTTCCTTATATACTCCTTTACGCCATCATACCCGTTGGCACTTACCAAAGGAATTCCTCCAATCTACCCGTTGGACGGAATCAATTAAGAAGATTATTCGAGCTATAAAAGGAACGTGTCGATAGCCCATCAATCCTGTTCGCCCATACAATTAGGATCTCGGTTTCCATAAGTAGAACCTTCCAAGAATATTTAGGCAATCATCGGATCCTTAATCTTCGATTCAATCTCGATCAATCAAATAATTCCGTTATATCTTTTCCAGCCAAAAGATCTTCTCCAGTCGATAAGGTCATATCCTTAATGAAACATTCAGTTACGGATAACCTTTCTTCAACGGATTAGAGACTGTCAATGAGGATAGACTTTGAGTCTTGAGTCTTTGTCCGGAGGTCTTCGGACTTTAAATAGCATAGTTTGCAAGCCTTCGACTAGACGATGGAAACGTTTTGTCGGCTTCAAAACACTTTAAGAAGATTTCTCCAACACCTTCTTCTTCTCCTACAGACATTCCTCCAAAAACTTGAGTTGTTTGTTGTCTTCCTGTGAGAATCATCACCTGTGCCACCCACCATCGTGCTTAGGACATCTAGTCTATACGGATCGTGGCGGCTGCTCGTCGGTCGGAGTCACCGACTGACTCGTCGGCTGGCCAGAAGCCACTATCGGCCATCCTACCTAGCTTGCATTGCTTTGCATTTTCAGCATTTTTCCTCCAGTTTCGACCCAATCTCCGCCTAGCCCAGCCACCAACAAGTCCCCATTAACCCCAAAGTGCCGCCGATTGTTAGCTAGCTGCTTGCCGGAGCTTTGGCTAGCTTGCCCACTCCTTTTCCGCCTCTGCAGTTTAGTTTCTAAAGTTGTAGTGAGAGGCATAGTTTGTTGCTGTTGTTTCAGCCTTGGGACCACCTTGGATTGTGGTGGTTGAGGTCCCCGTTCATCGCCTTCATTGTTGCCGCCACGTCCGTGTCTCCAGCTCGCTTAATGGGTGAGTTTAGCCCTTAATCTTTTGTTTAGTGCCTAAACTTGCTTAGGGTTGGTTTATTTAGGTTAATTCTAGTTAATGGGTTTAATTAAATTGTATTAGCTCTAAGATAGGTGGTTAGATAGATGGTTAAGATTATCTTAGCTTAATCTTGCTTTTTGTTAATTAATTGTGGTTTGTGTTTAATTAAGTATGTTTAGCCTTAATTAATTGATTGTTTATTTTAATTAAGGTTTTGCTTAATTTCTGAATTTAATTTAATAATTATTGTTGACACCTAAATTTTGATAACCCGTTTAGTCATTTATCGCATTAAAAAATCGGAGATTGATTTTAACCCCTAAAAAAGATTAATTAATTGCATAGCATGTAGTTTTAGGTACATTTATTTTTAATTTGCATTTATGGTGGGTTGGTGGCAAATGGATTCTAATTGATGGTTCATAACTTTAATTTTATGAGTTGGGCTAAGTCCATGAAGGGAGTAAATCGGCCCAAGCCCGTAACCTTGGGGAAATTTTACGGATTTATCTTTGTGAGATTTCAATTCAAAAATAAATATTGCGTTCGGAAAAATAAATATTGCATTTGGAAAAGCAAATATTGCATTTGGAAAAGAAATCTTCGTGGATATCAATTTGGAAAAATTAAAACCCTAATTCGTGGCCTATAAATAAGTTAAATCGTGCAAGGTTTTAGGCGGGCCACACAATAGAAATACATAGCCACATTGGGGCTTTTTATTGGTTTTCGAGGTAAAAGGTTTAAGAAATTTTTTTCTTTTCCTTTGGGTTCTTTTGTTCTTCATTGGGGGTGGGGCTCCAAAAGTCAAAAGGAAAAGCTGTGGAGCAACTAGGGTTGTGCAAAAGAACCGGGATCCGCCCGGACCGCCCGAACCGGATCGGAATTGCTTGGGCTGGTGGTTCTTGAGGGACCCGATTCGGTTTCCGGTTCCATTTATGGGGGTGGATTTGTCCATGGGCGGATTCGTCCACTCGCCCACCCGGACCGGATCCATTAATTTATAATATTAAAATAAAATAAAATTACTAATTAACAAACCCTAAATGTTGCCTCTTCCGGTTCTCTCTCTCTCTCTCTCTCTCTCTCTCTCTCTCTCTCTCTCTCTCTCTCTTTCTTCCCCCGATCACCATTCCGATTCCGTCGACGGAGCTGATCTCTCTGGGGGATCGGCTTCGCCGCATTGTGCTCCTGCTCGACAGATCTTGCTCCTTGTTCGGCAATTCGCACCGGCGCGCTTCAGCCTCTGATCTGTAAGTGTCCCCCCGATCTTGAGCCTTTCCTTTTTTTTTTTTTTCTTTCATCTCCTCGTTCGAGGTTCATCGTGCGAGGAATGCAATCTCTCGCCACCATTAGAATTCGTTGACGGCCTATAGAATTTCAGTGGAATTCCATGCTCGGTTCTTGAGTCGCTGCCCCTCCGCGTTTTTATTTTTGTTTCTTTATTCGGCCCTTCGAAAAATTGTCGTCACCCTCGACAGCAGCCGTCCTTCCATCCATCCCTTTCTCTATTTGGCACTCCAGAAATCGCCATTGCCCTTGACAACAGCAGGTCCGTCCGTCCGATTCTTTCGCTATCTCCCTATTCAGCCATTCGATGCCAATTTTCCGGCACCACAAGATCTTCGAGAATTGGTGTCGAAAACATTCTTATCCTTCGGGAATATTGCGAATAGCTCTAGCTTACTTGAATATCACGTTCCATATTTTATTTTCTCTCTTTTTGCACGGTTTATTGGTTATCTTTCTGCCATGTTTGTTTATTTCTTTTTGAATTGGTGAAACTTTGCACGATTAAGCCACAGGAGAGGGAAGCTGCAATGAAATTGGCTGTTGAATGCTAAGGGAAGCTGAAACTTTCACCATCACCAAAACATCATTTGGAGATCTTGGGTTTTTTGAAGCTTTTAGAGGCATATAAGCTAGCATCTGCCTTCAATGCAAATGAAATTCATGATATTGTCAATTCTGTTTCACAGTCTGAAATAGCACAGGAATTACAGAGGTCCTTGGTTCTTTAGCAGCGCCGCCTGGTAAATGTAGATGCAGCTATTGACTTGAAATGTTGAATCTAGTTGCCAGTTTCTCTATCTTATTATGCCTGGTTTTTGCAATTATATTCATGCTGCTTTAATGTTTGTTTCTTTATGCAAACAAAGTTTTGAAACATGGCCATGGCTCTGTATGTCAACTTGTGAGAGATAAGGTAATCCCATGTTTTTTCCTCATATATATTGTAGATACTGCACCAATTATTGATTTGGTCCAATGAAACATCTTGGGGATGCTAATATGTTTTTTCCTCATATATATTGCGGATACTGCACCAATTTTTTCCTCTTGTTTGGATTATATTCCAAAGTTGACTAAATTGATCATTAAGCTGCCTTTTTAACCCATTCTTTTCTTTCTTTTAGATTGAAATGCCAAATCCATCTATATGTGTTCAGACATTTGATTAGGATATATATTGCTTTTTCAAAGATTCTATCCACGAGGTCAAGCTCTACAGTTGGAGCTCACAAACATTTCATCGAAGATGTTTAACTGGGGAACTAAAACTTTTGGCTTGCTTTAATGATGCTTGCTGTGCAGTTGAGAATTGAGATCAATTATGTCCTCTCTTTTGATGTTGGGTTTTCCTTAGCTTAAGATTTTCATCTCGTGGTCAGTGAGACCGGTTCTACATGAATCCACCCGGACGGACCTGGACCAGGCGATCCGATTTTGGATGGATCCACGCAACAAACGGATTGATCCCTTCCAATTTTTCGAACCGTTAACGGGTAGTTTCTGATTCTAGATTGGGAGTTGTCCGCCCGGACCATGCACACTCCTAGGAGCAGCACCCGCAGAAGGAGACGGAGAGAAAGTGACGTGAGAGAGAAGACGTGAGGGGTTTCAGCAAAAAAATTAAAAAAAAAAAAAGGAGAAGAAAAGGTGCCCCTATTCATCTTCGTCTGCGAAGCCGCCCACTGCCGGCCCTGTTTGCGAGCGCCTGTGCCATCCGCCACGCCCGTGCCGCCGCGCTCACACCACCACGATGCTGCCGCAGCCGCCAACCGCTGCGCCCGCACTGTCATCTCGCCTGTCGTCGGAGCCCTCCATTGCCCGCTAGCTCGCTGCTCTGCCAGCAAGTCCCAAATAGAACGCCAGGCCCCTGCGAAGACGCCGCTGCTTTGCTGCTCCGTCCAAGCGCCGACGTCGCCCCTGCTGCAGTGCCAGCCCATCTGTCTGTCGCTTCTGCAACGCCTCCACCCGCGACGCCTCCGCTCCGACGCCAAGCAGATCCGCTCCGAGCCCCTTTCTGAGCGACATCGCCGGTTCGAATGCCGACGCCCAGTAGATTCGCTTAGAGCCTCCTCCGAGCGTAGCTGCCTGCTGCTCCGCCCGTGCCTGCTCCGACTTGCGACCCCGTCCGCCGTTGCAACGCTTCCGTTTGCCGTCGCTGCTGCAGCTTTTTGCCCCACGAGCGATGCCCGCGACCCAGCACCGACGCTCAGCAGCACCACCGGAGTTCGACGCCGTTGCTGCTTCCATCTTGCCATCACTTGCCCGCATCAGCTGCCGGACCCCCTCGGCCTCCGTATCCGCACCCGCTCGGAGCCCGATCTGCCGCCCCGGAACGCCGATCTCGCCCCCCGACTCGTCTGCAACCCGCGACCCAGCAGATCCCGAACCGGCTTGCCGCACCTCCGCTGCTGCTGCACCTCTGATCGCCCGAGTACCTGCAGCCCTCGTCGCTCGAGTACTCCTTCGCCCGCCGACCTGCGCCACCGCTCCGATGCTGCTGCTCAGCCGTCGATCTTCGCCTCAGCAGCCGCGACCCAACGCCCCTGCAGTTTTCGCCTTCTGTTGCTGCCCGACGCCACCGGAGTCCACCGCCGGTTTGCTTTGCCAGAGTTCTGAACGCCAGCGACCCAACCCCCGGCGACCCACTGAAGCTGCCCAGCCGTGGGTGAAGAAAACAAGAAAAGAAAAAAAGGAAAATCATTAGGTAGTTTTCTGTTTATTTTATTTTATTTTACTTTTTAGTATAATTATTCTTTAATGTAAGATTGAGATTGCCCGACATGAAATTACCTCTGAAATTTGGGATTAACAGTTCGATTTTCGCATCTAAAAATTACTTTGATGGATACTTTGAGCGCAAAAAAATTATTTGCTACCGATCAAAAAGCAATTGTGTTCTTATGAAAACTTAGTCAGCACATTGAAAAAGTTACTTGGTATAAATACTTACATGGAAACTTATAATTCTATGTGATATGTTACTAATCGAGCGCACAAATTATTAATTTCCAGTAAATTGAAATTTGATGTTTTCTCATGGAATTTTGCAAGTCATGTGAAAAAGAAAATTCTAGTTATTCCCAAAAAGAGGAGAAACTAATGAAAATATTTGAAAATAATATATAGATATAACTACTCAAAATTTTTACACTAAAAGAAGAAGTTATTAGCCATGTGGATAAATTTAATAATTCTCAAAATTTTGAAAAGTTATTTTCCAGGTAGGATTGGTACTTATATACTTTTTGAATACAAAAAGTTAATAAACCATCTAGATAATATTAAAATCAGTATAACCAATTACTTGATATCTTGATATTTGTTGAAATTTATGCATGATGAATAGCTTCTGCATAACGAAGTTGCTCTGTGCATTTGTAGTTACTAGTAATCTTTACACGACTATATCAAAACAAAAAAAAAAAAAATCTAAGCCGCCTTGTATTTCATGCCCATGGAAATGTAGAACCACCTAATGCTAATGCAACTAAAATATTTAATTTGTTCATAAATTCAGTGAAATCATGCCACGTATGACGTCATTAGTGAATACAAAGGACAAAGTTCTCTTGCAACCAATGAAAAAGGAGATCATGTCCGGCTGCTATCGATATCAAACTCTTCGGATTAGTCCATCCATTTACGTCAGTGAGGGAAATCTCTTCTCTCTCTCTCTTCTTTTCTTTCTTCTTCATTAAATTTTATCTTTTGGTAGACTTAGCGCCGATAGCAAGTTTCCTTAATTTCCTTAACCTCACAATTCGCAACATGCACAATCACTCTAAACTTCGTATCCAAGATTCCAAAAGACGTGATGCGCAAGCATAGGAAAAGCGACCCATTACTATATTCTTTCGACACTGTACTAGTTCACAAGGTCGTCAAAGGATTGAGAAATTTTTGGGTGTTTCCAAATAGGATGACTTCTCCATTAATCCAGGCCAATCACTTAGCATCAAATATCACGATTCATTTTCCCAAACTGATGACAACATTGCTTTGAATGCAGAATTAGATTAGATGGATGGGACAAATTCGTCTTGGAGAATATTTCAACACTTTTTGTTTTAGGATATGTGATTTAGGGGTCAAACAAAAATAAAGGATACAATCCAGTTGAAGTTTTTTTCTTTTTCTTTGGTCGAAAGAAAATCATATTCATTACTCAAAAGATACATGACAAGTACATAGTGTTAATATTAAAGAATATTGAAGCACAACAAAACCCAGAAAACTGCAAAACAAAGTGAAATCCAGAAAATAATGATGTTGAACTAGATCAAGAGAGTTCAACTTCTTAGATCTAAAACTTAGTGTATCTCCATGCAATGCTCCTTTCTATACTCCAGTAAGCCGAAAAATGAAAATCCATCCATGGTCATTGGGGATCTTCGATTTGAATGAGGGAATATGCATCGATAAATCATATTAGGCCAATATATATATTCAATTACTGGTTTTGCCAATCAACGAGCGATTTTCTAAATGGGCTTCGTGAAAAGTTACAATATACTGATAAGATGTCAAGAAATAACTTTGATGGATATTATAAGCATATAAACATTGCTACCGATCAAAAAGCACTTACGTTGCTACGAGAATTTAGTAAGCACGTCAAAAAAGTTACTCGATAATTTTACATGGAAAATTATAATCTACGTGATACTTTACTAATCAATCGTGGAGATTGTTAATATCCAGCAAATTTAAATTTTACGCCGTCTCCTGGAAGTTTAGAAGTTTCAAGAAAAAGAAAATTCCAGTTATTCCCAAAAAGAGAAGAAACTAATGAAAATATTTCATAAGCATATATTTTACACTTACTATTAGGTAAAAAATAAGTTATTAACCATGTGGATAAATTTACTAATTTCTAGATGTTGAAAAGTTTTTTTCCTAGCAGGATTGGTGTGTAATTGCTTTTCGAATATGAAAAGTTAATATAACATTGAGAAAATATCAGTATAACTAAGTACTTGATATTTATCAATAATTACACATGATTAATAGCTTTTGCATAACGAAGTTGTTCGATGCATCTGTAATTAGTAGTAATCTTTACACGACTATAATTTTAAGCCGCCGATTTTTATCCCTTGTATTTTATGCCCCCGGGAACTGCAGAACCACCTAATGCTAACGCAACCAAAATACTTAATTTGTTCATAAATTCAGTGAAATCATGTCATGTATGACGTCACTAGTGAATATAAAGCTCCGGAATTCAGACAAAGTTCTTATGCAAACAATGCAAAGGAGACCATGTCCGGTTTGCTGTCGATATCGAACTCTTCAAATTAGTCCATCCATTTACGTCCGTGAGGGGAAATCACTTTCTTTCTTTATCAACCTCACAGCTGACAACATGCACGACTAATTCAACTCCACATCCTTACATTTCAAAAGACGTGATGCGAAA
Organism: Eucalyptus coolabah; assembly: GCA_014182585.1. Lineage (NCBI taxonomy): Eukaryota > Viridiplantae > Streptophyta > Magnoliopsida > Myrtales > Myrtaceae > Eucalyptus > Eucalyptus coolabah. The sequence goes on along the minus strand of CM024630.1, from coordinate 10,901,328 downwards.
GCATAGGAAAAGCGACCCATCACTGCTTTTGACATTGTACTAATGGAGCTAGCACGAGTGTGGAACACTTAAGAGTATCAAAACTTGGTATGAGGGAACACTTAAGTGTTAAAAGTTATGTAAGTAACACATAAATGCTATTTTTTTTTTTTTTAAATGGAACACGTGAATATTAAGTCTAGTGAAGATGGTCAGAAATCTTATGTGACAATTTTTTTAATAATATAACTCACTTATGTTGTGGCACATCGGAGAACTGAGTTAGTGACAAAAAATCAAAACAATATTGTTTTGTCTTTTTATGAATTTCAATATAAATATTAATTAAATTAAAATATTTATATTTACAAAAAAATATTAAAAAAATAAAAAGAAGGAGGCGGCGACGAGGGCTCAGCCCTCAGCCGTCTGCAATCTTAGTCTTCTTCCCTCTTTTTTTTTTTTTAAATAAATATATATATAAATACATTTGGTTTTAAATTTAATTTAATTAATATTTATATTAATTATTTAGCCACGTCACCAAAATAACGTTGTTTTTGCACTTGTCTAGCCACGCCAGTGAGCATAATGACATCGTTTTGAACTTGTCTTGCCCAAAAATCATCACATAAACATTTTGGTCAAATTTTCTCATCATGGGCAATTAACTAATCAATTTTGTTCCGATTTTGATACTTAAGTGTCACTTTCGTAATTTTTAGCAATTAAGTATCATCTCATGTCAAGTTTTGGCACCCTAGGTGTTCTTTTCTCGAGCTAGCACATATTTTATTCACAAGGTCGTTTGTGTGATAAAGATTGAGAATTTTTCTTGGCATCTTCAAATAGCATGACATTTCTAATCATCCAGGCCAATCACCGAGTATCGAAAGTCACGATTCATTTTTCCAAATTGATGATGTTGCTTTGAATGCAAGATCAGGTTAATTGGGTGAGGACATATTCATCTCGAGGTTAAACACTTTTTTTTTTGAATATGTAATTTTTTTATTTCGAAAGAAAATCATATTCATTGCTCAAAAAGGATATAAGAGAAGTACATAAAGTTCATAGCAAAGAATATTCAAGGATAACCAAGCCCATGATACTACAAAACAAAATTAAATCTAGAAAACAAGGAGCATCCACATGGCATTAGCAGGTTGAGCACTCGCTAATTCTATAAAAGCATATCTATCAAGCAAAATAATCGACAGTTGATCATCGTATTTTGTATCTTCGTTAGTCATGAAAACATGTCAAAAATTTATTCTTCAGTAAATAGGGCGTTGCCAATTAGTGGTGTGCGCTTCAACTTCCTCTGCACCATCATCGTATGGAGACAACCAAAATAAATTAAATGAACACAGATTTGACAGTTGGGAGAACAAATTCAGTGAGACACTCTTGTGATCACTATTGAAGCTAGAGGTAGAAGACTTATACATGTACAAAGCATTGGGGCATAAAATCCCCGAGAATTATTAAATTCTCAGATTTAGATCGATAGATCAAGAGAGTTCAATTTGTCAGATTTGAAACTAGCTTCAAAGAAGAAAACTTCCAGATTTAAATCAATAGAGAATAAGAAACAAAAATACAAACAAAATTAACCAGATAGAGGAGGAGGGTGAGATTAGTTCAAACCTTCTATATGGCTGCAGATTAAAGAGGACGATCGAGAGAGGAAAGTAGAAAAGATAGAAAGTAGAAAAGTCAACCATTCATTAGATCAGTGTTTCTGAACTCCAATCAAGCTGAGTTAATTTGGCGAAATTTATTGCTCCGATTGCACTTGGAAATCAAGATGTGGAATTAGCCAATGGTACATTAGGATTGATTCTCAAGCCTAGGTTTGAACCGAAGGGGAAAATAAGCAGTCGTGCCCACATCGCCCTGAAGGTGCTTCGAGCCCCACCACCCACCGACAATGCTCCGTTCACGACGAGAATGACCCTCGACGGCGATGGCAACGGGTCGGCCACCAAATTTAGAAACGAGCTAAGCAACATCATCGACCACGACCTGGTTACCTAGTCGAGACAATCCAAGCCCTAGCCCCGCCAAGCATGCGTTCCCAAGCGAATCTCCATCCGCCAGCAATCGAGACGTCGACTGCGCTTCGAAGCACAAACGACCTGCGATCCCAGCCTTGTTTCGCATGCCATCACCTTGCCTGCTTCGTGTTGATCATCGGTGCCACATGTCACCTAATGAATAGTTCGACATCAACACCACGTGAGACAAGGATACTGCCCCATCGGTTTCAACGTCAGCTGCGCATCAGCTCCATATTCAGTCGCCAAAGTTAAAAACCATCGAGCACTTAATCTCATACATTGCGGAAAATGTTAATTAGTCTAGTTAATTACTTAATATCTTGATACTTGGGAACATTCGTAGATGATTAGCAACTTCTGCATGACGAAATCAAGCGTTATTTACTATAGTTTTTGATTTTTTAAGCTTGTCTCTTCAATTTCATGCTCATGGAGATGTAGAACTAGGGGTGCGCATGGTTCGGGTGGGCGGTTCCTAACCTAGAACAGGGAACTGCCTGCTAAGAAACGGTTCCAAAAAATTAGAATCGAGAACCGCCCACTAGTTGCATGAATCCACACAGGGAACCGGACCGCCGGTCCCGGCTCAACAGCTCTGGGTGGATCCATGTAACCGGTCCAACCTCTGCACCTTCTCCTTTTCGCCCTCCCCACATTTGTTTATTTTAGCTCTCCCGACCATAGTAGCTTTATTCTTCTCAAATACTAGCGTTACGGCGGTGTCCGCGACGAGGATGGCGACCACGTGAAGAGAGAGTTTAAGTTTGAGGGAGGAAATGAGAATCAACTCATTGTTTCACCGAGTTCGAACTAGGACTTGAAGTGAGATGAGTAGATTCGGAGGTGAATCGGATAGAAAGAGGGAACTTGGGGAGATTTTGAATTGAGAGAGACGAGATGGAGTAGGAGTAGTAAATTGAAATAAAATAGTGATTGGAGCCCTAAATTTTAGGTTTGCTAATTTCAAATTTTTTTATATTAAAAATTAATAAATTATTATAATATAACCAGTCCGGTCTAGGTGGGTAGGTAGGCGGATCCGCTTATGGAACCGAGAACCTGGACCGGTTCCCTTAAGATCCACCGGTTCCGGGCGGTTCCGATCCAGTTTTGGACGGTTCGGGCATGTCCCAGTTTTTTTGCACACCCCTATGCCACCCAAAGCAGCCGAGATACTCAACTTGTTCATACATTCAGTGAGATTGCGCCACATCATCATTAAATATAAGCATAAAAATCGAGAGGAGTTTTTGGATGCAAAAATCTCGATATATGCCTATTACTAATGGTTTTTATGATTGGACACCGATTATTTTTTGGTATTAGAGCGTGCTTATAACTAGAAATTATACTATTTTAATGTTTAGGTTTTGTTTTATTTTTCAGCGATTTTGAAAATTTCATTGCTCGGCAGCTTTTTACTATTCTTTTTTGTTTGATTATGATAAATGGATGAATTTTTTAATAAAAGAAAGGGAGGATATTCCAATCGAATCATGAAAATTGCAATTTGTTGGGAAAGTCAAAAGGCTAAATGTTTTTTAAGAATTAGGTGGGGATGCCTTTTTTTTTTTTTTTTTTTTTTTTCACGAAGATTAGGTAGAAATGTTTGCTTTCCTCTTAATGCGACATTATTTCTAGTGCTTGTCAGATGTGACCTTTGATCTTGATTTTTGCGTTTAATTACTTTTCTGTGGGTGCTTAGAAGGGAGAAAGTCCTTTCTTTATTAATTTTACATGATTGAATCTTATCGTTTAGTGGGCTTAGCATCGGTCCAATTAAGTTTTTCAACCCTGCAAGTCAAGACACGTGCGAGTCCAAAAAAAAAGAAGAAGTCAAGACATGTGCGAAGAAAATAGTGGTAATTTGAATGCATGATTAGATTCAATCAAATGGAAAAGGTTATATTTATTTCCTAAAACATTTAATCACTTTTTTAGAATATGAGGGTACAATCAAGCTAAGTTAATTTGATGAAATCCATTGCCCAAAATTGCACTTAGGAATCAAGATGTGACATTAGCCTATGATACATTTGATTCTTAAGCTTGAGCTTGAGCACGGCTTTGTGAGTACTCTGCATGCTCAAACTTGCTTTAGCTTTAAACACTTGTGCATGTTAAATCATCTTCAATTTTCTTATGAATATGTTTTTTTTTTTTTTTTTTTTGTGAAAATTCTTATGAAAATGTTCATATATCTTTTATTAATTACAATAATTGGCTGTGAATTTTACTTATAAATTGAAATTTTTCAGTGAAATCTATACCCTCATGTAAAACTTTCCCTTTATTTTTTGTATTTAAGACTAAGCACAAATGAAAAAGCAAAACACATGATCCGACGATGCTTCAACCTCCATTTTGCTTTTGCCCCCCCCCCCAAAAAAAAAAAAAAAAAAGAAAACCGATGTACAATGATTTTGGCACGTCTATTATTTCTCCAAATTTTCCCTTCAAAAGTAATGATATTTGTAACTAACATAAAGATAATAGTTAGGCTAATATTAGTTCTACTGATTATGTGCAGATTGCTCTTCCTTAGGGCCAGCTGCACATGGCAAAAACTTAGACTCGATTGGTTCATGAGACTAAGAAGATGATTCATGGGCTTCCAAGTAGGTAGGTCTCCAAGCTTGTGCTTCTGAATTATGAAAAAGGAGAAAATAATTGCTTCAGAAAATGATATTGTTATACCTAACAAGTTAAACCAGTTATTTGACATTTCTCTCTCTCTCTCTCCAAAATTTCCCTTGTAAAGTAGTAACTTTATTTGTAATCCATGGAAACATACTAAGCTAATACCTTGTAACTTCACCGCCTGATATTTTTGTGCCCAACGCGTCCTTGGATCCTAGCTTATCATAAAAATAGCTTTAACTACTTAATTGTTTTTGGGTCACATTAATCAAGGAAACATACTAAGCTAATACCTTGTAACTTCACCGCCTGATATTTTTGTGCCCGACGTGTGCTTGGATCCTAGCTTATCATAAAAATAGCTTTAACTACTTAATTGTTTTATGGGTCACATTAATCAAGTATTGAATACATTGAGATTAAATTGATTTTAATACTTGAGCCACTTAAATCAATTAACCTGCTTAAATTAGGGCTAACGAGCTTTCGTGAGCAATTTGATTCAAGTGATATTAATTTCAAAATTTAATTTTCATCTGAACTTCACAGGAAGTGAATGGCTGCAACCTGATAACGAAGTTGTTCCAAGGTGGTGAACGAGTCAAGGTCGATTTGCTTGGCAAACATTTTGTCTCTTCTCTGTGAGATGTACATAAAGTTGTCGCTGTCTAATACAAAACTGGAGAATTTCCAAACTCTGATTTCGGTGTCAAATGTTTAGTGGAGTTAAAACTGGGGAAACATCAAGTTAGTGCGACATTAAATATTTGAGTAGGGTCAAAATACAAGAAAAATTGTGCATGAAAAGAGAGCAAGCACTTCTAGAATTCTCCTTCTTCCCTCTTGTGTCTATATATTACGACGCCTCTGGTCTCTTCCCTTCGTTCTTCGTACTATACTGCGAATCAAAGCAAGCTCAGAGAGAGAGAGAGAGAGAGAGAGAGAGAGAGAATGGAATCGCTTGATGAAACTGAAGCAACCCTAAGAGGCCAAGCACACATATTGAATCTCCTGCATGCATATGCCGACTCCATGGCGCTAAAATGCGCGGTCGAGCTCCGAGTACCCGACATCATCCATTCTTATGGCGGCGGGCCCGTCACCCTAGCCCAAATAGCCTCCCGCATTCCATCCCCATCCCTCGGAACCGCCTACTTGGCGCGCATCATGAGACTCCTTGTCCGTGAGAACATCTTCTCCGCTAATCGTTGCCAACCTGATGGCGGCCATGAGAGTCATGAGATACTTTACAGCCTCACCCCATCGTCGAAATGGCTTCTCCAGGGGCCCGGGTCCGAGCTCAGCCTCGCGCCCTTGGTGTTGTTGGAAAACCACCCATGGTTGATGTCCCCATGGCATTGCTTTGGCGACTGCGTCAAGACCGGCGGCATCGCATTTGAGATGGCTCACGGCCGCAAGATTTGGGACTTCGCATCAGAGAATCCAGAGTTCAACCGCTTGTTCAACGATGGGATGGCGTGTGTGAGCGGGATCATGGTTAGGGGCATCATAGAAGTGTATAAGGACGGCTTCGAGCTCATTGGATCTTTGGTCGATGTCGGAGGGGGGATCGGCAAGACCCTGGCCGAGATCATTAAGTCATTTCCACACATTCAGGGGATTAATTTTGATCTACCTCATGTTGTTGCAACGGCGCCGGCGCACGATGGAGTCACTCATGTTGGAGGAAACATGTTTGAGACTATACCACATGCTGATGCAGTTTTCATGAGGGTGAGTATTACGCCAGATACTTTAAACATATTAATTAATTCACGAATTTTGCATTTTTCCGATGGCACATGATCAATTTCTTTAAAAAATTTTTGCCCTTCTAATGTGTCAAGAAAGGGTGGGAATCCATAAACTGCTATAACAATTCTGTTCGAGTAATGCCACAGTGAAGGGAAAAATTATTCATAGCTATAAATTATATTGGGGTCAAGCACAAGCCTATCTAGATTCTTAACATATAAGTCTTATAATAAAACTCGCCTAATTAATGATTAAAATTATATTGATCCACATGATTGATAAGACACAGTAATTTTTCCGGTTAATGTGTACTTTCATCATTTTAAAATGTGCACCTTTTTATTCTGTAATCCGTGTTCACATGGCTTGGTAGGAGTTTAGTTGCTTGTAACTACTCGTTTGTCTATCTTACAGCTCAAGATCTACCTTTTTTTGTCGTCTTATAGGCGTTCTAAATTGATGTGCTGATGTATTTATTTTTCCTTTATATCTTTATCTATGGGGAATCAAGTTCACTGGAAAACAGTTTCATGTGACTCTATTTGTTCAATAAAGTAAACACACACTCCATATGTATAGTGGTATCCAGAAGTCCTAGCCATGTTCTAAACTATTTGCGACAAATATATCGGATTTCACATTATTTATGTGTCTATTTTGTCACATTGGTAAATAAGTTTTGTGTGACCTCAAACTAGCACTATATATAAGCCATACAAGCATGGTAGGGACCGAGCATCTTGGTTTTGAATAAAAAGGCTTTATTTTTCTCCATCTCTAATTGGAGAAATTTTCTCTAACTGGAGAAATTTTCCTCTTATTAGTCTTTTAATTGGTGGGATTTCAAAAGTTTCTATATAACTCACACATAAACTTAGCAGCGTCTTTTTTTTTTTTTTTTTTATTTTATCCCTAATTGGAAGGTAGTTTCTCAAACTGGAGCTCTAAATAGTGGGTTGCAAATATTAATATCACACGCACACTTATTATATAAACACACATGTAAAAACACAAACTTAACCAAATATTCTTGTGGGAATGTCTTTTTTTTTAGGGGTGTACTTTCGTCCTGATTCAACTTAGGAATCTAAACAAACTGGTTGGTTCTCGCTGAATTTGGTCCAACTAATTTGCAATTGGGAATAACCGATTTGACTCTCGATTCCTCCATGAACTAGACCGATCCTGGCCCATAGTATTTTTCTTTCCATTTTTTTTATTCGGGCAAGGCAAAATGTACAAATTATTTATGAAAGTTATTTCTTATTTTAGTAGTGACTTGCATGTGATTAGTAATTTCTTTCAATATATATTAGGTACTTTTGAGAAAGAAAATAAATGATACCACCAATTGCTGAGACAATCTTGAACTTATTGATCTAGTCCACAATGTTGTCCATCCTAGAACCAAACCAACCAATCACCCTTATTTTCTTTAATCCAACTATCAAAATAGTGGTTGGGGAAAATATATTCCAATAGGAATGGAGGAAACATGGCCTTAAACTTAGCATTAAAAAATCCTCAAAAAGTAAAAAACCTTACCATAGGCCTTGCAAATCTCAATTTTATAGGCCTATCGCCTGTGCCTCAATGGGACCGCTGGCTTGAGATTGCCAAGGTCATAATGAGGTCACCATCTCGGAGTTAAAGAGAGAGGGACGGTGAGAGAGTGTGCATCTTGGGCGGGAGAGGGATGGTCATACGGGTGGCGCAAAAACATCTCAAGCCTCAGGGCATTAATAATGATTTCAATGGGTTTTCGTTGAGTTGCCTTTTGTGTAGAGCAAGCAAGAGAGAAGAATTTTTTTTTTTTTCCTTTTTTGAAAAAGTTGGGTTACATTTTAGCTAATTACGTCAACTCTTCATAAGCATAGAGATTAACACAATTACCACATTGATGAAATAGTGTAAAAAGAAACCATGATTCTTGACTCCAATAATTCTATGTTGTTTGTTTTACAGGGGATAATGCATGATTGGGGGGATGAAGACTGCGTCAAGATTTTGAAGAATTGCAAAAAAGCAATCCCAAAAAAGAATGGCAAGGTTATCATAGCAGATATTGTGCTGAAACCAAAGGGCGATAGCATGTTTGATAAGACTAGGCTAGTGATGGATTTGGTCATGATGGCACATTGCTCAGGCGGTAAGGAGAGGGATGAACCCGAATGGAAGAAGATCTTGGAGGAGGGAGGGTTTCCTCGCTACAATATCATCAAAACCCCTTCCTTGTTATCCATCATTGAAGCCTATCCACTGTGATATGCTATAATTATGTAAGAAAAATAAATGGGAGTCTTATACTCTACTTGTGAAAGACTTCGGTAGTTAAGGCAATTGGATTCACTTAGGTCTCTTGATCTCAGACCAAGTTTATGGTTTCCTATCTATGAATAATCCAATTACTATGTTTTAGGCTACCAATCAATGTGGTTTGTAATCATTCATAGAGGATTATTCTCATGTTGGATTGCATGCTTTCTAGCTTTTCCAGTACATAGATGTCGCAACCTCCTTTCAGAGCCCTTACGCATGGGTAGACAAAGACTAATGGCTTGCTAAATATTAGGTTTTGCACGGGCTCTCCCAATACCACTAATTTACGACTTATGGTCATAGTATTTTAATTTGCAAAAAAATTTCAAATAAAAATAGCTAAGATTTGTGGTAGATTGATTAGACACTAAAGTAAAATATTGAGAAAAATATTTTACTCTTGTACAACTAAAGAAATTAAGATTAGGGATTTAGATACACTAATTAATCATCTTCAGTATGTAATTTTGTTTAAACATGAGAATTGATTTTTTTTTTTTTTTGCGGTTTCATTTTTTTTTTCACGCATTTGTGGAAAATGATAACCATTTTTAGGCTTTTTCTGATTTTTGGAAAATGTAAATTATTTTTGGATTTTTCTGATTTTTTAATATTAAAAATGTTATATTATATTATTAAAAAAGGTTGAACCGACCTGCGTCGCCAACCCCGCGGCCGGACTGGGCCTGTCCGGTCCCCTTCCAAAATGAAGCCCATTCAAGAAGGAATAAAAAAGATGGTCACCCCAAAATAAAGGAGACCCCTAAACCAGCCCAAATCTTTTCTCAATTCTAAAGCCCACTACGGCTAAGCCCGCTTTGAGCCCAAAAGAAGCCAAGTTTTTCTCAGTCAAATCAAAACCCAGATCTTAGTGAGCCCAACAGACCCCTATCAACAAGCCCACTCTAGCCAATCCCCCGTCTTCCCCTCACGGCTTCACGGAAGCATTTCCTTGCCCGAACGCGGGCCTCCTTCTTTCCAAGGTCCAAGAACAATGGCTGATGCAAACAGCCAGAAGGAACCAAGTTTCAATTAGAGTAGTTCGGACACAATACAAGCCACGTCAAGCCACTGCGCGGCTGTCATATGTGGCCAAAACCACCACCGCCCCTCGTCTTCGCCAACCGAGAACCGGCCAACCGCAGAAACCCGTCGCACACCGAAAGAAACCACGACCCGCGGGCATTCAAAGCAAAGGGCAGCGGTGGAAATCTACCGGAACACATTTTACAAACCACGAACACTTAAAAAAACGGGCGGAGGCCTAAGAATAAGTGTGTACCTTTCAGTTAGACATTTCGTCGAACAAGCGGAAAGGAGGCTTCAAACTCGTCCAAGACAGGAACTTAGACCAAAATCAGCAATTAATGAACGAGCGAGGTTCAAGCTTGGCACAGGGACAACTCATTTATACTCAGTATTAACAGAAGGACAGCAAGTTTTGGGCACAATGAAGTGTTGGGGTTTCATGAATCATGTATAGGTAAAATTAACAAAAAGAACGCAGTGGAAACAAATATATATTTTATACATGATTTTCCTAAGGCATTGTTTGTGCGTTTTAATTAAAAATCTGAATATATATATAAAAAAAAGTTAAACGAATTACCTCTCAAACGCGCTTTAAATGAATTGTTCGGATGTTCTTCAATTCGAGTCCCACAAGCGTCGAATTTCTAGTTCAAACAACAAATGGACGTCGAACGGAAGAGAGAACTTTCGAATAATCACCACTTTGATTGTGCTAGCAATCTCGTGAAGCAATTTTCCGTATCCTTTACGTATTTAGCCACGGCTCGAATGAGAGAAAATTGTTTTCTTGCTCGCGTCTCGAAGACACATGAACACACCTGTTTTTCTCTCTATTTCAGCAGCCCTCTTGTGTTTCTAAAACACAAAACACACGCCCCTTTTCTCTATTTTTCAACCCTTTGTTGTGTCGCAAAAACCAACTCTTTAAATTAAAAATATAAACTGATCATCGTCCCCACTCATGCACGGACGTTGTGCATGATGGTCGCAACTGCTGACCGTTCATGCATGATTTCGAGGATGATGGTCAGCCATCCAAGTTTCATGCATGTGCTTCGTGCGCATGCATGAAGCTTTATATATATTATTTTATTATTAGTTATTAAAGGTATTAATTAATTATTTAAATGAACAAATAATTAATTAATCAATAACTTTTTAAAATAAAAAGAACATAATCTTTATATATACATTTGGGAATACATTAACATATATTTACATTGGGCATGTATGTGCATTATATGCAAATAGGCTCATGACTATAATATAAATTAAATTAAATCTCATTTAATTTAATTTCAAATCGACAAAATTCGATTGCAATAATTGCAACAATATTTCCCTCTTGTTCCACGTTATCCTAATTATTTATAGTGTGTGACATCCCTAGGTTCATCACTAAGCTGATAGTGAGACTTGTACTAACAAATTAGTACTCCCAAAAGAATTAATTGTCCCGATTAATCTTTTAAGTCTTACAAGCCATGATTGATTGTTATGGCTATCCAGATAGTGTGAATATTTGAAGAACATAATGAACTTGTCAGCTTCGGCTACAGTGTAATTCAACCCCTCTATCTTACTACGTCCCGATCAAACAAAGACCATGGAATACTTGTCAAGTCACCAATTCGATCATATGCACAAATCTAATTGATATGCATTTTATTCGAGACATAAACAATTTATTCTCAGTTACAACTTTGGCCGAGGATTTCAATGTAGTGTCATAATTAGATCGCATAGGACATCATTATTATACATTGCATGTAACAAGGAGACAGATTCCATATTGGGCACACGTGCAAATTTGTATATGAACGAACTATGACCATAAGGTATAAAGACTGATCAACGACTCGGTATTATGTGCACATGTAAACTATAGTTGTTCAATACACAAGTTAATACTGTGCCTTAAGTCTAAGGATTATTTACACAAGACCAAAGCATGAACAATCAGACATTGACCATGCTAAAAGCTTCCATGTCGCTAATCGTTCCATATGCGTCACGTTCAGTGAACTTATCTAATACAAACATCTGTGTTCTAACTTAGGCATCATAATACCCAATGACATGTGACTCATCATTCCCTTAAGTATCCAATACTTAATGGCGAAATTAAGAACACACCGGTCTCAACAGGATATTAATATCCACTCAATAGTCCATCGACCGGGAACAATTTAAAGATTCAGTCTAACTATGAACCCATCACATATATTCTTGACCTCTCAAGAATAGGTCTAGTTGCAACTGGATTTATGGAATCATTCATAAATATAAAATAATTGGACAAATGAATGAATACGTCATTGCTATTAATTAAATAATAATAATAAAAGTACAACTGAAATCCCTAATATGTAACTATTACGTAATAGCTTTAGGGCATACATCCAACATGAAGACCATGAACAAGCGTCTAGTTTAGGTAATTTATCGAACACTTAGAATACACAAAGTGAGGGGTGAGAAATGGGGACGACCGAGCCGAGCTCAAGCCGGGATTTTGAAGAAACGACACATACGACCCTAGAACAGCAGCACAAGCGCAAGGAAGGTCGGAAACTTGTGCAAGCCGGGCAAAGGCATGGAGGTTGAGCCATTTAGCAAACACGAAATAGAACACGAGGAGAAGGGAATGGAGGCTGTCGAATGGCGGACGAGCTCGATGGATCGGGCTATGTTCGTCCGCCTCGCTCATCCTATAGTTAGGATACTCGGGAAACCGGCCCCCCAAAATTTGAAAAGTCGAAAATTCGTTGAAAACTTGAGGTCGAACCTGAAATCGTTGTCTTTTGAAGAAACTGGATCTGGGAAAACGCTGCTTCGACTTAGTATGATTTTGGATTTTTATAAAATCATACAATTAAAATTTGATCATGTGTCCTTAATGGAAGTTGAGATCGGCACAAGGGAAGAGGGGGAAACTTCCATATGCTATTGACTCGATGAAGGCACTGTGCATGGATGATGTTAAAATCCTTTTCGGTGATGCATGTGGTCTGCCTTGGGGCTCGTGTTTTCTTGCTCCAATGTGTTAAATTTTCTTCTTCCTCTCCCTCCCCGGCCTCCTTTCTCTTTATAGACCCATCGCGTTGCACGTGGGGCAAACGGGTTTGTCGCCGACCGGGTGTCCAGCGTGCTGCTTGCCATCGCGTCGTCGGTCTGCCCCCTTGCTCGCTCTATAGCTCCCGTCTTCTCCGCATGATGCATGATCCGTGTAAATTAATGCTATTTGATATTGAAAATGCGTCTTCATGGTGGTATATGCACGATGGCATGGTGAGATATGCCTTGCTCGTCCTCGATGGAGTGAGGAAGAAGAGAAGAGAAAAGGGGCCGGGCCAAGGGAAATGTGTTAGGTGAGATGGGCCCTAGGCCCAGAAGGGGGTAAGAAAAGGAAATGGGGTTGTGGCGAAGGCCCTTTAATCTTGCTCATCCTTGATGGCGTGAGGAAGAAGAGAAGAGAAAAGGGGCCAGGCCAAGGGAAATGTGTTGGGCGAGATGGGCCCCGGGCTTCTTTTTTTTTTTGTTGAAAGATTTTTTATTTAAGGTAAAATAAGGGAAGATAAAATGAAAAATATAACTTAGAAGATGCAAATAATATTAATGTCTAGGTGATGTGAAAAATATTTTTGATAGGCCAAATTGGTCTCTAGTTTTCTATGAAGTTTAATTTAGGTGTCAATAATAGATATGTCATATATTTGAAATAATGGCTCGAACCCTTATTATGGATGAAATAGTTAAGAAATGAAATTGAACAGGTGGTGCGCATATAAATACATCAATGGACGTTGTAAGTTACTGGTTAAATTAGTGTGGTCATTCTTCTTAGAACTTGTAAATGAAAAAAATGAAGAACATTTTCTCCTATCTAGTTATCCACCAATGCGATTATACTGACCTCATAACAATCGGAAATATAAAGGGACAAGTAACTATGAAAATCCCAATTAATTGGATTATGCACAAGGGAAACAAAAGTTGCCAATTTATGTGTTTACCGTCCATTTTTAGCAGTGATGTTAATTCACTTTTTCTCCCTCTTACATCCATCGGTACTTCATATGAAATGAGTACATGAATATTGGGTTGCGTTCTAAAAGACCATAACAACTTTGAAATATAAATTAAAACTTCTATTATTTCAAAAGGTTTGTAGTAGGAAACTGCTCTACATATAACAATGAATGCTTATTTGACACGGTGCAAATCACCAGTAGGTAACCACTTAGAGTTCTAGGTATCATAAAGATTTTGATTCGGGTCGCATCAGGTTGGATCACAAACCCGAATCCAAACCGAAATAAATAAGTTTATGACTAGAAGTCTAGGAAGGCGTTCTCAATGATTAGTTCAATATTTATGGTATAGTCCGATCTCCTTCCACCGCTCTTATGTAAGTGTCACGGGTCGATCAAACATTTTGATCAAACACCATGCGGCCTTAGGATTTGTGGTCCCAAGTCAACCTTTTCACTCACACGCACAAACACAAGGTTAGCAACACAAAGGGGTGAATGTATTCAATATGAATGAGCTAAGCTCAAATGAGGGAGGGGGACTCCTATTTATACAAGTTTGGGTCTAATCTCGGCCGTTGATCGTCCTTCCGATTCAACGGTGGAGTTTGAATTGTGTCAAGTCTACACTTCAGGTCACTCAATAGTTGTAGGCATTGGGAAACAGCCATAGGCGCAAGTTAGAAGCAAGATTAGGGTTAGCATGGGCAAGCACGGGTGCCTGACATGGAGTAGGTGAACAACTCTAGGTTGTGTAGGGGCTGACCGAGCATTGATCAGGAGTCGATCACTGGTCGTGCATGGATCATTCCCCGTATCGCACATGGATGGATCAGGCACGCTCACCAATCGCGCAAGGATCGGTTAGTAATTTATTAGGGATCGATCAGCGCCGTGACGAGCAAGCCCTTGTGCGTGACATGGTCGAATCATGGACGGTCTTGGACATGCTTCATCTGTCAGTCGTGTCATAAGCATGTAAGATTGATTTTTAATATCTTATGATTTTGGCTTTGCCTTCTCTTTTGTGTGCATTGATTTTTGGGAAGCAGAGTAATCTGATCTTCATCAATTATCGTTTAGTCTTCATTTAGAGATAAATTGTTTTGGATGCTCATTGTGCATTTCACATGTATAATTCTGATGTGGTGCGTTGTGTAACTCGTGAAGACCAAAAGTGGAACTTTTGCTCCATACCTCAACCTAGTTGTGTGAATGAATTTGATTAGTATTTTATGTATAACTTCTTGTTGATCAGCTAGTGCTTGCCAACTTTTCTTCTATTTGTCAAGAGTTTGTTGAGGACTATACATCCATTGAACAACAATTTGCAGGTTCTAAACATCATAGATAAAAGGATTGCTAGACGTTTGCAACAAGTGATTCTAGTGTCACAAATTGAAGGAGGAGATCTGTAGTGTGGGAACACTTTAAAATGATTCATAATCAAGAAAATGTTGAATGTTTATATTGTGGGGCCCTTATTAGTTGTTCTAGTAGTGAAATAGACCAACTCAATGCATCATTATTTAGCTAAATGTAAGGAATACCCATATGCGACTGTTGAGAAAAGGCAAAAAAAGTTCCTTAGGTTAATTTGTTAAGGCCGGTAATTCATCCGGTTCATGTGAATTTGACCAAAATGCTAGTCAAAAAGACCTAGCGACCATGTCTATCCTTGATGAATTACCTTTCAAGTTTGTAGAAAATGAGGAATTTCAACATTCATGAATAGAATCTAGCAAGAATTTTTTCATCCCATCACATGACACATTGAGGCATCATTGTTATGATATGGGAAAAAATGACAAAGCAAAACACCGTAATCCTTCAACCTCCATCTTGTGGTTTTGCTCCAGAGAAAACCTGACGTACGATGAATTTAGCATGTCTATTAACTCTCCAAATTTCCCTTCAAAAGTAATGACATTTGTAACTAATGGAAAGATAATGGCTAGGTTAATACTAGTCCTACTGATTATGCAAACTACTCTTCTTTTTGCCACCTACACATGACAAAAACTTAGACTCAACTGGTTCATGAGATGGGCTTCCAAGTAGCTAGGTCTCTAAGCTTGTGCTTCTTAGTTCAATAAGTTATTTGACATCTCTCTCTCCATATTTTCTATCGTAAAGTAACACATTTATCTTTAATCCATGAAAACATACTAAGCTAATACTTTGTAACTTTATCACCTGATATTTTTGTGCTTGACATGTGCTTGGATACTAGTTTATCATGAAAATAGCTTTAAATACTTAAATGGCTAATGGTTCACATTAATCAAGTACTGAATACATTGAGATTAACTTGATTTAAACACTCAAGCCACTTAAATCAATTAAGTTACTTAAATTAGGGCTAATGAGCTTTTGCGAGCAATCAATTTCAAAATTTGATATTCATCTAAACTTCACAGGAAGTGAATGGCCTCGACCTAGTAACAAAGTTGCTCCAAAGTGGTTAACAAGTCAAGAGTCGATTTGCTTGGTAAGCATTGTGTCCACATTTTTGTGATATGTACATAAAAATCGTCATTGGTTAAAACAAAACCTGAGAATTTTCGAACTCTAATTTTGCTGCAAATATTTAGTGGAGTTAAAATTTAATTTTTTTTTAAAGTTAGTACGAAACTAAATATTTAAGTGGGGTCAAGATAAAAGAAAAATCGTGCATGAAAACAAAGAAGGCACTTTCAATATTCTCTCTCTTCCCTCCTGTCAAAGATTGAAATGGAATGTGCATGATGCAACTGCAACCACACACACACACACACTCTCTCTCTCTAGAGTGAGGTTGAAGAGAAAGCATGGGAACTATGTCCCGAGTGCCGATTCTGCACAGGTTGTGAGACTTTTTGCTTAGCTTTTGTGTTTTGCCAACCTTCATTTACCGTCATAAGCAGTTTTTTATTTAATTTTTTCTTATAGTCTCTTTCCACTTTCTAGTTTGACACTTTCATATACCTAAATGTGTTATGGTTAAGACTATCACCTGAAGGGGAGTGAATATGTGATGTTGTGGAATTTAAATTAATATTACAACTAAACAATCCCTGGGATAATAAGCGCAAAGGTCAAATTTTACCGGTATGAAATTTCTATCGCAATTAAATATAGAGAAAGTAAAGAATAGAAGATTGCACATAAAAGATTATAATGGTTTGGCTTTTGCAAGTTTTTGTCCACTCTTCCGCGCTGATAGCTTATTGCCTAAATTTCACTATTAAGCACCAATCGGAGATCATAAGATTTGAGCAAAGTGAATACTCAAGCTCATGTGAATAACTCCTTACACATTCTCAACTTCTAAATGATTATACAATGTCACTCACAGACATGAGTGTATTAGATCACAAAACACTATTTAGACTTTAGAATTAAAAGTTTCAATTCTCTTGAGTTGCAATTAATCCTTCCAGCTTCAAGATCTCTTTTTATACTCCTCCCAATCCAAGCTGACCGTTAGACAAATCTCCAGGAGGATTATCCAACCATTCTACCCGTTGGCCTGGATTTTGCTCGAATGTCTTATTACTTCAAGATCATTGAGGATGATGCTTCACACAAATTCCGTTGCCCATACCGTAGTTTGAGTTTGTATAAGTCAAGTGCTTCAACTTAGAAAGAATGTTTCGCCTCAAGTATATCATTCCAAGAAAGTTCAAATCTCTAAGAAATTTTTAGAAAACTTCCCTTTTAGAACTTCTTATAAATAAGGTGGAAAATCCAACCAATTTCCACTAGCCGTTGCACGAGTGTATTTCCTCATTCCTAGCCATTTGATAGAATAAAAAGGAAGGAAATATTTTAGCCATAACTTTGGTTCTGATTAATAATATTTGATCAAATCCTATCAAACCTTCCACTTAAAAATACTCATAATTAGAATAAAAGTTTTTACTAAGGATAAGTTTTGTCATTCTTCAAAATTGCTTTAGGGAATATTATCTCAACCATCTCCCATTTTTTATGATGACAAAACTTCCCAAACAACATTTTATAGAGATAAAATAATTTGAAAACGAATAGCTCTAATTAAAGCCATATTTGAAATGAAGTGGAAACAAACTATAAGAAAGTTTAAATTGGAAGAATTTTAGTTATATTCCTATAGATAATGCTTTGAATTTTTTTTTTTTAAAGGGATAAAATGCTCTATAACCAATCCTATAAGCTTTTATGATGCTCAAAGAATTAGAATATCCTGCAAAAACAATATTAGTGCAATAAAATCTACAAGTTTGCTAGGCTATCATTCTCCACCTTTTTGTCAACAGCCAAAAAAATGCTAAATGAACTAAGATATTATAGTCCAACCATAATATGGAAGTTTCTCTAAAATACCAAAACATAAAGTTAATCCAAAAAGATTACAGATCAAAATGAAAAACAATCCAAACTTTCAAGAAATAACGCAAGTAGAGAAATTTATTTGGAGAAAATGGTTGGTTTGGGTCAAGGTTTGGAATGGGAGAAGAAAATCTAACTTCAAGAAGTAGTTGGACTAGAACATAGTACTACATATTCTCAATAGTGCGCTCCACACTCTTCATTCATGAATCCAACTCTTCAACCTAGTGTCAAAGGAATAGTTGTAGATTCTCTAGCTCTTTCTCCATAGTAGCATTGTATTCCTTAATGTTGACTAAAGTCTAGAGGAACAACCTGTTTTCAGTACCGTTAATAACATGCACGTTGTCGGGATTTACCTCAATGCCAAGTTTCATCACCATGTGGATATCCTCTCTTCTTTGTCTATTAGCTTTGGGCTCACCCTCAACACTATTAATTCCTTTCCCTTTATCTTGCATATCTTTTTCAATAGAAAGGTCAAAACAACATGTTGGGTTTGCTCACCAAAAGAAGACATGCCATAAGTTCTAGCAAGAATTTGAGAAATTTTAATGGCAGAGGCATCAACATCATTTGTAATTTTTGGAGCTTTGGGAAGGTTAAGAGCTACATCCTCATAAATTTCTGGAGCTTTTAGAAGGTCATCAATATCATCGGCTACTTCTTCAGGAACTTCTAGAGCCTTTGGAATATCATTAGCATCATCAATTGCTTCTTTAGGGACTTTTGGAGTCTTTGGAATGTCATTAGCATCATCGATAGTGTTTACAGATGTGTTCTCAACCAAAGGTTCCTCAAGAACTATAGGTGGATTTGCTTGATCAAGGTCCCTTTGAATGGATGCTCCCCTTAGGGAAGGTGGATCAACATTAGCAGTTTCCTTTTCCGCAGAGTGTCTTGATCCTTAGCAATGTCTTGGTCCTTGGTAGTCTTTTGATACTTGATATAGCTAGTATGAGTACCTAGAGGGGGGGTGAATAGGTATATAAAAATTTCTCGAAGCTTGCACGATATTTAAACAGTTAATGATTCAATCGCAAGAGTTAAATATCAATCGAGAGACGAGTAAGGGAAAGAGAGAATTGAACACTCGCCTTTATAGTGGTTCGGCTTGATTCAAGCCTACGTCCACTCTTCTCGCACCGACAGCCGATTGGCTGGATTCCACTATGATCAAAGAGATGTTACGGTGTTGATCTTCCTTGATTTCTAGGTGTAGATGATCTACCACACTCACTCAAGGCGTCACCA